>CM067334.1:63505000-64705000 GCA_034376525.1 Nicotiana benthamiana | reverse complement strand
GTTACTGCCTTGTTCTTTTCTTTTTGGAAAAAAGGGACGCTACAGGTCGCCTCATGCTACATGTCGCGACACGCTACAAAAGTAGAGGCGCTCGCTTCTTTGAAAATGCTATGCCACACTGTAAAATACAGATGGAAGCTCGCATCGCCTCACCTCACGCTATTAGCGCTGAGGCGAGCGCTATTTACAACACCGGTACAACCAGTTGCCAGAACGTAAAAACAACATGTGAAGACATATCAAAATATTGAGCAAGTAAAAAGTGGTATATATAATCTGTAGTTGGGACCCTTAGACAAAACATTGAAGATTCGCAAAATCAGAACAATGCTTTCCACTGGAAAACGACATTCAATTATCATCAATTATTTGACTATTAAGTAACATCTTGCATGCTTTGTTCTAATCCTATAAATTGTGACATGACTACTATAGATATATATGTCAAAACTGAATGGCCATTGCAATCAAAGTAGCAAATGTCACAGCAAAAATGGGAGAAGTAACTTACATAGGTGCTCTTAGATATCTGGTCCTCAAACTCCTTGTTCGCCTTGACATGTGTCTTCTTCAGAAGCTCATGTTGATGAGCTGGTCTTCCCAGTTCTTTAGCCTAGAATTGAAAACCACGTGCACTATATTAATACATAATCACTAGCTTTGGAGATATTATAACTAGGCTAATAAAAAAGGAATATACCATTTGTCTTGCATGTTCTCGGTGACTTCTGAATCCTCCTGTATGGCGTGAGGGACCAGAACATTCACCACCTTTTTCACTTAGCCGATTCCTTGAGCATTGCGCAGACTTGGCTTTAAAAGCCTCAGTCTTCTAGTTAGGCTTCCAGTTGTCCCAAATAGATACTGGAATAGTTTTGCGCTTCTTCTCACAATTTCTTGCTTCAGATAACTTACCCTTATATCGTTCTGCACATTTGCTCATAAACTTATCCTTTACGGAACCTTCAATTGCAGTGTCCCACTGAAACCGTTTCTGTTTGAGAAGATCAAACAAAAATAACACAAGATATTGATAATAACAACAAAAACAACTTATACCGAGTGTAGTAAATCCTCGGCTCAAGAAAGATAAAGGAACTCCAAATATTATTGATCTTATAATACTATAACTTTACCTTGAACTATTCCCAGTAGAAGTCTTTTTTCTCTGGTGTAACAGACTTGCAATTATGTCCTTCAAGACCCAGTTTCTCCTTGAAGATTTTTGTGACAGACCGAGCGACGTCATTGCCCGTGTCTAGTTGGCTAAAGTAAATAAGAAATGAATTATGTTGTTACTCCATTCCATTTAAGCCTTTCATATTCTTTCAAGAAGCATTTGGGATGCACTAATACATACCAGATAAGCAAGAAACAAAAATTTTAAAAATATAAACAAGTGACACTTTTACTCTTACCCTCCAGGGACGATTGTAATTGGGATACGGTTACCGCCAATTGTGTTGGACGAACTTGCTGATCGGATTTCATCTGCAGGTGTACTAAGATCAGAAGAACAAGATGGTAAGGATCTGCTTAGAGTTGCATCCAAATGTGGTGTTTCTGTAACTTGAGGTTCAGGTGACTGATTAGGTTCGGGTGACTGATCAGATGTGGGACTCAACATCTCACGAGATCTCGGTGTGTTTGAATTCCCGTTTTCAGCATATCTACGTGCTCCACCTACCCTAGGTGCCATATCTGCGATTCCAAAGCCAGATGCAAATGAACAAATAACATATTTAATGAATCATGGTCAAATCTAATTGGATACAATAATTGATATATTATTCCAACAGTAATTAAATGATATATTACTCAAAGAACAAAATGCTTTGAAAAAAATAAGGCATACAAGTATTAATCTAGACATGGCAGATTCAAAAGACAAACATCTAAAAAGGAACAAATTTACTTTATAAAGTATTTCAAAAGACAAACATCTAAAAAAGAACAAATTTACTTAAGTTAATAAAACAAGAACCCATAAAATCTGAAATCCAGGAACTTTTTCTTAAAAACTAAAAACTAAAAATAAATTATATACTATGTTTCATTCATTGAGACTCTATAATTGAAGAGATTGAAGCACTTTGACTCTATTCACTGTCATTTTCATCATATAGCTCTTCATTATTATTATCCTTATCCTTATATTCATCTTCGTCCGATCCAAATTCAACATGAAGTTCTACCTCATCATCTAAATCATCATCCTCATCTCTTATGTTTATGAATCCACCATTTGGATCATTAAGGAGAATAATTTCATCGTTAGGTACCACATCAAATGTTAAACCAACTTCCTCAGATTGGAATGGCTCAACACCATCTGTCGGAGTTGGCTGTGAAGATGATGGAGGCATGTGCGCCAAACCCAGTGCTTTTACTTTGCACACAGCCCACCACTCACACTTATCACGTCGTAAGCTAGGATAAGTTGTATAATACACTTGAGCCGCTTGCATTTCCAGGAAAAATGGTTCATACTTCTTTAACTTCTTTTCATGGTTGATATCCACAAGTTTATATTGTGGGTGAATCTTCATTCTTGCCTTTGGTGTGGGATCAAACCACTCACACTTAAATAAAATAGTTCCCTTTATATATTCACTACCCTTGTACTCCAATTCAAGGATATCAGTTAGCACGCCATTGTAGTCACTATCATCTGCACTATAATTAGTCCCTCTTATGCATACACCGCTGTTGTTAGATGATCTAGAAGAACTACGGCTTTTAGTGTGAAATATAAAGCCGCTGACTGTATAACCAGTCCATGGTTGTTCTGTTCGACATGGACCTTCTGCAAGGGCCTTGATGAACTGATTATCTATATGGACGCGTGCCTATACAAGAAAAATAATTAGAGTTTCTATAAGTGAGGTAAGTATAAGTGGAAGGATATTGTACAAGTACTCACATATCTTTTAAACCATGATGCAAAATCTTCATGAAGTTTCTTATCCACTTCCTTCTCCATAATTTGTAGGAAATTTTGACGAAGGGAGTCAATAAAAATCCTTTGAATCACATCCAAGAAAATATTTTATTAAGGTTTTGATGATGTTGCTAATCTACAAATGAAAACAAAAGCTTGAAGTCTTACTCAATATACGGATGTACTTCTGGGCAATTTAATAAAACATAAATATGAGCTGTGTCAAGTTCGTCTTCGGCCATATATCTTGGTTTACATCTCCTAAATGCTTTACCTGGATAGGTAAACATAGAAAGATTACCATCGCGCTGATCTTTTTCCCTTGTACCACCATCATCATTCCGTGGAACTTTCCCATGCCCTATGTAAACATGAGGTTCAAAGTAGTGTGAACAAAAAGATGAAGCTTCCTTAACTTAATACGCGTTGCATATTGATCCTTCAACTTGTGCCTTATTTCGAACATTATTTTTCAATTTCCAAAGGTTCCTGGAAATAACACATAAGCTCAAATAAGAAG
The DNA here is from genome assembly GCA_034376525.1 of Nicotiana benthamiana. Classification (NCBI taxonomy): domain Eukaryota; kingdom Viridiplantae; phylum Streptophyta; class Magnoliopsida; order Solanales; family Solanaceae; genus Nicotiana; species Nicotiana benthamiana. Next base: position 64,701,539 of record CM067334.1, on the reverse strand, counting down.
TCTGAATTAAAAGAGTTTCTGGGAGCAGAAGATTACAATAAACTACTGCTTTTATAAATTTAATGACAACTATTAGCGCACCTATGGTTCATAGAGAAATGACTAAAACGTGAAGATATATAATAAACATGTAGCACAAGAAACTTTTTTGTAGATATTTAAAAGTTCCAAAGAGTATCTGTCAAGAGATACAATGGAAAGCAAGTGGAGCAGGAACTCCCACCATTCAGGGACGTACAATAGTGTTTAAATGATAGAACTACGCACAAGATAACGCAAAGTGAGAAACGGTCCAATTTATTAATTGGAGGCAAGATCGTGCAGCAAATTGTTTCATTCCATTATTCAAAACTTGCTTTAAGTACACTTGTGACTTGATAGTAACAACAGGAAACCTACTGAAGTCACTGATGGATGTCAAGATAATGTAGGTGCAGTCGAACTGTTAGCCTGTACGCCCAGTAATTCAGCACCCATAACATTACCCTTTAGACCTGTTGCATCACCTTCATGGTCTTCAGCAGTAGCAAGAACCTCAAAGTATTTGGACAGGAACCAGTATTAAGGTCATTTCGCCGAGCACCTATATTCTGAGATTTTGGTGATGCCCCATTCTGTACAGGAGATGTTTTTGCTGCTACTACCTTCCATTCTCCTTCTTTTTTGTTCCTACCTCCTCTTTTATCATCCTTGCCACCTTTCCTAGTTCTTCTTTTCACCAAGTTGTTTTTTTGTCCATCGTGTTTAGTCTTAAATATGGGCAGTAGCTATTTGTTAGAGCCTTGTTCTTCATTTTTCTGCTGACCATCAAGAGAAATATTTTGTGCATATGTTTGAATAGCCTGCATACCTCTCCCTTTGTTTCTTTTGGCTGTTGTTCCAATCCATATGCCTGTTCCTTCAAGAGTTGTATATTAGATTGCATCCCCTGCTGCATTTGATCCCCAGTTGCATACACTGCATTGGTTTGATCTGAAACAGCTGTTTTGTCAGAGAGCTGCCTTTGATTTTTTTTTTCTGCTCACCTCCTGTTGGATTTTGAGAAATAGGATCTACAATATTAGCTGCATCAACTGAAATAATATAGCCAATATCTACCCTATTTTTGTCAGCATTATTCTGAATTCCAACAACTTCATCTACTATCCATTCAATTGTTGTACACTACCATTTACTGTTTTATTCCTCTGCTGCACACTAATAGAGGTTCCTGCAGCAGTTTTTGGATCCAATACAGGTTCCAACAGTTGTTGTTCCTCGATCTGTTCCACCTCCTGGTTTACAGCTTTGCCAATAGGATCAATATGGATTTTAGTACCAGGCCCAGCTTTATAGCCATTGCAGCAGTCCCTTTTGGACATGTATCAGGTGACAAAAGTACTGCAGCAGCGGCCAGATTGTCGTAGGCTTGAACTATTGGATTTACAACACTAGAGATCTTTGCTAAAGCCACCTTACCAGGTACATCTCGAGAATGAGGATTTTGACCTTTATCAACCATTGAAACCTCACCAACATTGTTTACCATAGCAGATCGAGTACCTACATTCTAATAAACTCGGCATAGCTGGAAATATTTATCTGGATCAGAACTTGATGGGCGTCTAATTAAGCGAACGATTAAGCTTCACTAATTTATTACAAAAGTAATGAAGTCTGATCTTTTTGCTCACGAGCTGCTTTAAATTAATCTGGTGAATCTTTACCTTTTAATCTTTATGATGACGCTTATCACTAATCAAAGCTATCTCTTGTTTCATCTATAATCCATTTTTATGTTGAATTTGAATCAGAAGCTTATCATTAATCAGAGCTTCATTTGCTGCATTTATAACTTCCAGTTAAATCTTTACGCTGAATTTAAATCAATGCAGTCCTATCAGAAAGCACTGAAAGCTGACCCCTCTCATAAACCAGTAGCAGAATGCCTTGCAATTCAATGAACACAAAATGTTCTGCTTCCTCAATAAGAGAACAATAAGCTCTGTGAATGCTCTATTCAGTTTGAGAACAACTATGCAGGGCAGCAACAATAGACAACAACTATAAAGATACAAGGAAGATGGTGATGGTGTTAATATGGTGCAAAGGCAAGAAATTATTAGGATTCTGGTAACTAATCCAGCTGCTACTGATCAAACAACAATAACTATCAAATCTGGACAACAGCAAATTGAGGTAACTAATCCAGTTTTGGATGCAGGGCAGCAACAATAAAGATACAAGTATAAACATCAACTATAAAGAGACAACTATAAACAGCAACTACAAAGATACAACTATAAACAGCTACTACAAAGATACAACTATAAACAACAACTATAAAGATGCAAGCAGAAACATGAATTTACCTTTCAAATGGGTACATCCATTGATATTGCACCGTACCTACTATCCTTGCTTCGTAAGCAAGATGCACAGGGAGATGCTCCATTGAATCAAAGAAGCTGGGAGGGAATATACGCTGCAATTTACAAAGAATTTCAGGTATTTCTTGTTGAAGTCTAACCATACCCTCTTCCCAAATTGCTGTTGAAGTGAGATCCCTAAAGAAAAGGCTCATCTCAGCAAGTGGTTCCTAAACTTTTTGTGGTAATAGCTCACGAAACGCAATAGGGACCAATCTTTGAATTAATACATGACAATCGTGGCTTTTCATACCAAACAAATTATGTTATTTCATGTCCACTCACCTTCCCATATTTGAGACATATCCATATGGAAATTTAAGATTCTCCACCCATTCACACAACACTTTTTTCAACTTCTTGTCTAGTGTATAATAAGCTTTCGAAATATTCATCACCAACGGTATGTAATTCATCGCGTCGGCAGAACTCTTTCAAGTCTTCTCTACATTTTGCATTATCTTTTGTTTTACCATCTACGTCCAGCACTGTGTTGAACACATTCTCGAAAAAGTTTTTTTCGATGTGCATAACATCTAGATTGTGTCGGATAAGATTTGTACTCCAATACGGCAAATCCCAAAATATGCTTCTTTTCTTCCAACCCGAAAACTTACTAATTTTGCCATTAACAATATCAGCCCCAAGCTCGGTCACCTTTTTCAACCCCGATTCATTTATCTCCTTCAATATATCATCACCTGACCGTATCGGGGGAGGACGCGTTCGTACCACTTTATTTTTTCTAAATGATATTCTGTTTTTTCTGTATGGATGATCCAGTGGTAGGAACTTACGATGATTGTCAAACCATGACTGTTTTCCACCTTTAGTCAAAGTAAAAGCATATGTATTCACCATACAATATGTACATGCTAGCTTACCCGCAGTATCCCATGCAGACAACATCGAATATGCAGGAAAATCACTAACTGTCCACATCAAAGCAGCTCGCATGTTAAAATTTTGCTTCTTGGAGATATCATATGTGTCCACACTTGTACTCCACAATTGTTTTAGTTCTGCAATCAAAGGCTGCAAGAAAACATCAAGCTTTTGCTTAGGGTTCTACGATCCAGGAACTATAACCGACAAGAATAAATAGGACTCTTTCATACACATCCAAGGCGACAAGTTGCATGGTGTCACAACTATTGGCCAAGATGAATACTCTTGACCTGTTTGTCCAAATGGTTGAAAACCATTTGTGCATAGCCCTAATCTGACATTACGACTTTCTACTGCAAAAGATGGATGCATCTTATCAAAGTGTTTCCATGCGGGCGCATCTGAACAGTGATGCATCACATTTTCCTCAACTTCATGCTCGGCATGCCATCACATATGTGCAGCAGTCATGTCGGAAGCATATAACCGTTGTAATCGTGGAGTGAGGGGAAAGTAGTACATATGTTTGAAAGGTACAAGGTTTCTATTTGAATTTGATATTTTCCTAGTAGGCTTGTACCTGGGATGGCGGCAAAACTTGCAATGGTTAGGTTCGCTGTCTTCTCCCCAATAAATCATACAGGTATTTACACAACTGTGGATTTTTTCTCCTGGCATGTTCATTCCATTCATTAACTTATTAGTTTCATCGAAATTATTTGGCATTAGGTTATCCGAGGAATCATCTCATTCACAGATTGACAAATGTCATCAAAACATCTATCAGATAGATGGTGTTCAGATTTGATGTGCAATAAGCGTGCAACAGCTGACAATTGAGAATGTGTTTCACAGCCATGCCACACCTCTTCATTTGCAGAATCTACCAGGTCATAAAATTTCTGCGAAACAGGATTCAGTAATTCATCCCTATCAATCGGATTGAATGAGGGGCCAGCGGCGTCAAGGACCATTCTGTGGTATGAAGTAGGTGATCCAGGCTCATCAATTGGACCCAAATTTACGGATCCTGTATTCATAGACTGATCCCAATTTCGCATCTCTTCATGTTGATTTATATTTCTCGTAACCTTATTTTCTCCATGCAAGTACCATATATGATATCCAGGTACAAAGCCATCGCGCATTAAATGCTTGTGGACAGTAAGAACATCTTCAAAATTTCTATTCTGATATTTTTTTCGGTTACATGGGCACCTTAGTCTCTCACCATCCCTCCTTTCACGATGTTTTTTGGCAAACTCGATAAATTGCTCAGCACCCCTTATGAATTCGGGATCATACAAACCCCTCGTTAGCCTTCGGTACATCCACTCACGATTTGAAGTCATTTTTCTGACAAACTTTCTTTCCTGATAATGTAAAAGGATTACAGTAGCATTTATTGATTACTAAAAATCTTTGGACAATGGAAAAACAGTACTAATAATAAAATTAGGTCTCAAATCCCCGAATAATGAGCACGACTTTCAAATATCTAGCAAAAAAATGGTAGAATAAAATTTCATATAGAGATTGGAAGAGAAAATTACATACCAATAGCAAAGGACTAAAAACAATTATGTGAAGCTCACAAGAATATCAGGTATCCTTATATTCTACCTTCTTTAATCTATATAAGCCATCAACTACAAAATATACTAATTCAATATATATATAACCAAACAAATATAGCATATCAACATATCTACAATATACTGAAAAAATAAGTTTGATAAAAAAAACACTCACCACTTAGCCGAGTGGGTTGTGGAATTGAGAAGAACCCAAATAATAGCTTGTGAGAGACTTACCACTTAGCCGAATCTATTGTGGAATTGATCAGAAGAATCCAAACTATAGCTTGTGATGAGAGGCTGCTTGAGATAATCTTTCAGTTGGGAAAGATAATTGCAAGGATTTAGTGATCGTGGGTAGAACTGTCGTAGAAGAAACTGATCGAAAAAAGGCGCGGGATATTTAGAGACAGATGAAACGTTTTGGCGGCATATATTTCCTTAATTTCTTCTTCTTTTTTGTTTAATTTCTTCTTCTTTTTATTTAATTCTTCCGCATTCTCCATTTTTTGGAGTATTTTAGTAATTTTATTTTATTAGACTCTTCTACTATGTTATTAGTAACCAGTCACATGACATATATAAGTATCTTTGGTTATTAGATTATCCCATAAAATAATAAATTTTAATTGCACCAAACTATATATGTGTATAAAAAAATAAAAAAAATAATTGCATTCATGTTTAAATTACAAAATATAAACTAAGTCCACAAATAACTTACAGCTTGTTTGGATAGTTGTACCTATTGTATTGTATCGTATTGTTACATTAAATACAATATTTTTTTATTGTTACTAAAATTGTATCTTATCATATTGTTAAATAGGTCGTTACATAACGACGAAATGTGCCACTTTATATAACGACCGATTTGGTGTGGTCGCGTCGTTACCGTGTATTTTTCTGTCAATTTCACCCTTCATTATTATTAAATAATTTTATTTTATTATTTACCCTACCTTTTATATAATAATTTTACCATGTATTATACTTTCTTTGGGGTCTTCTTTTACTTGTGTTGCTTGTTTGAAATATCTTGATTTCAAATCTTGCTATTTTTGCCATTATTTTTTATTAATCATAAAAGAAAATACTATAGTTTGTTCTTTGGTGATAAAATAAAATGACGATATTCTCAACCCCTGGGGTCTCCGGTAGCGCGGCTCGATGGAGTACGGAGCTTGAAGCTGAAGCGTTATTGGAGGCCTTCGGCGGCAAAGATGTTAACTATATTTTACAATCAACTTCTATTAATAATTTTTCTCTAATTTATAATATAACCAATTTATTTAATTATTCTTGAGATATTGTTGATCTTAGGTAAAGTTTTATTAATTTTGTTTTCAAAAAACACTTTCCGTTGGAGGAAATGTCTTCATGTTTTTTATGAGCAATATATTTTTTCATATAGGCATGTGAAATTAATAAGAATTAGTAAATCTTTTTCATTGAGTATATTTGTTAATTAGAGTATTATTTTCTACTTGTAAAGTTTTTCGTAGTATAGTTATTACAAAATTAGTCCAAAAATCAATATTGAGCCAATTATCTCAAGGTATTTACTGAATCCACTGTAAAGTGAAAATTAATCCAAGTTGAAGAGAATAGGAGGAATGAAGTGGAAAATTATTTAATTAAGTACATATCATTTATTTGATATAGCTCAACCAAATTCGCGCTGAAAAATAGCATAATGTTGGAACTATTATTGACATAGCAAATAGTTTATCAAAGAATTTACTTACCATTATAAATAATTACAGGAGTAATTGTTTAAAACGAACTTATTATATATTTATATGAATAATATTTGGGGCCTAAAATATTAGCTTTTGTTGCTTTGGGGTTGAGAGACGTCCGATATGTTGGGTCCATCCCATTTAACCCATGTGAAAAAAGAGTTTTTCTTGGGTAAGAATTGCACCGTCCAAATGATCAAGCTTGTTCTTGTCACTAATGTAATAATTTAGTGACAAATATGTCTATATGGTGTTTCATAGCCAAATTGGGCGATATTAGGTAATCATGGAAGGGTGCTTGATTTTAGGGATTAGATATGGCATTTGCCTGTAGAGGTAATTTCCCAGAATTAAATGCCTCATTACAAAAGGAGACGACAGATGTAGAGATTTGAGGCAAATATTGTTGGTAAAAATAGGGATGAAGTCCATCTGGCCCTGGTGCTTTGAGAGGTTGGAAGGACTGAACGGTTTGGTATATTCCCTTTATAGATAAAGGTCTTGACAAATATAAATGATCAGTATTTGCAAGAGTGTTACTATCGTGGTTTATTATTTTAATAGTAGATTGTGTGTGAGTAGTGGTAAATAGTGAGTCGTACTAACTCATCATTAGGAGAGTCAACTAGTGGTTGCTCCGTAACCCAATTTCCAACTAATTCACTACAAAAAAACCCCAATTGCTAACGGATTTTTCCAACGCCCCGAAGTTGTTAGTGTATTAGCAACAAATTGCTAACCAAATGGTAACTAATTTATTTTTCAAAATTTAGTAGCAGATTCCTAGCGAATTGCCAACCAAAATGTTAATAACTAAATAATTTAGTTGGTAAATATGGCGGGAAAAATAGGCGGCTAATATAGCAACTGCGTACTAATGGATTACCAACTCAAATGTTACCAACAAATATTTTTCGTTGGTAATATTACCAACGGAGTACATACCCGTTGTTAAATTGGTTTAAAAAAAAGTATTATTTTTTAACAGATTAGCAACAAATTACCAACCAATTATTTACCAACAGAAAGATTTTGTTGCTAATTTTACCAACTAATTTAAAATGCGTTTGTAAATTACCAACCGAATGGTATTTGTTAGTAAACTTGCCAACAAATATTTAATCGGTTGGAAAACTTTATTAATAGATCAAGATTTTGGTTAGTAATTTATTAATAGATTAAAATTAATTATTAATATTACTTATGATACTTACATTATTAATTAAAGAATAAGCGAAAGTATGATCAATCTGAATTTTTCGAGTACATCAAATCATACATTTTAACAAAATCATAAATTAAAAATTATTTTATCTCAATAATTAAGAACCAAAAAATTATATATCTTTTTGAATTTTATTCGATTTCTTTGAGTACATTTATTATTTTGAAATTATCAATAATATTTTTGGGTATTATTTTTACTTATTTCTTAAATTCAATTTACAGTATACGCTTTAATTAGTGTTATATTCAATTCTCTGTCTCTATTTTTTTTATGTATGTATACATATATTTTGGGTTGCTTCTGAGCCTTTATTGACTAGCTCTTATGTTGTTTAACTAGCTTGTGCTCGTTCGACTTCGTGTTGAGGGTTTTGGCTTATTCTTGATATTGGAAGTGCGCTTCAATTCGGAGCGAGGTGAGTCTCTTTCCTAACCTTGTAAGAGGGAAATATCCCCATAGAATTTATAAATGAATAATTGTTGCTAAATGCGGGGGATACGTGCGCACTACGTGACGAGAGTTGGTGCTTAGCTACTACTATATTAATTATTCGGGTAGTTTAGGACCCACGACATCATGCCTAATTTATGAAATCTCTATGTCAATGATATCGCCTAGGATATACTAGGGACTTGAAAGAGGATAAAAGTAAATTTGTATACTTGTTGAACTCTTGTATGGCATAATTGGATATTTATGTGCCTTCATGTGTATAGACACATGATATTTGCTTCATATTTGTGGATCGAGCCGATCGCCTAGGTATGAATAGATGCATCTATAGGCGGCCGTCAACCCTCGGCAAGTGCGCAATTTATTTCTATTGGTTCGGGCAGTCGCCTCGTCATAACGTGCGGATGATTATTGTGTGAAAACTCATACTCACATTGTTCATTATTATACACAAAAATAGAAATAGTAAATCATTGTAAGAATGCATCTTGCCATAAACTGCTGATACTAGTAGCTTTCTATGCTTATAAAATATTTCATATATTATTTGACCTTAGTAAGTATCAAGTCGACCTCTCGTCTCTACTTCTTCAAGATTAGACAAGATATTTACTGGGTACATGTTACTTATGTACTCATGCTACACTTCTGTACTTACATGTAGAGGATCTGAGGCAGGTGGATCTGGTTATCACTCCGGTGCGCATCAGTGGGCCATCTAGGACTTCTATGGTGAGTTGCTTCCCCTTCATGACGATCTGCAGCCGAAGAATAGTCTTCTTTCATTTGTAATTTGTTTTCTGTCTATCCTGATTCAGACAGTAGGATAGTATAGTATTCATTTGTGTATATTCTACTAGTTCCTGTAGCTTGTAACACAAGGTTCTGGCACACACATTAGTAGACTAGTTTTGGGCTGTTTCATTATATGCTTCCTACATTTCTTACTGTATTTGGTTTCTAAAACCCCATTGGGATCCTTTATCTTTTCTTAAAGATAATGATAAACTTGGAAATATTTTCCGCACTTGGCTTGTCCGGCAAGGTTGATGGGCGCCATCATGACTTATTATGAAAATGGGTTGTGACACCCATAATAGTTTAAGGAGTAGTAAAAGATTCAAGTCGTATATATAAGAGTTCTTCATAGTCTAAAACCTTCGATTTTTGTGTGATAAATATGAGTTATTATTCGATTCTCACTATTTTTAGGATCTATGACACTGGCGAGAATGGTACTAAAAATAAAATATAATAATAATTAAGTATGAGATTTGAGAAACAATTAATCTTTTTTCACGTTGCGTTTTTAATTAATTAATATCCAATGATAATATTTATTTAATTTATCAAGAAGCTATTTCAATTTTAAGATTATTTATATATAACCTAAACAACTCTAATATTTGACATGGTTAGTGTACGCGCATATCGGCGTGGATAATAATACTAGTTCTAATATTAATTAGAAATAATTTCACTGCATATTCGAACATTAAATAATTAGCTAAATTATGTTTGGACCTAGTTTATATTTAATAATTCAAACATGAGTGCAATTAAAATTTTATTATTTTGTACAAATAGTTTGGTTCAATTAAAATTTATTAATTTGTATGATAATATAATAACCAAACGATACATGTATTTAGTTAGTGTTAACATAGTTTAATTAAGAATAAAAAATAAAATGGTTAAAAGAAATTACAAGAATGTGCATTCTTTTGTTCTTTGTCGTTATGTGATTTTATTTAAATGTGTAATTTGTGTTTATTATTGAAGTGTTAATTAATATGTGTTTGATTAATTTCTTTTGATTTTTATTGGAATTGTTTAGGAGTTTATTTAATTTTTAGTTGAGAAAGAAGAGAAAATGGCTAAAATTGCAAAGAAAACGGGCCCAATTGCATGTTTGACCCAGGCCATGACCAGACGACCCTTCATTAAACCAAACGGCGTCGTATTTGACGTCTAATTTTGGTCGTCCATCCAAAGCCATCCAACGGACCTAAGTCATCTCTATCTGACCCGACCCGTCTAGCCCTGGACCAACCCAATTCAATTTAAATGGAACAACATCATTTCATCTTAGCCAAAAGATCCTGGCCATTGATCACTCTTGATCTAACAGATAGGATCCTTCCTCCTAATCCATATATATACTCACTCACTCACCCCGCACCACCCAAAGGCACCCTACCCTCCTCATTCTTCTTCCCCTCTCAAACACTCAGAGACCAGAACCCAAAAACCCTAGCCGCCTCTAGGAAATTTGCACCAGAAACCCGGCGGCAACGCCGCCGCCGGTTACCCCGTTAACACCACACAACCCCCATCACACCCTACAGCCAAATCCACTAACCCCTAACCTCGAATCAAATAGAACCTTCTTGAATCTTCATTTGAAGATTCGAGCCCAGATTCAACTCGCACCAAATCACCCCAAATCAATATCAAGCACTCCCCTAACATCCCTCGTACCCAAACTAACAAGGTTTTGGTTCAAACCTGACCTGAAAAGGTCGAACCATAAAAGTGACTGTATGAACCCTAGAAAATCCAAGGTTTGGATTCTGGCCAAGTAAAGTGAAAATTGGGGTCCAAAGGACTCTATTCTAGGTGTTCTCAACTGAGAACACCCCGGGTTGCCTGCCCAGTTGAGTAAATAGAGGCAGGGTTGTTGTTTGCTGGTGGTTGATGCGTCTCCAGTGAACTTCTCATGCTGTTCTTCATGTCAGCCACAAAGGTTGACTGGATAATGTTGTAGAGATGCCCATCTTGAAAGGCTCCATGAAGGTTGAATGCTGGTAGTGCACTGCAGTAAGTTTCTTAGGTTCCTTCACACCACTGTTTAGTAGCTGTAATTCAAAGTAGTTTCTGGTGAGATTGCTATGCTGTTTCAGTAGTATTTTTGTATTCCTGGAGGCATGTATGGATGAATACTTGGTGCAAATGGTACAGTTTCATCAGATTGAGCACATAAGTGCTAATACAACTGATGGAAACTACACTTGCAGAGTTAAACACAATTGTACCTGCAGATATGAGTATTATCAGATGCAACTATACAGCATGACCATATAGGCTTGCTTCTCTGTTCCTCAAGTAGTGGTTTTCTGTTGATCTCAAACTGTGTAGGTTGTTTCTGCATTCTGTAAAATGTGGTTGATGTTCTCTTGAAGCTCATAAGGTTATAGGACATGATTCTGATGAAGTATAGGAAATACAAGTAAGCAAAATAGAATGGATACACATTTTCTAAATGTAATACGTATGCAGCATTTAAAATGTCCCATGCGCAGTATCCAATTGAAGTGATTGCCATCTTCTTGCTACAGAACTCTTACAGAGTTCTTGATACATATAACCTGCAAAAACCTATTAATTCACTTCAATTTCGTTTCTTTGGTTGAGGTTAACTGAACCTCTAGTTCTATCGACTGGGAATTATTTCAGTTTAGCTCATTTATTGACATTTGAGTTTTCAGTTTTGTTACCTTTATGACTGTGTTCTTGATGTTTTCTCCGTCAATGTTATTATGATAGAGCTTATATCATTTTCTTTTTGTCCCGGACACCATAATGTCTTAAATTCTATCTGCATCTCAGCCTGAAGATGGGTCCAGTGAGCCTCCTGTAGTTCATTCCTCCTAGGTGTGCAAGAGCAGCAATATAGGCCAATTTTGCGTCTGCAAACATTTTGTTACTGTCAAATTGAAAAAGAAAACTACTACTAAACAACATCACAACAAGTCCTAAAACATCACAAGTCAGTTGGAGTTGACAATCATGTGCTTCTTTGGTGAAATTTTGACCCTCAAAAGAAAATTCTTTGTCTTTTGTGACAGTTGAAATGATAGACCTTAGTTATGGTAAAGCACTTCTCACTGCTGTCAAAAAGGAAAAAAAGATAGGGAAAGAAATTGTGTGGGTTACATGCTGGGAGTAATCTTACTGCTGCTTATATATTTAGCTCTTTATGGTATATGTGTGTTAGGTTTTATGCCTGTCACTAGGGGGGGGGGGTGAATAGTGCGGCATGAGAATATTGGTAAATATTGCGGAATTAAAATTGCAGGAATAAAATAAATTCGGTAATAAAAATAGAAAAGAAAGAACACACCGAATTTATCCTGGTTCACCACAACTTGTGGTTAGTCCAGTCCCCAAGAGACTCTCTCGAGATTCCACTAACTCTGTTAAGCTTACGGGTGCCTAACAAACCGTTACACTTGATCGTAGATGTACACTCTACAAGACTTCAACTTGCTCGAGGATACCGCACCTCAAGACTTCAACCTTGCTCGTGGATACCGCACCACAAGACTTCACACACTAAGACTTATGGTACTTAGCGAACCCGACAATCAATGAGAAGATATGTTCTTCTCAAACACCTTTCTCTTTTACAACAAGAACTATCTCAAAAGAGTAGATAAAGAGATACAAATTTAGCTCTATGAACAACTCAAAGTTGTCTCTCAAATGGCTCAACAAAAGCTCTAAAATGATGCTCAAATAATGTCAATATGTATATCAATATTGGGAGGTGTTGTGTGTTTAAAATCAGCTCAAAAGACCTCTTTTTATAGGTGAAAGAAGTGTTATGTCCGTTGCTTAATTGGCAATCAATTATGCTGATTTTGTGCCAAGATAATCGATTATGCAGATTTGATAATCGATTATTTCTCCAACGTTCAGAAAATCAGAAGCTGATTTTCTGCTGAATAATCGATTATCTGAGACTGTATAATCGATTATTCTGTTCCAGTGTTCAAACACTGGCAACGGTCTACAACATAATCGATTATGCAGTCTTGATAATCGATTATTCTGTTACAGATTTTAACTCTTACTTCAAAAACCATTTTGGTTAAAATGAAAACTTTAACATCATTTTGTTTGAGGTATTTGAAATAAGTTTATGATAAATATGATTTAATAAAATATGTTTATGATAAATATGATTTAATAAAATGATTTTATGCATATTTATGATGACCTATGTTGAGCCAAAAGACGAGATAACTTAAGCGTTGCTCTTACATTGGTTCTACCTAACGACCTACGCCTTGGGTCTTCGGTCTTGAACATTTAAGCTCGTCTTTGGCTTGTCTATGTTATTCCGTCATCAATATGCTTTTCGGCATTCAATCTTTATTGTTTGTCATATAATAACGTTGTTTGACACTTGACTTCATTGTTTGTCATTCATCAAAACCTATACCTGAAAATCATGCTAATACAACCAAAGCGCACATATCATAGATAGAATGATTTTCTACAATTTCCCCCTTTTTGATAATGACAAACAATAGGAGATATGCATATTGGATTCCCCCTAAATTCATGCTATGTCTCAACATACAATTTATGCAAGCAATTCAATATAATTCCCCCTTAATTGAATATTCCCCCTCAATTAAAGCATACTAGAAGGTGAAGACATTTCCCCTTATTCGATGCATATCGCCTAAATTCTTCCCCCTTTTGGCATTAGCAAAAAGAGTATACCAATTTTTATTTAAACTACTGACGATACCAATTGTTAGAAAAGAAATCATATCACCATCAAATAATACCAAACGTTAGTAAAAACATACCAACCATAATAACGGTCATTTTTCGCAAATATACCAACTGTTATTTAAACTAAAAATATTCATCAAAACATGAATCAATCATTTAATATAAAAATTAATTGATACCAATTGTTATTCAAAATAAAACTTATCAAAACATGAATCAATAATTAATATCAATTGTTAGCACATATCAACTATTACGTTTTTATCAAAAAATACGATAACTAACCGACGTTCCCCCTTGATGCAATAAGGTTTCGTGCTTGGTGCATTTACTACGATATTGTAGTCTTCAAGCACACCTGCAAATGTACCTAAAAATATGTTTTCGGTACCCAACTTCTTTTGGGTCCTTGGGGGTTAGGCAAATAATAATCATAATCAGAATGTGAATCTCTATGTTTAGCAAAACATACGGGTGCAATGTGTCCTACCCGGTTACAATAATGACATAACGTTCGGGTTGTGCATATGTCTTGGTTGAGCCAAATTCTTTCTAGGTGATCTAAAGTTGTTATTCCTATAGGCGTTGAAATTCCTAGAGTCATTTCTAGGTGATCTAAAATTATTCATTCTAGACTCATTAATAAAATTCCTAGAATTGTGTCTAGGTGGTTTAACCTCATTTCTATCATCCTTTTTAATTACTTCACTTGTTTTAGAATCCTTTACACAACATTTTTCTAGTATATTTTGTAAGTTCTACGTTCTCTATTTTTAAAGAGCTACAGGAAGAACAATTTGAACTTTGAACAATTAAAGAGGCTTCATTCATCTCCTTGATTTTATTTTTGAGATCGACATTGTCATTTTTCAAAAATCTATTTTCTTCTTCTAAAAATTTGATTTTATTTTTAAGAACAGTATTGTCATTTTCTAAAAGATCATTTTCTTCTTTTAGTTTTTCATTGTCACAAGTCAATTTTTCAAGATCTTTTTCTTTTAAAGAAGGTTGTTTTTCAAAAACTTTTTCTTGCAAAGAAAGTGTTTTCTCAAAATCTTTTTCTTGCAAAGAAGGTGTTTTCTTCAATTCTTTTATGGTTTTGGAAGCTTTAACAAATTCACCATATAATTCATCGTAGGCATTTTGTATTTCTTCAAACGAGTAAGAGTTAGAAATACTTACCTTTTCTTCTTCGTTTGCCATGAGGCATAATGCGGCAGTTTCATCGCCCGAGCTATCCGAATCCCATGTTACACGCCTATGGTGTTTCTTCTTTTTCTTGTCCTTTGATTTTGGACAATGTGATTTGGTGTGGCCAAGTTTTCCACAATTTTGACATGAAGGACTTAGTTCTTCCTTCTTTATTTCCTTCTTCATAAACTTATAAAACTTTTCAATTATATCATTGGAAGTAATGGCATCATCGTTTTCCGAATCACTTAGCTCTTCTCTTTTTGAGGATGAGGCTTTGAAGGCAATATTCGAATTACTTCTAAGATACAGATTAAGAATTGTGCTTTGATAAGCTTTAAGATTACCCCGTAGTCCATCAATTGTGACGTCCGTGATTCCTATCGACTCTTGGATAGCATTTGCTTTGGAGCGCCATTCGGGAGTAAGACTCCATAGGATTTTTCGAACTAGATCTTTGTTCGAGTATACTTTTCCGAGAGCATGAAGATCGTTGACGATCATTGAGAATCGTTCGAACATATATCGATGTTTTCATCTTCCCTTATTCTAAAAAGTTCATATTCATGTGTTAGAAAATCAATTTTAGATTCTCGGACTTGAGACGTACCTTCATAAGTGATCTCGAGTTTATCCCACATTTCCTTTGCGGTTGTGCAACAAGAGATTTTTCGATAGTCGTCCGAATTCACCGCACAAAATAGTAAGTTGACGGCCTTTGCGTTTCTTTCAACCTTCTTGATGTCCTCGGCATCATATTCATTTTCCTCCTTTGGAACCATGATTTCCCCAACTTTCTTTGTTGGCATTTGTTCACCTTTCTTGATGATTAGCCATAATCGAAAGTTATTTGATTGGATGAATATTCTCATCCGCTTTTCCAATATGTATAGTTTGTTCCGTCAAATAGTGGAGGGTTATAGGTGTAGTGTCCTTCGCTCATCATTCCTGCGTTCAATATTCTCAACAAAAAAATATATATTGCTCTCAACTGGTTAAGGCTTTCAGAGAGTTAGGCTCTGATACCAATTGTTAGGTTTTATGCCACTAGAGGGGGGGGGTGAATAGTGCGGCACGAGAATATTGATAAATATTGCGGAACTATGATAAATATTGCGGAATTAAAATTGCAGGAATAAAATAAATTCTGTAATAAAAATAGCAAGGAAAGAACACACCGAATTTATCCTGGTTCACCACAACTTGTGGTTAGTCCAGTCCCCGAGAGACTCTCTCGAGATTCCACTAACTCCGTTAAGCTTACGGGTGCCTAACAAACCGTTACACTTGCTCGTAGATGTACACTCTACAAGACTTCAACTTGCTCGAGGATACCGCACCTCAAGACTTCAACCTTGCTCGTAGATACCGCACCACAACACTTCACACACTAAGACTTATGGTACTTAGCGAACCCAACAATCAATGAGAAGATATGTTCTTCTCAAACACCTTTCTCTTTTACAACAAGAAGTCTCTCAAAAGAGTAGATAAAGAGATACAAATTTAGCTCTATGAACAACTCAAAGTTGTCTCTCAAATGGCTCAACAAAAGCTCTAAAATGATGCTCAAATAATGTCAATATGTATATTAATATTGGGAGGTGTTGTGTGTTTAAAATCAGCTCAGAAGACCTCTTTTTATAGGTGAAAGAAGTGTTATGTCCGTTGCTTAATTGGCAATCAATTATGCTGATTTTGTGCCAAGATAATCGATTATGCAGATTTGATAATCGATTATTTCTCCAACGTTCAGAAAATCAGAAGCTGATTTTCTGCTGAATAATTGATTATCTGAGACTGTATAATCGATTATTCTGTTCCAGTGTTCAAACACTGGCAACGGTCTACAGCATAATCGATTATGCAGTCTTGATAATCGATTATTCTGTTACAGATTTGAACTCTTACTTCAAAAACCATTTTGGTTAAAATGAAAACTTTAACATCATTTTGTTTGAGGTATTTGAAATAAGTTTATGATAAATATGATTTAATGAATATGTTTATGATAAATATGATTTAATAAAATGATTTTATGCATATTTATGATGACCTATGTTGAGCCAAAAGACGAGATAACTTAAGCGTTGCTCTTACATTGGTTCTACCTAACGACCTACGCCTTGGGTCTTCGGTCTTGAACATTTAAGCTCGTCTTTGGCTTGTCTATGCAATTCTGTCATCAATATGCTTCTCGGCATTCAATCTTGATTGTTTGTCATATAATAACGTTGTTTGACACTTGACTTCATTGTTTGTCATTCATCAAAACCTATACCTGAAAATCATGCTAATACAACCAAAGCGCACATATCATAGATAGAATGATTTTCTACAATGTGTAGATCGTTTTCTTTCTTATTACCTAGTGTTTCTAGTTTAACAATGCATATGTATTGAAAATTGATACATTTACTTTGTATTTATACTGATCCATTCACCTGAGGTACATTGATATGGGTATTGTTCTTTTAATGTTTAATAAAATAATTTGTTTCTTATTTCCTCAAGTCTGGACCCGCCCAATCAAGTTGCTCGGTCTGTCACAAAAATCTTCAAGGAGAAACTGGATCATGAAGGACACAATTGGAAGTCTGTTACACCAGAGACAAAAGATTTCTATTGGGAAGAGTTTAAGGTAAAGTTATAGCAATAATATCATTTTAATAATGGACTTTGGACATTTTAAATTTCTGTTGTATCAATCATGTGTTTCATCTATTCTGTGCGCATTCCACAAAACACTCATTTGGGGCTTCTGACATCTCTGATTTGATTAATACTAGGGTGGGTAGCCAAACACGGGTTTTGGGCCCATATTTTCTACTTATATAGAAAAGCGTAGAAGCCGCTCTCCGTCTACATCCTTGCTTACATACATGGGTATTTTTTGTATTTTCCTATGGGCTACTCTTGTCTTTTCTTAAGTTTTACTGATAGTTAACACGTATGGGCTAATTCTGACAGATGGTGCAAGATAATCCCTCCCTGTGCCATCTATTACTCCCTCTCTCTGTTTATCTTCTTTCTTTATCTATTTCATATTTAGTTTTGTTTGTATCTAACCGCGAATGATCTAATATGCTGCGTCTCGCTTTCATCTTCATATTTGTTCGTATATCTACTTCACTGACTGTGGTAATTATTCTTCTACTTATCCCTACTTCACTGATGGTTGGACTTTCATGTTTCATAGAATACTAGAATTTAATATTCTAATAAAAACAAAAAGTACAACATTAAAAATTATAGCAATACCAGAAGTTGTACTCTTTTCGATTGGATATCCTTCGAGGGGCACAAATTGAAGAGGTTTCGACTAAAATCTCAAGGAAGAATTTAGGGCTCAAAATATAGGCTGGTGCAATTTTCCAATTAGTTCGGTTTTTATTGGTTTTGGTGTAGTTCTGCATTAAAGGTTTGTTGTTTCTGAAGCCTTGAGTTATTTGTTTGAATAGGTTGATTAATATTTCTTAAAATATTTTGTTGTGCTTCTTAGTTTGTTTTTCATCCTGGGATTTGTTCTTACAATTTTACACTTATCAGTATCTTGTGTTATTTTTCAATATCTTGTGTTATTTTTCATTTGATCTTCTCAAATAGAAACGATTTCAATGGAACACTACAATTGAAGGTGCCATAAAGGATAAGTTTATGAGAAAATGTGCACAACGATACAAGGGTATGTTATTTGAAGCAAGAGCTTGTGAGAAGAAGCGCAAACTAATTCCAGTATCTATTTGGGAGAGCTGGAAGCCTCACTGGGAGACTGAGGCTTTTAAAGCCAAGTCTGGGCAATGCTCAAGGAATCGACTAAGTGAAAAAGGTGGTGAAGGGTCTGGTCCCTCATGCCATACAGGAGGCTCCAGAGCTCACCGAGAACATGCAAGACTAATGGTATATTCATTTTTCTGTAGCCAAGTTAGAATATCTCCAAAGCTAGTGATTATATACTAATACAGTGAACTTGATTTTCAATTTTAGGCTAAAGAACTAGGAAGGCCAGCTCATCCACATGAGCTTCTGAAGAAGACTCATGTCAAGGCGAACAAGGAGTTTGTGGACAAAAAACCTAAGAGCACATATGTATGTTACTATAGCTTGGCTGTTATTTTTTGGCACGTAAAAGTAAAGCTCCTACCTTGGCGATTAAATATCTCCTATTACTAATTTTGAGTGAGTGATACCCAAAATTGGTCTTATAATTTGATGTAAGAAATGTGGAAACATGTAACCTATTACAGTATAAACAAAATATAATATACACTTGCCATATTGATATAAATCGCTATGAGCACCCACTGTCTCCAAATTTGATTCGCCATCTTCCAAGAGCTGGGCAGATCCTTGTAGCTCTTTGAAAATTTAATGACATCTTCATTATTTGGCTTGATAGCATAGCACAAATTTTGAGCACTAATCGAAATGAAAATAGTACATCCTTCAGTTCACACGATATTCATGCTTTTGTGTGATTCCTTGTTGATTTGTTGAAACTTATCTTGATATTCCATTGCATCCTTTTATGTATTCTGTTAACTCCCATATTTGGTAAATATCTTGTGAATCACCTCCCACATTTGAAACTTCTAGTTGTCCAGTTCTATAGTTCAATGAGTTTCCTTTATGATTATATGGTGTACCTTCCTAGAATGTAGCCATGCCCAGTATAATATCAATGTATTATTCCCATGAATCACATCCTGGGAAACTATACATATGTAACCCAATGCATATGCCTTTCCGAGAGCCTCCAAATGTAGATTCCAAAGTCAGTCCAAAATACTGAAATGAAGAACAATAGCCATGATTTGATACAACCAACGTACAACTTTAGCGGCTTGAGGCATAGATGATCTGTTCATTTGTCCCTGCCTGTCTTTGCAGTCACTTGAAAACAGTCAGAATTAATCATTGCTCTTTGTTTTTGAGGACAAGCATAGAATGCAATATGAAACGTCCAGACAAACTTAGCTCCAACAATGTGAACATAGTAATTATTTTCTGCAAAAACTTGTGGTTAGTCACAATAATACATTTTGATGGAAGATAACTTATTAAGATATTTTGTTAGCTTCTATTTCTTTTCTCACAACAGGAGTTGACACAAGACCAGTTAACTATTGTATTCACACATAAACATTAAGTCCAATTGTTCCAAGTGCCTGCTGAACTCTTTCTGCATATTCCCCTCATAGTTTATGGATGCATGAACAATATAATTACAATGTTGCAAAATTTTCCATACCAAATTTGTTATAGAACTAAACAGATAGAAACATGCTAGTTAGTTTTAAAACAAAATTAGCATTACTTGCATGATCTGCTGCCTTTTTAGGAGATGAAGTATCTAAATGCCACCGTAGTAAGCCAACAATAATAGCTATAGCTATGACTTGAATTACCCGAAGACTGCTGAAGTATTCGTTGCTTCGCTCCTTAATACCTCTTGTGAAAAGAATTGAAAACTTTTGGGTCCAAGTTCTTTTTGCTTGATGAAAACAGGTAATGTTTTCATAGAAAATAAAAAACATTGTTCTTTCAGAATAACGAAAGATGCTTTTTTTTTTCTGGGCTCCCAAAGTCATTAGCAACCAATCTAGCAGATAACATCAGTGTATCTTTGATGCTTGTCAACAACCTCTCTCTAGGATAAAGCCATCAACTGTGGCTCCCTGCTTGCCCCCGATCCCGCAGAAAATTTAAAAAATAAATATAAAAAGGATATGAAGAAAATGCTCTCAACCTGCTAACAATACCCTCCTTCTACAATTATCAAGCCAGTCTCTCCACCAGAGGTTTATGGCTATGATCTCTCCAGCTTCGACACTATATTTGTCCCTCAGGTATTTCAACTTCTTGTTACTGCGTTTTTCCTTCTCCCCTATACATAGTCTCTTGCTGTTGTGTGCATAGTGGATTGCTGAATAGTACACTCTGAGTGAGGCAAGGTTTAATCTGTTCTAATGATTACTGCAACCACAGGTTGGCAGTTTGGTCTAGGATTGTGTTGATATATCTGGTCACAAAAATAGCTATTTTTTTTCTGGTCCAAAGGCAATTGATTAGTGGAAGGTATTGTTGAGTTCAATACAGTGTTCACATATCTTTAGTCGTTGACTTCTAGAAGAAGGACAAAGGAGATATTGGATTTTAGTAATTTTTCAAACTTGACATCCCTGGTTGCTTTGATCTTTTGGAAATATGCTATGTAACTAAGACAATGTTTTCGTTTCTCACTTGTGTATTTGTTTCATCAATATCCTCCTCATGTACATAAATAATATCCTCTAATGCATCTCATATACAGTAACCAATTGAACTCTTTCCTGGGTTCCCTCTCATAGCACCATCAGTATTCAATTTTAGCCATCCTTCACTAGGAAACTCCCAGATGAATTATAAATCTGCACACATAAGCTTTATAAAATGTCAGTGTTGAAAATTATTAGTACTTCTTTATCTGAAAGTATAACAAATTGATGATGAACAAGTAATGCAATTTCT
This sequence comes from Nicotiana benthamiana, assembly GCA_034376525.1. Taxonomy (NCBI): domain Eukaryota; kingdom Viridiplantae; phylum Streptophyta; class Magnoliopsida; order Solanales; family Solanaceae; genus Nicotiana; species Nicotiana benthamiana. The sequence goes on along the minus strand of CM067334.1, from coordinate 64,680,013 downwards.
AGGGAATAATTGTTGTGTACATCAAAACAATTGTCTTTAAGGTGTTGTTATTGACATTTGAGTTTTCAAGTTTGTTGCCTTTATGACTCTGTTCTTGATATTTTCTCTTTCAAAATTTATTATTATAGAGTTTATATCATTCTTTTGTTCAGGATGCCATAATGTCTAAAATTGCGTCGGCGTCTCAGCCTGAAGACGGGTCCAGTGAGCCTCCTGAAGTTGATTACTCACAAGTTTATTTGGAGGAAGTCGGTGTTAAGAAGACGCGCATTTATGGTCTTGGTTCTCAAGCTCCTTTCTATGGGCATGTTGGTGCATCCTCTAATTCGATATCTCCACTTCAAGATATAGAATTTAATGCTCAGGTGAATGAATGTGTCGGGCATCATTTGCAAGAAAGTAAGGAAGATATGAAGCATGATATGACATCGCAGTTCATAGAAGAGATTAGATAAGAAATGAGAGAAGAATTACGTGAAGAAATGAGACACGAATTGCAACAAGAGGTGCATGAGCAAGTTGATCAACTACTCCAAAATCGTCTGTCGGTCCTCATAGGTGCCTTACCTACACAGCCTTCTCGTAGACATGACTCGTCGTCAAACGACACGATTTAGATTTATTTTAGTTTTTTCTATGTTAGATACATCTTGGATTCTTGAATTATGCTTTCAGTTTCACAACTTCACGATAGATGTTATTATTATTTATAAAATTCTAGTATGTTTTCTGTTTTGTTTAATATTTGTAATAGTTGGTAACGCATTTACAATTTGTTAGAAAATTTTATGACAAAACAATTTCTTAAACAGAACATTTTCATAGATAAAATTACCAACCGATTGCCAATGTACTTTTAAAAATATACTATCGGATTTGCCAACCAAGTAGGTATCCATTAGCATAGTTGCTAACGGAATACAAACGACAAGTTTCTTGTTACTATATTTACCAACCATTTACAAATACAATTTAAATAATGAAAACCAATTTTACTAATTCATTTTCTATCTGTTAGTAAAGTTACTAACAGACTTCCAACCGAATTTTGGCTAGTAAATTTACCAACGAAAATCTTGGACTCAAGATTCAAAAATTACCAACAAATTTATTTGGTGTTTACTAACTGATTTATAGTTGGTAATTTTACCAACAAATTCAAACTGGTTGGTAAAATTTACCATCGAGCCTTTTAGCAACGGATCAATATCCGTTGGTAATCTGTTAGTAACTCAAATTGCCAACCATTTTGATCAGTTTACCAACAATTTGTTTTTGTTGGTAATTGGGGTTTTTTTTGTAGTGAATAAGTATTCAAGGGAAGTGATTCTATTTCTTCTCCTTTGTTGAAGGGTAATTAGGTGGAAAATACTTGTATTTGCATCTCCGAGGTGTAGCCAATTTATCCTTGATTTTAGTCGCTAAAAATCTTCTTCTACTCTTAGTTAATGTGATTGTGTCACCACCCGCTCTTATCGTAGGTCATGAAGACATTCAATATGTTGTCGTTAAACTAGCCAACCATAAATTATCACCACAATTGATCGTCCATAACACTTTAAAAATTGATTAATAAACAATATTATGATTAAGGCGTAGTAGCTTATGGGATGGCGATAAAATACTATAATATCTTCATCAACCTACGGAATATAAACAAAACATAAAACAATATAATGTATAGCAAATTCAACAAACATCTGCTAAAAATCCTCAAAATTCGGTGTCTCAAGTGTACTATTAAAAGGCATGCCAAGTCACATTAAATGGAAGAACCAATTATAGAACCATGTTACATGTCAAAGTGACAAGGCATGTCAAGTCATATGTTTAAAAGGCTAATAAAATCACGTGTGCAAGTGACATGTTCTGACCAATTGAATGCGGCCATGTCATACTTCAATTTGATTGGTCGAAAATAGTTTATTGTTATCACAACTCCTCCCTTCCATATATGATATCCAGGTACAAAGCCATCGCGCAATAAATGTTCGTGGACAGTAATAACATCTTCAAAATTTCTGTCCTGACACTTTTTTCGGTTACAAGGACACCTTAGTCTCTCACCATCCCTCCCTTCACGATGATTCTTTGCAAACTCAATAAATTGCTCAACACCACTTATGAATTCAGGATTATACAAACTTCTCGTTAACCTTCTGTATATCCACTCGCGATTTATAGTCATTTTTCAAACAACCTTTCTTTCCTGATAATGTAAAAGGATTACAGTAGCATTATTGATTTCTAAGCATCGTTAGATAGTAGTACAAGAAGAGTACTAATAATCAAATTACGCCTCAAATCCCAATTATAAAGAGCAAAAGCTTTCAACATATCTACAATACACTGGATAAATTAGATTGATAAAAAATACTTACCACTTACCCGCCGAATATTGAATTGTGGAATTGAGAAGCTTCCAAACGATAACTTGTGAGAGACTGTAGTGAGATTATCTATCAGTTGGGAAAGATAATGGAAAGGATTAGCCATATTGTGATCGTGGGTACAAAGAAGAAGCTAAAATGGCGCCAGTTCTCTGTAATTTTAGGAGAGTGGGTGGTAGGCGGTACCCTCTATGCGCAGCTGAAATTTGTGTAATTTAGAAAAGGGGGTAATTAATTAGGCGGTACACTCAATGTAATTTTCTTTGAGAATTAATACCTTAATTTGGTGTTTCATTAATTTTTATATATATATAGTGGCAAAATATTTTTTTTCCTTACTCTTATTTTCTGTCTTTTGATTTGTTTGCTTAGACTTATTTAAAAAATCTTAATTGTTTGAAATTTAAAATCCATAAAATTTCCAAATATTAATTTGAGTTTCGTAATTTTATTTTTGATTCTTAATTAAAGTATGTTAATACTAATTAATCACATGAATTATACATGTATCGTTTGGTTATTATATTATCATACAAACTAATAAATTTTAATTGCACCAAACTATTTGTATAAAATAATAAAATTTTAATTGCGCGCATGTTTGAATTATTAAATATAAACTAGTTCCAAACATAATTTATAGCTAATTATTTTATGTTCGAATATGCAATGAAATTATTTCTAATTAATATTAGAACTAGTATTATTATCCACGCCGATGCGCCTACACTGACCTTGTCAAATATTAGAGTTGTTTAGGTTATATATAAATAATCTTAAAATTGAAATAACTTCTTCATAAAATTAAATGTAGATAATCATTAGATATTAATTAATTAAAAACGCTACGTGAAAAAAGGTTAATTGTTTCTCAAATCTCATAGTTAGTTATTATTATATTTTATTTTTTAGTACCATTCTCGCCAGTGTCATAGATCCTAAAAATAGTGAGAATCGAATAATAACTCATATTTATCACAAAAAATCGAAGGTTTTAGACTATGAAGGACTCATATATATATATACGACTTGAATCTTTTACTACTACTTAACTCTTATTAGTATCACAACTCATTTTCATAATAGGTAATGATGGCGCCCATCAACCTTGCCGGACAAGCCAAGTGCGGAAAATATTTCTAAGTTTATCAAAAATTATAATTTTTGTGAAAAGATAAAGGATCCCAATGGGGTTTTAAAAACCAAATACAGTAAGAAATGTAGGAAACATATAATGATATAGCCAAAAACTAGTATACTAATGTGTGTTCCAGAACCTTGTGTCACAAGCTACAGGAACTAGTAGAATATACACAAAAGAATACTACACTATGCTACTGTCTGAATCAGGATAGACAGAAAATAAATTACAAATTAAAGAAGACTATCTTCGGCTGCAGATCATCATGAAGGGGAAGAAACTCACCACAGAAGTCCTAGATGGCCCACTGATGCGCACCCGAGTGATAACCAGATCCACCTGTCTCAGATCCTCTATATTTAAATACAAAAGTGTAGCATGAGTACATAAGTAACATGTACCCACTAAGTATCCCGTCTAATCTTGAAGAAGTAGAGACGAGAGGTCGATTTGATACTTACTAAGGTCAAATAATATATGAAATATTTTATAAGCATAGAAAGCTACTAGTATCAGCAGTTTATGGCAAGATGCATAAGTCATGTTCTTACAATGATTTACTATTTCTATTTTTGTGTATAATAATTTACAATGTGAGTATGAGTTTTCACACAATAATCATGCGCACGTTATGCCGAGGCGACTAATCGAACCAATAGAAATAAGTTGTGCACTTGCCGAGGGTCCACGGCCGCCTATAGATGCATCTATTCATACCGAGGCGATCGGCTCGATCCAAAAATATCAAGAAAATATCAGGTATATATACACACGAACGCACATAAATATCCAATTATGCCATACAAGAGTTCAACAAGTATACAAATTTACTTTTTATCCTCTTTCAAGTCCATAGTATATCCTAGGCGATATCATTGACATAGAGATTTCATAAATTAGGCATGATATCGTGGGTCCTAAACTACATGGATAATTAATGTAGTAGTACCTAAGCACCAACTCTCGTCACGTAGTGCGCACGTATCCTCCGCATTTAGAAACAATTATCCATTTAGGAAAGAGACTCACCTCGCTCCGAATTAAAGCGCACTTCCAATATCAAGAATAAGCCAAAACCCTCAACACGAAGTCGAACGAGAACAAACTAGTTAAACAGTGTAAGAACTAGTCAATAAAGGCTCAGAAGCAACCCAGAATATACGTATACAAACAGAAAGAAAAATAGAGACGGAGAATTGAATATAACACTAATTAAAGCGTATACTTTAAATTGAATATAAGAAATAAGTAAAAATAATACTCAAAAATATTATTTATAATTTCGAAATAATAAATTTATTCATAGAAATTGAATAAAAGTCTAAAAGATATGTAATTTTTTGGTTCTTAATTATTGAGATAAAATGATTTTTAATTTATGATTTTGTTAAAATGTATGATTTGATGTACTCGAACAATTCAGATCGATCATACTTTCGTTTATTTTTTAATTAATAATGTAAGTATCATAAGAATATTAATAATTAATTTCAATCTATTAATAAATTACAAACCAAAATCTTGATCTATTAATAAAGTTTTCCAACCGATTAAGTATTAGTTGGCAAGTTTACTAACAGATACTATTCGGTTGGTAATTTACAAACGCATTTTAAATTAGTTGGTAAAATTAGCAAAAAAATCTTTCTGTTGGTAAATAATTGGTTGGTAATTCGTTACTAATATGCTAAAAAATAATACTTCATTTTTTCCACCATATTTAACAACGGAGATGTACTCCTTTGGTAATATTACCAACGAAAAATATTTGTTGGTAACATTTGAGTTGGTAATCCATTAGTACGCAGTTGCTATATTAGCCGCCTATTTTTCCCGTCATATTTACCAACTAAATTATTTAGTTAGTAAATTTTGGTTGGCAATTCGTTAGGAATCTGTTACTAAATTCTGAAAAATAAATTAGTTACCATTTGGTTAGCAATTTGTTGCTAATATACAACCAAATTCGGGGTGTTGGTAAAATCTGTTAGCAATTGAGTTTTTTTTGTAGTGTCAACACTTGGGGATATATGAATCCAATCACAATGTCTTTGATGTGGTGGAGGGTGGGATGTGGAATGTAGAGATAATACAGGAGGCATTACCTATGAACATTGCAATGCATATTTTGGATAGAATAAAACCTCCAGGGATGGAGAACATATTAGATGTTCCATATTGGATGTTGGAAAATCGAGGAAACTTCAGTGTCAAGTCGGCTTGGAAGCACTTAAGGAGAAGGAATGATCCAAGACTTGCTTACTAAATGATATGGGTAAAGGAATTGCCCTTAAAGATCTCATTCTTCATGTGGAAAGTATGAAAAGCTAAGCTCCCACTAGATGATTTCATGAGAAGTTTGGGATACTGCATGCCTTCGAAATGCTGGTGTTGCATTGATCCACAACAAGAATCACTGACCCATCTTTTTTTACGTCTCATGCTGCCAAGACGTAATGCCTAGAATCAAGCCTATCATGCAAGCACTACCATCGTGTATAATTTGGGAGTTGTGGAAAAGGAGAAATAGTTACAAATATGGGGAGTCTGTCACAATTAGTAGGGTATTATAACAAGTATCCTCCTCGCTTCAAGCTATTGTTCGAGTTAGAAAGCCAGGCCTTAGTAATGTTCTCATAAATGGCACGACTTCCTAAATATGCTAGAAAACTATACTCCTATGCTGAGTTATGAAAAAGTGATTTGGGAGATGCCTAGGGAGGATTTGGTAAAGTTTAACGATGATGGTGCTTCGAGGAGGAATCCACGGAGGAGTTCAATTGGTGTCTATATAAGGAATGAGGCAGGAGACTTAGTTTATGCTCTTGGGAGGGAGATTGATGAAACAACAAATACAGAAGCTGAAGCAGTGGCTATATAGGAGTCATTGAGAATATGTACTGCTCACAGGTATGATAATGTATGGCTTTAAATTGTCTTGTTGCTACTAAAAAACTATTGTTGAAGGTTTGTCGAAGCCTCCTTGGAGTATAGTTGATCATATGGAGGAGATTTTACAGTTGATGATCAGGGGTATCACACATCTTTAGGGAAGGAATATGTTGGCCGATCACCTTGAAAACTATGCACTTGATGTAGAACAGATTGAAGGATATGATTTTTGGCATTTGGATTAAAGTAGGAGAAGATTGTTAATGAAGACAAGCTCCAATATCCTTATTTGAGGGTAAAGGTAGCAAAGAATTAAGGGACAAGGAGGCAAGGTGGAGAGGAGAGCAGGAGATAAAAGATGTCCATCATGTACAAATACTTTGGGAGGAGTACACGATAGATATTGATTTCTCCAACAAGTTTTATTTTTTTTCAGATAATGGTTATGCATCTATTCCTTGTCTCTTGAAGGAACCTCAGGTTGTGGTATGAGTGAGTTTCACTCAATCCATTGAGAGGAAATCAAAGGAAACTAGGGGTGCACATGCAAAACCGGACATTATGTTGTCCAGGTTATACAGTCGTAGGTTCTTTCGTCAACTAGTAGCAGCAAAAGTCACTAGGAGGCCCAGAACATTTAAGCGAAATGGGCAATTTTTAGTAGGGCATACAAGGGAAGATTGTATGAGTTCTATGTATACAGAGGGTCAGGAAACGATGGGTGTTATACAACAAGACATGAGCATAGCAGAAATCAAAAGCTGGGGGTCCAATAGTTAGGAAAAATCAAGGTGAGTATGATCAATGAGGGTTTATGGCATATCAGTTTCGAGGAAGTTTCATACTTGGGAAGGAATGGAAAAGTAATGAGAGTAAAAGAGGCATTGGATCTAAATAAAAGGAAGAGAGGATGGGCGGGGAGTTCTGCTTCAAAGCAGGACCAACATCTTCAAATCCTGTTAGAGGAGATGCTGTTGGTCGATGTTTTCACTAACCTCGTGTTCTTTTTTGCAGGAAACGTCAATGTAATCATGCCTTTCCATTTAATATGAATTCTATGGATGGTATTAGTACTTGGTACTCATTCCTTAGAAGGAGGAAATATGGCAAGTACAAGCATGAGAAGGCAACCTTGGAAAATATTGTTCATATGCCTAGGCAGGTTTTCGTGCTTCATCCTGGGAAATTTGGCTCACCATGGTCACAAACATCTATCACAGCAACATAGGTCAGCTCATGAGCTATCATTTGATGCAAGGATCTCAACAACAAGGCAAGGAACAATACACGTATATGGAGCCAAATACAACATAGTTGAAATGATTATATTATAAGAAACCTTTCTTGGCAGGTTCATTCGGAGAAATTGGGTTCAACTGTGGTGGAAATCCTTGTTAGATATATGGACTTATACTACATACATATGGACAATATATGGATGAATTATATGTTATGTGCTATCTTTTGGTTTGGCCTAAATTAGTGGTCTTTTGGACATTATTATTAAGGAGGCCAATACATTATCATATAAAGTATAGGGTATAATTTCTTGTGTAGATACCCATAAAGAGTAACCTTAGTTAATGATGGGCTAACTAAGGTTACATACATGTAACTAAGGTTACATTCTTGTGGCCTTTGAGTTTTCTTAAGTTACATTATAATAAGGGGGTTATGGTTCCCACAAGAATGCAAGACATTCTCTTCTTCTTCCCATTGAAATTAGAGAGCAAACCATTGTCTTGCACATCAAGTGGAAAGCCAAACCCCGGACGATTTCCAAGCCGGATCAAGGAGCTTCCACCTATGGATTCAGGTACGCTTCCGCTTATGTTATAGTTCCAAATAATTCGATATGAAGGCTTTAGTTTTATAATCGGATTTATTCCAACAATTGGTATCAGAGCCTCCTTCGTATTGGATCATTTGGAAGCTCATGAATTCAATGTTATAATGCTTAATGACTAAATTCAAATAGAATTTTAATTTTGAAGTTCTAGTACCTTGATATAGCATGCTTTCACGAATGATTTGTTGATGATAAACCTCAGTATTTCGATACCTTTCATATCACCAAATGAATTGAAATGTTGAAATTATTTGCATAATTTCGGTTGCTGAATATGATTCCATGATTAAGCCTTTTGTTGAAAGTCCCATTAAGTTGGACAGATTGGTAAGATAATCGATTATCTTATATAGGTAATCGATTATCTTGATAAGTTCACCAAAATTTTGCAAAACAGAAGCTTAAAATAATCGATTATGTTTTGAAGATAATCGATTATCTTATTTGTAACGTTTACATAATCGATTATTTTAGATCAATAACCAATTATTTCATTTGTTCATCAAATATTTATGAAACAGAACCATACAATAATCGATTATTGTATTTGGATAATCGATTATGTTATATGTCCGCCAAATTCCAGAAAGCCAAGATAATCGATTATCCTGGCAAGATAATCGATTATCTGGAATTTCCAGCAAAAATGGAAATTCCAGAAGGCCAAGATAATCGATTATCAGGACCAGATAATCGATTATCTGGCAATAAATTGCAGAAGCGTTTTATTTTCTGGCAATTTAATGAAGACATAATGTAAAATTAATTAATGAAACGTTTTTCCATCATTAAAGAAACGTCTTTCTTCAGATTAATGGACACATAATGCAAGATTAATGTTATAACATTAATGTTTTGTCCATTATTATTCAGATTTTACATTATAAACATGTAAATTTCTGTTGATATTCAATATATGGCTTAAAGAACTAATTAATTTTGCATCAAATATTTTACATTAGTCAATTGAAACATTATGTTACCAAAGTAACCTCTTTTATGTAGATTGATTGATTTTTAAAATATAAGATGACTGTGTATGTTAGTATTCCATGCGTTTAACATCGGCCCAAAGGAAGGTTGTTATTTGGCAGGAATTTGAGCATGCTTGTGGTGATAAATATGTGACAATTATTAAGTTTTCCATGTGAAAATTAAGTCAGCCCAAAGGAAGGCTTGATATTTGACAGGAGTTTATTGTCAATATTTGATTACTACACCAAGAGTACCACTTACAAATTGATTTTCTGTCCAAAGACTAAAATCAATGTTGTGCTAGGTATCTTGTAATGGGATTTGCCTATTTTGAATCTGTATACTAAAGTTAAAATTCAAATAATTGTAAGCATGTGTTAAGTTGTCCTTGTTCTATTTTCAGTGAATTCTTCAGCTGCTACAATATCTGCGAACATTAACAGCATCCCTGTGCTTAATGGCACAAATTTTAAGGAATGGAAAGAGAACATTATGATAGTTCTCGGTTGCATGGATCTAGACCTTGCACTTCGGATTGAGAAACCTACTTCTCTTGAGGATACATCTTCTTCTAATGACAAGAAGGAGATGGAGAAGTGGGAATGCTCAAATTGCATGAGTCTTATGATCATGAAACGTGCAATTCCAGAATCTTTTAGGGGCACTATGACTGAAGAAAACAATGCCAAAGTTTTCCTTGAGGACCTTGAAAAGCGTTTTGCACAAAACGAAAAGGCGGAAACTAGTACTCTTTTGAGTAAACTTGTTTCCATGAGGTATAAAGGCAAAGAAAACATAAGGGAGTACATTTTAGAAATGTCTCATATTGCTTCGAAACTAAAGTCACTCAAGTTGGAATTACCTGAGGAACTGCTTGTGTACTTAGTTTTGATCTCTCTCCCTGCACACTTTAATCAGTTTAAGGTCAGTTACAACTTCCTAAAGGAGAAATGGACTCTTAATAAGTTCATTTCACATTGTGTGCAAGAGGAAGAGAGAATAAAGCAAGATAAGACAGAAAGTGCTCATTTGGCATCCTCTTCTAAAGACAACAAGAAGATGAAAAATAAGGAAGTTGCTGTCTCAAGGCCCCAGAAGAAGCAACACAAGGAAACTAAGATTGAAACTATAGAATCAGGTTGCTTTTTCTGTAAGGGGACTAATCACATGAAGAAAGATTGTACCAAATACCACGCTTGGCGTGCGAAAAAGGGTATATATCTTGCTCTTGTTTGTTCTGAAGTTAATCTAATTTCGGTACCTAAAGATACTTGGTGGGTAGATTCTGCTGCTACTACTCACATAAGTATATCTATGCAGGGTTGCCTGAATTGCCGAAAAACAAGTGATGGTGAAAGATACATCTATGTTGGTGACGGAAAAAGGGTTGAAGTTGAGGCTATTGGAATATTTAGGCTATTATTTAAGACTGGTTTTTATTTGGATTTGAATGAGACTTTTGTTGTACCGTCTTTTAGACGGAATTTAATTTCTGTTCCCAAATTGGACATATCCGGTTATTCTTGTTCATTTGGTGACAATAAAGTGAGTCTTTTTCAAGGTTCAAATCTTATCGGTACTGGTCTTTTATCAGCATATGATAGCCTATATTTGGTTGACATAATAACCTCACATAATGAAACTTTGCATACAAGTTCTAGTGGTACCAAAAGAAATGAGAATTCTTTATCACTCTGGCACAAGCGTTTAGGTCACATATCTAAACAAAGAATTCAGAAACTCGTGTCAGATGGAATTCTTGATTCTCTTGATTCCTCAAATTCGAATATTTGCATTGAGTGTATCAAGGGTAAACAAACAAACAAGACGAGATTAGGTGCCCAGAGAGCTTCGGATGTCTTAGAATTGATACATACGGATATTTGTGGGCCATTCCCTACACCTTGTAGAAATGGTCAACAATACTTTATCACATTTATAGATGATTACTCTCGTTACGGATACCTATATCTCATTCATGAGAAGTCCCAATCTATAGACGTGTTCAAATCATATAAGGCCGAAGTTGAAAATCAACTAAGCAAACAGATTAAAACCGTTAGATCTGACCGTGGTGGTAAATACTATGGTAGATATGATGGTTCAGGTGAACAACGTCCAGGGCCATTTGCTAAATTCCTAGATGAGTGTGGGATCGTTCCTTAGTACACCATGCCAGGCAGTCCTACTATGAATGGTGTATCTGAGAGACGAAATCGGACCCAAAAGGACATGGTGAGAAGTATGATTTGTCATACAACTTTGCCAGACTCACTCTGGGGAGAAGCATTGAAAACCGCAGCATATATACTTAATAGGGTTCCAACTAAAGCTACAATCAAAACCCCATATGAACTATGGACTGGACATAAGCCCGGTATAAAGCACTTTCACATTTGGGGTTGTCCAGCTGAGGCAAGGCCTTACAGGCCAAATGAAAAGAAACTGGATTCTAAAACGGTTAGTAGCTATTTTGTTGGATACTCTGAAAGATCCAGGGGGTATAAGTTCTATGATCCCACTTCTAGAACTATTTTTGAGACGGGTAATGCTCGGTTCTTTGAGGATATTGAGTTTGGGGGGTGGGGAGATAAAGTTAGAAATTTTGTCTTTGAGGAAGAACATGTGTCTTTGCCTCCAGTTGTTGATCTTGATCAGGGTGTTCTCATTCCTGATATGGATCACACAACTCCACTTCAAGACAATCTTGATAATCTCCCTAATCAAGTTCCTGGTATTATTAATGAAAATCAAACTCAACAACCTCAAGAATCTGAAGTGCCATTAAGGAGATCCACTAGAGAGAGGAGATGTGAAATTCCGGACTATTATGTTGTATTTCTCCAAGAACAAGAAAGTGACATTGGACTTGAGGAAGATGATCGAATCAACTTCCGTCAAGCCATGAAAGGTTCTAACTCTCAAAAGTGGATTGATGCAATGAATGATGAGATGAAGTCTATGAGCGATAACGGCGTTTGGGAGCTTGTTACATTGCCCGAAGGTGTTAAACCAATTGGTTGTATATGGATATTTAAAACCAAGAGGGATTCAGAGGGCAATGTCATTAAGTATAAAGCTCGCCTTGTCGCAAAGGGCTACACTCAAAAGGAAGGCATTAATTATAAAAAGAATTTCTCTCCGGTTTCATCGAAAGACTCTTTTAGGACAATAATGGCACTAGTAGCACATTTTGATCTTGAACTTCATCAGATGGATGTTAAGACAGCGTTTCTCAATGGTGACATTGAGTAATCAATTTATATGGTGCAACCTGAAAACTTTGTTTCGGGAGACTCAAAGAAAAGGGTTTGCAAATTAAAGAAATCCATCTATGGGCTCAAGCAAGTTTCCCGTCAATGGTATCATAAGTTTCATGAAGTCATTACATCTTTTAGTTATGAACCAAATATTGCTGATGACTGTATATACCATAAGTTCAGTGGGAGCACACATATTTTTCTGGTTTTATATGTCGATGACATACTGCTTGCCAGTAATGATATAGTATTATTGCGCGAAACTAAGAAATTTCTTTCAAATAAATTTGAAATGAAAGATCTTGGTGATGCCTCTTTTGTATTAGGAATTCAGATACATCGAGATCGCTCCAAAGGTGTTCCTGGTCTGTCACAAAAGGGCTATATCAATAAGGTTCTTAAAATATTTGGCATGCAGGATAGTTTTGAAACCATGGAAATGGAGAAGACACCTTATGCTTCGGCTGTAGGTAGTGTGATGTATGCTCAGGTATGCACACGACCTGATATCGCATACATTATTGGGATGCTTGGCAGATATCTCAGCAATCCGGGAATGGACCATTGGAAGGCAGCCAAAAGGGTCATGCGGTACATACAGAGAACTAAGGATTACATGCTCACATATCGGAGATCGGACCAGCTTGAGATCATCGGGTACACTGACTCTGATTTTGCTGGATGTTAGGATAGTCTGAAGTCTACATCAGGCTATATCTACATGCTTGTTGGCGGTGCTATCTCTTGGAGAAGCATCAAGCAAACTCTTACGGCCACTTCCACTATGGAAGCGGAATTCATGGCATGTTATGAGGCATCCAATGAGGGATTATGGCTGCGAAATTTTGTTAGTGTACTGCGCATAGTAGACAGTATTAAAAGGCCACTCAGGCTGTTATGTGACAACAGATGAGCAGTCCTTTATTCTAATAATAACAGTAGTTTGACGAAGGCAAAACATATGGACGTCAAATTTCGGGTTGTTAAAGAAAGAGTACAAAATGGACAATTGTGCATAGAGCACATCAGTACAAACTCCATGATTGCGGATCCGCTTACTAAGGGATTGCCACCCAAAGTATTTCATGAGCATATTGCTCGCATGGGTGTCAAATCAGTTGAGGATTATGAGTTTTAGTGGGATTTTGTATTATACAATTATGTATTGTCCAGTACATTCGGTAATTCAGTCTTTAAGGTTTTATCTGCAGATATTCAGTATTAAAGTTTTATGTACTCTTATGGTTTATGATTGATCTCAATAAGGTGAACCAGTTGGAAATAGACATTCTATTTCAGACCACACTTTATGTTATTTCCATGCTACACACCTATACTTGATCCATGTCGTTGGTTATATTGATATACGTGATCAATGTTGGGTCTAGTTACGCGAGAGTAACTAAGATCTCTTAGGTCCTATGTTGATATGATTGATGGACCGGATTGTTCATGACAATTTTATTTTGATAGCAATACTGAGCTCATAAAGTTATAATGTAACATATAATACTAAGGTTTGTACATATGCATGAGTATATCGTCCAAGTGGGAGATTGTTAGATATATGAACTTATACTACATACATATGGACAATATATGGATAAATTATATGTTATGTGCTATCTTTTAGTTTGGCCTAAATTAGTGGTCTTTTGGACATTATTATTAAGGAGGCCAATACATTGTCATATAAAGTATAGGGTATAATTTCTTGTGTAGATACCCATAAAGAGTAACCTTAGTTAATGATGGGCAAACTAAGGTTACATACGTGTAACTAAGGTTACATTCTTGTGACCTTTGAGTTTTCTTAAGTTACATTATAATAAGGGGGTTATGGTTCCCACAAGAATGCAAGACATTCTCTTCTTCTTCCCATAGAAATTAGAGAGCAAACCATTGTCTTGCACATCAAGTGGAAAGCCAAACCCCAGACGATTTCCAAGCCGGATCAAGGAGCTTCCACCTATGGATTCAGGTACGCTTCCGCTTATGTTATAGTTCCAAATAATTCGATTTGAAGGTCTTTAGAAAATTATAATCGGATTTATTCCAACAATCCTCGCATGGCAATCATATAGGATTCATCAAGAAGGTTCTTATCCAACGATTGCACAAAATATACAAAGGATTCCATATGCAACTAAGGGAAAAAGCAATACAATTACTGGACAAAGATATCACTTATATCTGATAGTTTGGATCGAGTGCAATGCTTCACTGATCAGGCAGGGTAATACATATATGTGTCTATTTTGGGCAAGGAAACACCAAGGAAAAGTAAAAATTAAAAGAAAGCACAAGCAAAGAGACCATACGTGTGAATGCTGGGATGTGGCAATTCATACAGAAGGATGGGGCTAGTTTCAAAATACAGTTGCTTCGAAATTCTTTTGATATTATGAGGCTAGTTTTTACGTTCAATGTTTATAGTACATCATATGTGATATCAATTTTGAGATCCTTGCTCAATATTGATAATAAGAGTCATGTAATCGTCATAGTTTCTCTCTCTCACTTTGTAAGACAACCTGACACTATGCTTGTTATATTTGTTTGTTAAATACATAAAAAACTAGCACTAGGCACTGCCTCACGGATTGCTTAAAAAACCCTCAATCTTTTACACTTTTACAAACATTATAGCTCCAATCCATAAGTTGAGATTTTTAGACATAGGGTCTCCATTCCCTAGTTGCCTTTTACCAATATTAGGGCTCCAACCCCTGAGTTGAGTTTTTTAGACATACGGCCTCATACCCTAGTCTCCTTTTACCAACATTAGGGCTCCAATCCCTAAGTTGAGTTTTTATGCACAGGGACTCATTTCCCTAGTCACCTTTTACCAATATTAAGGCTCCAGTCCGTGAGTGAAGTTTTTAGACGTAGGCCTCCATTCCCTAGCCGCCTTTTAGCAACATTAGGACTCCAATCCCTGAATTGAGATTTGTTTAGACATAGGGCCTCCATTGCCAGTCGCCTATTACCAACATTAGGGCTCCAATCCCTGAATTGATTTTTTAGACATAGAGCCTGTATTCCCTAGTCACCTTTTACAAACATTATGGTTCCAATACTTGAGTTGAGGTTTAATACATAGGGCCTCCATTCCCTAGTCGCCCTTTACAAACATTAGGGCTCCAATCCCTGAGTTGAGTTTTTACACATACGACCTCCATTCCCTAGACGCATTTTGCTAACATAAGGCCTCCAATCCCTGGGTTGAGATTTTAGACATATGTCCTCCATTTCCTAGTCGCCTTTTACCAATATTAGTGCTCCAATCCCTGACTTGAGATGTTTTAGACATAGGGCCTCCGTTCCTTAGTCGCTTTTTACCAATTTTAGGGCTCCATTTTGTGAGTTGAGTTTTTAGACATAGGGCCTCCATTCCCGAGTAGACTTTTACCAACATTTGGGCTCCAATCCTCGAGTTAAAATTTGAGACATAAGGCCTCCATTCCCTAGTCACCTTTTAATAACATTAGGGCTCCAATCCCTGAGTTCAGTTTTTAGACATAGGGCCTCCATTCTTTAGTCTCCTTTTACCAACATTAGGGCTCCAATCCCTGAGTTGATATTTTTTTGACATAGGACCTCCATTCCCGGTCGCCCTTTACCAATATTAAGGCTTTAATCCTTGAGTTCAGTTTTTCGATACAATGCCTCCATTCCCTAGTCACCTTTTACCACCATTTCCCAGAGTTGAGATTATTATTCTTTTCACATAGGGCCTCAATTCCCTAGTTGCCTTTTAGCAACATCAGTGCTGCAATCCATGAGTTGAGATCTTAGATATAGGGCTCCATTCCCTAAATCATTCCTCTTTAAGACACAACACCTAATGTTGGTCCGAAGCCGCAGAAAGAACCAGCACCTAATGCTGACTGCCATCAAGATTCAGATCAGAGTCCATGGTAATAAGCAACAAAGACTCAGATAAATATTTATGAGATTTATAGATAATAATCTTGTAACTCGTAGTTGATAGGTTTAACTAGTTTAGTTTTTTACTTTTCATTTTGGTGTAATAAGGAGCTCAGCAAGCAGAGACAACAACAACAGTGAAATCACAGCTTCTTGGTAGTCCTAGCTACCAAAACTTCCCGAACTACACTGACCTAATTATATGTAGGCAACCTTTGAAGCAAGGTTCGGTCAGACTCTTTTCAAAAAAATACTCTTCATAGAGTTTCAAACGAGCAAGTCCCTCATCTTTGCCCAACCCTTCGCGTGTCTGAGCAAAGAGGGACAACTGTGAGCACGTGATTTTTGCCCCACATCGTTACTCGTACAGAATTCCAATAATTAGGTTTCTTCTTTTAATAATTTGTTATTTTAGGGATTTTTGTAGGATTTTAATTTAATTATTTGCATTTTTGTGCATGTTTAAGTTTTATTAAATTCAGAAAAATACCAAAATATCATTCATTGAATTTAGGATTTATTTTTATTTTTTTTAAGATTAATAAATTAATTATTTACTTCATAAAATTGACATCACAAAAAACGGCCATACTCTATATTTTTATCCTTTTTATTGATTTTTCTCTTTTATAAGAAAAGGGATTATTGAGAAACAGCTCTAAGTGAGAGAATGAGCGATCCCTCTCTATAACCACAAACCATTCTCAGTAGCTTTATTCCCCCAAAACCACCAAAATTAGTTCCACACCAATAAGCACCTCTTCATACAAAGAAACACTGCTAAAGGAAGAATTCACTCTCAACAACAACGCCCAACAATTGATAGATGAATCAACATCTAAGGTAATGGAGGCTACACACACAGACATAGATATCACACCATCACCTAGGCCGACAACTAACATGAAGCAAATAACTCTTAGTGCTGAGTACATCAACCGTGTGTATAGCCCTTGGAGGTTCTCAATTATTATTAAACTCAAAGGTAACACAGTAGTTCACCACTATCTCAAAAATAAATTACAAGACCTATGAAAAATAAAATTAGAACTTCCAAATCATTAATCTCGGGGAGGATTATTACACGGTTAAACTGGCAAGAGAGGAAAATATGACTAAAATCCTACACAATGGACCTTGGTTCGTCAATAGTTTTTTCCTATCCACCCAGAAATAGATACCAAACTTTGTGGCCAAGAAAGCACGTCAAAACTACATGGCCATTTGGGTCCCACTACCTCAATTGCCAAAAAGGTTTTATGATGGTATCATGCTTTCGCGAATTGGAAATGCCATAGGTAAACTACTAAAAATTGATGCATGCACATCAGCTACACTAAGGGGAGATATGCGAGATTATGTGTGGAACTACCCCTAGGAAAACCAATGGAAAAGTTCATCTTGATAGGGCAACACAAGCATTCTATTGTTTATGAAGGTAATGATATCCTATGCAAGGTATGTGGTAGGCTGGGACATATAAGCCCAAACTGCCAAAACAACGTTGTACCAATCCCTGCCATGGAATAAAATAAATCAACGGAGTCACCAATACAAGTCAAGGAGCAAGAAGGGTAATAGATTACAGTCTCATTTCCCAGAAGAAACAAGGCAAAAGTGGCCAATGACGAGTCCCTAATTCTAGTACAAATTTCCACTCAGGTATTAATGTCCGATTATTTGAAGCCTCGTCAGGTAAGTATCTCAATACCCAACAATCGAAATATGTAAATAAAGAAATCTTACATAAAACCTCAATCAATCAACATAGGGAGAATCAATATGGAAATAACAAAGGTTTTACAGAATAATATTATTAACAATAATAAAATAATTCAATATTTTTTTCATGAGAAGCTAATTCCTGGACGGAAGACAAATGGCAAAAGCGTGGCAACCATACCTACGACTATTTGTTATAATAACCACGTAATTAACAAATCAGAAAATACTACCACCACTAATGTGACCACTCCCATAGCACAATAAGTAATCAATAAATCTTTAATCAAACACAATCTTGCTAATACCCTAGAGATCACAACTGTCATGCATGCATGCATCACCCTCCACAACAAATCCCACAATTATAGTTGGAAGACAAGTGTGGACAAGTGGCTAATGCCATATCTACAATAGATATGGTTATAAATCAGATGCAAAATTCTGCCACCAATATGCAAGAAGAGGCAATCATTAGGAGCCCCTCCATTCCTCTAAATACCCCCCAACTTCATAACCACACCAACCCTTCAAGATGGCAAGAACCCCACTCACATATCGAAGAAGGTATCGACTACTACAACTAATGCGCCTCTCCCGAAAAAACAACATGAACAATCTACCAAAACTCCCACCACAACACCGCCCTAATCAATTGATTTTTGCACAGCCACCAGCACCACCAAACCACATTCCCTAGTCTTGGAAAGAATTAGGACTATAAGTGCATGCAGTAACGTTCAATATGGAGATCAACGGGCAAGAATCCATCTTGATAATCCAAAACATAAACTTCCTTTCCCAATTGATCTCGAAAGGAATGAACTTTTCTATGAACAACTATGTGAATCAAATGTGGATGAACAACATCCTACAACCACTAGCTCCATCTATGAATCCAAATCCTATCCACAACATGCAACTAATGGGGAATATCCCACATCACCCAAATCAACAGTTTCACAGAAATCCACCTCTAAATATACCTTTCTTTGCAATAGAGGATATCATGATACTCAACCCAATATTCACACAATGGAATGCTCAGGAAGTACCCCTCCAACAAGATCCACAACACGAGCCAATGGATGAGCAACCACTACCATTGAACGTATTAAACCAAGATAGAATCCAAGGGAAAGAAGAGGAGCTGGAAAACCTTCATCATTTAGGGGACCCACCAGTAATATTTTCAAGTCTAAACGAAGTAAAGGTATTAATCTTCAGGGAGATTCTAGACAGGAAGTCTATCTAGCTGCCCACTAACACTGTACAAATTCTCACTGGACATCCGACCACCACAGGACTAAACTGTGGGGAAGAGTATGGTCATCATGCTCCCATCCCTGAGGGTGAGGCAGAACAACCCCCCCAACCATAACCCTACGTACCAAGAAAACAATCTAGTGGTCTGGAATATAGGAGGAGCTAACAATCCTAATTTTACTAGGAACATTAGAGAGCTTATGGATACACATCGACCTTGTCTAGTTGAACTGCTTGAAATAAAGATGGAGAGTCATATCTAAATACTAGATGCTTTTAGTTTCACGAAAATGATCGAGGTTCCATCCATAGGGTAGAGTGGTGGGTTTGTCATTCTATGGAACAATTAGGCGGTAACTGTCAAAAACTTCACAAGAAATGGGCAGGCTATTCATGCAATGATCGAGGTAAAACCAAAATCCCTAACTTGGCTTTTTAGTACAATTTATGCTAGCAACGATGTTAACATTAGATACTTATTACGGGATAAAGTTAGATTTATATTTTTTATTTAAAGGTCATTGTTTAATAGGAGGAGATTTTAAATGAAATAGTAAATACTTCTGAGAAATGTGGAGGCAGAAGCATAAACAAACATAGAGCTAAGTCCTTGATAAATTGCCTAGACTACTGTAATTTGGAAGACTTTTGTTTCAAAGGGTGCAAGTATACTTGGTATAACCATAGGAGAAAAAATAAAGACTTTATCATGGAATGGATAGATAACGTATATTTGAATGACCTTTGGTTACAAGCCTACACAAACGTAACAATAACTCATCTATCTAAGGTACACTGAGATCATAACTGTATTCTATTAACCTTAATAATAAAATAAACTCGTCAACAGATAGGCCCTTTAGATTAGAAACCTATTGGTGCATAGATCCAGGTTTTAGCAAATTTGTCACCAACAACTGGGATACCAAAGACCTTCTAGGGGTTAATACAAACTTCAAAGATAAAGTCTTAGAATGGAAAGATTAAACGTTTGGTAATATAGTTTCCAGGAAAAGGAAGCTATTAAAAAGAACTGATGGGATTCAAAATCTAGTAGTTATCAGACTAGTAAATTCTTACAAGCCTTAGGAAATGATTTAATTAGTGAGTATAATGATATTTTAAAATAAGAGGAAGATTATTGAAAGTTTAGATCAAAGATTAATTGGCCAAAGGAAGGGGATGCCACCGGTTATGTTATGGATGTGTATGACAAAGGCTATGAATGATGTGTATATCATAGATCTAGTAATAGCAGCCGTTGTGAACCTTGGTCCGGAATTGGACACCCAAAAAATATCCCAGAATTTGGCTCGAATTAGCTAAACCCATCTCCAGACCCAAGCCCAAAGTTGATTTAAATCGGTCCACCCATAAAGCCCCAAAACGACCCCGTTTTTACCTCATTTCATCATAGCCGTTAGATTTTCATCATCTAACGGCCCGGAACTGCTTTGTACTTCTCCATATAACTGTCCGAAGAGACCTGCCCCAATCAGACCCCCTTCCTCTAACTTTGTCTCCCTTCTCTCAATATCCAAACACTTGCCGCAATGAAACCCTCACCGTCTCTGCTGTAAACCACCCACCGAAAATCTCCTCTGGCGCTTCCGATGGTCCAATCGACTAAAAATGTACATCCTAAATTCTCCTTCACCTCCTCATTCCCGATCTCCAATTATCTTTCTTTGAATCCCTGCTGAGCTCTTTGAATCTTGAATCAAAGTAGCCGGCCAAAACCTAAGTCACCCAAAAATCCCCAAATTAGCGCCGTGGGATCCTCGTCTTCTCCTCATCCTATATGCCCGACAAATTCTCTTCAAATCCCTACCGAATGCTTGAATCTTGGATCTAATATTCAAACAAAAAAATCCTAAAAGTCTTTTTCCTCCTTTGTTAGTCGGAGTTTGGTCAAATGTACATAAGACCTCCATTAATTAACATTTGTCTTCAAGAACAGTCAATTAATGTTAGTTCAAAGTCCATATCACACTTTCAGAATTTTGGACGAGACCCTGTTTTGATCCTGGGTCGATTTTGATCAAGTAAAACCCTTTTCTTCCTTTCTTTTAATCATTTGATGTTGTTTCTGTTTTGTCCATTCTATTCATGTTTAATTTTTCTTTTTAGCAGAGTGATTAGGCTTTTCTTCTTTTGTCTGCCCTTTTATTTGAGTTGATTAATAACAAAAATTCCTATTAAATAAAGCATGTTTAACATGTTTAATATTCAGGCTCGTTTAGGTTTTTATGTTGGATTATTGTTTTACTTTGTTGCTTTGATCCTTCTCTGCATATATGAGCATGTTTTTCTTTGGCTGCATGTTTTAGGGAATTTTAGTTTTGGATTTGTCTTCTTTTGTTCCACCTCAGTTGTTAATTCCTTCTGATTGGTCTTGGTTTGATATGGTTTACACGTTACTGGTTCCGGAAGAGTTAATATCTCCATTAGCTAAACCCTCTTTAGTCAGCAAGTGCATAAGTTTACACCAATTAGATTAGTTGTCGTTGCATTATCATGTATGTTTCTTTAATTGTCAACATTACTACTATCAGTGTTGGTCCAAGTTTAGCTCTAACTTAGTTTTAATTAGAATAACTTTTTTATTTTAATGATTAGTTAGTTTTGGATTATATTATCATGCTTGTTAGTTTTTGTCATTTCTATTCAAATTCTTGGGTCCTTTCTTTGTGTTTCTGCTTCTATTAGTTTGGATTTGAAGGTCAGGAGAAATTTAGGGGGCATAAAGGGTAAAGAGGGGATTTTACTTAGGCAAAAATAATAAGGTTCTAGTATTTAGGATACCTACTCCTATCCTTAGCCAAAATGTTAATATTGGATAAGAAAAAGGACATACAACTGTCAAAAGATTTTGTACTATTATAAAATTTTAAAAATTAGGTCATAATATTCCTTTTGTGATACTTTTTTGTGCACATTATAAAAGAGAAACATTCCCTCACTCACACAGAGAATTAGATGCACATTTTTCATTAGTAATTTTCCTGAAAGGTTTCATTGCTTCTCTGAAAAGTTCTTATACAAAACAACTCGAAAGCACAACATTTTTCTCTTGTACCTCTCAAATTTTGAAACCTGCTTCGAAGATAGAAGGTTCTTCATCCATTAGCTGGTCTCTCTTTTCTTAGTTGTTCATTTTGGGGTTCTGAAGTTCTGATTTTCTGGGGTCTTTGCTGTGCTATATCTGCTGATGTTGTGATGATGTTCTCTTTAGGTTTCTTGGGATCTTTTCTTATACTTTCCTTTATAGAATCCTTTCCATTCCAGGTACTACTTAGATCCTTATGTAGTTTCCTTGTACATGAATTTATGAAAAATGTCAAGCTTTTTGCAAATGGATGTGCAATGAATTGTTTGTTCTTTGGATACTGTTTGATTAGTCTTTGCTTTTAAATAATGCAATGGCCAGTGTGTTAACATGAGCAATATGTTTATTTAATAACTTTTTTTGTGTATTTTGGTATGTATTCCAATAGTGTGAAACAATGATATTAAGGATAAATATCTATAGCTTTGATTCATACTAGAACACTTCATCGAGAATGTTGACCACGTTTCTTGAAGTAACATTTCTTTTTTTTCTCCATCTGGTTTCCTTACTTTAAAATGTTATTTACTCTATAATGAGATATAACCTGTTGTTTCAACCACCGGGTTATTGGATCAATTGGCCTAGAGGCTTTAAGGTGGGATTTACCTGTTAACAAAAAAAGAAGAGGCTGCTATGGACAAAGTCATGTTCAAAAGGTGCAAGTATCTTCTACTAGCATACAATTTTATAATAGTTAATAGATTAGAATTAGATAAGTCTGTTATTTAGCTGTACTTGCTTAAAAAAAAGACAGTCGCATGAATTAACAGCAAAACTAAACTCGTTAGTGATGTAAAGTTTGTTATCCAACGTTAAGAGTTGTGTAATAATAGGACTGTACAAATATTTGAATTTGGACTTATGTTTCACACGCTGGGCTACAATTAACGCGCTTAAGTGTGTGTCCTTAGCAAGTTTAAGGTATAATTCTGAGAAATAGCTATTCTTGAAATTAATCCTGCTGTAGTTTTGAGGATTGGAATGTTCGGTTTGGGCTTGGTTAAGTTTAAGCTAAACCAGACTGCAAAAAGTCACATTTGGGGCAGCTCTTTGTCTGAAGTTCACTTTTTCCCTTTAGGGCCAATTTCAGTCCCAAATGGTTTTGTGAGCTCATATAACATTTCCTCATGCTTAATGAATGTTTTATTTGTTGGTTATGGATTTGGTTTTAGTAAGCAGTATCTTTTGATTTCTTCCTGCATGTTTTCATGAATAAGTAGTTATACATTTTGAGTGTAGCCACTAATAGCTCACGATTGCAAATAGTAGTATCATGAATAGTCTTTAATTTATGATTGTAAATTCGAATCTCTTAATTTGGGAAAAAATCTCTTTTGTAGTTCTTGATATATGTATAATGGTTTAAAAGCGTGCAAAGAAGTAGATGGGTCAACTGGTACAAAGGCGCAACTTGGCCTGCCTAAAAGCGAAGCCCAACATGGGTTGTTCTTCTATTTGCAATTGCATCTTATACTTTCGATTTATGGGCTATTCGTGAGCCCCATCTTTCAGCTGAAAGATGACTCATAGCTGGGCCATGTTTGGCCCATTCCATTTAGCCCTCCCCCAAAAATATTTTTTTGGACTTTACGCATGATTAGTTAGCTTTTGATGAATCAAATCCTAAATAAGAGTATTATGGGTGACCTCGAATATATAAGCTCTCTTGTAAAAGGAATTCATTTGAGGCATGCCATGTTAAAGAAAACTCTTAAGCTTATTGCCCTCATATTAGTATCATTATTTAGACCTAACAAATATCAAATACTCATTGTTTGATTTAGGCTCGATTTAGGTTAGCATTGCGATTATGTATACGTTCGTGTAACATTATTGCAAATTTAATTTTAAAAAATGACTTGAGGGATGCGTTCGCGCAACTTCAGCCAAAACATTTTTCTTAATAAAATAAACAAAGCGGTATTAATTGTGGACACATTTTTTGACGTGCCAAAAGAGAAGGGTATACTTACGCGTAATTCAATTCTTTGATTACGAATAATTCATGTGATTAAAAGAGGTTAAAGCGATAATTGCACATAGGTCCTAAAAATAAGTAGTTACGCAATTAATCCAAATATAAATTTCTAAGCGACCGTACTAGAACCATTGAATGTGGGAATGCCTATCACCTTCTCCTGGGTTAACAGAATTCCTTATTTAGAATTTATGGTTCGCATACCCTTTTAAAAATAAAACTTCCTCGATTTGGGATGTAAAATAAATTGGTGACTTGAGACAACGTAATTTATTTAAAGTAGTGAGTCTGATCTAAATAAATAAATTCCAATTCGAATAATGTCACTTATGTCGTAAAAAGGAGGCGTGATAGCAATAAACCACGACCAGCTCTCAGGTCGGCCATTCATGACGTTATTTCTCCTTAGGCAAATACCATTCTAATTTTCGAGTCGAACCTCGATATTATCCTTCCGACATGCTGAAATCGAATATATTTGTATGCATTGATGATCCCAACAATCTCATATGATTCAACACACAACTCTAGTGTCATGACACATCAATACTGGCCTAAGCCTCAACTGGCACGGTACGTGCACCAATAAGAAATAGCCCGAACATACTCAAATAATGAAAATGACTCAAATGAAAAAGCTGCCCCTCAAGCTCACCACTACCACCACAACACATGGCCGACAACGTGTCTCACATCATAGAAATAGAACACATGAATCTAACCCGACAGGTTTTATCTCCACATAGCTTCGCAGCAATGTGCGATCTTATAAAATACTGCTCCACTTGAACACCTCAAGTCACTATGCTTGAAAGTGAAAACCACGCACAATTTGATATCCGAAACCAAAGCACACCCGATAGGACATAGCCGATATGCCATTCACCGAGCAACACCCAATTTCTGTTCCCGCTCAAATCCCACTATGAATCCCCAATGGAACTGTTGATACCCAATTTTTCCCATATATTTATATACTTAGATTACCCCAAAAATAGCATATAGATGCATAGGTAAGAATACACAAAGGTTTTGGCATTTTTCTATATTTTTTCAGTATTTTTAAAATCAATTTATGACTTATTTTACACTATAAAATCCAATATTTAGTCCCAAAACTTATTATTTTTGCGAGTAATGTATTGTATCCTCTTATTTACATAAAAATATATATTAGATACTTTTTTAGATAATTTCACAAATTCATTAGTTATTTCTAAACTACAATTGTATGAAATTGTAATTTTAGTCTATTTCTCGAATTAATAAGTATTTTAACTACAAAATCATTCCTAACATTTTTAAGTTAATACTTATACATTATTTATTGACCAAATTGTTTAATTTTATTTTTTCAGTATCATTTACTATTTTATAGAATTCAAATTGGGGAAAATGGCTATTTAAATCATAGCCCCTTTTTATTTCAATTATAAACCAATTTCAGCTCCCAATTCAACCCGAACCACACTACCCAATTTTGAAATGAACCGATCCAATCCCGTCCAAATTATCCCGCCCCGTTCCTAAGTAAAATCATGGCCGTTGATCATTAACATCAACGGTCCACATGAAGCCAGCCGTAATTAAACCAAACACTCCCCAAAACCCTACTCATTCTCTACATTCACCCACCCTTGTATCCCCTCACCCCAAAATGCTCTCAACCCCTTCTGAACCCTAGCCCTTCTCCGGCTCTATTTCACCGGTGTTTATGGCTTGTCAAGCTTCAAAACACCTATACTCACCTCTACCTATCTCCTATGGTTCGTTTGTTCAAAGATCGAAGCCCTATCTTGAAGACTATTGACTCAGAGGTCCATTGACTGGAGTTTTCCGGCCGTGTCCGGTCTCTCCCCGGCAAGCTTTGATGCTGTGAGTCGATTGATGACTCAGAATCAGTCCATTTCCAGGCTTTCTCGTGTCTCTATGGTTCTCTCTCTGAAACCCTAATTTTCAAGGTTTTCTCTATATTTATCTTTACGATCTACTCTAGATCCTAGTTATTTTCTAAAGTTTCAAAGTATCTCTCACATTTCTTCGCCGACTTTGTTTTCAAACTGTTCGTCTTCCTAAAATTTAGTGTTTCTTCAATTTCATTGCATTATCTGCTCTATTGTGATTTCTTTGAAACTTTACTGCGATTTTTGAGTATTTTATACTATGGCTCCTATGTATTTTCTTTACTATGGTATTTCTCGGGTTTCCTTGTTAAATGTTTTACTGTGTTCTCTATTTTTCCTTATGTTGATCTTCCTAAGTTCACCTTCATCTATGCTTCTTCTTTACACTCGGTATGTGATGAAAACTCTAAGTTTTAGGGGGGTTTTCTGTTTCTCTCTGTGAAATTTCTTGTTACGTGTGTAAACCCTAGCTGCTTCTGATCGCTTACCTATGTGCTTCTTCTATTTTATTACATGAATTATTCTACCAATTCCAGTATTGCATGTTCGAAATTTTTCACCTCTTTCTATAGTCATATCTTACCCCTTTTCTGAATAAACCTATTTTGGGAAAATTTATTTCTTACAAACTTATTTGATTCATTAATTTGGACCTACTTTTTCACTAAGTTTAGTATCAATTTGTATCTCAAATTCCTTGATCCTCTATGTGATTGACTTGCCTTATGTGTTAAGCCGTGTAAATTTCAAAACCCTTACACATATTTACCCTGTATTTCATAACTTATTCTTGATTCTCTTCCCAAAAATAAAGCTTGGTTTATTTACCTCAAGTCTGGTTCCTTAATTAGAGGAAACCATTTCCCTAATTGATTAGGGTTGATGTTAAATTATTTCCTTGCCTTATTGGTTGCTTACTTCCAAACTATAAAATCCCCCACCCCTTTTCACATCAACACATGAACAATCCTATGTTTCGCTCACCCAAAACTCTCTTTTCTCTTCTCTGTTCTGCTCTATTACTTGTTCTACTGCTTGAGTTTTTCCGGCTGAAAGCCAAGGCTAAACTATAAGTTCTCACATGCCCTATTTTCTCTACTGTTTGAGTTTCACAACTGGTAGGTTCCTGATTTACATATTATCTCCAAACTACATGTTTACTTACCCTTTCCCCCATGTCTTTTATGTTAGGTGTGTAGTTAAATTTCAGCATGCACATCCCTAACCCATATCCCCATGCTTTTGATGCTATGTATGTGTATGATTACACTCTTGTACATCCATTTCCCAAGTTTAATTCTAATTGTTGCAAATGTTCTTATGTGACCCGTACTCCCTTAACCCCTGTTTGTGTATGAGTTTTGTTTTAGACTAGGATGGCACTCCATTGCTATAACAAATTTAGAAGCGGGTGTTTCTCATCCTATACTTAAAAGTAATCCCACTCCCTTACCCCCATTATGTGTTGAGATTTGGCTCAGGTCTGTTGGTGTCCTAATCACCATACAGGCTTAAGTCTGACTTATTTTAAGTCTGCTCTTATTGGTTAAACAATGTAAAAGGGTCAGGGGTGTGCCAGTCCCATTCATGGCTAGGTATGACCACCTTTGCATTGGTCATCCTCTAATCCGTCACTTATACACTTACTCTTAAGTTCTTTAAGTCCTTCCCCCCTCTGGTAATCCATGCTTAGGGACCCTCGAGTCG
Organism: Nicotiana benthamiana; assembly: GCA_034376525.1. Taxonomy (NCBI): domain Eukaryota; kingdom Viridiplantae; phylum Streptophyta; class Magnoliopsida; order Solanales; family Solanaceae; genus Nicotiana; species Nicotiana benthamiana. The sequence continues at coordinate 64,651,887 of CM067334.1, read as the reverse complement.
CCTTTGAACTTGGATGCCTGAGGGCTGGCAATTCCTCAGTTTGCACTACTCTAATCATTTAGGGTGTAAGCATTGCCTGGGTTTCCCCTGAAATCCTTTGGAACTTTGAAACATTCTAAGAGAAAGCCTTGGAATTTGGAGCCTAGACTTGGTAAAATGCATATGTTGGACATTAAAGTTTCTTTGGACTTCCTCGGGTCTAATTAGCTTTGATGTATTTATTTCCTTAGTATTTTTCTTTCACTATGTTAACCAGCCTTGTACAAAGAATTTGGGGGAATGCCAGGTTTCGTCCATGGTCATAGGGTTTTTGATGAGAAGACTGCGGCAAAGGTCAAGTACAATCAGCTACACTAACGGATGCGAGAGTGCGAAAGTGAGCATCGGGAAATACAAGAGGAAAAGGAGACGCTAATCAATGAATGGAAGGACATGGCTATCCGCGCAAATGATCGTTTAGGGTACTTGGAGCAGAGTCTAGTGGAGCTGGAAGGAAAATTTCCTAAAAGGATCAATGACTGTTAGGAAGCTGAAGGTAACAAAGGTGGGCACTTGGCTCGGGCTTACTTATTGCTGGGACTGCACGAGTTGATGTAGCTGTATGAGGGAGGAAATGATACTGAATCTAGGGAAGGTCCTTCTAAGACCAAGTAGTTAGTATTTTTGCTGCTTTCCTGATGTAATAAGTCCACTAGCCATTAGTAACAGCCTCTCTTTATTTCAGTTTGTTTTGACTCGCTCTATTTTCTATCAATAAAATGAGGTACTTGGTGTTATAAGTTCTCAAATTATATCTGTTGCTAGGCCTACCACGGGCACAACGAGGCACCCAAATAGGAAACGACTTATATTCTTGCAACAATGTGTTTAAATACAACAATACTTTCTTTCTCAGAATCCACATAAACTTTTACCTTTTGTTTTTCCTTAATTCTATTTTTATTCCCCTTTCGTAGAGGTTAGTTCATGCATTCTGGTACCATCATCATTCTTCACAAGATCAAAGGGTCCTCTACCTACTCCTCCGCAGAGTCCCCCTAAAAACAGGAACAAGAACAAAATGGAATATACAAATATTAGAAAGGAGGTCAGAGAGGCTTCAATCACCAAAGAAACTGCTGCTCATATTGAGCAAACTTTGATGAGGTTTCGAGAAGAGTTGGAACAAGTCCGAAACTTTGCGAGTCTTTCAATCACTCTTGCTGCTTCTGATGCCAACAAATCACCACCACCGTCACCAATATAGCATGCTCAGACCCAAGTCCGCAACACAGGAAACAATACTCCACTGCTTATCCTAGAGCCCCAAAACACTACAAATAACCAGAACGCTCATGTCTTTGTGGATAATGTACCACATTACGGTCGGCCAATCACTAATGTAGCCGAGTCGAACGACAAAAGCTCCCTCATTCAGAATTTGGCCGCTGAGATTAAGAAGTTTACTAATCGGGTTTAGGGTTTCGTAGGTAACAAGGGTGTTGAAGGGTTGAATTACGAAGATCTCTGTGTTCAACAAGAAGTTGATCTCCTGGAGGGGTAAGAACCTCCTAAGTTAACTGTTCGACGGTACCGGGGATCCTAGGGTTCACTTGAGGATGTATTGTGACAAGCTAGTAGGAGTCGGTACGGAAGGAAATATCCGTATGAATCTATTTATGAGGAGTTTGAAGGGTGATGCCTTATCCTGGTATATTTGTAGGATGCGAGGAAAAGGACTAGTTGGGCAAGCATGGCGTCTGATTTTATGGATCGATTTAGGTTCAACCCTGAGAACGCACCAGATGTGTACTATATTCGGAATCTTAAGAAGAAGCCTACGGAGATCTTTCATGTGTTTGCTACTCGTTGGAGGTCGGAAGCTGCTAAGGTCAGACCGGCCTTGGAGGAAGAACAAATGAACATATTGTTTGTCTGGGCTTAAGATCCACATTACTATGAAAGATTGATGCTATTCTCCAATATTATCAAATTGGGAGAAAGGATCGAAGAAGCTATCAAGAACGGTACGGTCACTAACTTAGAGGCATTGCAAGCCACCAACAAGGCTCTACAGTCTGGTGGATCGACAATGAACAAGGAGGTAAATGCTATACTGGATGCGCAAAGAAATAACTCTCCCATGAAGTACCGAACCTATCCCTCAGCTCAGCTCACATACCAGCCTACCCCAAATTACCCAACTCTACTACCTACTTACCAAATTCCACCATCTGCTTACTAATCACCTCCACCGCCCACATGTCAACCTACTTCACCCTGATATTCCCAACATGCACCCGTATACCAAGCATATAACTCCCAACCTTCTCACTACCCATCACCACCTACTCGCTAAAATTTCCCTCGACCTAGACAAAATTTCAACCGTAAACCTCTAGACAATACACGTCAATAGCCGAGCAGATTGACCAATTGTTTGAGAAACTCAAAGCAGTAGGTTATGTCGCCCCTATCCCAGTCGTAACTCCTGAAAACCCTTCCCAATGGATCAACCCAAACAAGACTTGTACATACCATTCCAGGATGAAGGGTCATACCATTGACGAGTGTCGCTCGTTAAAAGAAAAAATTCAGAACCTGATTGACAACAAGATTATTATAGCAAAGGAGCCCATGCATAATGTCCGCAACAACCCTCTTCCTAACCACAAGGGTGGAGGGCATCAACATGATTGAGATAAAAAATGATTGGGACCCGAAGGGGTCAATCGATTTGATAGCTGAAGGAGATGAGCCTAAAAGGGCAATGGTTCCAGATTCAGCCCTCTGAGGGAGACATGGTAAATGTATCCATTCCACTCAAACTTGAAGTACCTTCTGCAAAGACACAAAAATCGATTAAGGTTGAGTTCGGAGCTCCGAAACCACCTACACCGTTTGAAGTTGCTGTGTGCCTACCAAGGGACCTATACCAGTCTCCATGACAGGCGTGACCCCGTTCCAAACAAATACTATACCATGGGATTACACTGTTGATGCTAGAAGAAAAGGAAAGACACATATTGGAGAAGCAACCGCTGCATAAGGCATGTCTAGCACAGGCAGAGTCTACACGCCGGAACATTTGGCCGAGTCTAGAAGGCAAGACTCCGGGAGAGCTGTTGAAATCGGACCTGATGATCTATGGAGAAAGATACAATCTGAGGAGTATTCGATTGTTGAGGAGTTGAACAAGACTCCGACACAGATATCCATCTTGGCACTTTTATAGAGTCCCGAGGCACATAAAAATGCCTTGATGAAGATACTAAGTGAAGCTTATGTCCCCAATAACATAACAAGAGGCGAAATGAAAAACATGGTGGGACAAATACTTGAAAGAAATAAGATCACCTTCCACGAATATGAATTGCCGCCAGAAAGGCTTGGTCACAACAAAGCATTCCACATCACTGCGCAGTGCGAGGATCATTTTATCACTAGGAATCTAGTCGACGGGGGATCCAGCCTCAACATTTGTCCGTTGGTAACTCTCAGGACATTGGGCAAAGGGTTGCACGATATCAAAGATGGGGCTATCAATGTCAAAGCTTTCGATGTATCTCAGAGGTCCGCCATTGGAGAAATCAGTTTGTCCCTGCAGATGGGGCCCACCTGGTTTGATGTTGAGTTCAGAGTCATTGACATACCAGCATCCTACAACTATTGCTAGGAAGACCTTGGATCCACGCCTCTGGGACCGTGGCGTCAAAATTGCATCAAGCCATGAAATTTGTGTGGAATCATCAAGAAGTAATCATTCATGGGGACGACATCAACCCCATATACAGTCGCCAGGCTATCCCGATGACCAGAGGAAAAAAGAGAATATGTGGAGAAACATACCATCACATTGAACGAGTCAATTCCATAGACAAGGATAAGTGGCGGGATAGCAAAATGGAGAGTATTCTGAATTGGAGAGGATACAAGCTTGGAAAGGTGCTTGGCAAGAATCTTCAGGGTATCACTACGCCCATCCATTTGAAGAAGCATGGGACCCCTTTTTGTATGGGTTATGAATATACTTGCGAGGAGTTCCAGCATTGGTTGCCAACATGGCACAGCCTCTACTACCCATTGGAGCACCCTCTACCTCAGTTAGAGCAGAACATTCAGCCCGCTAATGCCATATCAGAGGAAGAGGAGACCCTGGCGGCAATGAAGAACCTGTTTCTGGAGGATGATATGGATTGTTGTGTTACCTTCGAGGAGGAAAGGGAGGAAGACCCTTCCATTCAAGCTGTGAACCGAGGGCCTTGGGGTAGCAAAGCTAAATGACACATATGCATCACACTTTACTTTTAGTTGATTTTTTTACTTTTCAGCGTTGACTTTACTTTTGAAAGAAGAGCTCCGATGTTTCATAAAATTATGAATTTACTAAAAGCATTTTCAAAGTTTATCTTAATATTTTTCTTCATTTATTTTTTATACCATTTACTTTATTTTACACAACATTACTATTACGTATCTTGATGATGAACCCACGACTGTAACTTGCAACGAGACGATGCGACAAACGGGCATAGATTCGGAAGAGGATGAAATACCAAAAGAGGTTGTTAAAGAGGTCAAAAATTTTGAGAACAAACCTAAGTCCAATCTAGACGAAACTGAGGTCATTAATTTGGGAGATGCAGAAAATACCAAGGAAACACAAATCAGCATATACTTGTCACCGTCAGAAAAAGAAGGATACACAGAATTTTTGAAAAGTATGAGGACATATTCGCCTGGTCGTATGATGATATGACCGGTCTCAGCACGTTCATTGTGGCTCACAAGTTGCCGACAAATCTGACATGCCTACGGGCCAAGCAGAAACTTAGAGAATTCAAACCAGACATGAGTTTGAAAATCAAAGAAGAAGTCACAAAGCAAATCAAAGCCAGGGTTGTCAGTGTAGTGGAGAATCAAACATGGTTAGCCAACCTTGTGCCAGTGCCAAAGAAGGACAGGAAGGTTAGAGTCTGTGTCGACTATCGGGATCTCAACTGGGCCAGTCCAAAAGATAACTTTGCTTTGCAAAATATACACATACTGATCTACAACTGCACCAAACATGAGCTGCAGTAGTTCATCGATTGTTTTGTTGGGTACCATCAGATTTGGATGGATGAAGAGGATGCAGAGAACACGACATTCATCACGCCATGGGGGATGTATTATTACAGAATGATGCCTTTCGGTTTGAAGAATGCCGGTGCTACTTATATGAGAGCCATGACACAAATATTTCATGATATGATACACAAGGAGATCGAGGTATATGTGGACGACGTTATGATTAAATCCTAAAAAGCTACAGATCACATAGAAGATTTGAGAAAATTATTAAACAGGCTGAGGAGATACAACCTGAAACTGAACCCCGCCAAGTGTGCATTTGGGGTCCCGACCGGAAAATTATTGGGTTTCATTATGAATCGCCGAGGAATAGAACTGGGTTCGTCAAAGGTTAGAGCCATTCAAGAGTTGCCACCGCCAAAGAACAAGAAAGACGTAATGAGCTTTCTAGGGAGGCTCAACTATATCAGCCGATTCATCGCTCAGTCCACTGTCATTTGTGAACCCATCTTCAAAATGTGAAAGAAAGATGCCGCCATTAAATGCACTGATGATTGCCAAAAGGCTTTCAAAATAATCAATGAATACTTGTCAATACCGCCAGTCCTGGTTCCTCTTGAGCCAGGGAGACCTCTACTACTTTATCTCATAGTATTGGACGGGGCATTTGTTTTTGTTTCAGGACAAAATGACAAAACAGGAAGGAAGGAGCAAGCTATTTACTACCTCAGGGAGAAATTTACCCCATGCGAGGCGCGGTATTCCTTACTAGAGCTCACGTCATGTGCTTTGACCTGGGTAGCTTAGAAATTGAAGCATTATTTCTTTGCTTACACTACTTACCTCATATCAAGGACGGATCAACTAAAGTATATTTTCTAGAAGCCCATGCCCACTGGAAAGCTTGCCAAGTGGCAAATCTTGTTGAGTGAATTCGACATTGTCTATGTCGCCCAGAAGGCGGTCAAAGGACAGGTCCTGGCAGATCACCTCGCCGAGAATCCTGTAAGAGGCGAATATGAACCACTAAAAACGTATTTTCCGGATCAAGGGATAACCTTCATAGGAGAAGATATTGTCGAATCCTATGATGGTTGAAGGATGTTTTCGATGGAGCCACAAAATTCAAAGAAGTGGGTATAAGAGCGGCTTTGGTGTCGGAAATTGGTCGGCATTACCTGGTGTCCGCCAATCTCAGATTCCCTTGTACCAAAAATATGGCCGAATACGAAGCCTGCATCTCAGGGCTCAAGCTGGCCATTGACATGAATGTTCAGGAACTACTAGTGATCGGAGATTTGGACTTACTCATGCATCATGTCCGAGAAGAATGGAAAACCAAAAATTCCAAGATGCTCCCCTATCAACACCATGTGCAGGAGTTAAGGAAAATATTCAGAAAGACGGAGTACCAGCATGTTCCCAGAACACATAACAAGTTCGCCGATGCTTTATCCACTTTATCATCCATTATCCAACATCCGTATACAAATTGTATTGATCCCATTCTAGTCATGACTCACAACCAGCCAACTTAATATGATCACGTTGATGAAGAAGCCGACGGGAAACCTTGGTTCAACGATATCAGTGAATACTTGACAACGGGAGGGTACCTAGAGCTTGACAATGCTACTCGGAAATGAACACTTTGGAGGTTGTCCAATAACTTCTTTCACAGCAGAGGAATACTGTATAGGAGGATTCCTGATCTGGGACTATTAAGGTGTGTCGAGGAAAAACAAGCAATCAGACTATTGGAGGAAGCACATGCCGAGACTTATGGACCACATATGAATGGTTTCATTTTGGTGAAGAAAATTCTTTGAGTAGGTTATTTTTGGATGACTATGGAGACAGACAGCATTAAATACGTCCGAAAATGCCACCGATGTCAAGTACATGAAGATATGATAAAGGTGCTTCCGCAATAAGATCACATGGCCGCTTGCCGCTTGGGGAATGGACATCATTGGACCAATTGAGCCAGCCGCGTCAAATTGGCACAGGTTTATCCTAGTGGAAATTGACTACTTTACCAAATAGGTTGAAGCCACATCATACAAGCAGTCACCAAGAAGGTAGTGTCAGATTTCATCCGAGATCATATGGTTTGTCGGTTCAGGGTTCCAGAGTCAATTATCACCGACAATGGCTGTAACCTCAAAATCGGCAGCAATGTGTGAAACATTCAAAATCAGACATAAGAACTCCACGGGTTACTGGCCTCAGATGAGCTGAGCTGTAGAAGCAGCCAATAAGAACATCAAGAAGATACAAAGGAAAATGATTGAAAAGCACAATAAGTGACATGAGAAATTCTCGTTCGCTTTATTGGGCTACCGTACCACGATCCGCACATCAACCGGGGCCACTTCTTACATGCTTGTTTATGGTATAGAGGCGGTCATTCCTGCTGAGGTTGAAATTCTATCCTTAAGGGTAATACAAGAAGCAAAATTAGATGATGCAGAATGAGTCAAAAGTCGCTACGAGATGTTCGCCCTCAACGACGGAAAGATAATGAATGCTATCGTTCACGGTCAATTATATCAGAATAGAATTTCTAGAGCATTCAACAAGGGAGTTCGACCAAGGATGTTTACACCAGGGCAGCTGGTGTTGAAGAAGATATTTCCACATCAAGATGAAGCCAAAGGGAAATTTTCTCACAACTGGCAGGGTCCGTACATGGTTCACCAGGTTCTGAGTGGAGGAGCCCTCATTCTCGCAGAAATGGACGGAGAAGTCTGGCCGAAGCTTATCAACTCAGACATAGTGAAAATATGTTATATTTGATCACATGCTTTCTTTTATGATGTAATTTGAACTACGCCTGACCTTTTTTACCGTTTAAGAGGGGATACGTAGGCATCCCTATGGGTTCGGTCACATTTTAAAAAAAATCCCATTATCCCCCGCATTTGGAACTGGGGCAGAATTCTGAGTAGGACCCTCAAAATTCCGAAGTCAATTTACCAAGTATTTGCATCAGCATCGATCCAGTGAACTGGGGGAGGATATTGAGGAAGACCCTCAAAATTCTGAGGATTACGTTTTCAGTCATTCAAATTCCTTATTTTCCTATGTGATTGACTTGCCTTATGTGTTAAACCATATGCATTTCAAAAACATTACACGTATTTACCCTGTATTTTATAACTTATTCTTGATTATCTTCCCAAAAATAAAGCTTGGTTTATTTACCTCAAGTCTGGTTCATTAATTAGAGGAAACTCTTTGCCTAATTGATTATGGTTGATGTTAAATTATTTTCTTGCCTTATTGATTGCTTACTTCCTAGCTACAAAATCCCCCACCTCTTTTCACTTTAACACACGAACAATCCTAAGTTTCACTCACCCAAAACTCTCTCTTCTCTTCTCTATTATGTCTGTTACTTGTTCTACTGGTTGAGTATAGCACACTGAAAGCCAAGGCTAAACTATAAGGTCTCACCTGCACTATTTGCTCTGCAGTTTGAGTTTTACAACTGGTAGGTTCCTGATTTACATATTAACTCCAAATGAAATGTTTAGTTACCCTTTCCCCCATGTCTGTTTATGTTCATTGTGTAGTTAAATTTCAGCATGCACATCCCTACCCCATATCCCCATGATTTTGATGCTATGTATGTGTATGATTACATTCCTGTACATCCCTTTCCCAAATCCCTCTAGTTTAATACTGACTGTTGCAAATGTTCTTATGCGACCCCTACTCCCTTAACCCCTTCTTGTATGAGTTGTGTTTTAGACTAGGATGGCACTCCATTTCTATTCCTAGTTTTGAACAAGGTTCTTCTCAATCAATACTCAGAAGTAATCGCACTCCCTCAACCCCCATTATGTGTTGAGCTTTGACTCAGGTCTGTTGGTGTCCTAATCACCATACAGGCTTAAGTCTGACATATTTCAAGTTTGCTCTTATTTGTTAAACCATGTAAAGGGTCAGGGGTGTGCCAGTCCCATTCATGGCTAGGTATGACCACCTTTGCATTGGTCTTCCTCTAATCTTTCACTTTTACACATACTCTTAAATTCTTTAAGTCCTACCCCCTCTAGTAAGCCTTTCTTAAGGACCCTCGAGTCTCTTCCGAATTTGGATGCCTGAGGGCTGGTAATTCCACACTTTGCACTACTATCACCATTTAGGGTGTAAGCATTGCCTGGATTTCCTTTGAAACCCTTTGGAACTTTGAAACACTCTAAGAGAAAGCCTTAGAATTTGGAGCCAGGATTTGGTAAAATGCATATGTTGGACATTAAGGTTTCTTTGGGCTTCCTCGGGTCCATTTAGCTTTGATGTATTTATTTCCTTATCATTTTTTCATTCATTATGTAAACCGGCCTTATACAAAGAATTTGGGCGATATAGCGAAAAGGGTATGTGAGGGGTTTACATTATTGCATCTCATTCAGAAATTATGCCTATAGGTTTTGGATATTGCAGCATATAGAAATCATGCCTATAGGTCTTCAATATTGCGTCAATCATATAGAAGTTATGCTTATAAGGTTTACATTATTGCATCTCATTCAGAAATTATGCCTATAGGTTTTCGATATTGCAATCATATAGAAATCATGCCTATAGGTCTTCAATATTGCATCAATCATATTGAAATTATGCCTATAAGGTTTACATTCTTGCATCTTATTCATATATTATGCCTAAAGGTTTTCGATATTGCAATCATATAGAAATCATGCCTATAGGACTTCAATATTTCATCAATCACATAGAAATTATGCCTATAAGATTTACGTATTGCATCTCATATAGATATCATGCCTATAGGCTTTTGAATATTGCATCTCATTTAGAAATTATTCCAATAAGATTTACATATTGTATCACACCTAGAAACCATGACTGTAGGAATTGCTTAAAAATGCTAGGCAAACAGTAGGCCCTTTTAAACCATCTAAAAGTGATAAGATCAATGTATCCTGCATATAAGGTTTTTAGCATCGCCTGATTTGTTAAATGTTTTCAATACAATTTTCCCTAAATCTGTCTATTTTTAAAACGGGCAAAGTCTGCCCCTTTTATGTCATTCCGAACATATAAAGTCTTTTAAAATGCCAAACCTACATTTTTTAAGAATTAACTTGCCCTGCCTAAGTTTACGCCCCAAGGCTCTTTTGCAAACTTTCTTTATGAAGTCCGGCTAGTTTGGAAACCATTTCTGAACTTTCTGCAGACTCTAAATACACTTTACAGATCTACGTTTGAAGCTAATTTTTTTCTCTGAAATTACTAATTTTAAATCATTCCAAGTTCTAATAACCGGACCCGAGGGGCTCAAAGAAGATTTATTATCCAGCTATATGTGTTTAACTAATCTATTTGCGATCATCTTCAACATTAAGACCAAATCAGTATTTGTAAGTCATTCTAGACTAATTGCTGTTATGGCATATAGGGTTAAATATAAGCCTTTGAATGTTTGATTTGTATACCTTTATATGCTATTTTTCTTGGTTGACGCTTAGTATTTTTTCCTTTGAAAACTCTATATATGTCCTATCTTTCTCTCCCCCTCTGAAGATTATAAGTCCTAATACCCCGGGACTAATAGGCTGGGACGGGTACTAGCATGCAATAAGTAAACGAGACCAACCGTGTAATGGGGTGGGAAGGGTTGAATATGGAGATGATGACGATGTGATAATATCATAAAGCGACCCCTCGTTGGGAATATGTGCGAGATATTGTATCGAATGATCCATATTATAGTGAAACCTAGGACCTTTTCCTCTTTTGCTTGCTTTATTTAAACATTTTTCCTAAAGTAATGCCTTCCAAATTAATCCTCCCTCCTGCTCTATGTAAATTATGCCTTTCCCCTTTTTTAAAATTCTCAAGTTGTTTGAATGCTTTACATGCAAACCTTACTTATTTATTTTCCTTGTTTCCCATTAAAGTCACAATTAGCATGGCCAGGAACCACATTAGTGGATCTTGATGAGTGCCTAACACCTTCCCCTCGAGATAATTTCAAGGCCTTACCCGAACTCTGGTTTTCTTTCAAAAAATACTCTCTTCTTCTTAAAAGTGTCATAATGCCCTATAATAATTAGGTGGCGACTCTTCAAATTCCAATACCCAATTCCCAAATGGGAAAAAAAGTTGTTTTGTCCATAATGTCGTAAACCCGATTTTGCTTTTTTCGGTCGCAAAAGGGAGCGTCGACAGGAACTGCACCATATGTACCCATAATCAACAAATCATAACGTCTCGAAACACAAGAAAAGTAACTTATTGATCTCCCAAGATTGCTAATAAGATCAATAACGGTCGAATCAACACATCCCTCAATAATACAATTTGGGACCAACCAGGCCAACTCTATCTGGAACACGCATCCACATTGGCTTGCCTACGAAATCCTTAACAAGGAAATCGTAAAGCTGTTCCTTAACCTCCTTAACTCTTCCGGTGACATACGATTCGGTTCCTGACACCAAATCAACACCGAGATCAACAGCCTTGCCCGACGACATGCCCGACCATAAAAAATACATCCGAAAATCCCTTACCACTGGAACTGAATCAATATGAAGAGCCTCAGCACTGACACCCATCACAAGAGCGCAAATAAGAAAGAAAAATCCTTCCCTCTCATCCGATTGGTCTTCGAAATATAAAAACCACTCTACTAAGACATAATCTGTCGCACCTCGCCACCCAATCTATGGCATTGTTCTGGAATAGCTAGCGTCACCGTAGTTCAATAGTCCAAAATAAAACAACACAGATACAACCACTCTTAACCCAATATCCCATCCAAGATCTAATTTTCCAAGCAACAAATGATCTGCTCGGGTCTCCAAACCTTGTTAGTCACTAAACAACACTAATACGCACGATCTACAACCACAACATAGCCTGAATTTGGGATCTTCCATCTCCAAATCCACACGGCACATGAATCATCATATCCGGTCCAAAATTCACAATCCAAATACATGCTACACCTCTAATACCCAATCATTTCACGAGAGATACTCTAAAATATTTCTGTGCCACCAAGCAAACTCAAATATCAATAGTCGATCTAGCAAGAAAATGCGCCACACTACCGAAGTGCCATCAACTTAACCACACTTCCCTTTTTCTTAAACGTATACTCTCATCAAATTAGTTCCAATTGGAAATACTATTTCCTTAATCATATGAGGTGCCCGCTGCCTAATAAATTTATGAACTTCCTTTCAGAACTGAACTGTAACCTTTAACACGCAAATCTCAATCCTCACAACATACCGCATATACCATTCCATCCTAGGATAACATGAGAAACTTATCTCCCTTTCGATCCATAGACATCTACGTACTCACTTAGTCATAAACTTTCCATTGGTCTCATATAGAAGCAAAATCACTATACATCCTAAGCTCCGCATGCCCATAGAAAATATACATCTCCAAGCCGCGGTAAAAAGCATCATGAACTCTCCGAGTTCCCTTTGCACAAATCGGACCTGCCAGAACTGACGGTTTCAAAATCGACCAAGCTAAGCAAGTTATCAAAACCTAAGAGCATTGCTGAAAAGTAGTTGTAAGAACTCATTACCTTGAACACACACAAGGAATTAATCATATTCATACCACACAGATCTGGTCTACTGTCGAGCTACTCCATCTATATAAATTTCCTTCGGATTCATCTTCAACTTTATATTCCCTCTTGCTGTAGCACCACAATTGCTCAACTTTGACTTACTGCACGAGACCCAAGCATAAAACCATACTTTCTAATACCATAAGTCGTTGAATATTCTCTCAAATATTCCCAAAAGCACCATATTCAAAAATACTTTAGTTTAAAGAACTTCATGTGAATCTAAATCTGTTACCTTTATCTTATTGATACTTGTACATAGAATCCCATAATTTACATAGAAATACCACAAGTCTTGACCACTTGCAATGAAAACTCAATTTCCAACCACATATACAACTTTAAGGTACCCAATTGTTACATGCAGAATCTTGAATGTCACACCTCATTTTTCTTACACCCTGAGGGTATATGGGAGTTTTTCCATAAAAAGGACAATCAAAATGGGATTATTTATTTATGAAAAATTAAGAGTCGCCACTTAGGATAATTATGGTGTCCCAACTCACCGATTTAAATCCAGAATTAAGGAAAGGGTTGACTCTGTATTACAGTCCTCGAACCAGAAATCCGGGCAAGAAATTCTAACCCGGGAAAAGGTATTAATTATTCCCGGGTTCTGTGGTTCTAACACAGTCACTCAACTGTTATAATTGGCCTATCATCTGATTTTAAAATAATTTTGAGCATATGAGCTTTTCACTTTAAAACCTCTTTTTATTTATATTAAATAAAGATTTAACGTCATATAAAATATGTCTTTGGATCGCGCCACATGAAATGCACCCGCAATCCAAAACACATTTTATCCAACGTTATTAAGATTTAGATTTTTGTCACATGAAATGCGCACACGAGTTTAGGAAGGTAATATTGTTTAAACAACGCGCCAAAGGCAACAACATATTTTTAACTTTGCGAGGGCTATGAAAATTTTATAAATGGCGCGCCTCGAATTCTAAGGATTTTAAAAGAAATATTCAAATGAGGGCCACGCATTTGAGATGTTATTTGGCGCGGTGCACTTCAATTCCTTTTTAAAATGTTATTCAAACTAAGGTTCGTAGGGCCATAAACTATTTGTATTATCTAATATGGCTCACTGCGAATAAAAAAAACATTAATTGCTTAAAGAAAACTACAGGATTCCAATTACTCAAATATCGTCTAATGGACTTGTTGAAAACAAAAAGAAGGATACTAGTATATTTTTAGAGAAGACCTCAAGCCAACCAGCGAGCCCAGTCCATATGAGATGCATGCAAATAGGATCTTCCGTGATACATATATCGAAACTCCACAAAACATGAAAGTTGTCGTATTTTAACGTGCCAAGTCAATATTAAACCAAAACCGTCTACAAGTTCTGACGCTTGACATGGGCCTGTCATGATGAACATTGACAAAACCAAAATACCTCAATGTTGTTCCATCATTTTAGGCTGATTTGACTACTTGGGCTGGTTTTAAGCCCAAATTTTTACAAACTAACAATTAATTTAACATAGAAGTAACGTGGTATTAAGTTAACAATTACTTCTGAGTACTAGCAAATCAGCACAAATTGCCTAATTAAATGTCAATCTCTGTTTTTAAGCATATAACAGCCAGACATGCTTATGAGGGAACTAATAAGTGAACAAGAGAATTGTTGGACCTGTGTAACAAGCCCAAACATCAATAATCAGCTACTTTCTCTGTAAAAAATATTTCACACTCCAAAGTTTTTCAGAACTTTACAGAGCCAAGCTGAATGACCCCAATCCCCATATCGAGTCCATGCTAAAGCAAACGGTCATAATTGACAAGCACACCCCATATTATCGAACACCATGACTACCTAGTAACCATTCCACCAGAAAGTCTGAGCAGTACTACCAATTTATATCCGAAGTGACTCACAATAAACAAACTGATCAAACTATACCAAACACACCTAAAATAATATTAAGATCCAATCACTAATTCACTTTTACACATTAACATAGGATCTATAATTTTCAGAATCAATTTGATTAATAGATCTATGTCCAAGTTCTAAGGTAGATACATATAAATTTAAGAAAAGCAAGCGACAGAAAAGGAACAATAAAACGAAAAAAATTTATTATGAGCAAGTTGTCAAGTACCTAAACTTCAAGCATTCTATTTCCATTTTTTTAACTTCACAAATTAAGTGCCACGTTATATGAATTACAAGGGTGTGTACCTTAGAAGTAAGAGGAAATAAAAAACAGGTGAGGCTCAGTAGATGATGAAACAGTAGCAGCACAGCAAGACTCAGTACAACAATCCATTTCAGCCATTAAAATGATGTGAAAACAGCCCAGATTCACTCTCAATCAAATAGTAGCCAAGGCTGACCTCAATCAGGCTTTTAACAAACCAAAATCAAACCATTTTACTCCAGATGAACCAGAAATGTTCAGCACTATAAAACCTCATAAATCAAAGAAAAATGAGAAAATTCTAATGGAACAACAAAAAGTATTTTTTTGTCTGCTTTTTCTAAAATTTCTTTCTTAAGGCATCATAGAGATGCCTTTATTGGCAAGGGAATATGGTAGCCCTTAGGACTCTTATTTTGTACTCTGCCTCTTTTTAATTTTTATTTTTGCCTAGATAGCCTTAGTTAAAAATCTAAAAATCCATTTAAACTTCCCATTCATCTTCCTAGAAGCTCCTCAATTAGTTACCAAAAGATTCCTTACCTTAGAAACCCTAAACTACCATTAAAGACTTTATTAATTACCATATCAACCATGAGTTAGATTTGACCCAATTTCCTAGCCCAAATCTATTTTATAAAGACCAATTGAAGCCTCCTCTCTAGGCCTTTATCTTTACAGAACCAAGTACGAGTCTACAAAGTTAACAGGATTGACCAAAACTAAAAGGGACTGGAAATGCTTAACGCCGAACTCACACAAAAAGGGAGGAAAGTTGACTTACTATTAAACAGTATATGCTAAGAAATTGATCATCCTATCAAAAGAATTTGTTAAAAAAAAGGAGAAGCGGATAGAATACATAAAAATTTATAACAAAGTGTGGCAAATTGAAAATAACGGAAAGAAGAGTTTAAAGGAAATGAATACCCGCTTACACCTTTTGAATCAAAAGGATCCATGGAGACAAAAGACCCGACCAGAATCTAGAGAATTATTGAGGAATCAACAGTTGAATTAATCAATGGCTTCTACCAAAACCATCAACTAATGCTATTTTTGGCTAGACACTCGCCAAATAGCAATGAAGAAATACGAAGAAACAGAGTTTGACATTTCCGGCCTATTTTAGATCTGAAACTCTGGAAACTCTAAGGTGTTTTGAAAGAAATTGAAGTGGGATATGAGATGACGGAAGTGTGGGGGTTGTTTGGTATAACATTGGGGTTGATTAGGCATGCCGCCGCCAACTTCTAGCTGGTGGGAATGGGGCGGCTAGGGTTGACATCCATGTCTCTAAAGAGGTGTTTTGGGAGAGATGAGAGATGGGGGGTGGAGGGGTTCAAACACTAATAAAATAATCCCTACTATAGTTCCCAACCGTAGGATAAGATAAACAAACGCCCAAGATCAAGCACAACCAAAGGAGGTCGTTTGGCTATGTAAGGGGGATTGTGTCGGGTAAAAACGGAATTGGGCTGGGTTTCGGAGCTGTTTGGACGAGCATTTTTTGACATGGGCTATGCGTTCTAATTAAAAAAAACACACACTAAATCTCTTATTCTTTTAATTCCAAGTAAAAATTATTTTTCAAAAATTCTCCTTTTCTTTTTTGCCAAAATTAAATTAAAACCTAGATTAATTCGTAGAACCTAATTAACCAAAAAACACCAATTAAACCTAAATGATAATTAATGCAACTAACAAATTAAAAGAAAAACTAATAAAAATCAAAATTAATATGAATAGTTGCAAAATAACTACTTTTTGTGATTTTCCCTTTTTGTAAAATAACTTAATTACATAATTAATCCTAAAATGCTATATTAAATCCTAATGCAACTGCATATATTTGTTTTGTATTTTTATTTAATAAAATAAAATAAACATATATAGACAAATACATAAATTAACAGAAATTGCCACAAAAATCCATAAATATTTCAAATAATAAAATTATTTCGAAATTGTGGGAGTAATTCATATAGGGAAAAAAACATGTGCTCACAATTGCCCCTCTTTGCTTGGAAACATGAAGAGTTTTCGTGCAAAGATAAAGTGAGCAGATACGAGTGATTTTTACCCGTTTGAATACTTTGTGTGAAGCATTTTCGAATGATTTGACCGCACCCTGCTTCCGAGGTTGTCTACATATTCTTGGCTATAAAGAAATCAGGTCAGTGTAGTTCAGGAATGTTTGGTAGCTAGGGCAACCATGAAGTTGTGATTTCACTATTGCTGCTGATGCTGCTACCGCTTACTGAACCCCTTATCACACCATGATAAAATAAAAGAAGCTAGACTAAGCTATAATCTATGAATTATATGAAATCTTATCTATATCCTCAAACTTGATCTTGCAGCTCTTGTTGCCATGTTGACTTGTATTCTCCCACTAAAATTCCTTTTGTTCACTTGAATAATAATCTAAGATGCCTTCCCTTTCTCCAGGGAGACGCCTGATTGCTGAACTCGAATTGTACTTTGAAATGCTTTCCATTTCTTCAGGTGGATGCCTGACTGCTGAACTTGAATTATAGTACGTGATGCACCGGAGAATTTCGGCGCATTTCAATACTAATTGCTTAGATTCTAGCTTGTTTTTATGCAATTATAACTGATACTCATGTCGATTTGTTGTTCTTACATCAAAGGAGGAAGTGAAGACCAAGGATATGAAAATGGACTCAAAAAGTGAAGAAAAGAGCATGATATTGCACAATTGACAAACTACGGTCTAGTATGCGGTCGCAGAACACACATGCGGACCGCAGACTCTTCTCTTATATCGCAGAGTGTTACAGTGTCTGGAGCCAAAACTCATGTCTAGAATGTAGCATTTTCTGCGATCGCAAAATAAACATGCGGACCGCATATGAGCCACATAATGAACAAGAAGAAACTCAAGGATAAATATGCGATACAAATCTGTGGTCGCATAACTCAAATGCGGACCGCAGATTGAACCTGCGATGAAGGCCTGGAACCTATGGTTTTGGATCTGCGGAGTGGCTACTCAAGATGCGGACCACATACCTGTTCTGTGTCAAGTCTGCGGTCGCAGACGTGACCTGGAAGGGCAATTTTTTCAATTTTTTGTTCCGAATTTTGTCCACCTATAAATAGTTTTAAGAGACTTTTGTGGGAGCATCTTGTCTTACCTTTTAGCTACACTTCAAGACATTAATATTCCCTCTTTTATGAAGCTTTTGGATGAAGAAGCTTTTCTGTGTAAGCATTTATGACACTTATTATTAGTTGGTCTTTGTGTTTTAGCATGAGTAGCTAGTTTTAAATACTAAGGTTCTGGACCCTAAATGGGTGTTATGTTAATGGGTGTTTGACATTGACTATATATATAATGGGTGGTTGATGTTTATTTACTTCTTGTTCTTCATTCATTGTTGGTGGTTGCAAACATTAATCAAAAGCCATTAAATTCGTGCTTTTCTTGGGAAAGTGGGTAAAAATTTGGTAGGAGTAAATATCAATGATTCAAGGCTTTGAATATTGTTTGATAAAATCTCTTAGGAATAAGTGGGTTTTAATTGGAATTTATTGATGGTTCGTAATAGCAACTCTTTTATATTTGGGAAAATCATGAAGAGGAAATACTGCTCATTAATTGGAAAATATTGGGTAGTATCGCAGACATCATTTTCACATCTAAAGGACGTCCCATTAGAAATATATCATACTAACACCTGTTGACATTACACTACATTAAAGGGGACACAACCTTGGTTACTTTTATCCACTTGTTTACTCTTTAATTGTTAAAATTAGTTGTTAATCAAACTCAAGCAACCATACATACTCTTGTCACCTTACACCATTCACTCCTGTTACAATTAACCGAATAGAGATCGAACTTGATTCGAGCAACACACTAAACAAGTAACCTTTTCACACCTATTCCCTGTGGGATTCGACCCCAACCTTGTTGGTTTATTATATTTGACATCGACCGCCTTACAATATTTTTTAAAGTGTAATTTGAGCGTATCAAATTTTAACGTCGTTGCCGGGGAATACGGTTCTTGAAATTACTATTTAGTGTGTACGTTACTTAAGTTTATTTCTATTCCATCACACTTCGCTTGTTTTGTTTTGTTTTTATAGGTTGTTGTTGGACTATGAAGAAGATGTGGAGGGTTAAATGGGAGGAAATCCCTTTGCAGACATCGAAGAATACATTGAAGATACCAATGTTATTGTGCTTCCGCCCGTTGGAGCGGCTACATTTAATGTGGAACATGGGTTAAATTTTATGCTTAAGGAAGAAGGGTTCTTCAGAAATTCCACTCTTGATGATCCAAATGCAACACCTTAGGAACTTTGTGGGTGTGTGCACAATGCATAAGCAAAACAATGTAACTGACGCTGCCTTAAGGTTGAGATGCTTCAAGTACTCTCTAGTTGAGGATGCAAAGAAATGGCTCCAGAATCTACCTCCCAACTCCATTCATACATGGCCCGAGCTTATTCGGGCATTTTTGTCGAAGTGGATCCTGCAATGTAAAAAGTCTAAATTGCTGGACAAGATTTTTTTTTTCAAGCAATTGCAGGGGGAGCAGTTGCATGAGGCATGAGATCATTTCAAATTGTACTTGGTGAGGTTTCCAAACCATGGGTTCCCGTATTCCATGTTGTTGGAAAAATTCTACATGGGTTTGGGTCCTATCAACCAAGCCATAGCCAAGAATGCAGCTGACAGGTGTTTCATGGATAAAACATTTGCTCGAGTGAAGAAAATTATGGAGAGGGATCGGGTGATTGCTGGACTTGCTACAAATGTAAGTGTGCTTACCAAGATGTTGAAAGATAATCAGACAAAGAGAGTTAATGCAGTGGAGGATGTTCCTCCAACCTTTGAGGAAAATTCTGAGGAAGCAAACTACATCAACAAACCTCATGGAGGGTACCAAAGGCAACCATACCATGATCTTGGGTGACAAAATTAATGGACGCCAAACCCGCAAGGGCAAGGAAACCAACAGTGGAGAAATCACAAAGGTAATCCTCAAATAAGGAAATTGGAACAACAACAACTACTTCGCCAACCGTAGCTCCAACTCATATGTTCCCCCGAAAGGTAATTATGCAAATAAAGGGTCATCTAGTGATTCAAAGTTAGAAATCACGCTTGAGAGAGTTTTTTAAAATCAAGAAAACTTGGATGCATCCATGAGAAACATGACCAAGGTGGTTAGCTCTCATACCGCATCTACCCAAAACTTAGAGATGAAAATGGGAGTCCTTTCATGGGAGCAAATCCCAAAGCTAAAAGGGCAACTTCCAAGTGACATAGTGGCGAACCCGAAGAGTGGTGGAAGTGGTTCATTCTCTCACATCATAGAAATAACGACTAGAAGTGGGAAGATTCTACAAAGTGATATTGAGCAAAAGGTTGTGGGGGAAGAAGCTGAACAAGAAGTGGAAGCCAAAGATCAAAGGGTTGTGGAAGTTGAGAGGTTGCCGGAAAAAAGAAAAAGTTCAAGAAGTGCTCCAAGAAGAGGTGAAGGGAAAGGAAAAAGAGAGGGAGACATCAAAAATTCCAACTTCTATTCCTAGACCTCCTCCACCATTTCCCTAAAGACTTGAAAGAAGGATTGAAGATAGCAAGCTTGAGAAATTCTATGATATCCTTAAGCAATTGTCGGTGAACATTCCATTCTTTGAAGCTTTCCATGAAATGCCGGGGTTTGGCAAATATTCGAAAAAATTGATCACCAAGAAGAGGACAACGAAGAATGAGGTGGTGATCATGACTCACCTGTTAGCTCTATCGTTGCCAAGAGTCCTGTCCAAAAGAAAGAGGACCCGGGAGCATTTACCATTCCTTGCACTAGCGGAGAGTGAAACTTTGCTAGATCCCTTTGTGACAATGGGGCTAGTATCAACTTGATTCCACTTGCCATCTACAAGCAAGCGAGATTAGGGATACCAAGGCCAACAAGCATGAGGTTAAAAATTGCCGACCGATCCATTAAACAACCGGTAGGCATTGTTGATGATGTGATTGTGAAAGTTGGTGAATTTCATTTTCCCGCCGACTTTTTGATTCTTGATTGTGCCGTGGACAAAGATATCCCCATCATCTTCGGGAGAGCATTCTTGCCAACCGGAAGAGCACTTATTTATTCAAAACGAAATGAATCAAATTTCGAGTGAATGACGGAGAAGTTACCTTCCAATCTAGCAAGGGTATGAAGTTACCCCATGAATATGAGAACATCTCCGTGATTGAGGTGGTTGACGAGATTGAAGATGCCGTCGAAGTGAAAATGGAAGAACAATGCCTTGGTGAGGCATTGGCGGCAATCTTAGTGAATTTTGATGGTGAGGACATGAAGGGATACATGGAGTTGGTGAACGCATTGGAGGTTCTTTGATCCTACACTTATGCTCCGGCCAAGCTCTCTCTTGACTTGGGAAATAAAGCCACACCTCCCTCCAAACCATCCATCATTGAACCACCTCAATTAGATCTCCAGCCTATCCCGGCACATTAAAGGTATAAATTCTTAGGTTCTAATGACACCTTACCCGTAATCGTTTCTTCTTTCCTTGAATGATTTTCAGGTAGACAGGTTGTTGGAGTTCTTGAGAGACCACATGAAAGCTATTGGATGGACAATCACAGACATCCGTGGGATCCCCGCGGGAATTTGAGAACATAAAATTCAATTGGAGAGCAAAACAAAGCCAAGCATTGAGTATCAAAGACGGTTGAACCCGTTAATGTAGGAGGTGGTGAAAAAGGAGATCATAAAGTGGTTAGATGCAGGAGTAGTGTACCCCATTGCAGACAGTTCATGGATTAGACGAGTTCAGTGTGTGCCCGAAAAAGGGGGGCATGGCAGTGATAGAAAATGCAAAAAATGAGCTCTTCCCAACACGAACAATGACCGGATGATGAGTGTGCATGGACCATCGAAAGCTAAATGGTGCAACATGCAAAGACCATTTCCCTATGCCTTTTATTGGTCAAATGCATGATCGGCTAGCGGGAATGTCATTTTATTTCGTTCTTTATGGGTATTCTGGATATAATCTAAACAACATCGCGTTGGAGGATCAAGAAAAGACAACATTCACTTGTCCTATGACACTTTCGCTATTAGCCAAATCCCATGTGGCTTGTGTAATGCGCCGGCTACTTTCCAAAGACATATGATGAACATTTTCCCGGACATGGTTGAAGATTTTCTTGAGGTATTCATGGATGATTTTTTGGTAGTTGGGGACTCATTTGAGCATTGTCTTGGCAGCCTCAAGCAAGTGCTTAAAAGATGCGAAGAGACAAATCTCGTGCTAAATTGGGAGAAATGTCACTTCATGGTTGACGAAGGCATTGTGCTTGGGCAAAAAATTTCAATGAAGGGTGTTGAAGTTGACCGGCGAAGATTGATCTCATCTCTAAGCTTCCTCCACAAACGACCATGAAGGGTGTAACAAGTTTTCTAGGGCTCGCCGGA
Organism: Nicotiana benthamiana; assembly: GCA_034376525.1. NCBI lineage: Eukaryota > Viridiplantae > Streptophyta > Magnoliopsida > Solanales > Solanaceae > Nicotiana > Nicotiana benthamiana. The sequence continues at coordinate 64,629,556 of CM067334.1, read as the reverse complement.
TATTACCGGTGCTTCATCAAGGACTTCTCAAAGATCACTAACCCCTTGTGCAAGCTCCTCGAGAAAGATGCTAAATTTGTGTTTGATGAAAAGTGTCTTAATGATTTTGAGGAGTTGAAACTCAAGCTCACCACGACACCCATTATTGTCAGTCCCGATTGGTCTCTTCCTTTCGAGTTCATGTGTGACGCCAGTGGTGTGGCTATTGTAGCGATGTTAGGTCAACACTACAACAAAATTCTTAATCCGGTGTACTATGCCGGTAAAACTCTCAATGGAGCACATGTAAACTACAGCGTGACTGAGCAAGAGCTTCTTGCTATTGTATATGCTTTTGAGAAGTTCCGGCGTATTTGTTGGGATCCAAGGTGATAGTGTATACGGATCATGCGGCACTTCGGTATCTTATGGCAAAGAAAGATGCAAAGCCTCGATTTATACAATGGGTCTTGTTGTTGCAAGAATTTGACTTTGAAGTCAAGGATCGCTAGGGAATGCAAAATCAAGTGGCGGATCATTTGTCAAGGCTTGAGGAAATAGGGAGATCACAAGGTGATCTTGAAATCAACGATGCTTTTCCGGATGAGCAAATATTGTCACTATCTACCACCTTTTCTTTGTGGTATGCCGATATTGCTAACTATTTGTTGAGTGACCTTATACTTAAGGATTTGGAATCATATCAAAAGAAAACGTTCATGAGAGATTGCAGGCAATACTATTGGGAGGAACCATATTTGTTTTGTGTTTGTGCTGACAATATCATTAGAAGATGTGTTCCTGAAGAAGAGATGATGCCAATTCTCAAGGCGTTCCATGACTCTCCGGTTGGATATTATTGGCGGTCCATCTACCATGATGCCAATCAAATAGTAAAAGCTTGTGATCAATGTCAACGCCAAGGGTCTACGTCAAAAAGGCATGAAATGCGATGCACTTTGTGATGGAGATAGAGATCTTTGATGCGTGGGGGATCAACTTCATGCGCCCCTTTGTGAGTTCTCATGGGATAAATATCTTGGTGGCTATGGACTACGTGTCCATATGGGTTTATGCCATTGCCTTACCAAACTATGAGACGAGAAGTGTCACCGCATTTTTGAAGAAGAACATATTCACTCGGTGTGGCACTCCTAGAGCCATTCTTAGTAATGGTGGATCACACTTCTGCAACAAAGCTTTTGCGGGGTTACTTGAAAAGTATGGTGTCAAGCACAAGGTGGACACACCTTACCATCCGCAGTCGAGTGGTGAAGTTGATGTGTCCAGACGGGAGATCAAGAATATTCTAGCAAAAACTGTGAACGCAAACAGGATTGACTGTTCAAGAAAGATAGATAATGCATTGTGGGCATGCCGTATAGCCTGCAAAACTCCTATGGTACTTCTGCTTACCGGCTCATCTTTGGTAAAGCATGTAATCTACCCATGGAGTTAGAACACAAAGCCATGTGGGCATTGAAGAAGTTGAATCTTGAATGGGCTGAGGCTGCAAATTTAAGGTTGACACAACTCAATGAACTGGAAGAATTCTGGTTCCATGCTTATGAAAGTGTGGTTGTGTACAAAGAGCGGATGGAGTTTCTCCATGACAAAGAGATCTTGAAGAGGGAGTTCAAGGCAGGTGATTTGGTCTTGCTCTTTAACTCAAGGTTCAAATTGTTTCCGGGCAAGCTCTAATCCAAATGGTTCTGTCCTTTCAAAGTGGGAAATGTCTCACCGTATGAAGCGGTAGAACTGGAATCAACAGACGGTTTCTGAACATTCAAAGTACATGGCCTACGCATCAAACATTACTTGGGTATTGATGGTGAAAAGCATTTGGTGGAGCAGCTAGCTCTCAAAGATGGTCCTTGCCCAACCACTTAGTAGAATTGAAGGAACATCAATCCCGTCGTGCCGTGACGTTAAATCAAGCGCTTCATGGGAGGAAACACATGGGTGGTAACACCCTTGTTCTCTTTACAGTTTTCATTTTTTTATTTTTACAAAGTCCGTTAGAGTGCAGGGAGCTCAAAAGATCTTAACAATTGGTAAAATTGCTTGAAAAAGTGAAGGAAAAGCACAGTGTGAAAAATGAGGTAGGAATGTGGTCGCAAAATTGATATGCGTCCGACATATCTACCAGAGATTGAAACAGAGAAGGGCAAAAAATTGGCAATTGGAAATGCGGCGAACACGTTATTTCTGCGGTCCGCATGTTGAATCTGCGACCGGATATTTTACCGCATCTGCGGCTTTGATAATCCTTCATGCCACATCGTAGAACACATAAGCGATGGCATAGTGTGCTCTGCGATGTTTGGCCATTGCAGAATTTCCAGGTACGTTCCCTTACACTCTGCGTCAAAACAAAACGAAAACAAAAAAAAGAGAGAAGAAAAAGTGACAGAAAACAAAAAAGAAACTTTTCGAATAAAAAAGAGAGAGGGGTGCTCTGATCGAACCCAAGTAAGGGCAATACTCAAGCTCACAAACAACTCTTAAATCAACACTTGTGCATCACTCCTGGTATGTAAATCTCTTCCCCTCTTTCTCATTCGAAGCACGTGTACAAATGTTTGATCTAAGTTAGTTTTTGTGCTTAATATCTGATAAAAATAGGCACATTTGGGTTAAGCACGGTGGGGGAAATGGGATTGAACCAGAATGGGGTAGCCATTGTAGGAGACTAGGGTTGTCTGCTCAAGAATGACGAAGTCTGCGGTCCACATGTCTGATCTGCAGACCGCCTTTTGGTCGTAGACATAGCCCTAGGTCACCTGGAGATGATGATTTTCTGCGGTCATTATGCGACCAAAAACCTATTATACGGTCCATAGAGTGACCGCATATTCGAATCCTTTATTGGCTGAGCTAAGTGTACAAATGCGGTGGAGAATGCGGTCGCAGAATTGATCTGCGGACCGCATACCTGCCGCATTTGAAACAGAGAATTGAGAAATTTTTAAAGTTCAAATGTTCATTGTGCGATGCATATGTGGTTTGCATATTGGTTATGAGATCGCATTCTACATCGCATATGGACTTACTGGTTAGGCATGCAATTTTGCGGTTATTTTGCGGTCTGCAGAGTGGTTCTGCGACCGCAGAATGGACCTCATTATTTATTCTTCTTTGTTAATTCTCTGATTCTTCTTCCAAAATCTTAACGTTGTTATTCCTCCTTGTGCATATATGACCAGACAAAAGAGAATAGCAACTAAGCCTCCTCAGGCGAAGAAACAAAAAGTAGAACATGCACAACAAAAACAAATCCATCCTGAGGAGGAGGATCTTCGCCCTGAGGTAGACATACATGCCAAAGCCCGGAGAAAGCAATGGGCCGAGGGTGCAGAATACCATCTTCGGAGGTCTCTTTTGCCTAATAAATAGTTGACTGTAAATGGGCTGACGGAAAGATACCCTCAGATCCTCACTAACATCAAGCGGAGGAAATGGCTCTCTTTCACTAAACCTCCAATGTAATACAGTGAATCTATGGTGCACGAGTTCTACGCATCCTACAGCGCATACAGAACCAAGCACCACAAGCGACAAATGATGTATCTGGAGAAGGTAGATGTTCGAGGCTTCACCGTTAAGTTCAGTGCCAAGGCCATAAACAACCTGCTCGTCCCCGAATGGGACAATGCACAACAACACCGGAGTATGATGCCAAGTTTGCAAACAAGGAGGGTGTGCGTAGCTGGATTGCCTCTGTCATTGCAAGTGGAACCCCAACATGGATACAACCGGGGCATAAAATCTACAAGGAGAGTGTCTCGAGGGAGGCACGATACAGGCTTGCATTCCTCGCATCTAGATTACTCCCTACGCATAACGAGACAGAAATTGCTATTAAGAAGGATCTCCTGGTAGCTTGCATGATGCAGGATATCAAGATCAATGTGGAGTCTATTATATTTGAAGAAATGGGTAAGAGGGAAATGCAGGATGCTATATCTCTCCCATTCCCTGCATTGATCACAACTCTATGCCAAGCGGCCAATGTCCCGCTGGATGTCCGAAAGGAAAAATGAGCAGGGAGGCAGGTATTATAGATATCACCCGTCTTGGTGACGCTGTAGTGCCTCCCATTGGTGTTGTTCAGGGGGACCTTCCTTCATCCCAACCTAATGTCACTCCTCCAACAGATGTTGCAGAGTCCTCTTCGTCTCTGACTGCCCCTACATCTACCACTATTCAGACTCCATATACTCATTCGGCAGTCTCAAAGCTTGGTATACTGGTCCAACATGCAAACGCCAAAGTTGACCAGCTTCTGAAGACTTTGCCGAATTTGATCAAGCAAGCCCTCACTCTCATGCAATCGGTCGTGGCAGATATTCAACAAAAGCAATCAGCGTATGCGGAACAGCTACAGGAAATTGAGTTAATGTTGGAGAAGGTGGAACGAGGTGAGGTGAGTGGCCTGCCCGACTTTAATAAAGGAGGTCGCCTCTATGATGGTCGAATTCCAAAAAATGCAAAATTTGGAATTCTATCTTTCATCCCTCCTTCCATCGAAAGGTGCTCCAGGTACAGGCTCATCCCCAGACTTGGGGCTAGATTTCACAAATTAGATGACAGATTATGTGGTTTCTACTCCCGGAGGCACTCATGCCGATGCTCCCAACGGACCAATAAATATTGATTCTGATGAGGGGACCGGTAGCTCATAAAGGTTGGAGGGTGATGGGGAGGATGATGAAGAATATAGTATGGGGTTCTCTAGTGACGAAGTCCCTCACCTTGTTGATAAGGGGAAGACGGTTATTCAGAATGACGAGAGTGCAGATGCTACTACTGACAAGGAGGAGAGGGCACAAATTAAGATTGCCTTTGAGAGGTCTTTGACTGACAAAAGGGGGTCTAACAGCTTCTGTAGTAACCCTATCTAAACCGGGTGCATCCAGTAGCTCTCAGGCGCCAGCAGATGATATTATCCCCCCAGCCGCAGTTCCAGTTGCACATCCATTTCCTTCCCCCACTTCAGAGCAGCCACCAGCGGAGGAGATCACACTCCCGACTGATCTAGTACAAGTTCTCACCACAACATCAGAGGAAGATCCCTCCAGCACTCGCCCAGCTACCGACTCCCATCGCACGTAGTGTGCCTCAGGGAGCTTCCCCTCAAGCTCTACTCTTTATTTCTATGCATTAGGGACAATGCATCGTTTATATTTCGGGGTGGCAGGTAGCCTTATTGATTTTTGTCCTGTATATAGTTGAGTATATAGTTGGAAACTCATGTATCTGTGATGTATGACATTGGTATATGAGTGATGTATGATTTTTGGTTTTTGATAAAAGTTTTTGAATTCGTGTTTTGTTTTTTAAATATCATTTTGTGAATCATTTCCCCTTGGTTTTTCTTTTTCTGGTTCTTTTCCAAGGGTGTAATAGTAGAATCAGGATCTTAGGCGTAAATCAGTGTGACCGGTTTGGTGTAGTTGCCTAGTATCGAGCATGTGTGTCTGTACATAGCACATACCTTCCTATAGTCATTTTGTCGACATTTCCTAATGATAGATAGATTGACGACTGTCTTAAGGGAATTTGTCTCTATGATCAATTCTGTGAAGCTAAGGCTCGCTCTGTGACTCTATGGCAACCTAGAATTATACTTGTATCTATGATGAAGGATTTGAGTTGCAAAATAGTTACTCGGAAGTGTCAAAATATGTGAATGAAGGAGTTCATGTACCATGTGTGTGCGAGTTCTTTGTTTGTATATAATTCTCGTGCTTACTTCTGTTATCTCGAACTTGCCCGGTTAGTCTTTCAAAGCTAACGATAGCATGTTTTGTTGGAGGAATGATCTTGGGCATTCGTTGTGATTATGTGCAAAACCTCTTTAGCCGTTCAAGCCTACCTGTGCATAAAGGATACCACTGGCACCCAATTTGAGCCTTTTTAACCTTTCTTTGGCCAACTAATTACAAACATTTCCCGTTTTGAAAAACAATTTCCTCTCTTGAACCCGTCCCTCTTTGAACACTATGAGGCTAAAAGCATAAGTTGGGGGTAAGGTCAAAGTGGAAGACCATTAAGGGTGTATGTTAGTTTAGGGCATCATACCTCAAAAAGAGTTTGTGAAATTGTTCAAGATCCAAAAAAAAAATGATAACCAAAAGCAAGAGTAGAAAAAGAAAAAGAAAAGAAAAATCTAGTAATGCTTATGTTTACAAATTGGGAGTCTTGAGAGATAATGAAAAGGTATGTAAGGTAGCTCTATACTGGAGGCTAGAGGAAAACAAAGATATGTGGGCTTGAAAACGAATGCAAAAGAATGGCAAGATGTGATTAGTGTTCAAAGAGGGTGAAGTCACTTGCACCCAAATGTCTATCCAACCCATCCCTGAACCTACATTACAAGCCAAAAATCCCATATGAGACCTCCAACCGAACATTTTGGAATAAGTGGCGAATTAAAATAAGGGCAAGCTTATGGTATGACATGTTGTAACACTTGAAGTTCTTTATGAGAGTGAGTGTGTTTGTAAATTATCCCTCTTTTCCATCTTTGTAAATATTGTTATTTTGGGACTTTCTTTCTAGTAAGAATATATGAACTATGGAATTTAACTGAAGTTGAGCTTTTTGAGTCAATTGAATGTGCACTCAGCTGAGGGTAGCATCTAGTCACAATGTTGAGGCACTGAGTTCACAGGATAGATTAAGTTTTCTATTTACATACTTCTAATCTAGGAAGAGTAAAGCAATTGTAAATGCATGCTCGAAAAGCTAGAAAGGAACACCATCCCGAGCCACTGTAGTTTCGTATTTGTTAATAGAGTTAAGAATAGTCTGGGTATGTTTTGCTTGCTTGAGGAAAAGCAAGAGTTTAAGTTGGGGTGTTGATGCGCCGGAGAATTTTGGTGCATTTCAATACTAATTTCTTAGGTTCTAGCTTGTTTTAATGCAATTATAACTGATACTCATGTAGATTTGTTGTTCTTACAGCACAAGAGGAAAGGAAGACAAAGGATATGAAAATGGACGCAAAAAGAGAAGAAAAGAGCATGATATTGCACAATTGCCAAACTACGGTCTAGTCTGCGGTCGTAAAACACACATGCGGACTCTATACTCGTCTCTCACATCACAGAGCGTTACAGAGTCTGGAGCCAAATGTCATGTCAAGAATGAGGCGTGTTCTATGATCGCAGAATGAACATGCGGACCGCAAATGAGCTGCAGAATGAACAAGAAGAAACTCAAGGATAAAGATGCGATGCAAATCTGTGGTCGTATAACTCAAATGCAGACCGCAGATTGAACCTGCGATGAAGGCCTGGCACCTAGGATTTTGGATCTGCGGAGCGGCTACTCAAGATGCGGACCGCAGACCTGTTCCGCGTCAAGTCTGCGGTCGCAGACGTGGAAGGGAAAATTTGTAAATTTTCTGTTCCAAATTTGGTCCACATGTAAATACTTTTAAGAGACTTTTGTGGGAGCATCTTGTCTTACCTTTTAGATACACTCCAATACATTAATTCCCTTTTTAGAAGATTTTAGGTTAATAATCTTCTCAGGAGAAGCATTTATGACACTTATTATTAGTTGGTTTTTGTGTTTTAGCATGAGTAGCTAGTTTTAAATAATAAGTTTGTGGACCCTAAATGGGTGATATGTTAAAGGGTGTTTGACATTGAATATATATATAATGGGTGGTTGATGTTTATTTACTTCTTGTTCTTCATTCATTGTTGGTGGTTGCAAACATTCACAAAAGCCATCAAATTCTTGCTTTGCTTGGGAAAGTGGGTTAGAATTTGGTAGAAGTAAATATCAATGAATCAAGGATTTAAACCTTGTTTGACAACATTTCTTAGGAATAAGTGGGTTTTAATTGGCATTTATTGATGGTTCTTATTAGCAACTCTTTTATATTTGGAAAAATCATGAAGAGGAAATACTACTCATTCGTTGGAAAATATTGGGTAGTATCTTAGACATCATTTGCACATCTAATGGACCTCCCATTAGAAATATATCATACTAACACCTGTTTACATTACACTACATTTAAGGGGACACAACCTTGGTTACTTTTATCCACTTGTTTACTCTTTAATTGTTAAAATTAGTTGTTAATCAAACTCAAGAAATCATACATACTCTTCTCACCTTACACCATTCTCTCTTGTTACAACTAAACGAATAGAGATTGAACTCGAGTCGAGAAACACACTAAACAAGTAACCTTTTCACACCTATTATGTGTGGGATTCGACCCCATCCTTGTTGGATTATTATATTTGACATCGACCGCCTTACACTGTTTGTTAAAGTGTAATTTGAGGGTATCAGTACTGCTTTCTCCAGGTGGGCGTCTGACTTCTGAACTTGAATATATTCCCGTGCTCTCCAGGTGGGCGCCTGGTTGCTGAACTTGAAATATATTCCCTTGCTTTCTGGGTAGGCGCCCGATAGCTGAACTTGAATTTCATTCCCTTTCTCGCCTGATTGTTGAATTTGAATTGTATTCCCCTGCTCTCAGGGTGGGTACTTGATTGCTGAACTTGAATTATATTCCCCAGCTCTCCATGTGGGTGCCAGATTGCTAAACTTGAATTGTATCCCCTTGCGCTCTAGGTGGGCACCTGATTGCTGAAATTGAATTGTATTCCATTGCTCTACTTATGGGCGCTTGATTGCTGAACTTGAACTGCTTCTCCCTATTCTCCAAGCGGGTACCTGATTTCAATAAACAAAAGAAAAAAAATTCTGCCCTAGTTTGGTAGCTGACATCTGTGAATGTTAAGCTGAATCATGTTACTAAATAATTACTAAGAATTAGAAAGCTAGATCCTATTATCCAGGAGGGTTCTGACAACTCTTAATTAAATGACAATTTTAAATCTAAGTTATATCTTCTAAAGGTGTGACTTCCACTAAATCTTTTAATCGAAGATAGTATTAAACTACTCCCCATTATCCAAGAGGGTCCTGACAACTTCTAGTTAAAGAAAGTTTTAACATATGTTATATCTACTGAAGGTACGTCTTCCACTATATCGTGTCATCTAAAAAGACCTTAATACTATGTCCTATTATCAAGTTGGGTCCTGAAATTCAAAATTCAAGTTTTATCTTAAGAGTGAAAATTCTTTATGGCTGTATTATACTACCCTAGGCTAAATCTTGTTATCTTACGACATTCTTAAAGCTAGGTCCCATCAGTCAACAGGGTCCTGACAACTCCTAATTGAATCCTATATCAAGCATCCAAACTTTTAAACCGACTTACATCATTTTGGGTTACATTTATGCTATACTTTGCTACTCATGATTGTTCTAAATTTTAAACTATGTCCCATTTTCTAAGAGGGTCCTGACAACTCCTAACTGAATCCTATCTCGAACATGCAAACTTTGAATCCAACTTATATTAATTTGCGATACATTTATGCTTTTTATGCTTGTTTGAACTTTAAACTAGTTCCCATTTTCCAGGAGGGTCTTGAAAATTTTAAATTATATCCCATTATCCAGGCGGGTCCTGAAAGTTTATGATCAAACCTGTCTGATGGTTTCCTTTCTTCGCGGAGAGTTTCCCCGAAACGACCAAAATTTTAGTTTCAAATATAGTGGTTAGTTGATAGCATTCTTGCTGAGGGTCTCTTCACTGCCATGTTTTGTTTTGACTAACTTCCCCGAACTGGCCCTGAACTGCTTGACTTTGTGACTGACTGTCAAACCCCATGTCCTTGGATGACCATATTGTTCTATACCCAAATCTTTGTTTGACATATCTGACCCCTTTTATCTGAGCCTTTGCATCTCCTATGAAATTGCCAAATTTTTCCACCGTTGAAACTTCCAGTGACTCCTTATATCCCACTTTACTTCATGCTATCTGTAGTATGTCCTTGCCAAAGTACTCTTTGCAATTTTGAAATCATTTCTTATTTGCTTTGAATAAGACTGACATTAAGACATCTTACAGAAATAAAACCCAAAAGAAATGAAATGCAATGACGTTGAGAGTTAAGGATAAGAAGAATCCAAAACAAGATGACTGCTAAAAAGGGAAAAAGAAGGGAGAGTTATTTGAGCGGAACAATTGGTACCAATTATCATGACATGCATTACGGATTAATTTGCCCAATCTATCTAACTAATCAACTATTAGTTGCCATACTTTGTTGCCCCGGAATAGCACAACCTGATTTCTTCACCCAAACCTTGACCTTGTTCATCCTGTGTTGCCCTGAAAGATTTTCACCAGCAAACAATTCTTATTTGATCATCTCTCAACTCACTTTGTCTTCAAAGTGCACGTGAGGGTTTTCACCAATAAGACTCTCTCATTTTTTATGTCTCTCAGCTCTCGTAGCCTCATGGTACTCGTGAGGCTTTTCACCAATAAGACTCTTATTTTTTATTTCTCTCAGCTCTCGTTGCCTTACGGTGCCCGTGAGGGTCTTCGCCAATAAGACTCTCCCGTCGCCTTGGACCAGAGTCTTGCCCCTGATATGAATCACCTCTAGCTACTCGACTTGGCATTTCTCAAAGACTGATTAGAAAGTCTTTCTTTGGACCGTAACTTGGTCTTTTGGATAGGGTTAGAAAGAAAGGGTATAAAAGGCTCAAACCAGTTCGAATGGGTTAAAATTACAACTTTCGGAATAAGGTTTCTCACAACAACCATAACTTCTGCCCCAATTTATTACTTGGGGACTTTTGGATTTTGTTTTGATGGGACCGAACCGTCAGGTTGCCTCTGTATCCTTAAAAGGAATCAGGTTGAACGTAGATTATGTCATGGAAATTACTCTGTTGTTGTGATTTCCTCTTCTCTCTTTCTTTTTTTTCTTTTTTCTCTATTTTCTCTTTTGTTGTTTTGTTGTTGTTTTTTTCTCTTTATTATCTTTTTATTTTGTCTTTTTCCTTTTACTTATCCTTTACGCTTGTGCTTCTGATCTTTTGCTACATATTCCGATAGAGTAGTATGAAAGAAAATAAATAAGGCTCAAAGGGGGTAACAAAAAATAAAGTGTTTGGATAGTAGAACAAAATGTCTTTGTCATTCTAATCTTCAAAATATTCCAAGTACAACAAATATAAATTACCCCAAAGAAACTCATACATATTATCTCTTGACCGCATCCGAATTGATGACCTTTTCTGCACATTTTTCTTCTATATATGTTAAAAATAAAGTGCCATTTAACACCCCTCTAGTTACGACGAACTGCCAGTTTGGAGCAAACTTGCCTTTGGCCATAGCCTGATGTGGAAGGATACGTCTCAACACTTGTTGACTGTCACACCTCCTTTTTCGCTACACCCGCAAGGGCGTAAAGGAGTTTTTCCTATTAAAGGACAATCAGAACAAGATTTATTTATTAATTATTCATATTCGCCACTTGGGAGATAAATGGTATCCCAAGTCACTGATTAAATCCCCTACCGAGGAAAATATTGACTTTGTATTACAGTCCGCGAACTAGAAATCTGGATAAGGAATTCTGTTAATCCGGGAGAAGGTGTTAGGCATTCTCAGGTTCCGCGGTTCTAGCACGGTCTCTTAACTATTGTATTTGATTTTATCTAATTCTAATACATGGTAGCTTATGTGCCTTTTATTTATCAATCGCTTTTACCTTTATTTTAAGAGAATTGCAACGTCACGAAAATATGTCTCGAACCGCGTCGCAATCAATGCACCCATAGTTGTTAACACATTTTGACTCCGTTGAGATTTAAATTTGGGTTACACCAATGCACACCCGAGTTTAAGAAAGTAATTAGTTAAATCGCGCATAAACAGTCTAACGCAATATTATTTTTGGGAAGGCCGTGAAATTCACTAAACGGCCATCCTGAATTCTAAGTATTTTAATAACCGTTTATTGAGGGACCCGCATTTTATACTTTTCTTGGCGAGGCTCATCTCATTTTATTTTAATGCTGACCTAAAGTAAACTATTATTTTCTATTCATTTTTTACTCCAAATAAAAGGAAAAACTTACTTAATTGAAAATCCCAAAACCTTAATACAATTGCAAAATATTAAGCTAAGTGTTGCACAAGTAAAGCAAACTATTTTTACTAACAGCCCCAGATTTTATGTTAAGGGACGGGGCAGAGTGGGCCTCAAAGAAGCCCAAAAGCACACCAATACATAAAGTGGGTCCGGTTTCAATCTTTAAATCCTTGGGAACTAATAGGTCATTGAGTCAAAATGCTCATCAACGAAGCTTCAATTGATTCACTTGTTACGGATTATCTATTACTTATTTATATTACACCAATTTGCCTCAGAAGCTATTCACAAGAGTCATCCTGATTTGTTAAAAATAAACAATTATGCTAACTCAGACTAACGTGAGAATACATGACCTTCTTTGTTTGTTGAATGTGCACAACTGTGAGTAATTGACTCGCAGTCACAACGTGACTAACATTGGGCCTGGTTTTAAGCAATTTTATGAACCTGTTAATGAGAAAATAATCAAAACTAACGGGAACTATTAAGTTCAAACTTTGCCCAGAATTGTCAATATTAACATTGAAACAGTGAACTCAGGGGAACCAACAGACCTTATGAACCAAATTGAAGTGAAACAATCATTCCCAAACAAATTCGACCTATTATCATAAAGCACCTACTGAAAACACATGCAGTTTATACAGTCCAAAGCCAACCAAAACAAGTCTAATTTCAGAAACAAAAGGAGATCTACTTCAACATAACACTAAGCTAAACTATAGTAGTACTGAACAATTCTACCAATTAACAACCTTAGCAGTCCAGAATTCGTTCTGTTAGACATCACCAAATTCGAGTAATCAAACCATTTTACAAATTAAATTAAGCAGAGATGAAATGAATTTAGAATTTGATTTCAAAATATAGTTCAAACAACATTTTTTTATGTATTCCCAAACCAAAATTTATACAGATCCTTCAAGTTCATAAATGGTCAAAATGTACCTGGAAATGTAAGATCACAAGAGAGAATAGAGAGGTCAGCTAGGTAGCAATAAATGAGGCAATCACAGCCACTCCCATGCAACGACAAACAACCAAACATAGGTAATTCAACCCAACACAACTTCAAAATGAACTCAGAAACTCAAAAGAGATTCCAACAACCAATCTCAACTTGAAATCTTCAAAAGCAACTTGAAATGTAACTTAAAATACTCATGCAACTTTGCTGATGTCATGCTCAACAAAAAACCCCACTTAATTTGACTTAAACTCAAACAAAATGAACACAAACTAAAGCTAGAATTGAATGTATGAATCAGCATTCAAATACATCAAAATTAACATAGAATTTTCAATGGAATAGTATTCTATTTTTTTGTGTTTTCTATTATTTTTCTTTTTTTTTTTTTGGTTTTTTGAAGGTTTTGAAATTTGATTTTACGATTGAAGAGGTCAGATCTGCAGAATGCTTTTTGGGGAGTTTTTGGAGCTTCAAAACCTTGTTTTTTCAAGGCAATAGTGAGCCTTTTTATAAGTGAAAGAGGTGCAAGTCAGATTTTCAAGTTTTCCCTTCTAGTCCCTATTTATTTTCAGCTTTGGTCCCTCGGGTTTTAACTTGTTACCCAAGAAACCAAACTAATTTTTCTAAAATCAAACTTGAAACCTATTATAGAAGATTCTAAGAAGTTCTATTCCAATCTACAACATTCCACCCGATTACTGAAGCCCCCAAATACCCCTGAAACCCCTAACATTTTAAACCTTATCCAATTGACCCCAACCCCTTTTTTCCCTTATTAAAAACATCAACCCAAACCAATTTACCCTAAATTCAACTAACAACTCAATTAATCCTGAGATTAAAAAATTATAACCACAAAAAATGATACTGAGATGAGGATTTATTACACTAAGCCAAAGAAAATCTTGAAATGAGTTTAACCAAAACTGAGTCAAACAACAACGACCAATTATACTTAAATATAATTCAAGGAGAAACAGGGATTACACTTAACAAAAAGGAACTAATTAACACCTACTCTAATTAGAAACAATTAACTAAGATTCAACTAAACCAATCAAACATGAATAAAAACTACTTTATCAAATATTGAATTATTACGAGAGATAAACTAGCTCGTCAGAATTGGACAAAAAGAGAAGCAAAACTCACTGGTGAAGAAACTCTGGCCACCCATTATTTTCCAAATTCAGCCAAATGTGATGAGCCTTGGATGATGAAGTATTCATGCAGATGATGAGGGTATCACGATTTGGTGCATTTAGGGTTTCGCCGGAAACCTTTGAATTCAAATTCGACGAGTTCCAAAGTGATTCGAATAAAACCAATTGGTGTTTTAGGATGAGGGTGGTAAAGGAAATTAGTGGTATGAGTTTGGAGGGATTTGGACAAAGTTGCGTTGTTGCCGGAAAATGTTCTGATAAAGATAAGAAGGTCTCCAATGAGATTCGAGGGAAGGGAATAACAGGAATAGAAAGAGAAGAAAAAGGCAGTTCTAGGGTGTAAATTTCAAGGGATTTGGAGGTGGGCCGCCAACATCGACGTTTTCCGGCCGGTGGCGGGTGGCGGAGCCGGCAGAGACATTGTATGAGTAAGAGAGACTGATGTTCTTTATGGTTCTGATATTTTCAGACACTTTTATAAAAATATGAAGAACAAACAGAGGCCGTTCGATTAGATTGAATGAACGGCCCAAATCGAAGGCATCAAAATGACGTCGTTTGGTTTTTTACTAAGGCGGACCAGGTGGACACATTGTGCCGGACTGGGGGTTTAAAGTTTGGGCTGAGATACTTTGGCCCCATTTGTGTATATAAGGCAGCCACTTTTTTGTTTAAATCCTTCTGTTTTCTCTTTGTGCTTTTATTTCTTTTATTTTATATTTTGTTCACTTTCTAATTTTCGTTTGTATTTTTTTAAAATTTTATTTATTTTATTTAAATGGTAATTTAAGATTCATAAAAAATTAACCCCTAATTCATACTAAAATATGAATTTAAATTCTAAATGCAAATGCATATCTTGGTATTTTCATATGAATGCACAAATAAAATGCAACAATTAACAGAAAATAAAACAAAATTCACAAAATCATAAAAATAAAGAAAATTATTTTTTTAAAATTTTGATAATTCATATATAGGGAAAAAATCACGTGCTCACAACTGCCCCTCTTTGCTCGGAAACACGTAGAGTTTTCGTGCAAAGATAAGTGAGCTGAAACGTGAAATTTTTACCCGTTCGAATACTCCATGTAAAGCATTTTGAAATGTTTGACTATACACTGCTTTAGAGGTTGCCTACATATCCTGGGTTAAACAGGAATCAGGTTAGTGTAGTTCGGGAATCTCTGGTAGCTGGGACTACCTGGAGCTATGATTTCACTGTGATTGTTGCTTCTGCTGCTCGCAGACCTTCCTTATTACACCAAACAAAAATAAAATAAGCTAGCCTAAGCTATGAACTACAAATTACAAAAGTTCTATCTAAATTCTTCAATCTTGTTCTTGTACTTCCTTGTTGTCTTGTGTCCCTCTAATGAATAACATTATTGTAACTCGAGATTGCTAATTAAGATGTTGTTCCTTCTCTTCAAATTGCTGAGCTTGAATAAACTTTAACTTGAATGTATTCCTCTGTTATCTGGGCCGGCTCCAAACTTCACAAAAATAGAAATAACATTGAAAACTTTCTTCCCCGGTTTGGAAAACTGGGGCTTCTTACCATATATGAATTGAAAACTAATACTTGAATTCTGATAAGACTGAAGTGTAACTTTAAAAATTTAAAGATTGAAATGTATTCCCTTATTATAGGGATGGGCTCCACACTTCAAAACATAAAAATGTAAGGACTTAAATGTTTCAAAACTTAAAATTTAAAGGTTGAAATGTATTCACTTCTTATAGGGGTGGGCTCCCCACTTCAGAACATGAAAATTTAAATACTGAAATGTTTCAAAATTTAAAAGTTAAACATCAAAATGTATTCCATTGTTATAGGGGTGGGCTCCCCACTTCAAAACTTGAAAATTTAAAGTCTGAAATATTTCAAAACTTAAAATTTAAAGACTGAAATGTATTCCTCTGTTATTGGGGCGGGCCCCCCACTTCTAGATTTAAAATTTAAAGACTGAAATGTATTCCCTTGTTATAGGGATGGGCTCCCCACTTCAAAACTTAAAATGTAAAGACTTAAATATTTCAAAACTTTTAAATTTAAAGACTGAAATTATCCCATTGTTATAAGGGTGGGCTCCCACTTCAAAACTTAAAATTTAAAGACTAAAATGTACACCCTTGTTATGGGCAGGGCTCCCCACTTCTATATTTAAAATTTAATGACTGAAATGTTTCGAAACTATAAAAATTTAAAGACTGATATATATTCCCCTGAAATAGGGGTGGGCCCCCCACTTCAAAACTCAAAATTTAAAGGCTGAAATATATTCCCTTTTTATAGGGGTGGGCTACCCACTTCAAAACATGAAATTTAAAAACTGAAATATATTTTAAACTTTGGTCAAACCTATTTTGGTTGTTGCTCTTTCCTTTAGGAGAGTTTCGCCGAAACAAATGAAATTTCTTCCCCTGTTTTAATCAAAGAAAAATCTATTCAGTCTAAAGTGGTGGTTTGTTTTTGGCCTTGAACTTTGCGGTGATTTTTTCTTCACTTGCCCTGATGCCTGATTTGCACTCAAAGACCTTTCTTGTTTTATGGACCAACCCCTTTTATGTTGCCCTCATCATATAAAATACCCCTCTTTCCGGTTGAGACTCAATGTTCTCTATTTGTCGAACTGGCATCTTCCCAAACTTTATCACGTCTGATGCCCCCCCCCTCCCCCCACAGTTTGTTATTGTTCTTGGCTTATCTGATGGCCTTGGCCCTGAGGTTTGTTGCTCCCTTACTTGTCATGATAACTTTCTTTTCATTTGAAGACCCCCGCTTGTTTCTTGCCTAAGCACTTCCTTCACCATCCTTGGCACCGAACATACCTATTCTGCATTCAAATCATATACCTTTAGTTTGTTGTTCCGTTTCCAAACTGACTTTTACCAGCCCTTGTGCTGCTCGTCAACCCTAAAGCAATGCTTTCTACCCATAGTATATCGTTCTTCCAAGTTGAAACCTCCGGGCCCCCGACTTTGAAATCTACTGCTCTTTCCCTTGCCATGATGACTTTGATTTTACCTTGAGAGACATTGCCTACTTACTGACTAACCACCTTTAATGTCATCCTTGTCGTGGAAAATACCTCTTCTCCGCTCAATCAAAATACCCTCTATCTATTGCATTACTCCTGACCGTACAACTACCAACCCTTTTTGTTTCACCAGGATACCCAAAGCATTATGATCATTACCTGCTCAGTGCCTTTGTTGTTTTTCTTGACTTGTGACACTATGATATGCTAGCCAGGCCCTAATTGTGCATCTGAAAAGCTGGTGGTAAATTTTGCAGTCATTTCTCACTTGTTATAACCAAACAGACTTAGACAAAGGAGATGAATAAAACAGAGGAACGGAATGAAGGAAAAAGAAATAGATGAATCATAAAGGGAAAACTACGAAGTATAAATCTATCAGATGAGGCTACCAACTCTAATGACCATAACATGCACCTGTAGATATTCCGTCAATCAAACCTTATGTTTAATTATTGCTCTAACCTTCAGCTGTGAAACTGGGCTTCAATACTCCGCTTATCTAATCTAATTTACAATTCTTATTCGACTTGTAGTGCCCAGATGATTTTCACCATCAAGCCTCTCTCATTTTGTTCTTTTTTTCTCAACGTACCATCGTGTCAAGGTACCTGTGAAGGTTTTCACCCATAAGACGCTATCATTTTTTCTCTCAACTTTTGTTGCCTTGCGGTACCCGTGAAGGTTCTCATCACAAAGGTTATTTCACCTTTATCTCTCATAAGCTTTCATCGCCATACGGTACCCGTGAGTTTTTACATCACTAAGACTCTTTCATTCTCACTTTCCTTATTTGGACCGGAGTGTTGCCCCTGACACAATCACCTTCTTGACCTGGCATTTCTCGAAGACTGATCAGAAGGACTTTCTTTGGACCGTCACGTGGGCTTTTGGAAAGGGTTAGAAAGAAAGGGTATAAAAGGCTCAAAATAATTAAAATGGGCTAAAAACTAAAACTTTCGGAATCAGATTCCTCACAACAACCACAACTTCTACCCCAGTTTCTTGCTCGTGGACTTTTATTTCGAGAAGACTGGACCTCATGGAGAGGCTTCCTATATACCCTTTCGGGATCAATCCAAACATAGTTCTTGTCGTAAAAATTACCTTTTTTATGAATTTTCTTCTCTTTTTCTTCTATTTTTCTTAATTTTCCCTTCTTCCTTTTTCTTTCTTTTTCTTCCTTTTTCTTTCTTTTCTGTCTTTTCTTTTATTTTCATTCTTTTATTTTATTTTCTTTTCTTTCCTTCCTTTCTTCTTTCTTCTTTTCCTTTTCATTTTCTTATTTGCGGCACTTGCGTTTCTTAATTGAGTCGTTAATTCAGGAAGAGGGGTAAGAAAGAAAATAAACATGGCTCAAATGGGTGACAATGGAAAATAGTATTTGGATAGTAGAACAAAACGCCTTGGTTATTTCAATCCTCAATATATTCCAAATGCAAACCAATTTGATTAATGCACATAAATTACACATGGTATCTCTTGACCGCCGCGGAGTTGATGGTCATTTTCACACATATTCCTTCTACATCAGTAAAATATAATGAACCTTGGGTAACACTCTCACTCATAGTACCACGACTGCCCCCCTGTCAACTTGGACAACTTGGTTTTAGGGTTTCTTTACATTCTATCTGCCCCAGTTTCACATGGTTCGAGCGTCAAACAATCTCAAAAATGTCCCAATCTGCTCTTATTTCCTCAAGTGCCCTTATCATTTTAAAAATGGTCTTATTGTTTCGCAACTTTTGAAGATCAGAACAACAATTATGCGTGCATGTCACGTCACTAAAATCGGCAAAAGGCAATGCAAAAAGGAACAAAAAAACTAAACAACAAAAATGATTTGGAGTAACAACAGATCGGAATTCACATTAGAAAGACGACGAAACAGTTCGAATAACAAAACAAAAATAAACAAACTGGAGTACAACCCTAAAATGAACTAAAACAAACCTGGACAACCCTAAATGAACCACTATGACTAAACAAGCTAGACAAAAATGAAAGGATAAGAGGATTTGAAAACAAGACAATATCCTAATTACAACCCTGCAAATAACCAAGAAAACAGAAATGTCATCAAAATGGACCACCAAAGCTCCCCCCCCGGCTGACCTAGGAATGGAGCGTCTTTCCAATTACCAAGAACGACATCTTAGGCACTGAATTCTGCATCACCAACATTAGGAACTTTACAAACATTCATCACATCATCCTCAACAAGTTTTTTTTGGGCCTCCGAGACTCTCAGAGAATTCCTACATTCCTTTTGAAAACAGATCATACCCATATTGTCTACCTCATTATGCGCAGGCGATGGATTTTGGCTGGTGGCCGGTGCATCCAGATTTTGTAGGATGATTTTAATTGCATTAATAATCTCCTGAATTGCTTCTTTCAACCTACAATACTTTTCTGTGTCATCCCCCAGAGCATCTGAGAAATATGCACACTTTAGAGAAAAATAACATTTCAGAGGGTCTGCCATTTTTATTTGAATTGGCTTCACCATGTCCACTTACTTCAACTTCTAGAACAAACTGACATACGACTCTCCAATACGGGTGAAAGCCTTTTCTCGTTTCAGCAACTTATCATTTCTTAACGCCTGATTTGGCCTAAAACCTGACCCGGGGAATTTCCGATATGCTCGTGGGGGTGAAAAGGCATGTTGTGGAGTTGGGTACTAAGAGCATGGAGTATGTCTTTGTGAATCCCATGGGGAGAAGTAATGTTTGGGAGGGTCATCCAATGCACGAGGATATTCATAAGTATGATGTTGAGGTTGGAAATATTGATCAGGAGAGCCCTTTAAATCATATTTTCTGTTTCTCTTTCTCCTATCCGAGCTTATCGAGATGTCGTGGATGTCTTATTAGCACCTCAGTATTTTGCCCAACTTGATTCCCTTTCCTACTGTCTCCCCCATTCGTAAAACATCATTGAAGGATCTGCCCATGGCCCAGGATCAAATGATTGAAGTAGGTGGGGCCCTGGGCTTGTATGAAAAGTTCGACCATCTTTTTCTCATCAATCGGGGTATTAATTCGAGCAGCTTGCTCCCTCCATCTGAGCTCAAACTACCTAAAGCTTTCTCCTAGCTTCTTTTCCATTCCAGACAGGGAGGAACGGTCCACAGACTATTCTTTGTGCGAGTTGGGACCCTTATGAGTGACTGCAGAGAGGTAATATTGGGCATCGTGAGCTCTGGGTAAATGTTTTTTGTCGAGCATGGTGGATGTGACCGGAAGGCATCTTTGGGAGAAGATATTTGGATGATGAGTGATGGTGTTACCAGACTGGTTGGGAAAGTTGTTATGAGCGGGCAGAGATGGGGAATACGGGGGATGACCCGGCATTGTGTTCGGTGCTTGGGTAAGGACAGAATCCAGGAAGCAAGGCGGTTGTGGGGGTGGTGCTCTCCCAATCATCCAAGCGCGATACATGTCTGCCATATGTTGTCTACACATTTTAACCTCTTTCACCAACCTGTCGACCTTTTCAACCGGTTGCTTTTGGGCATTGGTTCAAACCCACATGGTTCTGTTATTCTCCGTCATTATTTTTGCCTTTGTATTACAAGGGAGAGTTACCTTAAAAAACAAACCAACCAACTTTCTGAAATGACATGCCAAAATGAAACCATCATGTTAGCGTTAGGGCATTTAACACATTGGTAATCGCATAGTTGTGGAATGAATGAACCTAAGCAGTTGATCATTTCTATTATGCATTTGCTATCGCATGCGTCATCCAGGCCTTTTGTCATGTTTTATTTCAAACTTTCTCTCTTTCTTTTATTTCCCTTTTCTCTGTCTTTTCTTTCTTTTCCTCTCATTTCAGTCTTGCCTCTTATTTCTTTCTTTTTCTTGTTTTTCCGCACTTTTGTTTTCACATTTGTTTTTGACTCATTTTCTTTCTTCTCTTTTATTTCTCTCTTTTCTTTCTCTCTCTTTTCCCTTTTCTTTCTCTCATTCCCTCTTGTTTTGCCATTGTTCCTTTTTTTTGGTTTCCGTTTTCTCGCGTTTGTTTTTCTTTCCTCTTTTGCTTTTCACCCTTTTCTTTTAGTTTCCTTACTTTTTTCTGCTCTTTTATATCTTTTGTTTTTTATTTATTTATTTGGTTATGGTCGAATCCTACGTAGATTTTCTACGTATCGTGACTCAGCACAAATCAGACCAGCCGTTGTTCTTGCAGATAAATGGTAAATAAAACATATTTCGAGACTTTTTAAATTAATCATAACAAAACAAACTTTGGTTACAATGATTCAAAACTGACAAACTTAAACAAAACTAATTGAATCTGACGAAGAGACGAGATATAGACTCGAACAACCCACGTACTCTAATAAAAAGAAATACAAATTCAAAAACAAATTGACTGATTCTTTTTTTTGGGACAAATTGACTGATTCCTTTCCCTATATGCCAATTTAAACCAATTGGCTATTTTTGTAAATGTGGCCCTTCTCAATTTCACATGAATTTTGAGGGTGGGAAGGATTTGTTAATAAAACTTCACAAAGTTGTCCGTTCTTTTACGAAAATATCATTTCGACAACTAAATGATACTCTTAGGCTATCCCGGCAAGAACGGTATTAGACTCCGCCGAAGTTGAATCCGCTTATTCTGACAAAAATCCAAACAGTATTCACTTGACCACTGACTCTTTTTTTTTTTCGAATTGAAATAAAAGACCTGATTTTGCAAACATGACCTTTATGCACTTCGGGGGTGAAGATTTTAAGGTTGTGTTAGCTAACCGGTCAAAAAACAAAATATTGACAAAAAATGGTTATTTTTTCAAAGTCAGCCTTTCGGCGTCCCTTTCGGGAATATTTGGCTATTTATGACAAAACGGTGTTACATGACTTATTTATCACTTTTGTTGTTTTTCAAATTAAAATAAAAACCTGATATTGCAAACACGACCTTTCAGTGCCTCGGGGACGAAAATTTTAAGGCTGTGTGGGTCAACTGGTCAAAATCTAAAAAATGACCCAAAGGTGACTGTTTATGCAAAGTCAGCATTCCGGCGTCCCCTTCGGGAATGTTTTGCTATTTTTGCCAAAAACAACATCACCCGATTTACCACTCTTTTTCCTGTATTTTTTTCAAATTAAAATAAAAGACTCGGTATTGCAAACACAATCCTTCAGTGCCTCGGGGACGAAGATTGTAAGGTTGTGTGGGATACCGGTCAAAACCTAAAAGAATGACCAAACATGGCCGTTTATGCAGAGTCAGCATTCCGGCGTCCCTTTTGGGAACATTTGGCTATTTTTGACAAAAAACAGCATCACCTGGTTTATTTGTGACAAAAATTAAAATTTTGACAATTTTTTGGGCTATTTTTTTAAAGGAGAGGTTGGGCCTGATGAGGGTTGCCTACGTATCTCACTCTCGGTGAGAATCAAACCTGCGCAGTTTGGGAAAATTAACCGAACCATTTTATAACAGGACTCTTTTTCAATTTAATTTTTGGTTATTCATAAGCGAATAAAAAACATTAGTAAATGTTATTAAGTCTTGAGATTAGTATAAACGTAGCTGAGTTCACAAGATAATATAATTCAATTGGACTGAGTTCAAATAATATTTCAATTCGTGAGGAAAAATTGTGATGTAAATTCACAAAATATTTCAAGTAATTGGCACGAAGCCCAAATATGGAAATAAGCCCAATTCATGGTGAAATACAGTAAATCTTTATCACATACGCAGTAAAATATCAACTGGGATGGACCAAGTCACAATTCCCAATAGTAAATGACCTCGCGCTAATCATACAACGCATGTCTCATCTTAACATAGCAATATGTTTTGCAATTTCGGGTTTCAAACTCTCAGGACGTCATTTAAAATTTTTACTCACCTCAAACCGGCAAAATCACTAGCCTGTGACGCCCTTGCTCCTCAAATCGACCTCCACGTGCGTCGAATCTATCCATATTCAGAGCAAATACATCACAATATGCTAAGGGAATATAACCCAATCAAAAGTACTCGAAAAATATCGAATATCATGAAATTTGAAAAACCCAGTCCCACATATCGGAATCCAGAATTTTTTACATCAATACAATCCTTATCTCGCCACCAGTCTGTTCATACCAAATTCACAAAAATCGGATTTTATTTGACCCCTCAAATTGCCATTTGTATCCAAGAGGAGTTCCTACCCTTTTCAACAAAAATTCTAAAATTAAAGCAATCCTCTTCGTCTTCCCCAACTCAATGAACGTACACAGATTCATCCTTGATTCCCCCAAAACCTCCAGACATTAAAGATATTCACAATCCCAAAATTCCTAGTAACTCAAAAACATCCTTTAAGGACGTTTTAAATACTGAAGGTGCTTTAGACATAGTCCCCAATATACTGCCGCTAGGAGTAACACCCAAACAACCTTCTTCACTGTCAAATTTAGACGAAGCCCCCATGAATCACAGGCTAGTCTCTCTCTCACAAGAAGATAAAAGAAGGATATACACGCTCTGGCAATAATCCCTAATAATAAAACTTCAAGGAAAACGTCTCCTTCACCAAATCCTTAAGAAAAAAGTTTATGACCTCTGGAAAGTTGCTGAAAACTTTCCTTTGATCGATTTAGGTGCAGATTATTATGTTGCAAAATTTAAAAAACAAGAAAGCATGATATCATTCCTGCAAAACGGACCATGGTTCATCTTTGGACACTTTATCTCCTGTCAACGGTGGAAACCAAACTTTATATCCACTAATGAAAACCAAAATTCCACAGCCATCTGGATCCGTCTTCTAAACCTTCGAACGGAATTCTACGATGGTATTATCTTATAGAAGATTGGAAACTTAATATGTAGACTTCTAATGGTGGATATGTGCAACTTAGCTACTTTTAGAGGTCGTTATGCCCGTCTCTGCATTGAAATTCCATTGGAATGCCTAGTAGCAAAATTCATTACTATCGAAAATCATAAAGAACTGATCGAATATGAAGGGGATAAAATCATATGTACAAATTGTGAACTGGTTGGTCATACCATACCTAAATGTTTTACTACCAAATCTACTCCATCTCAACTTACGGTCAGTAGCAAGGCACCAGAAGAGCAATTAAAGCGCCAAGCGATGGATGATGAGGGATGGCATACAACTTATTTTAGAAACTCAAAATAAAAAAAGACAGGAGAAGAGCCAAACGAATCTGCCCTCTAGATTTTCAAGTCCAGGTATAAACGTTGATATTTTTAACCCCTCGATAGGTAAGTATATACCTTACTCCTGAGTAGTGAAAGATTGAGCCTTTTTTTTCAACCGCTAGCTTGTAGTTTAGGGGTATAGTAGGGGTGCCCCTTTCTCAAACTTTTCTATAATATAAGGTAAGATTTTTGGAACATCCAATCACAAAAACTTAAATTTTTCCAGAAAATCAATAAGATTGATCGTCATTCTATGTCAAGTTATTTAATAAATCATAGCCCAAATATTCCTGTAAAGTTTGTTACTAACAAAACCGACCATTCTCAAAACCCTTAGACCGTCAAAGTGACAATACCTCCGCAACGGACAATAATGTCCCTAAATATTTAATTGATAAAGAAACTAATTACCCTCCCCTAGACCCCATAATACGTCCACCCTCAGTAGGTAAAGTACCCCTATCCCCCCCCCCCCCCCCCCCCCCCCCGTGTGACCTTATACCTAGCCCTTCACCTTCTTGTGCTAAAGACAAAAATCCAAATCAGCCACTCCTTCGATTGGCTACCCCATCTTCTATTGATGAACAGATGGAAGAATCATATTGCCAAGTGGCTGAAATTTTCCATGCAAAATCCTCTCAATATCTTTCTAATCCCTACATGCCAAACCCTAAAAATTGCATGCAGTTAGATGCAATCATTGCCAAATCTCTTCCTTTTCAAAATTTAATCTCTCCATCTTCTCATTACTATGCCAAGGCTTCCTCTCCCCACTCGAAGAAGATACAGACTTCTTCAGATAACACGACACAACAATCTACTGAACATGGAGAACCTCCCACCTCTCCCACTAAAAATGCCAAATCCACCGATCATATTGGCTCAGTCTCCATTCCTACAAGACAATCATCCACTATCTTTGATAGAGTTGGGGCTAGCAGGGAGAGGCCTAATGTTCAATGCTACAGTAAATGGCTAGGAAATCATAATTCTGATACAAAACCCTCGATATCTAGCTCAACTGATCTCGGAGGGTCTTCATCTAGCAATGAACAATTACCTAAATCATTTATGGGTCAACAACATATTGCAACCATTAGCACCTGCTCTCAACCAGGAGATTGCTCAGGATATGAGAGATCAATAGAATCTTCCTCCCCCATTCAATCCAGTCCTAATTCTCCCTCAAAATCTAGGATTAGAACTTCCCTTCTTCCCCCCAGAAACATTGACGACCCTGAATCTTATACTAAGGCAGTGGGGAGTTCCTCAACCACCCCAGAACCCACCTCACCCCACAACATGCAAATGAACATGCAGAACTTAGTTCCATACCCTCCGATAGACCAACTCCAAAATCTAGGAAATCAGGAAGGAGAAGCAATGAATCCTCCAGTAGATCTTCTTGGGGAGGCAGTGGTGGAATAAGGAAGCCATTACGAGGTCAAACTGTTCTTATTCAAAGAGAACCAGGAGAAAAGACACATACTCGCATGTCCCCCAGACTTCTTCAAATGTGGTATGGACATTCATCCCCCACAAGATCTCATAGTGGGAAACAAAGCCATGATACTAGTTCCAACCCTGAGGAGACTCTCCAACTTGTCCATGGATAATGGACACATCCCTCTTCCAATGTTTAATATGTCTAATCCAATTAATTTCATAATTTGGAATATAAGAGGTGGAAACAATGACGAGTTTATGAGGAATTTTAGAGACTTGATGGCAACCCATACGCCGTGCATGGTGGCCTTTATAGAAACTAGGATCCAAAATCATGCTAATCTAAAGAATGAATTTGGGTTCTCTGAAATCATTGAGGTCCCAGTTGATAGTCAAAGTGGTGGTATGGTGGTTCTTTGGGATAGCTCGAAGGTAACCGGGAAAAATATCTTTAGAAGAAATCATGAAATCCATGCCACCATAGAGGTACGTACTAATAATGTTCAATGGCTCTTCTCTTGCATATATGCTCGTACTAATAATTCTGATAAATACATCATGTGGGGAAACATTAAGGACCTCTCTAAAAATTGTAATGGTCATTGGCTTATGGGTGGTGATTTTAATGATATTTTTAGTTCAAATGATAAAATTGGTGGTAAGCCAGTAAATAGAAATCGTGTCTTAAAACTTTGGTCCTTTTTAATGTTTTGTAAATGAATTGATCTTGGTGAAAAATATACTCGGTCAAATCATAGATTTTAAAATAATCAATTTATCATTGAATGGCTCGATAATGTTTTTGGTAATGATCTTTGGGTTCAATCCTTCCCTAATGCTTATATAGTTCATCTCCCTAAGACTCACTCAGATCTTAACCCCCTCCTTATAAATCTTACTCCTACACCGTTCATCCCTTACCCTAACCCCATTAGATTAGAAACTTATTGATGTAAGCATCCCTCATTTCATAAAGTAGTTGAACAATCTTGTATGGAAAATTCTTTTGAGGAGGCTGTGGATAACTCTAGAAATAATGTTACTCTTTGGAAAAATAATACCTTTGATTATCTCTTTAAAAGGAAAAGGAAAATTTTAGTTAGGATGAATGGTATACAAAAATCGCCTAACTATTATCAAAGTCCCTTCCTCCAATACCTGGAAAAATCTCTCATTTATGACTTTAATACTATCCTGAAATTAGAAGAAGACTACTGGAAACTAAGATCTAGAATTTCTTTGCTTAACGAGGGTGACACAAATACAAGGTTTTTCCGCATCTCTGCCACTAATAGAAATAGAGTTAATAAAATCCTTTCTTTTAAAAATGATCATAACTTATGGATTAATGACCCTTCAGAGACCATATCTCACTCTATTAATTATTTCAAGGCAGTTTATACAACTTCACATATGTCTAGTTGTTGGGACTATAATCTAAAAGGCCCTACCTTATTCTCCAACTTCAATCTTGCATCCTTAGATAGCCCGGTCACAATTTCTGAAATTAAACAAGCTTGTTTCTCTTTTAAACCTTTCAAATCCCCGGATCCTGATGGTTTACATCCATTCTTTTTTCAATACTTTTGGAAAACCATAGGCTATTCACTTATTAAGCTTTGTAAGGAAGTTTTCACCGAAGGAACTTTACCAAAAGGTATCAATGACACTCTACTTTTTTTATTCCCTAAAATTCAAAATTCTAACAACCTTAAAAATTTTAGACCTGTTGGTTTATGAATTACCATCTACAAGATTATTTCTAAGATAATTTGTAACCGTCTTAAACCCTTCCTGGATACTATTATTTGCCCCTATAAAACTAGCTTTCTTAAAAATAGAAGAGCTAGCAATAACGCTTTAATCATTCAAGAACTTTTGTTAAAAATGTATAACTATAAAGGTAAGTATCATAATATGCTTTTTAAAATCGATCTAGAAAAAGCTTTTGATCGCCTTGAATGGTCCTTCATTCATAAAACTTTATTGTTCTTCAAATTCCCTCTTAAATTTATTAGGCTTGTGATAAATTGCATTTCTACCTCTAGAATAGCAGTCCTAGTTAATGTAAATAGAACCCCCTATTTCACCTCTAGTAGAGGCATAAGACAAGGGGATCCCTTGTCACCATATATTTTTATCCACTGTATGGAGATGCTATCCACCCTCATCAATCATAAGGTTGATATAGGTGAATGGAGTCCCATTTCTTTCGGAAAGGGTAATCTTTAGTTATCACACCTTTTCTTGCTGATGATCTTACCCTCATAGCCAAAATAAATGAGAAAACAATTACTACAATCAAAGACTGTCTTGACCTTTTTTGCTCTCTATCAGGCCAATCTATCAACATGTCTAAGTTTATTCTCTCTATAAATTGTCCCTACCAATCTATTTGGAAGATTAAAAATATTTTTAATATTAAAATCACCAATTCCTTTGGAAAATACTTAGGCTTCCCAATAACAACTTTGAAACTCAAAGCCAAGGATTTTCGGTTTATTTTGGACATCATGCTAACTAGGCTAGGTAATTGGAAAGCTAATTTCCTAAACATGGCAGGTAGAATAGTGCTGGCAAATGTTTGTCTAAACTACCTTATAAATCACTTAATGCACTACACCCCCCTGCAAAAGTAAAACCCTAAGCACATTAGACAAGATCCAAAGAAACTTTATTTAGGGTATGAACAATAAAAAAAAGAAACTCTGTCTTATAAATTGGGAAACTGTTACTAGAACTAAGGAAGAGGGTGGCTTAGGGATTCGAAAAGACAAGAGAAAAAAACCTTGCTAATCTTGCAAATCTCTCTTGGAGACTTATTAATACCCCCAAAGTCCCTTGGACTAAACTTTTATTTAATCTCTATGGCCACAAAAAAAAGGTGAAGAACTCTTCCTTTGTTTGGTCCGGTATTCTCAAAGAATGGGAGATTTGTAATAAGGGCACTAAGTGGATTACCCACCTTAACTCGAAGATGTGTTTTTGGTATGGTAATTGGATTCATGGTACTCCTCCCCTTAGAAACTACTTCATTGGCCCTTTATCCAAAGTTGATACGGCTCTTCCATCAATGATATATATGTCAATAATAAGTTGGATATCGCTAAGCATCCATTTCATATTGAGGAGTCCTTAATAAATAAACTATTTACTACCTCCCCTTCCAATAGAAGCTATGATATCCCTACCTGGTCACTGAATTCAAATGGTCTATTTACGTCTAAATCATGCTACTCTATTATTGATAGTCAAGTTGTGCCCAAGGGAGATTTCTCATGGATATGGAAAGTAGACTGCCCAAACAAATTAAAATATCTTCTTTGGAAATACTCCCACACTCCCTACCAGAAGTTACCTCAATCATATAGGCATCAATATTGACCCTATTTGCTGCTTTTGCAAAATACATCAAGAAACCATTGAGCACATATTTTTAAGGTGTCAGGATGTTAATATTTTATGGTCTTTGCTCAACCTATACATTAAATCTATACCTCTAAACCAAAACTGGCTGGACTTACTAAGGAATAAACACCCTTCTCTTGATAATAACATTGTTAATTGGGAGGAGCTCTTTCACTTAGATATTTGGAACATTTGGATCAGCAGAAATAACAATCTCTTTAATAATCTGCTCAATCAAGTCTATCTTAAACCTGCTATCAACCATGCAGTCCAATTTAAACTTCTAAACTATAAAGAGCCCCTCATACACCCGTCTATTGATATTAGGGTTCGTTGGATCAAATCAAAGGAGTGTAACTTCAAACTTAACACAGATAGTTCCTTCTCCCAACCTAATTCCCTTCATGGGTTGGGAAGGATCTTTAGAGATATGAATGGTGGTTGGATTACTGGTTTCTAGGGGATTGCTAAAAGTGTATCTCCAATCCATGGAGAACTTCTTGCATTAAACGCGTGATTGGAATTGGCTATGAATCAAGGACTTTATAACATCGAAGTAGAGATGGATTCCACGGATGCAATATATCACATTAGAAATGGATTACCACTGTTTGATACTATTATCTCTGATTGCAGGTCATTAATGATCCAATTGAAGGTCCAGGTAATCCATCACGCATTCATGGAGGTCAACAAGGTAGCACACCTAGTGGCTAAAAAGGCAATCAGGGAGATTCAGGGAGCCAATGACTCTACTATTATGTATTATCCCCCACCTTTTGTTTATGATACTCGTAGCTCGGACCAAGAAGAAAGACCAGTGTTAACAAAAAGGCTTAACAAAACAATATGCTCCAATCTAGTTCATTTTGGTAATCTAAATGTCCTAAGTGACATGGTTTGTAATAGCCAAGTAGGAAATACCCCTTTGGGTGAACCTCATTATAATGACTCTATTAATGACTAGTTAATATAAGTATTAGGTCCTTGTTGCTAAAAACAAACACCAAAACCTGTAATAGATTTGAGTTATGCAACCAAAATTGAGTTAAGAACACTTACCCCGATGTTTTACTTGAAAATCTCTCAAAACATCGCCTCATCCGAGCTCCCTTGGTCCAAAAATGAAAGAGTAAGACAATTTTGGACTTTAATATGCTTCCTAGTCATTTGTTCTTCTCGTTCGCGCTCCCCTCTCGCGTTCGCGAAGAACAAATTTCCAGAAATCATTCTTTTCAAACTCTTCTCGGACAGCCCCTACTATAATGGTCATAACGGTTTGCACACAACTCCAAATTACAAATGATTTGATGTTCTGAAAAATAGGCACAAAGGGCTTTAATTGCGCATGCTGATCATTTCCTGAATCGTTATATATTGCGGGATACAAGCTTCCAAAGTTAGCCCTTTGTATTAGAGAGCATACCAGACAGCCTATAGTGTAACCACCATAACGTTTTGTACATAAATCTACACTCCCATTTATTTCCATTTATGGAAGCTGGATTCAAATAGGTACAACTTTTGTGTTTGAATCGTCTCAAAATTCCTTGTACATAAAAAGATATGAGCTTCTGAAGTAGGACCTGTGCGACAGAAAATTCCTTCTTCTAGAATGTGAAGACAAAAAGTCCCAGATGACAATTCATTCCTCGCGAACGCGAAGCACTGCCGCGAACGTGGAGGCAAAAAGTCTCAGAACCCAATTTCTTCTTCGTGAATGCAATAGTACATCACGAAACGCGAAGAACAACACCAGATACCAGCAACATCAGTCCAAAACTTCCCAAAAATAACCCGTTGGCCATCCGAAATCACCCCGAGGCCCTCGGGACCTCAACCAAAATCACAGATATGTCCTATTACCTTATTCAAACTTGCGCGAACCATAAAAACACTATCGTTAACATCAAAATTGTCAAGTTTTCATCAAATTAAGGCTTAAGGTAAACTAAAACTTTCAAAATTCTCATTCAATCATAAACCCGACCTAAACACCTCCCAATCAATTGAAATTTTACCCACAAGTCCAAAATACCTAACGAAGCTACTGGAACTGTCGGAATCCATTCCGACTCTCGGATCAAAATCTCTTCTAACAACCGGAAATTCTGAAAATACTAACTTCGCCAAAATAGGCTAATTTCTTCACTGGACCTCCAAAATTCATTCCAATTGCGCTCCTAAGCCTTAAATCATCCCCCAAAACTAACTGAATCATCGGAATTCAATTCCGAGCCTTATAACTCACAAGTCAATGTTCGCTTGACTTTTCCAAAAAAATTCTTCTTTAAAGTGACTATTTTTCTTATTTCTTATCAAAATTGCTCCAAATAAATTCTAATGGACCCAATACGGATAATAAATCATGAGGAAGTAGGAAATGGGACGAACGGGGCAGTCTCATGAGACGACAGGTCGGGACATCATATTCTCCCTATCTTAAGCAAACGTTCGTCCTCGAGCGTACCCAGAGTTGTCTTATGAGCCAACCAAAAGCTGATTAACCTTACTAAGCATGCACCCAGTGTGATCCCACGTCACTCTATGTCATATAGGTCTTATTACACATTTAAATCGGATTTACACAATCCAGCCTAGCTCATAAATCATAGAACTACCTTTTTACTTTTGAAACCATCGATATGATCAGAACCTCACACCTATACCTTGAATAGCCTCGAACCAACTGTAATAACCCATACCTGAAACCTCGGGCGAAATCATATGATCTTCCGCATAATCCAAGCTCTCGAAATGATAACTTCTATTCACAGTAGTTGCTCACAGCAACCAATTACCGATAGAAAATCCCCTATGAGCTAAAGTATTATTCCAACACTTTCATGTACTACCAACGATAAACGAGACACCCAGCAAATCATAACCATCTCTCATACCAACCACTTATGAAGCCACTTCCTTTTGACTAATATCACAACAGATTTTCTAGTCGAACCTCAATATTCTCATCCTAACAAGCCAGAATCAAATTTGTTCGTATTCATTACTTCCCCCAACGATCACCTCGAATCCAAAACACCACTCTTGTTATATGACACTTTAACAGAGGCCTAAACCACATCTTCCGCAATACGTGCAGCAATAAGAAACGGTCCGAGCATACTCAAATCATGAAATGACTCAATTGAGAGAGGTGTACCTCAAATTGGACCTGCAACGTCATATTTCGACACAGCTTTTTTGCAACGCGCGATCTTATCCAAGTACTACTCCAGATGAAACATCTCAAGTCACTATGCTTGAAAACGACAACCGTGCTCAATTGATGGCGGGAGCCAGAGCAAATAATTACACACACAGGAAAACAAATAACACATACCATGCAAACCTGATAGAACATAATTCAACTCACCTTCCCACTCAACCCGTGGCATTTCCGGCATAGCCCATGGCACAGTAGTTCAGAATTGCTTGACGCTAAGACAACGAGTCTAAATTCTGACATCACATAAAAAATCTAACACATCAGCAAGTAAAGATCCACTTGAGCCTCCAAATCCCGATAGCAGTTAAACAGCACCGACGCACACGAGCCACAACTACAATATAGCATGTACATGAGAACTCCTAGTCTTTAACTCCAAATAGCACACGCATCATCATGCCTGACCCCAATACTATTGAAGTGCCATCAACTTAATCACATTGGCCTTTTTCTTAAACATGTATCCTCTGCAATTCACTATGATTAAAACTAAAATTCCCTTAATCATCTAAAGATCATTTCTCTAATCACCCAAATCTGCCTGTACTGCCTAAGAATGTTATGCATTTCCATTCAGAACTTAACCATAACCTTACACGCGCAATTCTCAATCCTTCACGACCTATCACATATACCATCTCATCCTAAGGTAACATGACGACTACACCTCCATTCCAAACCATGAATATTTACGTACTCAACTAGTCAATAACTTCCACTGATCCTATTTAGAAGAAAAAAATCATTACACATCACATGCTCTGCATGACATTCATAGGTCTGGTTCAAATTCATATAATACCGACACGACAGGTAAAATCTGAATAAACTCATAACACCGCCGAATCTAATATTCATTTGGTCTATACTTCCGGCAAGAACTATCAACTCATTCTGAACCAAACAGTGGTCTTAGCTCCTTAATTTACTTCATATACTCAAATTTCACGGATCACAAATTTAATGATCTCGTCTCACCCATTACAACTTCTTAGGCAATAAGCCACCTTAGACATAATCAAAATCCGCATATGATGCATTGATATGCCAATGGGATACTAATTCGAACGTGATACAAAAGGAAAATGAACCCTGGAAAGAATTACCAACCTGACACGCTCATACGTACTTTCCTTAGAAAATAGCAAGCAAGGAAAACAAAATATTATATATAAATCTAAACATCACACTATTGTGGCGTGCAACCTGATCTAGATAACATACCCATGGCGGCGTGCCACCCAATCCACACAAAGATCTCACATCAGGAGATGCACATTGATCCAAATTTGCTCATTACAACATAATACCGAGTATCGATCATAAGCATGCTAAGTGCTTAATGATATCTCTGAGGGACATATAGCATTACAAGCTACAAGACTCAAGAACAACTGAGGTGCGATGTACAATCTAAATTTCAAGAGGCAAGCTGCTCATATAACGTCATTCCTATGCGAATTCCCAACACATTGCAATTTGTCAAGTCGCTCACAACTCAGACATCACAATGCATCATTATGCAAAATATCTGACAGGAAAAATCAACATAACTACTCATCCATGAGGACTGCATTACTAGAATGAAGACATTTGGCCTGATATAGAGCCATTATTCACATTAAAATCTGTCCACCGACTTCAAGGCGACTCTGATCACACTGAACTAATCTAATAACCTTTCAAAGGTCCATAATAACTTCCATATTCTTCAAAAAACACAAGAACAACCATCACAATCGAAGTAATCCTCTCCAGTTCACAACCCAATATACCAAGTAACCTCCAGTCATGAATCTTTTATTTAACTACATCATCAGAAACTTCATTCTTGGTTTACATCC
This sequence comes from Nicotiana benthamiana, assembly GCA_034376525.1. Taxonomy (NCBI): domain Eukaryota; kingdom Viridiplantae; phylum Streptophyta; class Magnoliopsida; order Solanales; family Solanaceae; genus Nicotiana; species Nicotiana benthamiana. The sequence goes on along the minus strand of CM067334.1, from coordinate 64,595,277 downwards.
TTAATCAATCAAGTGATCACATGTCACACTTTAAAATCTTCCAGCAGAACACACTCCTACAACCTCCTAGAAAATTATTTGGAGAATACCTCCAAACCACCGGTAGCACTAACGTTGAAGAGAGACCAAGAATCATTAACCAGGACGCAAAACCCCCCTTTTTTTTACAAAACACCGATCTTAGGTGATGCTGAAGACAATTCCAACTTACCGTACACATCGAAACTTATCACCTGCTCATCCGAGCTCATGACATCTTGTCAAATATTTTCCTTCACTCGTGCCATGCTCGACCCAATATAGATTATAATCGTGCAATCGACCTGTTTAATAGCAAACTCCCCAACTTGGCTCGAAGCCATAGATCACAACACACATACTCTATTGTTGTCGTAATGCCATGGTGAGATTAAACTCACTCCTTCATAAGCTTGTGGAAACACGAATCATCGGAAATTTTAACTCTTCTGCAATTGTTGCATTCACTCACACAACAGTTGAGCCCACTCTTTTGGCGACAAATTTTTTTACTAAGTCCCAAATTTTTCAAAAATTTCGACAGAGTTTCCTTTGTAGTAGGGTCAATCCACCTGCCAGAGAATCACTAAAACCATCCTAACAACACATCCACAACTTGACAAAGCATCACATTGCATATCAATTACATAAATCTCAATACTACATGTATTATACTATCAAAATTGATACATGGATATGCGTTTCACCTATTTGAATCATAACACATAGAAAATACCTTTCAAGCCTCCATTATTGGGCTATTCAACCTTGTAGGAACATTTTCTTTCCTTAATATTTTCGACCTTCAAGGTTGTCTACTCAACTCAAAGAATACATTTTCAGAAGCGATCTCAGCTCCCAGACTTATCTAACTAGTATGAAAAATCGATTTCCCCCTAATAAGCCAATTACCCACTAGTTTTACCTTTAGTTAATATTTTTGTATACCTTCCACTGCCATACACATTACACAATCACTTAATCTTCCTGAGTCTAAACTCATACCGTAACATAAAATTTACTTCACTCCAAATAGGAGACATAAAAGATTCTCCACGCACCCATAACTCAGGCAACACATCCAATTACGGTGGAAATCAAACACTTAGTGGTTTATATACCATCCAGCAGACCTTCCTCTCCACGTCAAGTCATATAGACACATCTCCCGGTTCTAACATACTTATAAAAATCACCTCTCGCCCCTCGATCGGGGAATCACAAACCATCAAGGAACATCTAATACCGAGTGCTCATGCGCGCATGCGAACGCATGGAAGGAATTTCATGAGTCATATTTCAAGCTGAATCAAGGACGCACGATAAGAATTCAACAATGTTAAGTTTTCCTAATGGTTCTGCGGCCTCTCGAGCATAAATACAGACGTCTCCGTACGGATCCGCGAGACTTTACTAAACCTGCTCATGACTTAAGACACGGAGTAACCTGGCTCTGATACCAACTTTTCACGACCAAATTCCCTAACCCGATCGTGATGGCGCCTCTCGTGAAGACAAGGCCAGCCAACTAACCCAAATTTATTGTTTAATAATTATTAAACGTAAATGCATAAATAAATAGAGAATAACAACAATAATAACCAGTGTCTACAACCCAACATAACCCGACCGGGGTATCACAAGACACGAGCATCAAAGGAATATGAACACTATTATAAAACCAGTAATATACATTTTGGAAATTTAGAATCAAAGGAAAAGATACGGTTACGCAAACGCTGGCGGTCACCTTGCTCAGCTACAATAGAAATATCTTCAATCAGCTAATATCCCGCTACTGGGTGATCAATACTGGCATCTGCACACATGGTGCAGGGAGTAATGTGAGTACTCCAACACAGTGAGTAATAAACATAAATAACGACTGAAAGCATGAAATCTCATAAAGGTACAATATAATGGTATCTCAAGCAGTAAAATCAATTAATACAATAAAGCCGTGGATTATCACATAATTCTCTTTTAAAAACAGTGAAGAAAATTACTTTCAACAAGTAACGAATAATAAAAAACTTGCCCCTCGAGCTCAATATCAAACTCGCAGCACAGTATCAGACCTACAGGGTCACTCCAAACTCACCAGCACACAACATCAGCCCCTCGGGCTCCCTCCCAACTCATCAAACACAAACAATGGCCTCTCGGGTCCAGTCCAAACTCACCTGGGTACCCTGTGCTCACTAGAGTATGTACAGACTCCGGAGGGGCTCCTACAGCCCATGTACAATACCAATAGGCCTGAAATCCTTCACATATCACACTCGAGTCCTGAAAGCCTCCTCACATAATACTCGAGGCCTGAAAGCCTCATCACATAATACTCGAGGCCTGAAATCCTCCTCACATAACACTTGATGCCCGAAAGCCTCCTCACATAAAACTTGAGGCCAAAAAGCCTCCTCACATCACTCAACATATCCTCAAGTATGGCCTTCAGCCTCAATAAGTCCATAAAATAATCATAAGCCTCTTGGGTATCAGTAAAATTATAGTGCTCAGCTCAACAACATTTGTAAATATCATTAAGTCTCAAGTTGAGTATAAACGTAGCTGAGTTCACAAGATAATATAATTCAATTGAACTGAGTTCAAATAATATTTCAATTCATGAGGAAAAATAGTGATGTAAATTCATAAAATATTTCAAGTAATTGGCACGAAGCCTAAATATGGAAATAAGCCCAATTCATGGTGAAATACAGTAAATCTTTATCACATACGCGGTAAAATATCAACTGGGATGAACCAAGTCACAATTCCCAATAGTAAATGACCCCGCGCTAATCATACAACGCGTGTATCATCTCAACATACCGATATGTTGTGCAATTCAGATGTCATTTAAAATCATTACTCACCTCGAACCGGTGAAATCTCTCGCCCGTGACGCCCTTGCTCCTCAAATCGACCTCCACGCGCGTCGAATCTATCAAAATTCAGAGTGAATACATCACAATATGCTAAAGGAATATAACTCAATCAAAAAGACTCTAAAAATAACAAAAAACATGAAATTCGCAAAACCCGATCCCCGGGCCCACGTCTCGAATTCCAGAAATTTTTATATCAATACGATCTTTATCTCACCACGAGTCTATACATACCAAATTCACAAAAATCAGAGTTCATTTGACCCCTCAAATCACCATTTCTATCCAAGAGAATTTTCTACCCTTTTCAACAAAATTCTCAAATTAAACACCAAAACTTGCAAAAGATTCGAGTTATACAACAAAAATTGAGTTAAGAACACTTACCCCGATGTTTTCCTTGAAAATTCCTCAAAAAATCGCCTAACCCGAGCTCCCATGGTCCGAAAATGAAAGAGTGAGACGATGTTAGACTTTGATATGCTTCTCAGGCATTTGTTCTTCGTGTTCGCGGTCCCTTCGCGTTCCCGAAAAACAAATTTCCATAAATTCTTCTTTCAAACTCTTCTCGGACTGCCTCTAGTATAATAGTCATCACTTTTTGCACACAAACTCCAAATGATAACAGGTTTGATGTTTTGAAACCTAGACACAAAGGGCTTTAAATTCGTATGCTGATCATTTCTTGAATCCTTACACATTGCGATATATAAGCTTCACAAGTTAGCCCTGTGTATTAGAGACTTTCCTAGACAGCCTATAGTGTAACCACAATAACTTTTTGTACATTTCTTTAAATTTCCATTCTATATATTTCTGAAAACTAGAATCAATTATCTACTACTTTCGTTTTTAAATCACCTCCACATTCTTTGTAGATAAAAAGATATGAGCTTCCGAAGTAGGACCTGTCCGACAGAAAATTCCTTCTTCGCGAACACGAAGCATTGTCCTTAATGCGAAGGCAAAAATTCCCAGATGACAATTCATTCTTCGATAACGCGAAGCACTGTCGAGAACGCGGCGGCAAAAAGTCTCAGAACCCAATTTCTTCTTCTCGAACACGAAGAACAACAACAGATACCAGCAACTGCAGTCCAAAACTTCCCAAAAATGACCTGTTGGCACTTCGAAATCACCCCGAGGCCCTCGAGACCTCATCCAAAAGCACAGATATGTCCTATTACCTTATTAAAACTTGCGCGAACCATAAGAATACTATCGTTAACATCAAAGTCATCAAGTTATAGTCAAATTATTGCTTAAGTTAAACTAAAACTTTTAAAATTCTCATTCAATCATAAATCTTACCTAAACACCTCCGAATCAATTGAAATTTTACCCACAAGTCCAAAATCACCTAACAAAGCTACTGCAACTGTGGGAATTCCATTCGTTCTCCCGGACCAAAATCTCAACTAAAAACCGAAAACCGCACAAAAACTAATTGCTTCACTGGACCTCCAAAATTCATTATGATTGCGCTCCTAAGCCTTAAATCATCCCCCGAAACTAACCGAATCATCGGAATTCAATTCCGAGCCTTATAACTCACAAGTCAATGTTCAGTTGACTTTTTCATATTAATTCTTCTTTAAAGTGACTATTTGTCTTACTTCATATCACAATTGCTCCAAATAAATTCTAATGCACCCAATACCGATAATGAAGCATGAGGAAGTAGGAAATGGGACGAACGGGGATTTGGGTCGCATCAATGCGTACCCAAGTATAAGAAAGTAATTTAATTAAATCGCGCCTAAAGAGTATAACACAATATTATTTCAGGGAAATCCGTGAAATTTCCTAAACGGCCCTCCCGAATTCTAAGTATTTTAACAACTGTTTAATGAGGGCCCCACATTTTATATTTTATTTGGAGAGGCTCGTCTCATTTTATTTTAAAGCCGACCAAAGTAAACTACAATTTTCTATTCAACTTTTTGCTAAAATAGAAGGAAAATCCTACTTAATTAAAGTGCCCAAAACCTTAATACAATTGCAAACAATTAAGCCCAATAGTTGCATAAGTAAAGCAAAACATTAAAACTAACAGCCCCAAATTCAATGTTCAGGGACGGGGTAGACTGAGCCTAAAAGAAGCCTAAATAAACGACAATTCATAAAGTGGGCCTGGTTTGAGTCTTTAACTCATTGGGAATTAACAGGTAATTGAGTCAAAATGCTCATCAATAAAGCTTCAATTGATTCACTTATTACTAATAATCTATTACTTATTTATATTACATCGATTTGCCTCAAAAACTATTCACAAGAGTCATCCTGATTTATTAAAAATGAACGAATATTCTAACTCAGACTAACGTGAAAATACATGACCTTCTTTTTTTGTTGAATGAGCACAACTGTGAGTAATTGACTCACAGTCACAACGACACTAACATTGGACCTGGTTTTAAGCAAATTTATGAACCTTTTAATGAGAAAATAATTAAAACTAAGGGGAACTATTAACTTCAACCTTTGCCCAGAATTTTCAATATTAACATTGAAACAGTGAACTCGGGGGAACCTACTGAAATTGTGGACCAAATTGAAGTTAAACAATAATTCCCAAACAAGTTAAACCTATTATCGTTAAGCTCCTGTTGGAAACCCAGGCAGCTTATATAGTCCAAAGCCAAACAGCACAAGTGTAATTTCAGTAACAAAAGGAAATCTAGTTGAACATAACACTAAGCTAAAGAATAGTAATACTAAACTATTCTACCAATTAACAGCCTTAACAGTCCAGAATTAGTTCAGTTAGATAGCACCAAATTTCAAGTAATCAAACCATTTTACAAATTAAAATTAACCAGAGATGAAATGAATTTAGAATTCGACTTCTAACAGCAATTCGAATAGCATTTCTTCATGTATTCCCAAACCAAAATTTATACAGATCCTTCAAGTTCATATGAGGTCAAAATGTACCTGGAAATGTAAGATCACAGGAGAGAATAGAGAGGTCGGCTAGGTAGCAACAGATGAGGCAATCATAGCCAATCCCATGCAACGACAAACGACCAAACAAAGGTAATTTGACCATCACAGCTTCACAATGAACCCGGAAATGCACACAGAGGAGAATAGCTAACAAAACACTCAAAAATGATTCCAACAACCAATCTCAACTTGAAATAATCCAAAGTAACTCGAAATGGAACTTAAATTACCCCTAGAATTTTACTGATGTAATGGTCAACCAAAAAACCCCACTTAAATTGACTTAAACTCAAACGAAATGAACAATAACTAATGCTGGAATTGAATATATGAGTCAGCATTTAAATACATCAAAAGTAACTTAGAATTTTCAACGGAATAGTATTATAATTTTTTTATGGATCTTCTGTTAGTTTTTCTTGATTTTTTTTTGTTTTTTGAAGGTTTTGAAATTTGAATTTTAGATTGAGGAGATCAGATCTGCAAAATTGTTTTTGGGAGAGTGTTTGGAGTTCCAAAACCTTTTTTTTCATGGCAATAGTGATGCTTTTTTATAGGCAAAAGAGGTGCAAGTCAGATTTTCAAATTTTCCCTTCTAGTCCCTATTTATTTTAAGCTTTGGTCCCTTGGTTTTTAACTTGTTACCCAAGTAACTACCCTAAACTCTCTAAAATCTAACTTGGAACCTATTCTACAAGATTCTAAGGAGTTATATTCTAAACTACAACATTTCACCCTATTACTAAAAGACCAAAATACCCTTCAAACCCCAGAAATTACAAATCTTATCCAATTTACCCCAACCCCTTCTTTCCCTCATTAAAATCATCAACCCAAACTAGCTTACCCTAAATGCAACTAACAACTCAATTAGTCTTGAGATTAGACAATTATAACAACAAGAAGTGATATTGAGATGAAGAATTATTAAACTTCAAAGAGAAACAAGGAAGACACCTAAAAAACAGGAACTAACTAACACATGCTCTAATTAGCAACAATTAATTAAGATCAACTAAACCAATCAAACATGAATAAAAACTACTTTAACAAATACTGAATTATTACTAGAGATAAACTAGCTCGTGAGAATTGGAGAAAAAGAGAAGCAAAACTCACTGGTGAAGAAACTCCGGCCACCCATTATTTTCCAAATTTGGCCAAATCAGATGATGTTTGAGGGCCTTGGATGATGAAGTCTTCATGCAGAAGCTGAGGGTTTATTCGAAAAGCTTTATATTCAAATTCGGCGAGTTTCAAAGTGATTCGAATAAAACCAATATGTGTTTTAGGATGAGGGTGGTAAAGGGAATCAATGGTCTTAGTTTGGAGGGATTTTGTCAAAGTGGCATCGCGGCCAGAAAATGTTATGATGAAAATTCGAATGTCTCCGGTGAGATTCGAGGGAAGGCAATAGCAGGAATGGAAAAGGAAGAAAAAGGCAGTTGTAGGGTGTACATTTCAACAGATTTGGAGGTGAGCCGCCGCCGGCGACGATTTCTGGCCGGCGGCGTTAAGCTGGCGGTTGGCGAAGCCGGCGGAGACATTGTACGAGGAAGAGATACTGATGTTTTTTAGGGTTCTGATATTTTCAGAAACTTTTATAAAAGTTTGAAGAACAAAAAGAGGCTGTTGGATTAGATTAAATGAAGGGCTCAGATAGAAGTCATCGAAACGATGTCGTTTGGTTTTTTACTGAGACGGACCGGGTGGACACTGGAGCGCAGCCATCTTATCCACCGAACTAGCTAGAATCTATCGCTTTAGGTCTTCTGATTTTGTTTTAAAATAAATTAACCCCTAATTAATACTGAAATATGAATTTAAATCCTAAATGCAAATGAATATTTTTGTATTTTCATATGTATGCACAAATAAAATGAAACAATTACAAGAAAATAATACAAAATTCAAAAAATCATAAAAATAAAGAAAAAACATTTTGATTGAATTTTAGGGAATAATACATATATAGGAAAAAAATCACGTGCTCACATTGACCCACTTAAAACTTTCGTGGACGCGCCTTCTATGGTCTTGCCATTCTATGTTTATACAATTGGCCATGATTCTGATGCCAATATTTTCCCATCGATCAAAGTTAATTGTTCCATGTGGGTTTTGACCCACTAATCATCATCGATTTCAGCCTCCATGACAATTCGAAGGGATATTATTTCCACTTCTGCGGATATCACTGCTTCAGTGCCATACATCAGGAATTAAGGAGTCGCCCTACTGAAGTACGAATAGTATTGCAATAACCCAACAATGCAAACAGCGGCTTGTCATGCAACTGTCTAGAACCCTCTGTCATTTTTCAAAGTATCTTCTTTATTTTCTTGTTAGCCGCCTCAACAGCTCCGTTTATAATTGCGATGTGCAATCTTTAACTTCTGAATTAATATTAGCCACATTGTCTGTAATGATCACCTTTGGTATCCCAAACCGATAGATGATGTTTGATTGCACAAAATCGACCACTGCTTTCTTGGTTACAGACTTGAGCATTATAGCCTTTACCCACTTGGTGAAATAGTCAGTGGCAACCAGAATGAACTTGAGCCCATTTGATGCTGCTGGCTCAATTGGCTCAATGACATCCATTCCCCACACAATAAAATTCCACGGTGCAGACATCTTGTGCAATTCTGATATTGGAGAATGAATCAAATCTCCATGCACTTGGCAGTGATTGTCACACCTCCTTTTTCACTACACCAGCAGGGCATAAAGGAGTTTTTCCACTTAACGAACAATCGGAACGGGATTTAGTTAATAATTATTCAGAGTCGCCACTTGGGAGATTAATGGTGTCCCAAGTCACCGGTTGAATCCCGAACCGAGGAAAAAAATGACTATGTTGGTTACGACCCGAATTTTTCCCACTATCAGGAGTCGTGACGGCACCTACTGTAGGAGCTAGGCTAGCCAACACTTTTTAAAATATTCAAAAAAATTTAATCAAAACAAAATAATAACTGAGATAATTAAATAAAAATGCGCGGAAGACTTATAACATAGCACTACCCAGCATCTGGTGTCAGTACTAACGGACTACTAACAGAGTTCTACAAACATCAATCTGAAAGAAAAATGCATAATAAGTCTGTGTCGATACAATGAAAACAAACTGAATAAATAGAGGAGACTCGGGGCCCGTGAACGCCAGTGAACTACCTCGGAGTCTCTGGACTGAAGGCTCGCTCCCTAGCTACTGCTACGGTCTGTATGTTCTATCCTTACCTGTGCACAAAAGGGCACAGAAGTGTAGTATCAGCACAACCGACCCCATGTGCTGGTAAGTTCTTAGCCTAACCCCGGCGAGGTAGTGACGAGGCTAAACCGGACCTACCAAAATTAACATGTACAGATATATGTGTAATAACAAACAAATAACAAAATTTAAACAGCTAATAGGGAGGGGACATGCTAGGGGGTGTAACAGTTCATTTATAAGTCCAACGAACAAGAAATGGACACTGAATATTTAACATCAATAAAAGAAAACCACTAACTCAACAACTGCACGGCACCACCCATCGTGCTTTTACTCTCATTTCTCAGCAAACGTGTCAAATATAATGCACGACATCACCCTTCATGCTTTTACTCTTAATACATAGTGCACGACATCACCCTTCGTGTTTTCCTCACATAACTCTCACATCAAGGCACGGAATGAACCTTCGTGCTCAAATAATCAAGAAACATGGTACGGAAAGACCCTTTATGCGTAATTATCAAAACGGCACGGAAAGACCCTTCATGCAAAATTATCGAAACATGGCACGGAAAGACCCTTCGTGCATAATCTCTCTTTTGCTCACCCAATCAACGTTTACAACCAAACGGGAAAGGAATATACAACCAGTTAAAATATTTCGGCAAGTGAGAACAACTCTACAATAAGTCCCGGCAAGGGAGAACAACTCATCAATAAGTCCCGGCAAGGGAAAAATACCAAAATTCCTTCATTAGCTCATTTGCTTCTTAACTATGACTTCATAGTTCATTTAGCAAGTAATTATCAGAATTTTTCACTTCTTTCAAAAAATTTAATAGCAATTATGACTCACGGTCATGCTAGACTTGGGGGCTTAGGTAACCATCACAATATCAATACACCGACTCCACATCACATAGCAAATATTATCCTAATCCTATTACCTCAAGACAAAGTTAGATCAAATACTTACCTCAAATCCGAAAATAGCAACTCAAAGCTCAAGAAACGCCTTTCCTCTGGAATTCGACCTCGAACCAATGATATCTAACATTAATCGATTCAATATTATCAATAATAACACTACGATACATTTTCCTAGCTTAGAAATGCATTTTCTAACTTTCTTCAAAAAATACCCAAATCCGATACCGAGCCCACATGGTCCAAACTCGAGGCTAGGACCAAATTTCGATCACCCATAACCCCACGAGTTCATATATGCAATTTATTTTGAAATCGGACCCCAAATTTATGTCCAAATCCCCAATTTTAAGAAAACCTAGGTTCTACCCAAAATCCCCATTTTACCAATTGAAAGCTTTGATTTTAAGATGAAATCATGATAAAATATGTTAAAGTTTGAAGAAATTGAGTAAAAGTTGACTTATAATTGATTTGGGAGAGAAGGAGTTGAGAGAAAATTGCCAATGGAGGTTTGGGTTTTGAAAATATGAAAAATGAGATTTGAAATCATCTAAGTATAGGATGCACAGTCGCAGATGTCGCATTTGCGAAGTTTTGTTCGAAATTTCGAAGAATGCAGAAGAATAGCAGATGTCGCAATTGTGAAAAAATGTTCGCAATTGTGAAGAGGACAGATTTGGTCGGGACTCGCATTTGCGAGGATGTCTTCACATTTGCGAAGACTGGGCTACCAGGAGGGTGGTCCCATTTGTGAAGATTTCTTCGCGTTTGTGAAGACTGGCTATAAAAAGGGGGAATCGCATTTGCGAGTTATTCCTCGCATTTGCGATAGAGCGGGCAAAAGGGGAAGTCTCTCATTTGCGAGGCTAGCTTCGCAAATGCAAAACCTGCAGATACCAGATACTTCAAATGCTACAAAATGAACCTATCACCTATTTGAAACTCACCCGAGCCCGTAGGGATCCAACCCAAACATGCACACAACCTCAAAAACATCCTACGAACTTACTCGTGCGATCAAATAGCCAAATAACATCAAAATCAAAGAATCAACCTTCAAAACTCATGATTTTCTTTTCAAAGCTCAAAACTTCCAAATTTTCCATTTTTTTTCCAAAACAAGTCAAATGACGTCCATTTCAACCAAACTTTACAGATAGCGCTTAACGCTCATTTAAGACTTGTACCGTGCGTCGAAACCAAAATATGATCCCGATACCATTACTTTTGATCAAACCTCATTTTCATTATTCCTTAATCATTTGTCAGAAAACAATTTCACGAAAAAATTCCATACTCGTGCGTGGGACCTCGGATTTTGTTTCGGGAATACGCCCAGGTCCAAAATTTTCCTACGGACCCTTCGAGACCGTCACATCATGGGTCCGGGTCCGTTTATCCAAAACGTTGACCAAAGTCAACTATTGCAATATTATTATCAAAATTTATTGTTTTTAACATAGAATTCAAATATTTCGACATAAAAATTTTCTGGCTTCGCGCCCAAACGGCACACGCAAATAGAGGCAACCAAATAATAGTTTTTCCAGGCCTCAGAAGCACAAATAAAGGGAGAATTACGGCTATGACCCTTTGGTTCATCACATCCTCCACCTCTAAAAGAATTGTCGTCCTTTAACGAACAAAAGAAAGAAGTACCTGAGTAGGGGAAAAGATAGGGATAACGGCTCCTTAAATCAGAATCAGACTCCCATTTCGATGCCTTAGGAGGCGGACCTCTCCACTGAACACGCACTGAAGGAAAACTCCGCGACCTCAACTGTCGAACCTGCCTGTCTAAAATATCCATAGGCTCTTCCTCATATGACAGATCCTTGTCCAATTGGACAGTGTTGAAATCTAACATGTGGGTGGGATCACCGTGATATTTCGGAAGCATGGATACGTGAAAAATCAAATTCATGGCTGGAAAACTAGGCGGCAAGTCAAGTCTATAACCCGCCTACCATACAACGCCTCATACGGAGAAATCTAAAAACTTGAATGGTACCTGTTGTTGTAGGCAAACTCTACTAATGGCAAGAACTGGTCCCACGAGCTTCTAAAATCAATGACGCAGGCTCGAAGAATATCCTCAAGAATCTGAACGGTCCTCTTTGACTAACCATCCATCTGGGGGTGAAATTTTGTACTCAATTGGACCTGGGTGCCCAACTCATGTTGAACCGCTTTTCAAATATGCGAGGTAAACTCTGGACCACGGTCCGAAATAATATATACGGGCACTCTATGAAGGGAAACGATCTCTCAGATATAAATCTCAGCATACCTCTTGGATGAATAGGTTGTGCAACTGGGATAAAATGCGCTAACTTTGTCATCCTATCAACAATAACGCATATAGCATCAAACTTCTTCCGGGTCATCGGAAGGCCAGTAACAAAATCCATGGTGATTCTCTCCCACTTCCACTCGGGAAGATCAATCCTTTAAAATAACCCATCGGGCCTCTGATGCTCATATTTAACATGCTGACAATTCAGACAACGAGCCACATATGCAACAATGTCTTTCTTCATTCTGCGCCACCAATAATGTTATCTCAAATCTTGATACATCTTCGTAGCGCCTGGGTGAATAGAATACCGAGAACTGTGGGCCTTTGCTAGGATCGACTCCCGAATAACATTAAAATTGGGCACACAAACTGTCCCCTGCAACCTCAATACTCTATCATCTCCCAAGGTCATCTCTCTTGCACCTCCCTGATGTACCGTGTCTCTCAGGACACACAAATGGGGATCATAAAACTGCCTCTCCCGATACACTCCATCAATGACGAGCGAGCAACCGTGCAAGCAAACACCCTGCTGGGCTCAGAAATATCCAATCTCACAAATCTATTGGCCAAGGCCTGAACATCCAAGGCAAGTGGTCTCTGACTGACTGGAATATAGGCAAGACTACCCATGCCGGCAGACTTTCTACTCAATGCATCGGCCACTACATTGGCCTTTCCCGGGTGGTATAATATAGAAACACCATAGTCTTTCAACAACTCCAACTACCTTCGTTGTCTCAAATTCAACTCTTTCTGCTTAAACAAGTAATGCAGGCTCTAGTGATCCGTGTACACCTCACAGGTCACACCATACAAATAATGCCTCTAGATCTTCAAGGCATGAATAATGGTTGCCAACTCTAGGTCATGAACTGGATAATTCTTCTTGTGGATCTTCAACTGCCTCGAAGCATATGCTATGACCTTGCCATTCTGCATCAACACTGCGCCTAGCCCGATACTGAAAGCATCACAATAATCAGCATAAGGCCCAGATCCCGTGGGTAAAACCAATAATGGTGCCGTAGTTAGAGCTATCTTGAGCTTAGAAGCTCGCCTCGCACTCATCTGACCACCTGAACATGGCACCCTTCTCAATCAATCTAGTCATCGGGGCTGTGATCGATGAAAACCCCTCCACGAAACGTCTGTAGTAACCATCTAACCCCAAGAAGCTCCGGCTCTTTGTAGCTGAAGCTGGTCGAGGCCTATTCTTGACTTCCTCTATTCTCTTCGGGTCTACCTGAATACCCTCTACTAATATGATGTGACCTAAGAATGTGACCGAACTCAACCAAAACTCGCACTTCGAGAACTTGACTTACAACTCACTATCCTTCAGAGTCTGAAGAACCACTCTGAGGTGCTGCTTATGCTGCTCCCGACTGCGGGAGTATACCAAGATGTCGTCAACGAATACAATCACAAATAACTCCAAGAAGGCCTAAACACTCGGTGCATCAACTCCATGAATACAGCCAAGGCATTGGTCATGTAAGGCCCCGTGAAAATGAGTGCTCAAAGGCTATCAGCTCACAAAGTCAAGTCTACCTTCGTAGGTCAGATTCTTTTTACTATTTTACACATAAAAATTCGCAGTCAAAATTTTTCCAGAAAAGGTCAAATCTGCGGTCTATAATGCGGTCGCAAATCAAGAATGCGGACTGCATTTTCACCGCAGAAAATTCCAGAGAGCAGTCAAATTTTGGTGTTGAAAATGCGGTCAGATCTACTATCGCATAATCAATATGCGGACCGCATAGTGATCGCATATGATACCTGAAGAATTTCAAATGTCAGTTCTGCGGTGCATTCTACGACTGCATAACATGAATTCAGACCGCATATCCATCGCATTCCCAACCAGAGAAGGTCCGAAACTTGGGACCCTTCTACGGTCCATTTTGCGGACCGTGTGTCAGTTCTGTGATCGCACAATTGTGTCGCAGAACGTGCTCGCCGAGTGATTTTCCAAAATTCTAAAATCTACCCCTCTTTAAATAAAGCACCCTATCTCTCATTTTAACACTTTTTCTGAACAAAAAGAAGAGAGAGAAAGAGAGGGTTCTTGGGAGAGAAAACTATTTCTTCATCAATTAATCTTTCAAAGCCATTGGAGCCCGGGGAATTTTGGTGCATTGTCGTCACTTCTGATTTCACAGGTAAAATCTCTAACACATTTCCCCGAAATTTTCGAACTTAAACTTGGGAAGGGAACCTCATGCCCTAGATTTTCAAGGTCTTGATAAAACGTTCATGCGTGTCTTAAAACCCTAAAATCTAGTAAAAAGGGAATTGGGTAGTAAATTATAAGTTCCTATTCTAAGGCATATGTATTAACCATGAACTAGATAGACCCGTCTTGATTGCTTGGTGAACTGGAGTCGAGATTTAAAGGGGATATTCATTTCCAAGTATGTATCACTAACTGTGATCCTTGTGAAATCTTCTTGTGTTAGTTTGTGAAATTTCTTGGTAATTTATATTCATGTGGGGTTATGGTAAAACTCTTGTGATTAATACTTGTGTGGTAACATCTGGTGGCAAAAGTTGAGGAACATGTAATTGAAAAGAATTCTTGAAAGGTGAAACCGGAACTATTGTGGTAACAACGTATATGGTTGGTTATGGACATCCATTGTGGTAACTCGGATTGTATGCGAATTGCTGAACAAGAGGAAATTGTTGTTGTTAGTTGTGGAAATAGGTTATATCTCAATAAAATGCTATAGTTGATTTCTTCTATTTGTTGCTATATTGTAAGTTGCTTGTGTACTGAAAGTGTCAAGCGGGGTCGGGTTGCGCACCGCAACATGGTTAAATAAGGTGTGGTTTGGGACGATAAAGGTGGCCGAGGTAATAAGGGTGTACGAGGTAATAAGGGTGGAAAAAATGATCCAATATCACTATTGAAATGAACAAAAATTATGAAATGATAAATGTGAAATTGTGAAAGGAGACAACAGGAGAAATTGTAACTTTTAGGGCACTGATTGCCCCTTTTTTTTTGCTAATTGCATCATCTATTTGTGAAGTGCTTCGTTGTTATTTCCATTGTTGTTCAGCTTTCTACTTGTACATGTATCTTTGGCTTGAGTTTACTTGGGGCACAGTTTGTTCATACATACTAGTAGAATTCAAATGTACTGACATCCCTTTTGCCGGGGGAGCTACATTCGTGTTATAATTGTAGGTGGATCCGTGGCAAGCACTCCAGTCCACTGTCCGTAGCTCATCCTCCATTTCGATCGGCAATGTTCGTAATTGGTGAGCCCCTTTCATTCCAGGGCGCTGCGTGGCTCATGCCACCTTTGCTGTTGTATTTTAGAGTTTTGTGTTGTTATTGTAATGGTATATCCGGGGCCTTGTCTCCTGGAAGTAGTGTATTATTTTCTTCATCTTAGAGGCTCCGTAGACTGGATGACGAAGGTTATGGAACTGGTGTAATATATGTGTATGTAGTGGGCATTGTAATGTATAAACAATGCTAGCAAGTAATGATAATATGCATATTTTCGTAAAGAAAGACTTCTGTTTACTTTTAGTTGCATCAACTATCATTGGTTAATTAATAATGAATATTATGGGTCAAAACGTGGGAATAGGAAAGGTAACGAGGTCCGATAGATTGGGGCTACCCTGTCGAGTGCCACTCATGTCCCTCGATTTGAAGCGACAAACTTGGTATCAGAGCCTAAGGTTTTAAAAGAGTCCTGGGATGTCTCGGAGCCGTGCCTAATAGAGCCTTTCTTATCGGTGTGTTATCAACCACATCAATAAGTTGGAGGCTACTCGTGCATTTAGGAAACTATACCCTTCTTTGTTATTCCAGTTCTTGCGGTGATGCAATGTTGTGTGTAATTCATGCTTTATTTTGAATTTTAAGAAATCGCACATATGAAGAAAGCTAGACTCGGCCTAGGGGCCAATGCCAATCCCAGTGCGGTTGTCGATCATGTGTCGGCTTCCATGGGTGAGAGTGATTCCCTAGTCTTGAATTTGCCTGCTCCATCCATTCCTAATCGAAGAAATCATGTTGCAGTTTGGGCCGAGGGTACCACTATCCCTCCTGCCGATGCTCCTGATCCTGATGTTGCCCCATCTTCCGGTCCCGAGATTTCTGATGGGGACCTTAGAGGGGCCATTAGTATGTTGACCCAGTTAGAGGCCGCTCTAGACCAGTGATCTCATGGTGCCCTTGTGTCCTCCAGAGGACAGGGAGACTCAGCTAGCTCCAAATTTACCAGTTTATGCGATTGGATCTCCAGAGTTCTCAAGCACAGACCGAGAGGCCAATCTGCATGATTTCGTTGATGAGATGTACAAGACCCTTCGGGTTATGAATGCTATATAAAGAGAAGCGGTAGAATTGGCTTCATACAGGTTAAAGGGAGCTGTGCGTTCGTGGTTAGAGATGTCGGAGGATTCCCGTGAGGATGGAAAACCTCCGGCTAGATGGGATGTATTTGTAGATGCCTTCATGGAACATTTCTTGCCTATCAAAACAATGGCAGCCCGTGCCACCGAGTATTAAGTTCTTAAGCAGGGTAGTATGAGCATTTGGGAGTATAATATGGTGTTTTTGAGGGTGTCCAAGTATGCTCCTCAGTAGGTGTCGACTCTAGAGGCTAGAGTTTGGCGGTTCGTTTAAGGTCTCAGTCAATTTGTGGTAAATGAAGCTGCTACAGCGGTTTTGCATTCAGGCATGAACTATGGGAAGATCGTGGGTTTCGCTCAGGACACTGAGGCCTCAGACAGGAAGAGTAGTAGAAAGGCCGGTCGATGGGTCACTCAGGGAGATTAGCTCGAAGGAGAGGGTCAGCAGGACCATCTCAGTCTTATGCTCAGTCCTCAGCCAGTGCACCGCCATCCGTGCATCGTTACCAGTAGGGTAGCTTTTGGGGGCCATGTTCACACAGCAGGAGGCCTTCTCCAAAATTGATTTGCGGTCCATGTACCACCAATTGAAGATTATAGAGCAGGATATTACTAAAACCACTTTCAGAACTCGTTATCGTCACTTTGAATTTTTTTTCTTGTTTTTTTGGCTAACCAACACCCCGGCGGCTTGAATAGATCTTATGAATCGGGTCTTCACGTCATTTATAGACTCCTTTGAACTTGTTTTCATTGACGACATCCTCATGTATTTATAGAGCAGAGAGGATCATGCCAATCACTTCAGAGCAGTTTTGCAGACTCTTCATCAACACCAATTATATACAAAGTTTTCTAAATGTGAATTTTTTTTGGAGTCCATCGCTTTTCTGGGTCATGTTGTTCCCGTGAGGGGATTCAGGTGGACCCCCAAAAGATTGCAGCGGTAAAGTATTGGTCTAGGCCCACGACAACAATGGAGATCTATAGCTTTGTGGGATTAGCAGTATGTTATCGGAGGTTCGTAGAGGGATTCTCCACCCTCGCCTCCCCATTGACTAAATTAACGCAGAAATCAGTCCAGTTCCAGTGGTCAGATGCTTGTGGGAAAAGTTTTCAGGAATTGAAGTCAAGGTTGACCTCGGCACGAGTATTGGCCTTTCAGGAAGGCACATAGGGGTTTGTGGTTTATTGTGATGCCTCCATAGTTGGTTTGGGGTGTTTACTGATGCAGCACGGGAAAGTCATTGCATATGCTTCTAGGCAATTCAAGAATCCAGAAAAGAACTATCCGACGCATGATTTGGAGCATGCAGCAGTTGTGTTTGCCTTGAAAATATGGAAGCATTATCTTTTAGTGGTTCATGTAGATGTGTTCTCAGACCATAATAGTCTCAAGTATTTGTTCAAGCAGAAGGAATTGAATTTGAGGTAGCGACGGTGGTTAGAATTGCTTAAGGATTATGACATGGACATCTTGTACTATCAAGGGAAGGCAAACGTTGTGCCGACACCCTCATTCAGAAATTCATGGTTAGCTTGGCTCACTTGAGGGCGGATCAGAGGCTCCTAGCTTGGGAGGTGCATCAATTGGCCAGCCTTGGGGTTTGCATCTCGGCCCCAAATGAGGAGGAACTTATGGTGCATAACACAGCAGAATTATCATTCGTGGCGGAGGTTAAAGAAAAGAGGTTTATTGATCCAGCATTAGTATAATTGAAGGAGGCGGTTCTAAGTGACAAAGTTTCAGCATTTTCACTCGGCACCAACGATGGTGTGCTACGGTGCAATGATAGGTTATTTGTTCCAGATGTGGATAATATTCTGGAGAGGGTAATGGCAGAGGCTCATCATTCCAGGTTTTCTGTGCACCCAGACTCTACAAAAATGAATCACAATCTCAAGGAAATCTATTGGTGGAGTGGTATGAAAAAGAGTGTGGCGGACTTCGTCTCTAAGTTTCCGAATCGCCAGAAAGTGAATGTCGAGCACAAGGGGGCCGGTGGGTTTACTCAGCTGATAGAAATTCCAATATGGTAGTGGGAAATTGTTAATATAGACTTCGTGACAAGACTACCTCGCACTCAGCATAAGTTCGACTCAATTTGGGGAATAGTAGATCGACTCACCAAATCAGCTCACGTTTTGCCAGTCAAGTCCACCGACTTTCCAGAATAATATTCATGATTATATATCAAGTAAATAGTAAGTCTTTATGGTACACCTCTTTCTATTATTTCGGATCGAGGAGCTCAATTTACAGCTAACTTCTGGACGAAATTTCAGCAAGTTTTCGGCACTCAAGTGAATCTTAACACAACTTTTCATCCGCAGACTGATGGCAAAGCAGAGTGGATTATTTACACGCTCGAGGATATGTTGCGTCATGTGTCTTGGATTTCAAAGGTAAATGGAATGATCACCTACCCCTTATAGAGTTATCATATAACAACAACTTCCACGCTAGCATCCAGATGGCCCCTTTTGAAGCATTGTACGGGAAAAGGTGTAGGTCCTCGATCGGGTGGTTTAAGGTAGGTGAAGCAGAATTGATAGGGCTAGATCTCGTACACCATGCCATGGAGAAGGTAAGAGTCACTTAGGAGAGGATGAAGACTGCTCAGAGTCTCCAGAAATCCTATACGAACGTGCGTCGAAGAGAATTGAAGTTTCAAGAAAGATATTGGGTATTCTTGAGGGTATCACCTATGAAAGGAGTCATGCGCTTTGGGAAGAAGGGGAAACTATGTCCTAGGTATGTCGGGCCTTATCAAATTACTCAAAGGATCGGTCAAGTTGCGTATAGGTTGGAATTGCCCCCCTGAAATGTCCTTAGTGTACCCGGTGTTCCATGTATCCATGTTGAGAAAAGTTGTGGGTGATCCATGTACAATCGTGCCTGTTGAAGACATCAAGGTTACCAAAGAGTTATCATATGAGGAGTTTCCGGTTGCTATTCTATATAGGCGAGTCCGGAAGTTGCGAAACAAGGAGATTACAGCAACAACAACAACCCAGTAAAATCCCACCAAGTGGGGTCTGGGGAGGGTTATGTGTACGCAGACCTTACCCCTACCCGATAGGGAAGAGAGGCTGCTTCCGATAGACCATCAGCTCAAAAAGATAGAAATAAGAAAAACAAGAAAAGACAATTCATTAGTAACTCCAATAGAAATCGTAATAGTAACAGAAGCATAACAACCAAAAGATGAATGACATGAAATAACAGTAACCAATATCTAAGGCCCGGGGCTAAGATAAACAACAAGTATAGTGTGTATTCAACATACACTGCACGCCATCTAAGGTTAACCCTAATCCAACCCTACCTCACACCCGGAAAGAAGTAAGAAAAGCTCTACTACCCCCTTACCTACAACCCTAATGCTTGACCTGCAGACCTTCCTATCAAAGGCCAAGTCCTCAAATATCCGCATCTGTACCATGTCCTGCCTGATGACCTCTCCCCAATACTTCTTAGCCCTCCCTCTAACTCTTCTCGTACCCACCACGGCCAACCGCCCGCACCTCATTACTGGCACATCAAGGCTTCTCCTCTGCACATGTCTGAACCATCTGAGCCTTGCTTCCAGCATCTTGTCATCCACAGGGGCCACACACACCTTCTTCCGAATATCTTCATTCATAATCTTGTCTATCTTAGTGTGCCCGCACATCCACCTCAGCATCCTCATCTCCGCAACCTTCATCCTCTGGATATGTGAGTGCTTAACCGGCCAACACTCTGCTTCATACAACGTAGCCGATCTAAGCATAGCTCTATAAAACTTACCTTTGAGTGTTAGTGGCACTTTCTTGTCACACAAAAACCCAAATTCAAGCCTCCATTTCACCTAGCCCACCCCTATTTGGTGAGTGACGTCCTCATCGATCTACCAGTCCCCCTACAAGGAGATTACCACCCCAATTGTTGTTATTACCATTCCAATTTCGTTGATTGTTTGATTGTTGTTCTGATTGCCCCATTTGTTATTTTATTTTTTGTTCCCCCAATTACCATTCTCTTGTCGTTGATCGCCCCAATTTCCTTGGGGTCTCTATTGTGTTAGTTGGAAGCATTTCCCCTCTGGCCTTGATAATTGTTTACATATTTCACCTCTTCGTTTTGTTCATCATAACCATCATTTTGAAATCTACCACAATCATTCTCGAATTGCTTTAAATTCCCTTGATTATGTTGACCTCTTTGTCTTCTTTTGTTGATAAGCAAGTTAATACCCACAACATCATTCACTTGGCGAGGATTTTGAACTTGTAGCAATTGTGCCTTTGCTAGTTAGTTCATCGTAGTTGTAAACTCAGCTATAGCCTGACCATGATCTTGTAATTCCTTGTACAAATAAGTAATCGTGGGGTCACCCTGGAGCATATTGGCTCTACTTTTTCACACAGAAGAACTGTCAACCATCTCATCAAGAATGTCACATGCCTCATCATACGACAGCTTCATAAAGTTTCCCCCGACAACTTGGTTAACTATGCATTGGTTTGTTGTATTAATGCCCCGGTAGAAAATTTTTTGGATCATTGCCTGGATCATATTGTTATTGGGACATTCCTTCAACATTCTTCTATGCCACTCCCAAATTTCATGCAAAGGTTCTATGACTATGGCTTGAAGTCCAATATCTCATCTCTCAATGCAGCCATATGCCCTGGTGAGAAATATTTTTCAATGAACTTGTCCGCCAACTTATCCCAAGTAGTGATGGAATGGTTGCGAAGTCTCTCCAGCCAATCTCATGCCTTCCCTTTAAGTGAGAATGGGAAGAGTCTCAACCTAAGAGCATCCTCAGACACATTAGTCTACTTTCTCCCCCAACATGAATCCACGAACCCCTTGCTTGAAATACCCACGCTACTCTAGCAAAGTCAGCATCACATTGGGTATTTTAAAATTGCCCGCCCAGATTTGGGGTGGGATAATAGTACATTCATAAAATTGGTTTGAAAGAACTCTAGGAGCCACTCTTGAAGATGGAGGAAGAGGGTCTAGAATATTTTCATTAACATTAACATTGGCCTAGTGGCCTCTACGTTGTCCTTGAGGAAGAAGACGCACCTCATTATCTCTGACACTATCTACCTCCTCCCCCGCAATCACATTTCCAAGAGGGCCATTGGAATTTTTAGGTGCCATTTGGTACCTCGGGTTGTGACACATATGAATTAGTAAAAAAGAAGGAAAGAAGAATAATACACAAAACTACATAGATAGATAGACAAAAATGTTAACTCCCCGCCAACGATGCCAAAAAGTGATCGAAGCCAACCCTGCACTACTATTGAGTAGTGAGAAAGGTCGAAGCAGCTTTTACCCGATTAATGTCGGGATCGATTTTCACTGGGAGCTAGAAGTTGGAGTCCGGTGAAAGCAAAGCTGTGTATTTGCTCCAAATTACACTTCTAAACATTTTTGAGCTTTTTGTTTTACTTCTAATTTTGTCAAACTACAATGCTCAATTAAACTAAGATTAAACTATTGCGGGTTGTTCAAATGGCTAAAAGGCACTAGGGTAAAGACTTTCGCCTTGGTGGTCAATTGATGGATACTTGAGTCTAAGGCATGATTGTCACATTTGGGGCGTATGATATAACCATTGTGCAATTCTACTCACTCTACACCTCTTGGTAGTTTGAGCGATTTTTCCCGAATTGGCTTTCTTAAGAACAATTGGGTATGCGAATTTGCACAAGCAATAAAGGTTCAAGTTGGTTATTACTATCTTTAGGTTTAGCCCAATAATTCAGGCTATCAATCTCTTGAGCACGTCCCAATTCCTTGTTGGACCAATTTCAGAGACTTAGGCTCTCTTTCTCAACCAAATCCAAAGTCAACTAAACACAAACTAGTGTTTGCAAGCACTAATTCTGTCATTAAACATGAAATTAGTCCAAATATCAAACACCTTAAGTGAATGAAGCCCTAAAACACATGACCTATCAATTACCCATACTAAGATTGAGCTACAACCTAGATTATGGGTTTAGCTACTCATAATATAAGAAGAAAATAAAGAAATAGATGAAAAAAAATTCATATTAAATAATTACGAAATAAAACTAGAAGATACATGTTGAAATGATGCTAAAATTACTTTAAAAGCTAAAAATATCGAAGTCACGAGCGCCTCTCACAATATAAACTACCCGATGACCTAAAAATTGGAAAATAAGCTATTTATACTAAGCTAAAAAATCTAGACAAAAATACCCTTGCGGGGTTAGTGCAGACCGCACAAAATCACGTGCAGCCGCACTGGGGCTCCGAACTTGAATAAATGTCTCTCTGAACTTGGGCAATGCAGAACGCACAGAATTGAGTACGTCCTCGGATGCTTCTAGCATGGTTCGCATA
The DNA here is from genome assembly GCA_034376525.1 of Nicotiana benthamiana. Classification (NCBI taxonomy): domain Eukaryota; kingdom Viridiplantae; phylum Streptophyta; class Magnoliopsida; order Solanales; family Solanaceae; genus Nicotiana; species Nicotiana benthamiana. The sequence goes on along the minus strand of CM067334.1, from coordinate 64,572,208 downwards.
TAATAGAGTATGGACCGCATTGAGCTTCAAACTTGGAACTGGAAACTCTCTTATCATTCTCTCTCGGGGCCGCACTAAATCGAGTGCGGCTGCATTGATCCTAGTGCAGACCGCACAAAACCTCGTATGGATGCATTGACTTTTTAGCTAAATACCAGCCTCACTAAACCTCACTTATACGCACTGCACAGAATGGTGTGCGATCGCACTCCCTGTTTTGCCTGAGCTTTGTCATGTCTTGATACTTGCGCAAGTTTCACTCTTTTTTGAGCTTATCTTTGACATCTTGTCACCTTGTTGATCAAACTTGTAATCAAGCACAACATACGAGCCTTTTGGGACAATTTTTTACACATTTCTAATCAAAAGTTAAGCATGAAGGAGTATAAAGTGTATCAAAATCCCTAGTTATCAGCCTTCTAGAGCAAATTCGGGTTCACTTCGCCCTTTTTTGGATGAATTTTAGGGTTTTCCTCCATTCTCTCAAGACCTCCAACTCCTCCCATATTCAAGGTAAGCAATCCATATTATCTTGTGTGAATTCCATCATTTCTACACTACTGTTGATGAAATCTACACATAAAATACTTAGATCTTCAAGAGATTTCTTCAAGAACTCAAAGGAGGGTTTTGCAAGATTTCTGCCAAAAAGATAAGCATCCACCCTTACACTTACATGTATGGATTTATTAAGGAAATATAAGTATGAATAGACATTGCAACTCTTGGTGTGGTGATTGGCGGCCATAAGTTCCCAATTTAATTACAAAGCTATTACAGAGATTGAAAAATGATTATTTATTGGATCTTTATTGGTTGGGTGTTGACGGATACTCATATATGCGATGTTGGAAGTTATAAATTGATTAATCATGATGGTGTAATAAATTTTGATGAATCGTGGTAGTTGGATGAACTAATCATATGGTGATTGGAAGTAGAGTTATATCCCTACAAGGTGTTTTATTATATTCCTAAATGGCTTAAGCTATGAAATTTATTTCTAATATTTGTTCCATTGGATGTTGCTATTGTATATTAAAGATTCTTAGTGTTCTGGATCATTGTAGTATCACTAATGGGAAAAATTGAGGTATGTGAAGCTAACCCTCTTTACGTTTGGGAATGTTTATTATTCTCCCTACATCCCATTCTTTATGATTGTTACGAGTTTCCTCATAAAGTAAGAATGTCTTAGTTCCATGAATTGTTGTAGAACTTCTATTATCTAGCTGCAAAACTCGTTCATGACATTCATTCTGAACATTGTAAGTGTAGTGCGTATTCAATATAGACTTGGGATTGATGCCCTGAATGACAGTATTGATTACTCAGTATGTCATAAGCAATCGAAGTATCAGTGTTCATAATTAGTTAAAGAATTTATGTTTCAGTCTAGTCATATTCAATATTCCTGTATTATATAACTCACTGTGATTAAGTATTTAAGTATCATGTATTTTAGTATGATTCTCAGTGCTTGATTGTAAATCCATGAATATTGAACACCTGTATTTGGGCCTGAGGCCGTAGTTTTTATGCTTGATGCATGTTTGGGTCTGAGACCGTAGTTTTTGTTATATCCATTTTGGGCCTGAGGCCGTAGTTATGTATACGTATACTGGGGTTTGAGGTCGTAGATTGAGCACATATATTTTGGGCCCGAGGCCTTAGCTTATTCAGATAAACAAGTTGTTCATCATTCAGAAGAGCGAATATTCATATCCTTACTTGCTTTGTTCAGTTCAATTATTAGTTATCATTTCAGTTATCACTTATTATTTTAGTTACCAGTTATCAATTATCATTTCAGTTACCGGTTATCAGTTATGAATTATCAGTTATCATTTCAGTTTCAGTTTCAATAGTTATCATTTCAATTATCAATTATCAGTTCTCAGTTATTAGCTTAGTTTCAGTTTTAGCATTTATAATTCTTTCTTTCAGTTGCATTACATACTAGTGCAATTCAAATGTACTGACGTCCCTTTTGCTTGGGTCCTGCATTGAACAATGCAGGTAATAATTTACAGGTTGACGATTCAGAGCGCTAGGATTCTCGTACTAGCTATTTGGTGATCCCTAGTTCTTTCGGGGAATTATAATTACCTTACAGTCTTCAGTATTTTCAGACAGTTAGTGTTTTCAATACATCATTAGAGGCTTCATCAATTAGAGTAATAGTTAGACTAAGTCAATAGCTTTTCATGTTAAGAAATGTTGGGTCCAGACATGTTTCAGACTTGTATTAGTGTTTCCACACTTTGATTTTTATCATTTAGAGGTACAGTATGTCAGGATGTGTTAGTTTATCTTCCGTATTTAGTATGTTATGATATAACATGTCGATTCAGCTTGCCAGCCAATTCGCTCGGTCACATGTAGTCAAGCACCAAGTGACGTGTTACGCTTAGGCCCAGGTTTGGGGCGTGATAGCAAATAACATCGACTTGTAAGCCCTCCTCTAGAGAAATGATTTGTCTTCAAGGAAAACGTTATGGACTTGGTTCGGTAAAAGAAGATCATTCTTGAAGATGAGAAAGCATGTGTAAACAAGGTCTCTATCACCTTTGGCTCATTCAGTTCGGATGAATTATGTGGTTTTGAAGAAACTAAAGATGAAGAATTACTAGAGAATGACAAAGCTGAAGTCAATTAACCTGATGATGATCAAGATTGGATATTGATGACTCGTTGTAGACACCACAGATGGAGCCCACAAAAAGAATCAGTAGAACAACCAACAAGGAAAATGATGGTAAAAAGACCAAGGAGATGGAATCCAATTAACCACTAAAAGAAAGAAAAAGTGGAGGTACACCACTCTCAAAATCCAAAAAATCCTGTAACCTTGGAGGCGTTTTTACCAAGTTGGTTTCGCACGAAGATTTCCCATGAGGGTATCGATGCCTCTTGTTTCCATGCAAACAAAGGGGAAGAAAAGAGTTATGAACTACCTTTGGCACCATATTTTCGAGACCACTCCTCAAGAAGTTAATGTTTGTGAGGAAAAAGTCACGTTCACAAATGAAGATCTTCTGTTAAGTGACACTCTTCATAACCGCCCATTGTACATGGTTGGCTACATGCGTGATGAAAGGGTATATCAAATTTTGGTTGATGGAGGATCCTTAGTGAACATTTTGCAACATTAACACTGTGAAAGAACTTGGTATTCCCATAAACAAACTCAAAGAATGTCGTGTGATGATCCAAGGATTCACCTAAAGGGGGCAAAGAGCCATAGGCACGATCAGGCTGGAAATCACCATTAAAGAAATACAATCAAGGGCATGGCTACATGTGATTGATGCAAACACTTCAATGTCTTTCTTGGAAGGCCTTGGATACATGAGAATAAAGTAGTTCCATATACCTTCCATCAATGTTTAAAACACTACGAGGGTGAAGTCGAGAATAAGATAGTTGCTGAAAGTGATCCATTCACCAATGCTTAGTCACACTTTGTTTATGCAAAGTTCTACTTAAAGAACCACATTGTGAAGCAGCTAAAAGCTTATGGTGGCATGAAAAGAAAGAATAACGAGCCTACAACTAAAGGAGAAGAGGTGACTACTCGTAAAGCCAAAATTGTTACTGAGGATGTACAACCCACTGCAAATAAATATTATAAAGGGAATATTGCGTATTATGGAACTAAAGTAAGTCTAGAGCTCCAATATGTCCATAAAAGGAAGAAAAATGACGGTGAATAATTTAATATCCAAACTAACATGCTAAAGGAGTTAGCTCTTCCAGTCAAACGAATTGAGGACCAAAATTGTTTGCAGAATACAACACTTCATACAAAGCGAACAGATGAAAGTTTTGATCCTACCGCTTACAGGCTATTTGCAAAAGCTAGATACAATCCAAATGAGATGTCAAAGTTATTAAAGCTACCACCAGAAGCTGCAACGATACAAGCACATGAAGGTTTGGGATACAAGCAACCTTAACTAGTACGCATCTCTATAAGAAAGGCAAGCAGCAATTATATCACTGTAGAAGATGAATTGGTCTCTTCTAAAAGCCTTTTGTCTTTGATCGACTTAGAAAATCAATGGTGAGAACTTTTGTATTTGAGAGATTGGGTCCATTAAAGAAGATGAATAAGTTCAAAAGAAATTATTCAGAAGATCTATAAGAATTTCCAAAGTTTTTTTTCCATCTAGAATGAAGCGACAAATAAAAGTCATGGTTTCGTGTGATGAGGTATTGAAGGTGAAGCCATAGATTGTGTTCTACACTAAAGAATGTTATGAATACGAAGAAAGTGCGAGTATTTCATATCATGTTACTGCACAAGCCGAGCATGGTGTTTTATGTCTAATGGAGGATGATGAGAAATTAGATGATGCTTCACTATATTATCACATATCCTTCAATGATGGGGACCTGTAAGAAGATGAATATGCAAAAGATGCTCTGTCAGAACTTGGGGAAGAGGTGAAGGCAATGATTGATGTCTTAAAAGAAGTTAACTTTTGCATTGATAAAGAACCAAGACCCACCTACCTAAGTGATTTACTAGAAGTTGATGAAAATAACACATATATTGAGTTACTCAAAGAGCTTAGGGATTTATTTTCTTGGAGTTACAAAGAAATTCGGGGCTTGGACCCTAAAGCAGCAATCCATCACCTTGCAGTCAAGAATGGAATTCGTCCTATTAAGCAAGCTCAAAGGCACTTTAGGCCAGACTTGGTTGCCCTAATCGAAATCAAATTTGACAAACTCATTGAATATGGATTTATTGTGGAAGTTGAATGCCCAACATGGGTTTCAAGTATTGTCCCTGTAATGAAAAAGAATGGCCAGATTCGAGTATGTGTTGACTTTAAGGATCTCAGCAATGCGTGTCCCAAATTTGAATTCCCATTCCCTATTCCAGATCTGATGATCCATGCTACTACTGGTTATGAGGCAATGTCTTTCATGGATGGTTCATTGGGCTATAACCAAATTCGCATGACCCCAGAAGATGAAGATCTTGCTGCATTTTGCAGCCCCAAGGGTATTTGTTGCTACAAGGTAATGCCTTTTGGCTTAAAGAATGCTGGTGCTACTTACCAAAGGGATATGTAGAATATTTCTAATGATCTTCTCCACAAAAATGTCAAATGTTATTTTGACAACTTTGTGGTAAAATCAAGAGAGAAGGGCGACCACTTGAAAGACTAGAGAATGGTGTTTGAGTTGCTCTGTAGGTACCAACTTAGGATGAACCCATTGAAATGTGCCTTTGGTGTGACTTCCGAAAAGCTCCTTGGTTTCATTGTTCGACATTGAGGGATTGAAATAGATCAAGCCAAAGTAGTTGCGTTTTTGAAAATGCATGAGCCTCGGGATATTCACGAATGGAAAAGTCTACAAGGAAAGTAAGCGTACCTTAGGAGATTCATCTCAAACCTAGCTTGGAGGTGCCAAACTTTCAGTCACCTTATGAAGAAAGGCATCCCTTTCAAATGGGACCAAGAGAGTATCAATGCCTTTGAATGCATAAATCCTTCTTGATGAAGCCTCCACTTTTGGCAGCCCCTACACTTGGAAAGTCGTTGATACTATCCATTTCAACATAAGAGAGGTCTGTTGGATCGTTGTTGGCCCAAGAAAATAGTGAACGGAAAGAAAATTCCCTTTACTACTTGAGCAAGTTGTGTTTGGCACTAGTCTTCTTAATTCAAAAGTTGACGCACTACTTTCAATATCACCTTGTTTGTCTTGTTTCTAAAGCAAATCCCATCAAGTTAGATATGTCAGAACATGTTCTTATTGATTGACTAGTGAAATGGTACCTCCAATTTCAATAATTCTAGATTTTATACATCTTTCAAAAGGTTGTAAAAGGCTAGCATTGGCAGACTTCTTGGCGGATCATCTGATATCTATGACTAGAGCTAATTGACGAACTACCTGATGTGGACGCAATAGTTGTTGAAGTTCAACCTCTATGGAAAATGCACTTTCATGGTGGTGCGCATCGTGGAGGAGCTGGTGCTAATGTAGTATTTGTCACTTCCCAAGGTCAAGTATTTCAATACTCCTTCACCATGACACAACTCTATTCCAACAATGTTACTGAGTATCAAGCATTAATACATGGGCTTGAAATACCCGTAGATATGAAGCAATTGCAATTTTAAGTCTTTGGTGACTCCCAATTAGTAGTCAATCAACTATTAGGTAGTTACTAGGTCAAGAAGGCTTAATTATGCCCATATTATGATTACGCTAAAAATTAATAGGGGTGCTCAGAGATGTAACTATTTAGCATGTGGCAAAGAAAGAAAATAAGAAGGTTGATGTTTTAGATGCCCTAGCTTCATCATTAACCTTGCCTAATCAAGCGCGAGTTACTATCTGCCAAAGCTAGGTACTACCACCACCAAATGAGGCTGAGAAAGAAAATAAACTCAAGCATCTTGTCGTTGTTTCTGAAGTTAAGAAAGAAGAGTGGCGACAACCCATTATCAACTACTTATGCTATGGGAGACTTCCAGAAAATCCGAGTAGAAGGACTGAAATCGGTTGTCATGCACCTCGCTTCCCTTAATACAAAGACACTTTATACAGAAGGTCATTCGAGGGAATACTCTTTCAATGCTAAGGGGAAGAAGAAGCACTCCAAGCTTTGCAAGGGGCACATTCTAGAGTATGTAGGTCACACCAGTCTGGATCAAAGCTGCACTTCTGTATAAAAAGGATGGGTATTATTAGCCAACGATGGTAAAAGATTACTTGGTCTACGCTCGAAGATGCAAGGCCTGTAAATTCCATGTGAATTTTATTCATCAACCTCCTGAAATATTTCATCCGACTGTTGCAACCTGGCCATTTGACGCTTGGGTATTGGATGTTGTTGGACCACTGCCAAAGTTCTCTACTAGGAACCTGCACATCTTGGATGCAACTGACCACTTCTCAAATAGGCTGAAGTTGTTACTCATAAGGGAATAAAGAAAAAAATGTTGCAAGTTTCATTTGAATAAAAATTATCTCGCTTTCGCATTCCTCGTTACATAATAACGGATAATGGCAAGTCGTTCGATAACAGGTGGATGAACAAGATTTGTGAACTCTTCGGCTCCAAGCAACATAACTCTTCTATGTACAATATTGCCGCCAATAGTCTAGCCCAGGTATTCAACAAGACAGTATGCAACTTGTTAAATAAAAGTAGTCTCCAAATCCAAACTGGATTGGCATATCCATATGGAGGAACCTCTGTGGGCATATAAGACAACTCACCGCACACAAACACAAGCGACCCCTTATGCACTCGTTTATGGAGTTGAAACCGTCTTGCCACTTGAGCGTCAAATACCTTCGTTATGATTAGCTATTCAAGAAGGCATTGTGAGCACATAATTTTTGCCCTATATATGAATCATTCCCATAAAATTCAAAAAAATATTTTCTTTATTTTTACAATTTTTGATGCATTTTGTGTCATTTTTGACAATTGTTGCATTCTATTTGTGCATGATAATTCATAAAAAAAAATGTATTTACATTTAGAATTTGATTTTATATTTAAATATTAATTATGGGTCAAATTGTCTTAGTACAATGCATGAAAATCACAAAAAAAATAGTTCATTTTGCATTTTTATTGTTTTATTGTAAAATTATCACGAATTAATTTTAAAGTAATTTTAGGCCATTAATTAGTTTAGCTAATTGTTAATTTAATTTTTTGCAACGTCATAAAATTAAAAGAGAATAATAAATACAAGAATAAAGGAAATACAAAAAGCAAAAATGAGAAAAAGAGAGAAAAAAGAAAGAGAGGGCTGTTTTACATTGGGCCATTCAATTCACAAGTTCTAGCCCAAATTCGTCACCTAGCCCACAGTCCAACTCCATACCACCCGACCCAGTCCACCGTCCATTTAGAACCCCAAAACAGTGTTGTTTAGTGATCTTCAATTCTGGTCGTCGAGGTTAGCTCATCTAACGGCCAAGAACTAGCCTACTCGAATATAAAGATGTCCGAACGACCCCCCCCCCCAACTCATCGTCTCTCCCACACTCCTTTCCTCAAAGCCCTAGAGAAAGTCGCCTTAAAATCCCTAAGTCGCCGGTGGTGGCGCAAGTCACCAAATCCAACCAATATAATACCAATTGCTCCATTCTCTCTCCTCTTTCAACTCATGCCACCAGCTTCCCTCGAATCCAACTGCACCTCCTCGAATATTTGATTGAAGTTTGAGACAAAAATGGAAATCTGCCCAAATGGTTCCAAATTCGTACCCCACAGTCCCCTAGCCTATCTCATGACGAGTTCCATGCCAGAATGTTTTGAATCTAAGTAGAGCTCGGGGATTTTTGGATTTAGGGTTCATGCATCTTGACCTGCTTTGGAGATTTTTTTCAGGGTCGAGTGCTTTTTGTGGTAAGTGTCTTTTAGTTTTATGATTTTTTTTCTTCTTCAATAGGATAGTTTAGTTCATCTTCTTCTTCCATTTCGTTCCATCTGTTTCGATCAGCTAGGTCATATGTCCAATTTTGTCATATTGTGTTTCTCTCGTTTTCATGAATGCTCCATTCAACTGTGTTCTTATTAATCTCGCTATTATTTCATTTATTTTTGCTATATGTTTATTCGTGATATCATTGTTACTTCACTTTTAGTTTGCTAATGATAATCCAGTTTTAATATGTTATGATGATAAATGGTCGTTAGTTAATCGGGCTTTTTCTTTGTTCTGTTCATATAAAGGTGGATTTAGAATTGTATTTGGACTGATCTCAGCTCATCAGTTTGTTAATTTATTATTGGATATTAGGGTTAATAAGTGTTTAAGATAAGTTGCAGCTGAAAAACATTTGTTAATTAACTTTAGTTACATTTTAGTAAAGGATGAAGGGGATGGGTTCAGTTAGTTTAGTCTGTAATGTTTAGACTGTTTAAAGGGGTTTTGGGCTTGGAAAAGAGTAGTATCTTGAAAAATAGTGATTGCAAGATAGGGTTAAGGGTAGTATTGTACTTTTGGGGTTAAAAGAGCATCCTAGATGCTTCTAGATTGGAATGAAGTTGTAGCTTTCAGCTTTTTGGTAGTATTTACTTGAGTAACAAGTTATAATTAAAGAGACCAAACTAAAAATTGAAAAGGGACTACAATAGAAAACCAAAATCTGATTCTTTACCCTACTGTTTCCTATAAATTGATACCCTCATGCTTGTGAAAGGGTTCTTCTTTTTAGCCAATTCAATTTCTCTTATAAAACATCTTGTAGTATGCATTTCTTGGATTTCCAGTGAAAATTTCAAAAACAAAAAGTTCTCCTAGATCTTAGTCTTATATAGAAAAACCAAAAACAAAGAAAAAATTCAAAAAAAAATATGTTTATTGTTTCATTCATTTATTTCCATAGTCCAGTATTTGAATTTCAAAGGAATTTTAGATAGAATTTGAGTGGATTTAGGTCTTGATGAATAGCCGGTGATATGTTTCAGTGCTGGTTTGTGTTGTTAAGTTGATTTGGTATCATTTCCAGTGTATTCATGGCTCTTGTTTGGAATTAAACACTTATGGAGTATATTTCGACTTCCTGGGCTATTGATTCAATTTCCTGGGTTGTGACATTGTTGTTGCTGCTTACTTGTTGATTTGTTAGTGTATTGCCGCTGACTATCATTCACTCTTATTGATTCACATTTCCAGGTACATTCTGTGAACTATTTCGGTGTAACTTTGCAGTTGATATCAAATTGGATATTTCTTACCGAAGTCGAGCTCACTTGGATATTGTCTATGGATTATGATTACAATTGATAGTAAATGTAGTATATGCTTAATTACTTTGACTTGTTTGTACGCATGGACTATATAAGCAATGCCTTAGACTGTTAGCCTATCAGATATATTCTTTATGATTTTCATGGTTAATAGTTTTAACTTTGTTAGTTCAAGTTACTAGAATAGCATGATATTGAATTCACAGGTAATTTAAGTTGTGTTGTGTGGTAGATGTTGGCTATAGCTTTTGATAATTTGCAGATTAGCATCGCCTATTTGATTTGTATAATTCAAAAATGAGCCTGTTAAGTTGTTAAAATAATATGGATCATAGTGTAAACATTTGAGTTGTAGTAGATTAGATTTGAGCTATAATTTTAACACCAATCACCAGTTAAGGAGGTGTTGCACTGATTTAAATAGAAGGAAGGTGTGTGTGTGTGTTTAAAGTTGCCATTTCGAGTAATGTTTGAAGTTAGGTAAAAAGTACTTATATCTTTTGATTAATTCATTTTGCTACAGACATCAACTTAAAAATACCTGTTTTGGAATAGTTTAGCACAAGCTCAATAGTTGAATTGTTAAATAGTTGCTTGCATTTTGTAGTATAATAGCATGTTAGTTCACTGGGGTATGTAATGTGGATTCAATTAAAAGATGGGTCCAAATTGATGGCATGTCAATCTAGGGGATCGATCCCGAGACCTATACAAGCTTAATCGTTATGGGCCACTCCAGACCCGATGCCTGCATTCACAAGAGTCTTCGTCCAAATTATGCTTGGCCTTTTGAGGCCTGGCCGGATGTTCGTTCCTCCAGTTTTGGATATTTGGATGCGGTTTTGAATACGAAGCCCGAGTTCGGATAATAATCAATTAGGATTTTGTTTTCTTTTAGAGACAATACCAAATAATAGAAAATATAGTCGCTTTAGGCTTCCCTTTTAAAATAAATGAGATGAGCCTCGCCAAATAAAATAAACAAAATATGGTGCCCTCAATTATGGTTCCATAAAATTATCTAGAATTCGGGAAGATCGTTTTGCGAATTTCATGGCCTTCCCCAAATAATATTGCGATAGAATCTTTAGACGTGTTTAGTTAAAGTATCTTCTTAAACTCGTGTGTGTATTGATGCAACTCAAATTCAAATCTCGACAAAGTCGAAATGTATCAATTCGAGCAGTACGTCGGGTACACTGTCTAGAACACCGACCCAGGTTTTGAACATAGAATAACTTGACTTCATGCCGGATCCCTAGTAGGAACGCTTATTAGCATCATGCTGCATTTGACTTATGGGACTCAACACAGGGGTTGGGTCCGTCTAGGTCTAGCAACCTGAAATGGAAAAGACCATCCTGGCACATCCTACTTGTTCTGTGCATTTATTTGTTCGAACCTACATGTTGACCGGTTTTGAATCTTGGAATGTCGGAATGTGAGAAAAGTAAAAACTAGATAAAATGAGAGAAATGGACGTTAGGGAGTTAATATTTGAATAAAATCCAATGCCCAAGTACTGACAAAACTCTGCCGAAATTTTGAAAATAAAAGGAAAAAAGATAATTTTTTTTTATGTAGTTTGTTTTATTAGTAGAAAAAGAAAAATATAAAAAAAGATTCTTTTATTTAGGGAAAAATTGTTTGAAAAATAGAAGAAAAAATTGTCATTTTGATTTGATTTCAAACAATTAGAAAATGGAGAAAATCTTGGAGAAAGTTTTGTTTTAAAAATTTTAGTTAGTTTATTTGCCCGAACTACGCATGGTTTGATTCTCACAGGGCATGATATACGTAGGTCACCCTCATCGGGTCCAACCTCCCTTTTACAAAAAAATAGCCAAAAAATGTGAAAATTTTAATTTTTTCCATAAATAAATCGGGTGATGTCGTTTATGTCAAAATAGCCAAATGTTCCCAAACGGGGTGCTGGAAGTCTGACTTTGCATAAACAGTCACCTTTGGCCATATTTTGATTTTTGACCGTCACGGCCTGAAAATCTTCGTCCCCGAGTAACTGGAAGGCCGTGTTTGCAATACCGGGTCATTTATTTTAATTTGAAAAACAAGAAAAAGACTTAGTGGTCAAGTGAATATCGTTCGGATTTTGGGGTCAAAATTGACATATATGGGACGGAATCTATCATTTTATTTTTAGGTTTGTATTTCTATTGATCAGAATATATAGATCGTTCAATTGTTGAGTCTGTATTTCGTCATTAAGTCGGTCAGTTTTATTGTTATTATAAAAATAGAAAACTCCAAAAAGTTATATTGTCATTTACCTTTTATTTGAACGAACTACGCCTGGTCTGATTCGTCTGGGGTCACGATAGGTAGGCAATCCACATAGGATTCGATCACAACCAAAAAATAAAAGAGAAAAGAAATGTAAAAGAAAAAATGAAAAATGGAAAAGAGAAATTAGAAAATGCGACAAGATGTTGTTAGTAACGAGGGTCGACTCAGTCCATTCTAATATATTTTGTTTTGAATTGTGAAGAAAGTTGAGGTGGTTGGTTTTTGGTAACTCATCCGTACAACACAAAGTCGAAAGCAAGGCAGTCATGGCTAGCAAAGGGTTGAACATAGGTAGTACTGATCCGTCTAGGGGAATTGTTGAATCAGAATCTGAGTTGAAAGAAGAGGTTTTGAGGTTGAAAAGGCAAATAGTCGGAATGCACAAAGCTTGGGCCAGTAGGTATCCTCCACCATCAGTCTGTGATGCCCACCATAATCACACTCTTCATTTTAAGTCTCCCAGTGAGACTACGAAGATTGCTAAAATAGTGGGGTGGGACAAGATATCCAGAAAGCTCGAAGGGTTTAATATGCCGAAGTTTAATTTGTATGATGGGCGGGGAGATCCATTGGCCCACTTGAGGGATTATTGCAATAAAACGAGGGATGTCGGCAAGGAAGATGAGTTGTTGGTGTCGCATTTCAGTGAGAGCCTGACTGGGGCAGCCTTGGAATGGCATGATCGTCAAGATGTCAGTAAGTGGCACACGCTGGGTGACATGACTCAAGATTTTGTGCGATAGTTTCAGTACAATAAAGACATTGTCCCAAACCATCCCTCCCCATCTCTGACGGAAAGGAAACCCAAGGAAAGTTTCAAGGAATTTTGGGTCAGATGGAACGAACAAGTTGCTCAGGATAAAAAAAAGATATCATTGAGCCATGCCAACGACAGATCCCAGCGGTCGTTCCTGCCAAGAGTCTTCAGCCTCAAATACAAACCTGTCTCTGAGCCTCACCTAAGCTACCTTAGCATTATCCTCCAGACAATAGCTGGTCAGGTATCCAAACACTAGGTCACTCCCTCTGCCTACAACAAAGTCCGGTGGTCGTTCTTGATAAATGCTTTCAGCCTCAATACCGACCCCCTGAACATCCCCGAACTCCACATAAGCCACCCAGTATTATCGACTGAACAACATCCGGCCATCTGTCCAACCACCTGGTCTCTCCCGAGGGAGAGCACCAGTATCCCAAAATTCATGTGTGCCTTCACAGCATTTTCAAGCACCCAACAATCCTACGATACTGAGGCATGAAGAGAAACTGAGGCAGAAGGATAATTTCACACCTATCGGAGAGTCCTACACAAGATTGTTTGAAACGTTAAAGCATTCTGGCCTAATTGAGCCGCTCATTGGCTATACTTCAAACCCATATGCAAAAGGATTTGATCCTGCTGTACGATGTATGTACCACTCTAATGTCCAAGGCCATAGCATTGAAGATTGTCGCTCTTTGAAAAGGGAAATAGAAAGAATGATTCAAGAAGGCGTAATCGTGATCAATGATAGTGATAGGGAGCACGCGAATCCTCTTGGGAGCTTGTTGACTGAAGTTGATGATATTGAAGTTGGTAATGGTCTTGGTAATATTTATGTAAAACTCAGTGGCTAAGATGCGGAGCTTGGTAATTGGAAACATGCTTCATCTCTTGGCTAGCTGGAGAGAAGTCTTGGTGGTTTATTTTGTTGTCATTTCTGTTGTCCGGGTTATTTTTAGGGTTGTAATCTGGATATAGTCTTGTGGTCCAACCCTCTTATCCTTTCATTTTGTCTAGCTTGTTTAGTCGTAGTAGTCTGTCTAGTGTTTTCCTGGTTGGTTTTAGGGATGTACTCCAATTTGTTTTGCTTGTTTTGTTATGCGAACCGTTTCACCATTTTTTTAATGCAAATTTTGATCTTCTGTTACCTCTAGTCATCTTCTTTAGTTCTTCTTCATAATTTTCTTTTTGTCTTTCGTTTCGTGCAGGTTCTAGTGACATGAAATGCATGCATAATTCTCAGTTTGATTTTTAAAAGTCAATTTTCGTCAAGATGCAATGAAATCATTTTTGAAAATAAGAGCAGATGTGGACATTTTGAGATTATTTGAAGCTCGAGCCATGTGAAACTGGATCAAGTAAAACATGAAGAAACCGTAAAATCAAGTTAGCCAAATTGACAGGGGGCCATCCGTGGTAATGAGAGTGAGAGTGTTGTCCAATGACGCTTTGTAGGTCATAGATGCAGAAGATGAATGTGTGGATATAGTTGTTTAATTGTACAATTTGTACTTCGCTATCTAAACACTTTATCATTGTCATCCCTTTTTGAGCCTTGTTTAGTTTCTTTCATACCCCTCTTTCGGAATCAATGGCACAATTCAGAAATGCATGTGCGGAGGATAATTAAGTGAAAGGAAAAGGAAGGAAGAAAATGAAAGAAAAGAGAGAGAAGAAAAAGAAGGAAAAAAGGGAAAGAAAAGAAAAGAAAAAAAACAACAACAAAACAACAAAAGAAAGCAGAAAGCAAAAGAAAAAAAAGATAGACAGAAGAGAAAATCACAACAACGGAGTAATTCCTATGACGTGAACTACAATTGACGTGATCCTGAAAGGGTACATAGACAGCCTTACTCCAAGGTTCAGTCACACCAAAATAAAAATCCAGAAGTCCCCAAGCAAGAAACTGGGGTAGACGTTATGGTTGTTGTGAGAAATCTGATTCCGAAAGTTGTAATTTTTATCCCATTTCGAATTGTTTTGAGCCTTTTATACCCTTTCTTCCTAACCCCATCCAAAAGACCACATTACGGTCCAAAGAAAGACCTTCCGACCAGTCTTTGAGAAATGTCAAGTCAAGTAGGTAAAGGTGATTCATGTTAGGGGCTACACTCCGGTCCAAATAAGGATAATAGGAATGAGATTGTCTGATGAAAACCCTCATCGGTATCGCAAAGCAATGAAAGTTGAGAGAAAAGAAAATTGAGAGAGCCTTATTGGCAAAAACCCTCATGGGCACCTTGAGGTGACAGTAAGATGAGAAAAAGAGAAAAATGAGAAAGGTTTGATGGTGAAAACCCTTCGAGCACTACAAGTCAAATAAGGAATGTGAATCAAATCGAATAAGCGGAGCATTGAAGCCCAGTTTCACAACGAAAAGGTACAACAAGAACTGACCATCAGGTTTGATTGGCAGAATATTTAAAGGTGTGTGTCATGATCATTAGAGTTGCTATCCACATCTGATAGGTTTCTACTTCGTAGTTCTCTCTTTTATGAATCATCTCTTTCCTCTGTCCTTCACTCCATCCCTCTGTTTTATTCACTTCCTCTTTCTGAGTTTGTTTGATCATAACAAGTGAGAAATGACTTCAAGATTTGCCACTAGCTTTTCAATTGCACAAAATGGGGTCTGGCTAGCATATCAAAGTGTCACAAGTCAAGAAAAACAACAAGAGCACTGAGTTGGTAATAATCAACATGCTTTGGGGATCCTAGTAAAACACAAAGGTGTGGTAGATGTCGTTTTATGAGCAATGCAACAAATACAGGGTATTGGGTTGAACGGAGAAGAGGTATGTTTTGTGATAAGGATGACAGAGGAAGTGTTCGTCAATAAGAAAACAATGTCTTTTAAGGTGAAATCAAAGTTATCATGGCAAGCGAAGGAGCAATAAACCTCAAGGTCGAGGATCTAGGGGTGTGCTATAAGAAACAACAACGTACTGGGGGTAATGGACGTGCTTTGGGATTCATGTGAGACACAAAGGTTGGGAAGATGCCAGTTCAACAAATATAGGGTATTGAGTATGAACCAAAAAGGGGTATTTTATGTGATGAAGGCGACAGAAAAGGGGTTGGTCTATAAACCAAGCAAGGCTTTCTAGTGGAAATCAGTCATCATGGCAAGTGAAGAGAAATCGCCACAGAGTTCAAGGACACAGACCAACCACCGCATTTTAAACTGACATAATTTTCTTTTATTGAAACAGGGGCTGAAAATTTGGGTGTTTCGGAGGAGCTCTCCATAAAGGAAAAAGAAGCGGTGATCCGGTTTGACCGCGAAGCCAGGTTCGATTAAAATACAAAATAGTCAAGAATAAGATAGGGGAATGTAAGTTGGCCTCAAAGTTTGCATGTTTAGGATAAAATTCAAAGTATGAGTTGTCAGGACCTTCCTAGATAATAGGACGTAGTTTAGTGCCCTTATAGATAACATGATGCAGTAATACCTTAGGTTCGTAATTATTACGAGTCGTCGGACCTTCATGAATAATAGGATGTAGTTCAAAACCTTGTAAATGGCATAATGTAGTGGGAGCAATACCTTTAGAAAATACAAATTAGGTTCATAATTGTTAGGATTGTTAAGACCTCCCTGGACAATAAGACTTAGCTTTCGAATTCTTAGTAATAGTTTGTATAATGATTCAGTTAACACTTACCCATGTACCCAGCTTCCAAACTGGGGCAGGAAATTTTCTCTGTTTGTCTAATTTGTAGAAGTCAGGAATCCACCTGGAGAATAGAGACATGCATTTAGAATTTTTGAAGTCCGGAGTCCGCCTGGAGAATAGAGACATGCATTTAGAATTTTTGAAGTCAGGAGTCCACCTGAAAAATGGAGACATGCATTTAGAATTTTTGAATTCAAGAGTTCACCTTGAGAATAGAGACATGCATTTATAAATTTTTAAGCCAGCAGTCCGCCTGGAGAATAGAGACATAAAATTCAAGTTAGCAGTTGGGAACCCGCCTGAAAAATAGAGAAGTACATTTCAGTATTTAAATATTAAGCGTTACACTTCAGCTTTATCGCAATTCAAGATTTAGTTTCAATCTTTTTTAGCATGTGGTAACAAGCCCCTGTTTTCAAACTAGGGCAGGAAGTTTTCATTGTCTTGTCTATTTTTGTGAAATCAAGAGCCCGCCTGAAGAATAGAAGAATACATTCAATTTCAAAGTTCAGAAGTCAGGAGCCCACCTGGACAATAGAGGAATACATGTCACGTTTTAGTAGTCAGGAGCCCGCCTGAAGAATAGAGGAATACAGTTTAGTTAGCAATCAGAACCCGCCTGGATAACAGAGGAATACATGCAATTACAATACAGAGTCAGGAGCCCGCCTGAAGAATAGAGGTGAAACAATTCAAGTTCTTAGTATTAAATCAATTCCTTTGTTTATTTCCGTAGTCAGGTGCCCGCCTGGAGAACAGAGGTCCGCATTTCAGTTTCAGAAGTCAGGAGTCCTCCTACAGAATAGAGACATGCATTTAGAATTCTTGAAGTCAGGAGTCCGCTTGAAGAACAGAGACATGCAGTTTAAATATTTGAAGTCAGGAGTCCGCCTGGAGAACATAGAAATATATTTCAAGTTTTAGTAGTTAGGAGTACGCCTGGAGAACAAAGATATATATTTCAAGTTTAGTAATCAGGAGTCCGCCTGAAGAACAGAGACATATATTTCAATTTCAGTATTCAAGAGCCCGCCTGGAGAACCGAGGCATACAGTTTAAATTTCAGCAGTCAAGAGCCCGCCTGAAGAACAGAGGTGACGTTATCCATTTTTAGTTTTCAATCAGCTTCTTTGTCTATTTTGAAGTCAGGAGTCCGCCTGGAGAACATAGACATACATCTCAAATTTCGGTAGTCAGGAGTCCGCCTGAAGAATAGAGACATACAGTTCAAATTTTGAAGTCAGGGGTCCGCCTGCAGAACAGAGACACATATTTCAATTTCAGTAGTCAGGAGCCCGCCTGGAGAACAGAGGCATGCAGCCCAAGTTTTAGCAGTCAGAGCCCTCCTGAAAAACAGATGTGATACAATTCATGTGTAGTTTTTAGCCAATTTCTCTAACTAATTTGAAGTCAGGAGTCCGCCTGGAGAATAGAGACATACAATTCAAATTTTAGCAGTCAGGAGCCCGCCTGAAGAACGGAGGTATACAATTCAAGTTTCGAAATCAGGAGCCCTCCTGTATAACAGAGGTATTGTAGACAAGTTGTTGTCAAAATTCTTATTAATATCCGGTAACGGTGCCCAGTCTCCAAACTGGGGTAGAAAGTTTTCTTTGTTTTGTCTATGAAGTCAGGAGCCCGCCTGGATAACAGAGGAATACAATCAATTTCAAGTTCAGCAATCAGGAGCCTGCCTAGATAACAAAGGAATACATTCAATTTCAAGTTTATTCAAGTTCAGCAATTTGGAGGGAAGGAACAACATCTCAGTGCATGATTTGAAGTAACAACAATGAGTTTCACCAAAGAAAAAACAAGACAACCAGGAAGAGAAAATACAAGACAACAAGACAACAAGGAAGTACAAGATGCAAGTTTGAAGATTTTTAGGTAGGACTTTTGTAATTCGTAGTTCATAGCTTAGGCTAGCTTCTTTTACTTTTGGCATGGTGAAATAAGGAAGGTCAGTGAGCAGTAGCGGCAGCAGCAATCGCAGGGAAATCATAGATCCTGGTAGTCCCAGCTACCAGACACTCCCAAACTACACTGACTTGATTCTTGTTTAGCCCAGTATATTCAGGCAACCTCTGAAGTAGGGTGCGGTCAAAACTTTCAAAATGCTTCACAACGGAATATTTGAACAGGAAAAAATCGCTCGTATCTGCTCAGTTATCTTTGCCCGAAAATCTTTCATGTTTCCGAGCATAGAGAGGCAGCTGTGAGCACGTGCTTTTTTCCTTATATATAAATCATTCCCATAAAATTCAAACAAAAATGATTTTCTTTATTTTTACAATTTTTGGTGCATTTTGTGTCATTTTCTGACGATTCTTGCATTCTATTTGGGCATGATAATTCATAAAAATACAAAAATTATGCATTTACATTTAGGATTTGATTTCATAGTTTAATATTAATTAGGGGTCAAATTGTCTTAGGACAATGCATGAAAATCACAAAAAATAGTTCACTTTTGTATTTTTATTGTATTAATTGTGAAATTATCGCAAATTAGTTTTAATGTAATTTTAGGCCATTAATTAGTTTAGCTAATTGTTCATTTAATTTTTTGCACCTTTATAAAATTAAAAGAAAATAATAAATACAAGAATAAAGGAAATACAAAAAGCAAAAATGATGAAAAAGAGAGAAAAAGAAGAAAGGGCTGTTTTGATATTGGGCCATTCAATTCACAAATTCTGGCCCAAATTCGTCACCTAGCCCACAGTCCAACTCCATACCTCCCGACCCAACCACCGACCATTTAGAACCCCAAAACGGCACCGTTTAGTGATCTTCAATCCTGGCCGTCGAGGTTAGCTCATCTAACGGCCAGGAACTAGCCTACTCGGATATAAAGATGTCCAAACGACCCCCATCCCCCCACCCCATCTCGTCGTCTCTCCCACACCCCTTTATTTCAAACCCTGGAGACCGCCGCCTTAAAATCACTAAGTCGCTGGTGGTGGCGCGAGTCACCAAATCCAACCAAAATAACATCAATTGCTCCCTTCACTCTCCTCTTTCCACTCATGCCACCAGCTTCCCTCAAATCCAACTGCACCTCTTCGAATATTTGATTGAAGTTTGAGCCCAAAATGGCAATCTGCCCAAATGGTTCCAAATTCGTACCCCACAGTCCCCCAGCCTATCTCATGACGATTTCCATGTTAGAATTTTTGAATCTCAGTAGAGCTCGCGGATTTTTGGATTTAGGGTTCATGCAGCTTGACCTATTTTGGGGATTTGTTCCACGGTCGAGTGCTTTCTGTGGTAAGTGTCTTTTAGTTTTATGATTTTTTTTTTCTTCTTCAATAGGATAGTTTAGTTTATCTTCTTCTTCCATTTCGTTCCATCTGTTTCGATCAGCCAGGTCATATGTCCAATTTTGTCATATTGTGTTTCTCTCGTTTTCATGAATGCTCGATTCAACTGTGTTCTTGTTAATCTTGCTATAATTTCATTTATTTGTGCTATATGTTTATTCGTGATATCATTTTCCTTCACTTCTAGTTTGCTAATGATAATCCAGTTTTAATACGTTATGATGATAATTGGTCGTTAGTTAATCGGCTTTTTCTTTGTTCTTTTCATGCAAAGGTGGATTTAGAATTGGATTTAGACTGATTTCAGTTCATCAGCTTGTTAATTAATTATTGGATATTAGGGTTAATTAGTGTTTATGATATGTTGCAGCTGAAAAACTCTTGTTAATTAACTTTAGTTAGATTTTAGTTAAGGATGAAGGGGCTGGGTTTAGTTTGTTTTAGTCCGTAATTTTCAAACTGTTTTAAGGGCATTTTAGGCATGGAAAAGGGTAGTATCTTGAAAAATAGTAATTGCAAGGTAGGGTTAAGGGTACTATAGTACTTTTGGGGTTAAAACAGCATCCTAGATGCTTCTAGATTGGGATGAAACTATAGCTTTCAGCTTTTTGGTAGTATTTACTTGAGTAACAAGTTAGAAATAAAGGGACTAAACTAGAAATTGAAAAGGGACTACAATAGAAAACAAAAATCTGATTCTTTACCCTAGTGTTGCCTATAAATTGACACCCTCATGCTTGTGAAAGGGGTCTTCTTCTTAGCCATTCAATTTCTCCCAAAAAAAAGCATCTTGTAGTCTGCATTTCTCGGATTTCCAGTGATAAAATTTCAAAAACAAAAAGTTCTTCTAGATCTTAGTCTATATATAGAAACCAAAAACAAAGCAAAAATTGAAAATAAAATATGTTTATTGTTTCATTCATTTAGTTCCATAGTCCAGTTTCTGAATTTCCAAGGAATTTTAGATAGAATTTAAGTGGATTTAGGTCTTGAAGTATAGCTGGTGGTATGTTTCAGTGCTGGTTTGTGTTGTTAAGTTGATTTGGTATCATTTCTGGTGTATTCATGGATCTTGTTTGGAATTAAACACTTCTGTTTCCTGGGCTGTTGATTCAATTTCCTGGGCAGTGACATTGTTGTTGCTTACTTGTTGATTTGTTAGTGTATTGATGCTGACTATCATTCACTCTTATTGATTCACATTTCCAGGCACATTCGTTATGATTTTCATGGTTAATAGTTTTAACTTTGTTAGTTCATGTTACTACAATAGCATGTTATTGAATTCACATGTAATTTAAAATGTGTTGAGTGGTAGGTGTTGGCTATATCTTTTGATAATTTCAAGATTAGCATCACCTATTTGATTTCTATCATTCAATAAATGAGCATGTTAAGTTGTTAAAATATTATGGATCATAGTGTAATCATTTGAGTTGTGGTCGATTAGATTTGAGCTATAATTTTCACACCAATCACCAGTTAAAGAAGTGTTGCACAGATATAAATAAAAGGATGGTGCGTGTGTGAGTTTAAAGTTGCCATTTCGAGTAATGTTTATAGTTAGGTAAAAAGTACTTATATCTTCTGATTACTTCATTTTGCTACTGACATCAACTTTAAGATACCTGTTTTGGAATAGTTTAGCACAAGCTCAATAGTTGAATAGTTAAATAGTTGCCTGCATTTTGTAGTATAATAGCATGTTAGTTCACTGGGGTATGTAATGTGGATTCAATTAAAAGATGGGTCCAAATTGATGGCCTGTCA
The DNA here is from genome assembly GCA_034376525.1 of Nicotiana benthamiana. Taxonomy (NCBI): domain Eukaryota; kingdom Viridiplantae; phylum Streptophyta; class Magnoliopsida; order Solanales; family Solanaceae; genus Nicotiana; species Nicotiana benthamiana. The sequence goes on along the minus strand of CM067334.1, from coordinate 64,550,623 downwards.
ATCCAGGGATTTATCCCTAGACCTATACAAGCTCAATTGTTATGGGCCACTCCAGACCCAATGCCTCCATTCACAAGAGTCTTCATCCAAATTATGCTGGGCCCTTTGAGGCCCAAGGCCGGGTGTTCATTACTTCAGTTTTGGATATTTCGATCCAGCTTTGAATTCGAAGCCCGAGTTCGGATAATAATCAATTAAGATTTTTTTCTTTTAGAGATAAAACAAAATAATAGAAAATATAGTCGCTTTAGGCTTGCCTTTTAAAATAAATGAGACGAGCATCGCCCAATAAAATAAACAAAATACGGGGCCCTAAATAATGGTTTCATAAAATTACTTAGAAGTCGGTAGGACCGTTAATCGAATTTTATGGCCTTCCCCAAATAATATTGTGTTAGAATCTTTAGACGTGTTTAATTAAAGTATCTTCTTAAACTCAGGTGTGCATATATGCAACTCAAATTCAAATCTCGACGAAGTCGAAATGTGTTGATAACCACGAGTGCTTTGATGGTGATGAGGTTAGAAATGCGTTTTCATGACGTCGTAATTCTTATAAAACAAACAATGATCTAAAATGGTAATAAAATGGAGATGAGCCTCACCGAACAAAACGTGGGGCCCTCAATAATTGTTCATAAAAATGATTAGAATTTGGAAAGGCTGTTTAGCTAATTTCAACGGCCTTTCCCAAACAATATTACGTTAGAACCTTAAAGCGCGATTTAATTAAATTACTTCCTTAAACTTGGGTGCACATATATGCGACCCAAATCCAAATCTCGACGAAGTCGAAATGTGTTGACGAACACGGGTGCCTTGACGGTGACGTAGTCAGAAAAGTGTTTCCACGACGTCGCAAATCTTTTAAAAATTAATAATGGTTAAAGCGGTCTATAAATAAAAAGAACATAAGCTAGCATGTATTAAAATCGGATAAAATCAGATACAACGGTTGAGAGAGCGTGCTAGAACCACGGAACCTGGGAATGCATAACACCTTCTCCCGGCTTAACAGAATTCCTTACTCGAATTTTTGGTTCGCGGAGTGTAACAGAGTCATAATCTTCCTTGGTTCGGGATTCAAATCGGTGACTTGGGAGACCATAAATTTCCCAAGTGGAGACTCTGAATAATTAATAAACTAAATCCCGTTTCGATTGTCTTTTAAATGGAAAAACTCCATTACGCCCCTTTGTGGGGGTGTTTAGCGGAAAAAAGAGGTGTGACAGTTATCACTTATGAAGAAAATACTCGACTTCGATAAGCAGAGTCAGAGGCTCTTGATGTGAAAAGGTTGGAAGCTCAATGGAGTCTTGAATGTTATCAAGCTCGATTGTCTCACGTTTTCAATAAAAGTGTTCACCCAGGATCCTTTCAAGTAGGAGATCAAGTACTTTCCATAAGAAGACACATTATTACTTCCCATAAACTTGTAGGGAAGTTCACTTCAAAATGGGATGGGCCATATGTCGTGCAAGAAGCTTTTTCAAGTGAGGCTTAGAAGCTAGTTGATGCAGATGACATGTGAATCAACCCTATCAATGATAAGTTTTTGAAGAAGTATTATCCTTGAAGTTGCAGCGCTCCTTGACGCATTAGCCTAAAATGCATGTTCCTACACTCCTGGCTCGATGAGTCTAAACTGCGTACCACCTACCATAAAAATAAGGGTCCGCTAGGTCGAAAACCTCTAAAAGTCGGCATAGGAAAAAGTTAGGATATAAAAAATATCACCCATTCTGAACTACTGTATGATTTTATCCTCTTCACTGAAGTACGTAGGCGGCTTAGAGTTTATTTTGAGTTTAGTCACATAATTTCAAAAGATACATAATCACCCAATCATTGTTCTAATGAAGTACGATGGAATGTAATCCATTCAATTAGCACATGAAAATCTAGTTGAGATACCATTCTTTTGTTAAACTTTGGATCTCATTTTATTTAAAGGGAGCAATCCGCTATGGTAAATTAGTGTCTTCAATGAAATGATTAATATCTTTTAGGGGGTTCCAAGCATTTGCGTTGAAGTCTGGGGATTCGCTATGGCTTCATGTTCGCCAAATCTTCAAGTTTATTGGTGTACCTTCACAACATTTCAAATTCAGTGAGACATGAACCCAGGATATTTGGTGATAATGAATATCTTGAATTTCAATTTATGACAATTAAAATGGTCTTACAATCTCAAGGCTTCCACACCAAGATACAAAATTTTTGGTGAAGTCGCGCTAATTTGGAACTGTCGGCATATCAGAAACTAAAGTCGACTTCGAACTATCATCTGAAACTATCCTTAGGGAATTAAATTTACATTTTGGATAAATTTTAGGTTTTGAATTTTAATTTCCATGAAATCAAGTGGTTCGTGATTTCGATGTTACTACTTCAAGATACAAAACTTTTGGAAAAGTCGTGCAAATCTGAAATCATCAATATGTTAGAATTTGGTATTGACTTCAAAATATTATATGAAACTATCCTTAAGGCATTAAAGTTTACATTTTAGATATGTTATTTATTTTTGAATTTAAGTTTCCAATAGATCAAACGGTTCGTGATTTCAAGGTTCCTACATCAAGATACAAAAGTTCTGGTAAACTCTTGCAAACCTGAAATCATCGACACATCAGAATTTAATATTAAATTTGAACTATTATTTGAAACTATCATTAACTCATTAAATTTTAAATTTTGGATATGTTAGATATTTGTAAGTTATGGTTTCAAAAAATCAAACGGTTCATGATTTTAACTTTTCTACACCAAGATATTATTTGTTTTGTGAGACTGCGCAAATCTGAAATTTTCAACGTTGTGGAATCTAAAGTTGATTTCAAACTATTATCTGGATCGATTCCAAAGGTGTTTGTTTCTAAATTTTGGATATGTTTTAGATATTGAAGTCTAAAGTTTGAGAAATTAAACGGTTCATTATTTGGACGCTCCCACAACAAGATACGAATCTTTTATTACAAGCGCGTAAAGCAAAAAATTATGCGACTAAGACAAAAATCGGATGATGTAAAGAAAAAGAGAAGGTAAAATATTTAAGCCCTAGAAGTCTCCAAATTGAAATCTTCATGTCCGTCGGTCTTCAAGTTGAAGTCTTCACGTTCACCACTCTTCAAGTTAAAATATTTAAGCCCTCCAAGTCTCCAAGTTGAAGTCTTCAAACTCGTCGATCTTCATGTTTTAGTCTTAAAGTTGCCGGTCTGAAGGTCGGAATATTTAAACCTCCAAGTCTTCAAGTTGAGGTCCTCAAACTCGTCGGTCTTTAAGTGGAAGTATTTGAGTCCTCAAATGTTTCAGGTTGAGACGTCAAAGTCTGTCGAATCTTCAAGTTTGTCGTTCTCCAGGTTGAAGTCTGCAAAGTCCGCCAAATCATCAAAGTCTTACAAGTGTTCAAGTCAACGCCTTCAAGTCCATGAAGTCTTCGAGTTGAAACTTTATAACTTTCCAATCTTAAGGTGAACATATAAGTCCCTTTATACCTTAAGTTGGCATCTTCGTGGGTTTGTCCTTAAAAGGAAACTATAACCAAGCCTGTCAACCGGTTCCACCGGTCCGGGTCGATTTTTTTTCGACCCGTCCGGTTACCGGTCCGGGCCGGGCCGGGTCCAAACAGTGCCGGGTTTAACCGGGCTGGGTTGTTAGGGGTTAAGATTGAACCGTACGGGTTACGGGTTGTAATGGTCCGGGCCGGGTTCCGTTATTTTGTATTTTTTTTTAGAATTATGTATAAATATTAAGTTATATTAATACTTTGTAATAATTGAATGAAAACAACAAAAGATGGCGAAAAAATTGCACTTATTGCAAGTGCTACTTTGTTTCTCAATTTCAAATTAATAAGTAGATAATGAAATGTTTACATTTTTTATAGTGAAGTAGTAATTTCAAATGTTTTGCATCACTTCATCAGTTCATCACTTCATCTTCATCATAATCAATGTCTCCAAGTTAAAGTTCTTCGTCTTCTGGGCTATGAAGTATGAACTGTGAGGTGTGAACATCTTCCTTTCCTGATTTCTTCATTCCGATCTATCTAATCGAATCTCTGAAACAAAGTACAAATAGTCAAACATACTAAAAGTCTAAAACTTACAAATCATTGCTTCCCATAATTATTGACCCATTCTATAGGATGGACAGCTCTCATATGTCTTGTAAATGGTCCAGTCCCTCCTAAATTTCCTTCGGTCAAATGTTGAAAAGTTTCATTACAAATTTTGCACTTAATACTATTAGTACCTTCTATTATTTCAAAAAAATTCCATACCCGACTTCTTCTTTTACGATTAGAAGTCGGGTGATCATTATTACTAGTACTACCAGAAGCTACAGGATTAGCATCATTATTGACCCATTCTATAGGATGGACAGCTCTCATATGTCTTGCAAATGGTCCTGTCCCTCCTAAATTTCCTTCGGTCAAATATTGAAAAGTTTCGTTACAAAATTTGCACTTAACACTATTAGTACCTTCTATTATTTCAAAAAAATTCCATACCAGACTTCTTCTTTTACGATTAGAAGTCGGGTCATTACTATTACTACCAAAAGCTACAGGACTAGCATTATTAAACATATTGTAAAAATGAAAATATAAACTTAAATTAAATATGCAATTAAAATATTAAATAAGAGAAAGAGTTGGAAAGAATGCACCGAATTCGACAATAAATTGAGCACTTGATTACGCAAATCCGGTGTTACCACGAACAAACGTCAAGCAAGTATTTCAATGTTGAACACTTGAACTTCAAGCTTAGAATTCCGATTTTCGAATGAGAAATTACGATAAATTATATTCGGGAAAACAAAGACAATAAAATTATAAAATTAGAATATGAATTCTTGAAAATTGAAGAGAAGAGAGTGATTGATAATTTGAGAATTGAGAGAGAGATTGATAATTTTGAGTGAGGAAATGAAGAAGAGGGGAGGGTATTTATAGATTTTAAGAATGGTTAATAATGTAATTTAATAAATACAAAAAAAAAACAAAAAAGTGGCCATTTCTGAAAATACTCCCGTTGGCCAACGGTTCTGGACCGTTGCCAACGGTCCTGTGGGGCCCACATGCTCAGAAATTTTTATTTTTTTTTTAAATTTTTTTGACCGTTGTACTGGTCCGGGTCGACCGGTTCAAGCACTGTTTTGCTTACCGGGTCGGTCCGGTCACGGGTCTTAATCCTAAAATCCTAACCGTTCTAACCCCTCCCCCCCTCCCAACCCAGCCCAGCCCACCCCTTAAGAACCGGTCCGGTCCGGTCCCGGTTTATACCGGGCCGGTCCGGTTCGGTCCCGGGTCAACCCGGACCGGTTGACAGGCTTAACTATAACTTTCTAATCTTAAGGTGGACATATAAATCCCTTTGCACCTTATGTTGGCCTCTTTGTGAGTTTGTCCTTAAAAGGAACTATAACTTTCTAATCTTAAGGTGGACATATGATTCCCTTTACACCTTAAGTTGGCCTCTCCGATAGTCGGGTCATTTTGAGAGTAATCTCTTCAGTAATCAGGCAACATTGAGAGTAATCCCTCTGATAGTTGGGTCATTTTAAGAGTAATGTCTCCGGTAGCTGAGCTACATTAAGAGTAATCTCTCCGATAGTCAGGTCATTTTGAGAATAATTTCTCCAGTGGTCGGGCCACATTCAGGTAATCTCTCTGGTAGTCGAGCTACATTAAGAGTAATCTCTCTGATAGTCGGATCATTTTTAGAATAATCTCTCGTGTGGTTGGGCCACATTCAGAGTAATCTCTCCACCGGTCAAGTTATTTTGAGAGTAATCTCACCGGTAGACGAGCCACATTAAGATCAATCTCTCCGATAGTCATGTCACAATATGAGTAATCCCACCGGTAGTCGTGCCACATTGAGGGTAATCGATCTGATAGTGAGACCATGAGAGTAATCTCTCCGATACTCGGACAAGGTTAAGACCCGCACATCCTAAGATTGTCTTCATCATGCATGGATCATCTCGTTAACATATTTTTCTCGTTTGACCTACGAAAAATACTGAAAAAAGAGCTGAAAATACCAAAAGAAGAAATTACCTTCTAGTATTTTATAATCATCGAAGGCTGACTCGAATCAACTTCTAAATGTTGCAAGTTGAGGTTCACAATTGAAGAACATCATGGTATATATAGCAGCAAATATTGGTTGTCCACAAGAATTATTCACGGTGTGGGATAGAAGAATTTACCGGCAAGGCTGCAACATCAATTTGTTTCCAATATGGAAAAGAAATCAAGTATATGCTCGTTATTTTTCTGAAGGACTTCGATGGTATCCTTATTAGTGGCAAAGAAGTTTACTTTTGCAAAGAATGTAAATTGCTAACCAAATTCATGTTGGACAGTAATTTTACGTTAATAATGAATATGATGGGATTACAAACACAAGCTTCATCATTACGATTTAGTTGTATTCTTGTTAAACTATGAAATACTATTAATGTCTCTGAGACATGTTGCCAAGTTAATGAAGTTCAAATTAATCGGGGGATATTTCGTCCGGAAGCTCTAACTTAACTTGAGGCGTAGGTTTGATGCTTCACCGATATTTCAAGTATTACCATCAAGTTTATGCGCCGACAAGATTTAAAGTATGGGCATTAGTAGGCATATAATTTTTTTTGGAATTAAATCCATAAGATAATTTAGACTATATTTTAAATTTAATATATATTGGTCTATATAAATATTATGGGCTAATATGATTGAATTAATTATATAAGTTCAATATATATGGATCAAATAATTAAGTCTTTATTCATTGGGCTAGTCCATTTAATTTGGCTACAGTGATGAGCCCACTTTATTAAGCTCAAGATATCATCTTCCTAGATGCTAGTTTTGTGCCACGTGTCAAATGACGTGGCACTCCAAGTCAAATAGAATAGCCAGTGAGATCAAGTCACGTATCAAAATGACAAGGCATGCCACGTCACATTGAATGGCCAATGAAACCGTATCACGTGAGCAAATGACATGTTCTGGCCAATTACATGCGGCCATGTTACACTTTAATTTGATTGGTCGGAAAGCGTTTGTCCTACTCACAACTCCACCCTTCCACAACTACAAATAGGGGTCTTAATAACCCAGAAAATACACTAAAAGTTACAACAAGAAGTAAGAGAGAGCTCGAGGATCAAACGCCGCAAATTTCTATGCAAGTTTCAGGCTTCAAGCAACCAAGTTCAAGTTCAAGAACAAAGAACAAGTCAAATACAAGGCTACTTGTTCGTGATAAGTTTTGTGGCAACAATTAAAATATTCGCAATGGATAAATCAAATTAAAATCAAGATCAAGTTCAAAGGCCCTTGAATTTATGTTGGAAAGTAGAATCAGAGGGGACATATACATTATAACACTCAAATATTTAAAAAAAAATACTATGATTGTTGCAATATTTTTCAGTCTTGATTGTATTTACTCGACGCAATTTATTGTCTACACTAGGTATTTAGTCTATTTTTAAAGACGTGAGAGAAAAACAGATTGGTGAAAATAGTGGTGGTTTGCGTAGAAAATCCACCAAGTATTGTACTCAAGTTACCCCAAAGAGCTTCCAGATATAAATTTTTTTGTAATTTAAGAAGATTAGATTAAAATATTATATTGAATCCAAATCGGTATAAAATACATCTAACATTTATATTTCTGGTAGTTTACATTTCACCAAGCTATTTACTTCTGCTTTATTATCTACTTTAGTGGACTACCTCTTTAGTGCTTCGACTATTAAAAAGGCTATTCTTCAATTGACCACACCCTTTTCTACTTTCATATTCAAATCAAAGGCAGTGCAATTCTTTGACTTATTTCAACATTTGCATTTTACTTCATATGCAGTCGATAAGTAGGAATTGCCATTAAATGCTGAGCTCTACCTGTTACTAATCCAAATTTTTCAGTCATGTCAATATTTTCTGGCAGCATGCCATTTGGTAGCTTCCAATCAAAGCAGTGAACCAATTGTGTGACCACCAATCGAACGATAGTGAGCCCTAATTGCAAACCAGGACAGCTTCTTCTGCCCGACCCAAATGGTAAAAGTTCATAATTTCTTCCTCTGAGATCAATGTTGCTTCCATGAAATCTCTCTGGTTTGAACTTTTCTGGCTCAAGCCAAGTATCTGAATCTCTCCCTATTGCCCAAACATTGACCAAAAGGCGGGATCCTTTAGGTATATGAAAACCATCAACCATGCAATCTTCGATAGACTCATGTGGAATCAATAATAGAGCAACTGGATGGAGCCTACAACTTTCTTTTATGACCATATCCAAATATTGTAGCTTTTCTAAGTCTGATTCTTCTACCATCCTATTTTTACTAACTACTTGTTCCAGCTCACTCTGCAGTTTTTTCATCACATCGGGGTGCCTTAAAAATTCTGTCAGAATCCATTCAATTGTTGTTGGTGAAGTATCTGTAGATGCTACCAACAAGTCCTGAATACATCAATATATTCCTCAGCTATTAAACTCACAATATACTGAAAATTGGAAATCTAAAATTTTCATTCTACGATCAAAGATAATTAGCAAAAACATATTGCATATTTTATTGCACTTTTTTCACTTTGGCCCTTCGACCAAAATTAGTTACAGGCAGTAGACAAAATATAGAAAACATATGCAACAACAACAACAACAACAACCACCCAGGTGAGCACTCTGTGGCGACTAACCCCTTGTGTACTACCCTGCAAACCCACAGGGGATGTAAATTATATTGCACTAGGCAAGCCCTGTGCGACAGGCTGACCCGGAAGGTATTAAAGGAAGAATCGATCTCAGATCATCTGTATGGATGACCGTCTTTCAAACCAACTGGGCCAATCCCCGAAGTGACTAAATTTTCCTATTTTATTACAATAAAACGGTTCAATATAGGAGTACCCTTTCATGTTTTCCACTATTCTGAATACCATAATGGGCATCATTCACAAAGGTTTAAAACCATAAACAGCAGACAAAATCAATGCACAATTAATACTATTTAAAGTGAAAATTACCAGCAAAACTGCCTTGACATGTTGACGATCAAACTCGAATCCAGCTTCTTTAGATTGCATAATGCCCATCAGTGTATCAACCATATCCGTAGCTTGATTGTGCTGCTCAGTGGATTGAACAACAACATGTTCGTCGACAACCCTCTCCAAGAACCCATCAAAAAGCTGAGCTAATTCTTTCATACGATGAGTGAATCGTTGGAGATCAAGAACGCGAAGGAATGGAAAGAATTCCGCAACATTTGGCAATGCTGCCATGTGAAGTATATCTTGAATCAAAGCATTGAAGCCCTTTTCGCCAAGATCCTCGTCCATGTACTTCTTCCCAAATATCATGAGACAAGACATGTTTGCGCTGAGAGATGCAACTTTAGCACTTAGATCAATCACAGTGCCTTCAGATGCCGCCTGTTTGAGAAAATTCACAAGAATTCCAACTTCTTGTTTCCTCATAGGCTGAAATTGATGGATCTTGGCGTTGCTTAGCAATTTCAAAGTGCACAATTTTCTCATGTTTCTCCAATATGGTCCGTAGTTGGCTGAGACAATATTCCTCCGTTCATAAAAGATGTGCTGAGAAACTTCATTGTACGGTCTGCTGGCAAAAGTCAAAATCATGGTTTTTCAGGAATTGTTCTGCAGCATGAGGAGAGGAAGCAACAACGATGGGAACAAGACCAAAGCGGATAGTCATTATGGGGCCATATTTCTTGGCTATTTTGTAAAGATCTTGGTGAAGATTCTCACTTACCATGTGTAGATTTCCAAGAATTGGAAGCCCTCTAGGCCCTGGTGGAAGTTTCTTCTTTTTTCGCATTAATTCTAGAAGAAGAAAAGACAGGGCGATTAAGGCAATAGCTAGCCAGAGAGAAGCCATGGATGGAATTCACACCCCCTTTTAGCTACTTACTACTCATTTAGTTGTTGAAACGCTATAGTACTACTTATAGCTCTTTAATTTCTGGAAGCACAGAAATTAGGATACATCACAGAAAAAAAAATAGTTATTTTATTTAGGGAAATGGTGACGAAAATACTACATTACTTGGGTGTTATGAAATAATATAAGAACAAGAACAATAATACAAGAACAAGAACAATAGAGAGAAAAGTAGAGAGGGGAGTATTCTTATTGATACTTTGGGATTATTTAAAATGGAGTAAGACCCCTCTATTTATAGGAAGATAAAAGAGTTAGCCTTGAAGTAAGACTCTTCTTATAAGATAGACATTCACCTTAAATAGAGTTCTATTTATAACACTCCCCCTTGAATGTCTATTCAATAATGTGCCTCGTTAAAACCTTAACTAAAACAAAACCCAATGGGAAAAATTCTAGAAAAGAAAAGAGTACATATGTTTAGAAATACGCCTATTTGTTGCCTCCTTAAAAACCTTGCAAGAAAAACCCAGTGGGACAAAATCTTGTAAGGGAAAAAGAGTGCAACGCACATTAACTCCCTCTAAAAAGAACATCAATTCACATCCTTGAACCTTCACATTCCAATCTTGTGCACTAGCTTCAAGAAATCGTTAGTAGATATTTGATAAATAAATCAACCATATTGACTTGAATGAATATATCGTACCTTGAAATTATCATTCTTGATAGATATGAACATCTTCATGTAATGTCGTGGAATGACTCTTCAATACTTCCATAGGGATATCCTCGCCATCACATTATCATAGTTATAGCAAGATACATATGTACACAAATTGCACTTAGGATGTCGTACTTCAGGACCAAGAATTGTATATGCTTTAAGCAACTTAAATCTTTCAAGTAAAGTCATATAATAAACTTTAGATGCACATCAAGTTTTCATGTCATGCTAAACAAATAAAATATCGAAAACTGATTACACATACCTTTGACCTTATACTTTCAAGTATTTGAACTACATGTCCAAAACTACATGTCTTTCATATGGAATCAATTCTTCTTGAATTGTATCTTTTCCATTTAGGCAATATTTTGTTTGTATTCGACAAACATAAGATCCTCATCGATAATTAGCGCTATCATAGATGTCGTCGACGATCATTTTATATCGGTTCCAGTAAATTTTCATAAAGACATAACATGGAGATCTCTTCATTCATACATTCAGGTACCTGAATCTCTCATGAGATTTTATGAAGTGTTATTTCGTGTGATCTTTTGGATCACTTGCCTCCTTATTATGATCACTTTGATCATTTGCTCATCTTCTTTATTAAGAAGTTATTTTGAAACCGATTTGTCTATACGTTTTAAGCGTATCCAAGACTTTGTCCTTCTAAGACTTAATATGAGCATTTGAAGTGATAATATAGTTACTTTCTTTGGGTGTAGCATGCTTGCAATATGTTGCAATTGAATTATCCTTTTATGAACTTCATGTTCATATTATGATATTCGAGGATCTATATATACAAATGATAATTCATCTCATGTAACCTTTTCTCAAGTGTTCATCATGTCTCCCCCTCATGTTAGGAAAACTAACATGTTTCCTCACCTCTGGGGGAAATCATCTTTGTGCATTATCATGTCAATATACACAGCACATTAATAATAATAAGATGAAATTATTTGGTTCCTGACCCTGAACCACTTATGAGGGGAGAATACAATATACTCTCCTATACAACGTATATCAAACTGATATATATAACTTTGTTCTCATAAGCAATAGTTTAGCTATTAAGTGGAGGCACTCAATAAATCATTTTGCTAAACCAACTATGATGTAAACCAACTTATCAAGATGAACTATCTTGAATAGACAATCTGGAAATTATGCTCGAAGTTAGATTACTGAGCAATTTACCTCGCAAGCACCGGCCAGGCTGCAGGTTAATAACAATCGCGCATGTAACCATATCATAGATGCATCATATGTGGTATACATGGCAGGTGAATGGGCCCATATTCACCTTTGATATTTCCAGAATTTATGGGATTCAACCCGAACTCTTTAGTTGGTCAATTAATTAATGAGAACAAGTAGTACAAACTGGAGAATGAAGCGGGTAGCTTTTCATACACAAATTATCCCGCTACAAGTTGTAGTAATAGAAGATATCAAATCTTTCCTTTATTTATAGTCTCAATATAATCAACCACTTTCACATATACTTTGGAAACTGAATAAGTTTCTTTGAGACTTACTACAACACAATACCTTATTGGTAATCAATTGTGTTTCTCCAACATAGTAGTAATTGGCTTTTCTAGAGCTCTCAATTAATTTTGTACTACCACAAATTCATCAACATCCATGTGGTGAATATCTCTTTTAAAGAGAAAGTTATACCATGATGGTTATGTCAAAAATTATATGCAAGATATGTTTCTTGCATTATTATTGTCCTTTGGTAATCACATTGACAAATTATTTTGGCGTACAATAGGTATGTGACCAATGACCATTCATGCCATAATAATGACATCATCTCAAACCTTCTTCTAGGGGTGAGTGTGGTATCATCTCAAACCTGCTTCTAGGGGTGAGTGTGGTATATTCAATACCAATTTCATGTTCATATTCTTCCAATAATGAATATGTATTCGTGAATCTGATGTTGTCACATTCACTGCGGGGATATGTGATTTTGTTATCCTTTTCAAATCTGTAAATGCGTCGGGCATTTGATTTGCTATTCTTTGCAAATGGATAATCTTTTGCACCTCTTTTTCACGAATAGAGGTATTTGGATCAAGATGAGATAATGATGCATTTTTCCACAAAATTTCACCAACTTCTCCCCCTAATTTTGGGAAAAGTTGCTTCTCCGGTATCGTGTGTGTGGTACATGAATGTGATGCATAAATGAATGAACATATAGAAGTGGAAACTATATTGTGCAGTAGTTACAAAGGTGCACGCATGTATGTTACGGACATATACACAGGTAATACAGTGAATAGATGACAGCGTATCATAAAACTCGAGTAGTGTATGTAATATGTAAAGAATGTGTAAAAGTTATGTGATGAATAATTTAGCACATTATCATGGACGATCACATAATTACAAATTTGGAACTAAGCAATTGACATGAATATGTGAATAGTATAGAAGTGTACATTTATAAGCCAATGCAGACATGTGACAGTACACTGTGTTAATAATATCTCTGTATAGGGTACAATGTTTCAAGTTGAAATGTCATGTAAGTACGTTAGTTGTTAAGTACATTACGAGTGTGTTTGCAAAAGTTGCTTAAATACGTTATGTAGATTAATTTTCTACAAATCAGTGTGGTAAACAAATTTAATCCGTTGCTTCTTGATTTAAACAATATTTTCAAAATCTGTTGAGGTTATTCGAATAACTGGATTGATAGTCGACTAACTTTAGGGAAGCAGTCATTAGGTTATTCGAATAACTAAACCTGATATTCGACTATCTTGCCTTGCGGAAAAATCCAGTTTTAATGTGAAATATTGGTTAGTCGAATAACTAATTAGTTATTCGACTAACTTAGTAAACAGTCATCAGGTTATTTGAATAACTAAATCAGGTTATTCGAATAACTAAATCAGGTTATTCGAATATCTAAATCAGATATTCGAATATCTTAGCTTGCGAAAATTCCAGTTTTAATACAAAATATTAGATAGTCGATTTTATTAGTTAATCGACTAACTTTGCTGGAAAATAAAAATACCATCGAAATTTAAGCATATTGAAACATTCTAAAGAACTAATACTAACATTATATCATAAACTAACTAATACGAGCTGATACTAATGACTAATAGTTTATCCACTAGCTAATACAAATAAGTAAAATAAAATCAAGCAACTCCATCATCCTTAATCATGGATCCGTCACCGATCAAGTGGTCTATTTTCCCCTCAGGGTGCTCAAAGAAGTCTGCCACATCCAACTGGGTGTTTTAAAAATTGTTGTCAGAGACAAAATTGGTTTCAGGGTCTTTACTCTTTAGAGATGCTTGATAGAGCTCAACCAAATGTCTTGGTACACGGCAAATTTTTGTCCAGGGCCCTTCTCCACCGCAACGATAACACATAGTTTCTGAACTATTTGCTTTTGGATCCTCATAATTCTGTTTTCGCTTTTGGTGGTTATCTCTCTTTGGGGGGTGACTAACACCAGGAAAATTTCTTCCTTGTCCACGTCCACGACCATGACCCCGATCACGACCACGATTAAAGCCATAGCCTTTTCCACACTTAGCATAATGGGAATACACCTTATCTACTTCAGGCAATGGCGTATACCCAGTGGGTCGATTTTCGTGATTTCTCATGAGCAGGTCATTGTTTCGCTCTGCCACAAGGAGAAGAGAAATCAGTTCAGAGTACTTTTTGAAACCTTTCTCTCTGTACTGTTGTTGCAGTACCATATTGGAGGCATGAAACGTTGTAAACGTTTTCTCAAGCATATCATAATCAGTGATATTATCTCCACAGAGTTTCAATTTGGAGGTAATTCTGAACATTGCAGAATTATATTCAGAAACGGACTTAAAGTCTTGGAGCCTCATATGAGTCCAATCATATCGTGCTTGTTGCAGAGTGACCAACTTCAGGTTGTCATATCTCTCCATTAAGCCCTTCCACAAGATAAGTGGATCTTTGACTGTGAGATATTCAATTTTCAAACCTTCATCAAGGTGATGGCGCAAGAAAATCAAGGCCTTAGCACAGTCTTGGGTGGATGCTTTATCTCTGTTTTTAATAGCGTCTCCAAGACCCATAGCATCTAAGTGGATTTCAGCATCCAACACCCATGTCATATAGTTCTTGCCCGAAATTTCAAGGGCAACGAACTGTCTTTTCATAATGTCAGACATAATCGAAAAAATCAAATTACGAAGAGAGAAATACCTTAAATTTTTCGAGAAGATTCTTGAGACGGTAGAGTCTCGTGCTGATAACGTGTTATGAAATAATATAAGAACAAGAACAATAATACAAGAACAAGAACAATAGAGAGAAAAGTAGAGAGAGGAGTATTCTTATTGATACTTTGGGATGATTTACAATGGGGTAAGACCCCTCTATTTATAGGAAGATAAAAGACTTAGCCTTGAAGTAAGACTCTTCTCATAAGATAGACATTCACCTTAAATAGAGTTCTATTTATAACAGGTAACATAATAGTCACTTATTGACGGTCATATTTAAATATATATAGCTCTTAAAATAGGGCACCAACTTCAAGTATACAATTTAACTATGCTATTGATAATTTTGGGATAAGGGTCTAAAATGTCCTTTAACGATAGCGTAGGTCTAAAAATATCCTCCATTCACTTATTGGGCCAAATATGCCCTTCTGTTAATGTTTTCGGCTCAACAATAGCCTTTGTTAATTTTCGTGGCTCAAAATGCCCTTTGCGTTAACGGAGGGACACGTGTCATGCTCTTGTTGGTTCATTCTAAATTTCTTAATTTAACAAAAAAACTCAATATTCATACATGAAAAATAATTTTCTAAAGCAATTAAGAAGGGATTTTTTTTCCCAGTATTTACAAAAAAAATAAAAAAATTAAAATTTTTTTTTAAATACTTACAAAAATTTATTAAATTTTTTTTTTGTAAAAGCTGGAAAAAATCCTTTTTTCTTTAGTTTTTAGTAAAATATTGTTTTAAATTTTTTTTAAAATTGGATTTTTTTTAGAAAACTGTATTTTTTTTGTAAAATCTGTTTTTTAGAAAACTGGATTTTTTTAAAATCTGTTTTTCAGAAAATCAAGTTTAAAAAAACAAATTCTAAAAATAGATTTTTAGAAAATCAGTTTTAAAAAAATACAGTTTTCTAAAAAAACATATTTTACAAAATAAAATCCAGTTTTAATAAAATTTGATAAAAAGTGTAAAACAGTTCTTTTTAAAAAAATTTAAAAAATCTAGTTTCTTACTAAAAACTAATGAAAAAAGAAATTTTTTCCAGTTTTTTAAAAAAATATAAATTTTTTAATAAATTTTTGTAAGTATTTTTGAAAAAACTATTTTAAATTTTTTTTATCTTTTTTTGTAAATACTGGGAAAAAGTCCCTTTTTAATTGCTTTAAAAAATTATTTTTCATGTATGAATAATGAGTTTTTTTAATAAATTAAGAAATATTTAGACTAAGCCAACAAGAGGATGACATGTGTCCCTCCGTTAAAGCAAAGGGCATTTTTGAGCCACAAAAATTAACAAAGGCTATTGTTGAGCCGAAAACATCAACGAAAGGGTATATTTAGCTCAATAGATGGATGGAAGGCATTTTTAAACTTACGCTGATAGTTGAAGGACATTTTAGACTCTTTTTCCTTTAAAAGTTAGAAGTGTGTCGGTGAGACCATCCCCCTTGATTGTTTGCTGGCTTCTTTTATTGGAAATAACGTTCATCTCTAGTGAGACCATCCGCACCAACTTCAAATTTTTGCTTTGGAGCATCTTATTGTCTAGTATCTTCTAGGGTGTAAGACTCTTTTCTTTTTTGGTTTTTAGCACTAATATTGGGGCTCAATAAATTCGATTTTGTAATTTTAAAATACATATAGCACTTGCAATTTATAAGTGTAACTTTTTTCATCTTTATTGTATCCTTTATATTTTTAATTTATATTAATATAACTTACACTAGTTATACAAAATACTTAAAAAAAGTAAAAATTACACTAACCCAGCCCGGCCCGGCCCCTTGTACCCGTAACTCTTACGGTTTATTTTTAATCCGGATGAGCCTGAACTTTTTAAACCCGGTAAGCACCAATTCGTAACCGATCCGGACCCCAACCTGTACGGTTCCTAAATTTTCCTACCTAGCCCGGCCCGGTCTGCCTGTTAGACACTCATAGGCTTGACTAAATTTGAATTTACACCGAAAAATCGCATATAGGGGAGAGAGGTAAATTACTACCCAACAAAGACGGTTCTATACCTCGGGCTCGAACTCGAGACCTCTAATTAAGAATAAAAGAGTACTTATAACTCCATCACAATCCTTGTTGGCAGGAAAGTAGACTATCTATTAAACCGTACGAGTAAAATATGGACAACCGGAAGGAAATTTTCATGTTTTTTTTGGTCCGCTAGGCAAACGCCTAGGGTTAATTTTCATAAATAATAGAAAATGAAAATACAACAAATAGGAGAAATAAAATAAGGCGGATTACACCGGTAATGTTACCCATATAACACATCCGGCATAGACCTTACCTTAGCTATCCTATTGAGGAAAATAAAGCCTTCTGGATTAGCAAGCATGTAAAAAGAAAGAGCTCGCAAGAACTAGGAATTGAATGATCATCACAGAGTTTATAACATGCTCTGTGATGATATTACAAAGAGTAATACTAATGTGATGGTAAAATAAGCAGATGAAGTGATCATAAAGATGACCTCTTTTCTCTTTTATTGTGAAGATTTCGATTTGTAATATGCTGTCTTCTTCCACAAAAATTTGCAAAAGAACTTCAAAATTCATGTTTTGTTCTTCGTGCGATTGGATTTTGAAGGTATTGTTTGAGCGACCTATTTTTTTTTTGCATTTCGCATTGGGGGCCTCCTTATGTTTACGCCTTCGCAAGTTGTGACGAGCTGTCCGTCCTGTGAACATGCTTCTGTATTACCATCAGCATAAAAAATAGCATGAGTATCGCTCCTTTGTTGCTTCTGGTTTGAAAGCATAGTTTGCGCCATGGCATCCGACAATTTCCTGTCCTGTAAATTAGAGAGTGGTTCTGTTTTTGTCTCCTGATTCTGGTTAGTTGTTGGCAGTGCATTCGCGCTTCGATCTCCAACTAATGCTTCGGTCGAGCTTAGTTGACGATTATGTGCAGATTCATTCTGGATGAATTTTGATGTCCCTGCACTTGAAATAATTGCTTTTACATTATTTCTTGGAACAAAAACTGGGGCATTTTGGTTTAAGATACTGTTTGGTGTTGTTGTGTGTCGCGAAGTTGCACGACAGTTCTTGGATGCAGTTTTCCTTTGAACTTTTTGCTCGACTGAATCATCACTGTCGTCTGTTGTCGCGAAGTCTTCTTCTTCCCATGAAAAAGCAGCGAGTCCTTCACCCCAACTCTCCTCATCATCATAATCTCGTTGGTCTTTCCACAGTTTCGATTTAATGATCAAATCCTTCCTCTTTGGTTGAAAACCTTTTTTGAAACCTGAAGTTGAAGGTTCCCCAGGATCTTTGACATTCATACAATGAGTGGCTGTGGTTAGAGAGGTTTAAAGTTTGGACTGCATTTGGATATTTGTACCAGTAACATGAGATTTATTCTTTGCCTCTGTATTCTGTGAGCTATATTGGCTGTCACAAATCTGCAGATTTTCACCCAAGATTTTTCCTTCATCATCATTGACATTGGCAAGAACGTCAAATGAGTTTGTAGTTGAAGGTAATGCTGGATTGTTTTCTGCAATCTGAAATTTATTTTTGTATTTTGGTGTTACTGCTTTGTTATCCCTCGATAACCATTTTCCATCTTCACTTTTATGTTGTTGATTATCAGTAGACTCAACAACAGAGGTTGCTTGAGGTAGTGCAGTGTTACAAACAGCATCAGCAGCTGTACCTGAAGGATGGATTCTTCCATGCTTAGATTTGTTCAAAACTGATCCTACAGAGATTTTTGAAGCATCCAGCAGTTTTGGCTCTCTGCAGTTCTCCCCTAGTTGAACTGGGGAAATATTATGCTTTGTAACAGATCTGGAATGATCCTGGACCTCCAATTTGGCATCACTTCCTTGATAAAAAAATTGCATGTTTGTTACTGTTATTATTATGTAACATGAGTTGCTGCTCACACGGCAAGCGTTCACTCCTGTTTGTGATGTGATCTACATCCTCAGCAGATGCAACAGCCAAATTTGGCACCAACTGTTGACTATGAAGCTTCGATCTGGATGAAACAGTAGCTTCTGCAGTTGGCACACATGGAACTGAACCAATATTTTGTTTTGCATCCTCAGACACACTAGGAATATCCCCAGTCAATTTTGACACTATCTGTTTAGTAGGAACATTCAAAGTGGATGTAACAATAGAAAGCTTTTTGCACAGCTTTGTAATATCATCATTAGTTGTTGGTTGAGCTTTTGCAGCTGGAGTACTTGGACCAGAGTTTTGTGCTGCATCAGTAGTCTCTTTAAGAAAAACTCCAGCCCATTTTGACACCACCTGACGCCTGTGCATATTCAAACTGGATGAAACAGTATATTGGTTTTCATACAGCTGTGTTGTATCTGCATTCAGCATTGGCTGGATACTGCAGCTGGAGAAATTAGAACTGAACAACTTCATCAGCATTGACCTTAAGAGGAGCCCCAGCCAAATTTGGCATCATCTGTTCACTGGTGCAATGGCTGAGAAATGCATGTACTATACCTACCCGTGTAAATGTTTATGCTACTTGACAATTTTGATCTTCCGTCTTAAATGCATTCATAGGTGGACCACTATTTTAATTGCTAGTTGTTGGTTTCTAGCTATGGCATTGAATTTTGTAAGGTATCTGTATTGGTCAAAATCTGACCGTCTCGATCAGATTGATCACAATCCCTTTTTGCAATTGGGTAGTAGAAGCCAATAGAGTCCACTTCATTCCTCCTCTAAGATATCTGACACACCGAAGAGAGCAATGCCTAACCACGACCAGAACGCTCCGCTGATCCATACGTGCCAAGTCATGGCACGAGTGAGGAGATTCCGACTATATATATAGCCCAGGAAGGCTTTCACGGGGGAGGGGGGTTTCTCCATCTTTCCCACAGAAGAAAAATAAGAACAATGCTCCATTCTTGTATCCTGAGAGGGAAAAGCGATTGTAATCCTCCTTCCTCATCCATCGATGAAGAAGGCGGCGTCGAATCTTAATGAGATTATTGATAGTTTATTAGTCCCATAAGTTATATTATTACCAACATTCAATTTGGAATAAATTAAGTTTGACTAATATTTACCCCTTCATCATCGATTGATTTGTTCAAAAAGGTTTGAATATCTTATAAGTCAAACAATTTGGCGCCATCTGTGGGGATTTCCTAGTGAAAACTCCTAATTCCTCCTAGATCGAAGCTGAGAAGCACGATCATTCATTGAAAGAGGCACGGAAAGAGAACCTAATTCATGCGAGACATGGAAACAGCGCATCGGGAGAAGGAGAATCAAACGGATTCACGAAGCATGGACTTTGTAGCTCCATCGGCAGTTAACATCCTAAACAAGGCAAAATGCAATACAATCCAGTTCCCCCCCCCCCAATCGAACTGCAATACAATCTCACCCTCGCCTTACACACTTCGTCAGAACAGGCATATAAGATCCACATGGGTGAACGTACGCAGGGATATCTAGATTGAAGAATAGAAACTATCTGGATGCAGCCGACCTAGTATCCACCAACGTTGGACCACCTGATGCAAGCAATACCAAGCAAACTGGGACTTCCCCCAAAGATACCCAACACTCCAGGAACTATGAACCACGATGGGTTGTTATTTTGATAGGTTCAAAATAACACCCCCTTAAGGCTAAGGGCCTTCGCCATCAAAGAGAAAGAAAGGTTCGACCTTTCTCGAACCACGACGGGATGTTGTCTCAATAAGTTCAAAATAGCACCCTCTTAACGCCGAAAGCCTTCGCAGCCAAAAAGAAAGAAAGGTTCAACCTCGATTGAACCACGAGAGGCAGTTGTTTCGATAAGTTTGAAATAACACCCTCTTGAGGCCAAGGGCTTCTGCAATCAAAGAGAAAGAAAGGTTCGACCTTGCTCGAACCACGATGGGCTGTTGTTTCGATAAGTTTGAAATAATACTCACTTAAGGCCAAGGGCCTTCGCCATCAAAGGAAAAAAATTCGAACTCGCTCGAACCACGACAAGTTGTTGTTTCGATAAGTTTGAAATAACGCCCTTTTAAGGCCAAGGGCCTATGCCGTCAAAGAGAAAAAAAGGGTTTGTCCTCGCTCAAACTACAACTGGTTTACTTTATAAGTTCGAAACCCTTTTAAGGCCAAGGGCCTTCGCCATCATAGAGAAATAAAGGGTTCGACCTCGCTCGAACTGTGATGGCTATTGATTCGATAAGTTTGAATTAACACTCTCTTAAGGCAAATGGCCTTCGCCATCAAAGAGAAAAAAAGGGTTCGACCTCACTCGAACTATGATGGGTTGTTATTTTGATAAGTTCGAATTAACACCCTCTTAAGTCCAAGGGTCTTCGCCACCAAAGAGAAAAAAAAGAGTTCAACCTCGCTCGAACTACGGCGGGTTGTTGTTTCGATAAGTTTGAATTAACATCCTCTTGAGGCAAAGGGCCTTCGCTATCAAAGAAAAAGAAACTCTCGACCTCGATCAAACCACGATGGGCTATTATTTTGATAAGTTTGAATTAACACGCTCTTGAGGCCAAGGGCCTTTGACATCAAAAAGAAATAAAGGTTCGACCTCGCTCGAACCACGACGGAATGTTGATTCGATAAGTTCGAAATAACACCCTCTTGAGGCCAAGGGCCTTCACCATCAAAGAGAAAGAAAGGTTTGACCTCACTCGAACCACGACGGACAATTGTTTCGATAAGATAGAAATAATACCCCCTTAAGGCCAAGGGCCTTCTCGATCAAACAGAAAGAAAGGTTAGACCTCGCTCGAACCACGATTAGCTGTTGTTTTGATAAGTTTGAAATAACACCTTCTTAAGGCCAAGGTCATTCGCCATCAAAGAGAAAGAAAGGTTCGACCTCGCTCGAACCACGACAGGCTATTGGTTCGATAAGTTCGAAATAACGCCCTCTTGAGGCCATGGGCCTTCCCTATCAAAGAGAAAGAAAGGTTCGAACTCGCTCGAAACACGATGGGCCTTTGTCTCGATAAGTTCAAAATAACACCCCCTTAAGGCTAAGGGCCTTCGCCATCAAATAGAAAAAAAGGTTCGACCTCACTCATACCATGATGGGCTGTTGTTTCGATAAGTTCATAATACCCCCTTAAGGCCAAGGGCCTTCGCCATCAAATATAAAGAAAGGTTCGACTTGCTCGAACCACGACGGGCTGTTATTTTGATAAATTTGAAATAACACACTTTTAAGGCCAAGGGCCTTCGCCATCAAAGAGAAAGAAAGGTTCGACCTCGCTCGAACCACGACGGGTAGTTACTTCGATAACTTTAAAATAACACCCTCTTGAGGCCAAGGGCATTCGCCATCCAAGAGAAATAAAGGTGTGACCTTGCTCGAGCCACAACTTGTTGTTTTGATAAGTTAGAAATAGAACCCTCTAAGGCCAAGGGCCTTCGCCATCAAAGAGAAAGAAAGGTTTGACCTCGCTCGAACCACGACGAGTTGTTGTTTCAATAATATTGAAATAACACCTTCTTGAGGCTAAGGGCCTTCGCCATCAAAGAGAAAGAAAGGTTCGACCTCGTTCGAACCACGATGGGGTGTTTATTCTATAAGTTCAAAATAACTCCTTCTTGAGTCCAAGGGCCTTTCGCCATCAAAGAGAAAGATAGGTTCGACCTCGCTCAAACTACGATGGGTTTTTGTTTCAATATGTTCGATATAACACCCCTTAAGCCTAAGGGCCTTCGCCATCAAAGAGAAAGAAAGGTTCGACCTCGCTCGAACCACGATGGGAAGTTGTTTCAATAAGTTCAAAATAACACCCTCTTAAGGCCAATGTCTTTTGCCATCAAAGAGAAAGAAAGGTTCGACCTCGATCGAACCAAGACGGGCTGTTATTCCAATAAGTTCAAAATAATGCTCTTTAAGGCCAAGGGCCTTCACCATCAAAGAAATAAAGAAAGGCTCGACCTCGCTCGAACTACGATTGGTCGTTATTTTGATAAGTTTGAAATAACGTCCTTTAAGGCCAAGCTCATTCACTAAAAAGGAAAAGAGTTTGGCTACCACCAAAGGAAAAGGAAAACAGGAACTCGTCGGGCGAGCCTCTGTTTTGCGCTGAGGTCATGAATAGTTAGAAGAAAAATTGAAATACAAGACAAATAGCGAAGAAGAAAACTCTTCAATTATGCAATGTCATAAGTGCGGGTTACCGTCGCTTATATATGGCCCAGGCCAGCCAAATAAAAATAAGAGAAGAAAGAGAAAATAGAATGAACAGACGCCAACCAACAAAGAAAATAAAAATAAAAACAAACTATGACATTCTTCATTCGGCGTCATTACCGTCGTCGTCATCATCATCTATACAAGGTTCATCATCATCACCATCTGCACCCCCATTAGCTTCTGGTGTCGCCGTGTCGTATTTACAGTTGATGCGAGCCTCACGAGCTTTCACTCGCGCTTCTTCATAAGCAGCCTTAGCCACGGTGCCTGCTTCCCAAAAACCCTTATATATGTCCCGGGGGCTTCGGCATAAACCTAGAGCTCATGCACTAGGCGGGGAACAGCAGTAGAAGACGATTCAACCTGAGCTTTTTAGTATCTTGTTCTCCGCCTCCAAGGACACAGCTTGATCTCCTAGAACTAAAGCATCAACCGTGATGATCCGCTCCTCGAGCCTCCACTCCATAAGAGTAAATGTCGACCTCTCTGATTCTTGCCAAGATTGGAGTACACAGATGGTATCCTCCAGGGTTACCACCCTTGCCAGAGCCTCAGACCAGCAACCTTAATCTCCATCGCGGTCAACTTCCCTCTCCCCTCTGCACTCATCGCATCGACTCGGACCAAATTCTGGTCTATCTCTGACTGCATAGACCTCATCTTGTCCTGCAAATATTCACACTCTGCACCAACCTCTTTACCCATGTCGAACTCCTCGTCCTTGATACGAAGTTTCTCCTCAAGCTCGCTCTTGCTACGGATCATCTGCAGTAATTCCCGATCCCTTATTTCTAACTCCGCTCCTAGAGCCCGATTACGGGGTTTTGTCCTCATCCATTCTTGCAACTCGTGACATCTGTCACGATAGGGATTGTATTTCTCCAGCATCTGCAAGAAAAACCTCGACCGGGTGTTGGCCCTATGAATGCTTTCCCTTTCAACCATATACATATGAAAAATAGAAAGACAGTTAAACTAGTGCTTTCGAACAAAGGGGAGAACTTAAAATGAGAGCCAAATTCAATGTACCCTAAAGCCCATGACAGGCACTCGTCCCTAAACTCAGCATCAGGGATATCCCGTAGGGACTTTTTCTCAGCTTCTGAACATAACTAGCTAAATTGCGGCATCAGATTATCCCCCTGCGCCAAGAGGTTAACGTTGGAAGGGATCTGGAAAATACGAGTTGAGCCTCCCGCATGAACCACCAAATGAGTAAGGCCCTTCTCGAACATCCTGACATCATCAGGATTCAGGTCTGACTCGGATTCATACTCGTCAATTACCTGGCCTATTCCCCTTTCCGCTGTTTAATGAGGAACGCTAGCCGCTGCAGAAAAAGAGGGCACATCTGAAGTCACAATAGCAGCGCCAGAGGTATGGTACTCTACCCCGACAAGGCATTGATCAACACTAACATCAAGGACATATGGCTGAGCCACGACGACAGCCGGAGCTTCCAAGAGCATACTGGCTGCGCCGACTTCAACAATCCACTCCGATTCTCTGGGAGATGCCATAACAACACCTTTCCTGAGCCCATCGGTGGAGATCATCAAGGTGAATCACTGTCGGTGGCGCCATCTCAAACTCTACTCTCTGCCTCTTCGACGGTCCTTCCTCCTCCCTAGTCGACGGTGACTCGTTCGTAGGACAGACGGAACTGGTCAGGACCTCGTCCTGAGAAGCGGCCCTCCCTGGAGTGACCAAGACCACAGATTCAACCGAAGCAGCCCTTGACGAAAGGGCGTGTAGCAGGTATAGTGACAAGACGAGCGGAGGCAGCCGGTTGGCGAAAGGCTAGCTGAGGGGCCCTTGCTCTCCGCACCCTCCCTGACAATGATGAACGATGCATAAGAGGAAAAACAAAAAATAAAGAGAGAAAATAGTAAATAAGGACGTCATCTCACCTGTAAGAGTCCTGCGTCAAAACCTCTCATGGAAAGTCGACCAGGTCTGAAATCCTACTGTGTGGGGGGAAGAATAACCTTTTCCTATTCGGGAATCCCTTCAACATGCATCAGGGGCAATCTCTTAGCTTCATAAAAATAAAGCGGTTTAGTATCCGCGGAAAATGGCCGAACGTTCCATTAGTCAAAGATGCAAACTTACGGGCAAAATTCCATCTCTCGGGGAATCCCGTTGGGTCAGCCACAATATGCTCGGTCCGCATATAAAAGTAATTTTAATAGAAATGACGATTGGTTCTATCATCCATCTTCACCATCAGACCCTTTGATCCCCTAGGACGCGCGTGAATCATCGTACCTCGATGCAGTTGTGGAGCAAAATGCTAAGCATATGTCCCAAAGTGACGTCACGATCGACAAGCTCCGCATATTTGAGCTGCATGAGAAATAAATTGTACAAATAAGGAGAAAGTTGAATAGGTCACACCCCATAATAGCAGCAGAAATCTACCACCGGCATGGGAAGAGGAAGCATGTACCCTACAATTAAGGGGTAGGCGAAGAGCACACAATATGCGGGGCGGTCGAAATGAACTCCGTCGTCCCTCTCTGCTGGCCGTATCTCAACAAAACTAGGGATTACCCATCGTTCCTTCAACTCTACAATTACTCTTTCTCTCACAATGGATGCGACGTGTTCCGGCTCCGCTCCATCGCCGAAACTGAAGTCAGTCGTATCCCTCCCTAGACGAGGCAGAATTTTATCTACCAAGGAAATCTCCTCATCCTCTATCACATCCACTTCTCTGGTGGCCTGAGTAGAGATATTTGTTCCGAGGCAGGAAGATTATCATGAGAAGAATCGCCAGCCATTTTCAGCAGAAAACTCTCCAAAAGAAGTGATACGAAGAAAAAGATTAAAGGTTGCAGTGAGCAAGAAAGTAAGCAAGAATTCAAGGTATTAGAGAAAGTGATATCTGGAGAACTCTCTCAAACGAATGATGAAGTGCATAAAGTAAATGACAAGTTTCCCAATTTATAAGAGATAAAAATTCCCCCAGCATGAAAATCAAGAGTCGCCATTTAAATCCCATGTAAAACGAAATATTTCAGTTCCCCGGGAATGT
Source organism: Nicotiana benthamiana (assembly GCA_034376525.1). Classification (NCBI taxonomy): domain Eukaryota; kingdom Viridiplantae; phylum Streptophyta; class Magnoliopsida; order Solanales; family Solanaceae; genus Nicotiana; species Nicotiana benthamiana. The sequence continues at coordinate 64,524,500 of CM067334.1, read as the reverse complement.
GTGTTTTAATGGTAGCATGCATAAAGCAACGCTTTATTGCCAACTAGTGTTTCGATTCCGAAACCGTCGAAACGGTCCACGAGTATCCTAAAAATACCTCCACTCTGCCAAAAGTGGACAGAATGCGACTAAGGAATAAAAAATTGGTGGTCAGACTTTGCAAATGCGTTCCATCTATTGAGCCCAACAAAGGACGACCCCGACGGACAGAGAGACTAGTTGTACTTTTCAAAATTTGACCGCCACGACCCCTTTTAGCAATCGGGTAGTAGAATTCAATAGAGTCCACTTCATTCCTCCTCTATGATATCCGACACACCGAAGAGAGAAATGCCTAGCCACGACAAGAACGCGACGCTGACCCAAGCGCGCCAAGTCATCGCAGGGGTAAAGAGTTCTGGACTATATATATATAGCCAAGGAAGGCTTTCAAAGGGGAGGGGGAATTCTCTATCTCTCTCACTGAAGAAAAATAAGAACAAAGCTCCATTCTTGTATCCTGACAAGGAAAAACGATTGTAATACTCCTTCATCATCTATCGATAAAAGAAGGCAGTGTCGAATATTAATGAAATTATTGATAGTTCATTCGTCCCATATGTAATCATTATTATGAGAACTTTCGATCTGGAATCAATTAAGTTTGACTAAGATTTATTCCTTCATTATCGATTGATTTGTTCAAAAAGTTTTGGGTCAAACAGTACCTTACATTTCTCTTTTATTTGTTTTTGAAAATATTTAAAGGAGGCCTCATGCTAATACTAATGTCATTTCTTCTATGGGACAAGCCAAATGAAATCTTCCAGTGATGGGTGGCCATGACACAAATATCTCTAGTTGATTTAATATCAGTAAAATTTAGTTTCTTCCGGAACCATTACATTATTTTTTTGTCAAATATATAGACAAACGATTAGATTTGGCCCTTTTTTTATTTTGGCACTTTAACTTAGTCTTTTTCCATTTTGGTCCTCCGATTTTATTATTTATTTCACTTTAACACAAAATTTTTTATCCCAAGTAAAAATGCAGCACGTGCAAATACCTAGCTGCTACCCCCACCCCCATAATTTTTTTTTGTAATTTCAAATTATTATTTTTCATTTTTCTGTCCTCCCTTCCGGGGAATATATATATATATATATATATATATATATATATATATATATATATATATATATATATATATATATATATATATATATATATATATATATATATATATATATATATATATATATATATATATGTATGTATATATATATATGTATGTATATATTTCAGTAATAACTACGGATTCAATTGAACTTATAACTTTCGACTGGGAGTAAAAATTTGTATGTAAAAAATTTGTTAAATTGTAAAAATATCATATATGAACCCATAACTTTAAAAATATAATTGGTTCAGTGTTAAAAACATTAAAATTGAATTCATAATTTTTATATTTTGAATCCGCCTCTGCGTTGGGAGTATGACATTTGGCTTAAAAATGACTCTCACGCGCCTACAAGGGTGAGACAATCAAACATGGAATCTAGTGAGCTTTTGTGTAAAGTCAAACAAAAGAAATAAAGTCCGAGGGCCAAATGGAACAAGATTGAGTTAAAGTGCCAAAATAAAAAATTATATTTGACCTAATTTTTTTCCAATTATCTATCATGTAATATGAAATTTCAAAATAGTTAAATCTTAATTTCCAGAAAGATAGAAAATTCAGCATTTCGTGTTCCCACTCTAAACTTTGTTGGTCAAATTTACACTCTTCTTTAACTCTTGAAATCACCTCCTACACAATCTATTGTGTTACAATTTAGTTGGTCTTGGTAATTTTAAAAGTTTTTTTTTCTTTTCTTTTGTAACTGAATTGGGTACATTTCTTCTGTTCATAGCCAGCAAAAGCGTCTGCCACAGTACTGCCCTCTCTGAATATGTGACTAATGTCCTGCGAGCCCATGGCGTCAAGTGATACACCATTCGTTGATATTAAAAATAACTGAAAAAGGTCAAAATTACCACCGTACTGTCGGTTATTGTTTAAAATTATCTTTTGTTATACTACTTAAGTTGATTGAATCCCTACCGTTATACTTTTGTACTATCGGATATTATGTAAAATTATCCTACTTAGTTGATTAGATCCCTATCGTTATTCTTTTATCCAAAATACTCCTAATTTAGACAGCAAGTCAGATGTCACTTCCAAACTCAATTGATTCATCCCAAATTTAAAATACCCAAAGCTTCTCTTATCTGCCCCGCTACCTGACCCTAAACTTGCCACTCTCAATAACTCCACCTCAGTAGCATTTGGGTGGCGTCACAGCTGTATTAAAGCAATGTTTAATTAAATGATCCGGCTATGATGATGCCATTATCCGGTAATAGTACAACAACGATGGAGGAAGAGGTGGCGGTGCTACGGGAGACTAGTAGTAGGGTGCTGGTAGGCAGAGGCGGATGCAGTGTGGTAGTTATGAGTTTAATTGAATTCGTAACTTTCGACGCAGAATTAAAAATTTATGTGTAAAAATACATTAAAATTGCAAAAATAATAAATTTTAACACATAGCGTTAAAAATATAATTAGTATGGTGAAAGAAAGGAAGAACACAAAGCGGGAAAACCTGAAACCCAGAACTAAACTGATCAAACAGCAAACCCCATCTAGCATAAGCCAGAAAATACTCGTCGGAGACTTAATAGACCCATCTGACAGCGAAACTAACCTTCCTCTAAAGTTGTTGCTCCAGCGACCTTGCTGTACTGCTGCTAACTGTTTCATTTTTTCCGTAAAATATTCAAAGAAAGAGCCTTACATCTTCTTTGGATGGTTGTTAACTATTGCATTGTATTGTATTGAATTGTATTCTTATCCTAAAATAATGTTTGTTTTGATCATTTCATTAAAATTGATTGGTTTGTACTGTTAAATTTACTGTTCCGAAATAATAAAAAATTCCATTTTTTAAAACAACCAGCTTGATGTGTTGGGATTGTTTCTTATTTTTTTTCTTCTAATTATACGCTAACTTGTTACTCCATAATTTTATTTTACTCTTTACTTTTTCTTTTCCTAATTTTAACTCCAAATTTCTAACGTATGACCTACTTTTTCTTCGTCCATTCTTTCCTGAACTTTTGCCGCTTCCAACTCCAACGTAAAAGGTATAGATTTTACCGTTCTTTTTATTAAGTTCTTCCTCCTAATGTGATTTTAACTCCATTTCGTTATTCCTTTATTTTGCTAATTCACGTTCCTTTCTTTATAAGGAATATTTGGCGATAAATTAGTAGAAAAGAGTTTCCTTAAATTATTTTTATGTGAATTCTTTACAAATTTAATATTTAAATAAATAAGAGTATTTTAATAAATTTATTAGTTATAATATAATATAATATAATCAAATCAAATAATAAAATATTATTTAACAACAGTAAACAATACAATCTATTTAAATATTATATTCATAAAACGATACGATATAATATAATATAATGCATTATAAAAGATGCATGACAACCATCCAAACCCGTTATTAGCTGGGGAAAGTGATTGGTAACAAATTTAAAAATAAAAGATGCATGAAAACCATCCAAACCCGTTATTAGCTGGGGAAAGTGATTGGTAACAAATTTAAAAATAAAAGATGCATGAAAACCATCCAAACCCGTTATTAGCTGGGGAAAGTGATTGGTAACAAATTTAAAAGGGTTTAATCAAAGAAAGAAAAGAATGTTACTTTCTCTTAAGAATCTAAAAGGGGTTGCTTACCCACTATGTTTTTATTGTATTTGAATTTCAACGATTAAAAATGACACCATGAACAAAAGCGGAAGCTCAGAGAAGCTTCAGACAATGAGACGAAGGAGAAGATTTGACTAAAATAGATTCGGGTTGAGGTAGATCCGAATTGATGGATTATAATAAACATTGGAAGCAATTTCAGTATCAAAATCACATGTAATCTATACAACTAGCATAAACCGGATTTCACGGGTTACCTCTTGAAGCGTGAACATATCTCTTCTACCATGTGAGCCTTCAATTCCATAACTTCTCAATGGAATCTCCATCACCCGCATAATCGTGATCCTCGATCGTTCCACGGTCATCAACTGTGTTACCCAAATAATACTCAGAAATAACAATTTCGTGGGGGTGAAATTTCTAGGAAAAGTTGGCTGAAAATTTCAGCCACCATGTACTACTGTCTCTACGTGAAAAACCTTATGTATTTATAGCACAAGTTTTAAGGGTTAAGATCCTTTCCCAAAACCTGTTGGATTTTCTTTTCTACGAGAAAAAATATTCTTTCATTTCCTATTATTTAGGCATAGTATGGACCATAGAATTTAATTAACAAGGTGTGACGACTCAACCCGTCGTGTCATGTATTTCCATCCATTTTTCTCCATTTTATGCTTCTACATATTTCATTTTATGTGCTTGGTGAATTTAAAGTAATTCGGATAGAGTTTGGTTGGAGATGAGACAATTAGTCTCTTTAGGGAGAGTTTGGTTTGGAATAGTCAACCTGATGTTGACTTGTGAGTTAGAAGGCTCGGAATGGATTTTCGATGATTCAATTGGTTTTGGGGGATGATTTAAGGCCTAGGAAAGCCATCGGAAGTGAATTTGGAGGTTCGGTGTAGAAGTTAGCCTATTTTGGTGAAGTTAGGATTTTGAAGAAATCCGGTTGATATGCGAAATTTTGATCGGAGGGTCAGAAAGGAATTCCGAGAGTTGCAGCAGGTTCGTTAGGTGATTTTGGACGGTGTGCAAAATTTTACTTGATTCGGAGGTGTTTAGATCGGGTTTTGTATCGAATGCCAGTTTCGCAAATTTTGTTTAACTTAGGCTTGAATCCATTGTGATTTGATGATTTTTGTGTTGTTAGATGTGTTTTTAGGATTGGAAAAATTTTGAATAAGGTTTTAGGATGTGTTGGTTCTTTTGATTGAGGTCCCCGGGGCCTCGGGGTGATCTCGGGTGGTTAAACAGCGAATTCGGAGTTTGTTGCATGATTTGGTTTGCTGGTTCAGTTCTTTCCGCATCTGTGGAAAAGGGACCGCATAAACGGTTCCGCAGATGCGGCGTATTGGTCGCAATCGCGGTCTGGGAGGCCTTGGTTTGGATCGCAGAAGTGGAAGGAGAATTTGCAAAAGCGGCACCCGTATAAGCGATATTGGGCCACAGAAGCGGACCTTGGTGATTTAATTGAGACCGTATAAGCGGTTGTTTGGTCGCATATGCGGTGACCATAGGTGCAGTTATTTGACTGCATGAGAGGTAATCGACCTTGGAGGGTCCAAATGGTCCTCGATTCTTGTGAATTTGATATTTATAGGCTCGTGGCAAGATAAGGATCGTTTCGATGTAAAATTTCTGGATTTCGAGAAATGGGCCTAGTGCTGGAATTTTGCTAATTTCGCGATTTTCGATATTTTTCGAGTCTTTTCGATTGGCTATATTTCGTTAGACTATTGCAATATATTCTTTGTGGTTTTGGCCAAAAGTCGACGCGCGAGGAGGTCGATTTGAGAGGAAAGGGCATTGTGGGCTAGTATTCGGCCGACTAGAGGTGAGTAATGCTTGTAAATACTGTTATGAGGGTTTGAAACCCCGGACTTTCACATCGTAACGCTATATTGCGTCGTGACACGCACTCCACGATGAGTGCGAGGTCGGTTACTATTGAGGATTGTGAATTGGTCCATCCCGGGTGAGAACTACACTATATTGGCGATTGATTTACAATGTTGTACTGATATTATTTGGGCTTGATGCCATGTTCGGGTGTCAGGACCCAAATTTAGGCAAGCCCGACCAGTGAAACATTCCCAGCCAAATCATTAACTTAAATACCATTTTAGCTTAAAATTCTCAGTTTGATAGCAATAGAAATACTGCGGAAAACGTAATCAACAGTAATAACAGCCCCAAAGGATCTGGCGTCACAAGTCAGAGCCTCTAGATAAAACACAACATTATCATAAACAAGAAAAAATCTAGATGCGGAAATAAAAGATAGATAAGAGGTCAAATCAGGTCCTGTGGACGCCAGCAGCTACCTCGATATCTCTGGAATCGAACAAGGCAACACCAGATAAGCACAACTGAGCCTCCGGGATCCCTGTATCTTCAGACAAGGTGCTGAGAGTAGAGTGAGTACTTCCAACTCATTGAGTAAGAGCAATAAATAACAACCGAATGTAAGAAATCCGGCAAGAACACTATACAGTTCTAATATCAACAGTAAATAATGCAAAACAGGGGAGAGAATCTGATAAATACTTTCCTTTCCGTCGGACTAGTTATTAACACTGTTGCGGCGCGCAGCCCGATCCAATACAATATATATTATATTGCGGTGCGCAGCCTGATCCAATATAATATATAATATACTGCGGCGCGCAGCTCGATCCACAATAATATATATAATGATGCGGCGTGCAGCCCGATCCAATAATATAGTACTGTGCTCACTGGGGGTGTGTGCAGACTCCGGAGGGGCTCCTTCAGCCCAAGCGCTATAATACTGCGGCGTGCAGTGCTATCCATATAATATATTGTTGCGGCGTTCAGCCCGATCCATATAATGTATATAATGCTGCGCCGTGCAACCCGATCCATATAATGTATATAATGCTGCGGCGTGCAGCCCGATCCAATATAATATATATAATGCTGCGGCGTGCAGCCCGATCTAATATAATATAAATAATGTTGCGGCGTGCAACTCGATCCAATATTATATATATATATATATATATATATATATATATATATATATATATATATATATTTAATCTTGTGCTGCAATCATTCCTGATGGTTTGTCCAATTCCATTATTAGATTGTGAACTCAAACTTTATACTTATAAGAACCGATGATTTAATCTTCCGTGTATAAGCTAAACTCTATACACTAAATCATCTACTATATAAGCATAGTACACAGACTATCATATGATATATTTAAAACTTTATTAAAACTGAATAAATAATTATTTCATAATAAATACAATATTTATACCAAACCCATGGTTAATGTTTTTATTACATTTGAATTTCAATGATTAAAAATGACGCCATGAACAAAAATGGAAGCTGAAAAAAGCTTCAACGATGAGACGAAGGAGAAGATTTGAGTAAAATAGATTCGGGTCCGAGGTAGATCCGAATAGGGATTTTTCGTGATAGTGGGGTGAAAGAAAGGATAATTAAGAGTGACGAGTTTAGGGTCGTGTTATGAGGCGGACAAGAGATGGTTCCAGGATTTGGGAATGACACGTGGGTTGCCGTCTAAATTAGGGGTAGACTTGAACAAGAGTATAAACGCAGACACCCGATCGATCAAATAGTATAACAAAAGATAATTTTAAAAAATATCCAATATGTTATAAATATAATCCTATTTAAGGTGAATGTCTATATTTAGAGAGATTCTAGGGTTTACTACTTGGTGGCTAAGTCACCACCTCCCTATAAATATAGGGGTTCTATTCCATTCTAAACCATCCCAAAGTATCAATAAGAGTACTCTTCTCTCTACTTTTCTCTCTATTGTTCTTGTTCTTGTATTATTTTTCTTGTTCTTATATTATTTCATAACACGTTATCAGCACGAGTCTCTAACCAATTAAATTTAATATTCAGCAATTATCGCTCTCAGAATCTCGAGTTGCAATCAGATTCATCCACTCTAATTCGTGTTCCGTCGTTTGGATTTTTCTATTTGAGTGAAACGAGATTTGTGATATTTTGGTTTATGAAATTCTTTAATTTTTTTTCTTTCTCGTTGTTTACTTTTGTTTTCTTTTTGAAGGTGAATTTCCAAGCAAAAGAGTGTAATAACGATTGCTATTGCTCCATATGAGAATTTCTATATGGAAAATAGAAGAGATGGTATCATCATAAAATAATGCAACGGGATGGAAACTCAAGAGGTATATTCGATATCACAACATTTATTGGTATACCTTAAAGGTAAGTAATTTACTTTTCCCTTTCAAATTCTTGAAACTCTACGATTTTATTTCATATACAAACATAGACAACAAAGTTTGATTATAACTCTAATGGAGTTTGTAAGGAATTATAACCACGTGAAGTGGTAAAAGTTCTATGTCTTGCCATGATTAAATTCATGTATGATTGTGGGCAAAGAATTGAAAATCCGTCCCATTGAATTTGCTTCATTCTCATTCCCTTTAGAGAATGTGATAGCAGTATGTGATAAGTCTGAAAGAAGACAAAATTATTACCGTGAAGGTATCAATGGATGTGGACGTGGAAATAGACGGAATTACAATCGTCATCATTGTGATAATGAGAATAATAAAGATTCTCCAAATAATCTTTCACTTTATGAAAGAAATATTTGACATGAGATTGTATATAGCACATACAGATGATTATGATCCATTCCCTGAAGTGAATGTGATAATTGTAATAAAGCCCGTAAGTATGGACACGCTCTTGATGTAATTTTGTTTTATGTCTGACATTATGAAAAGAAAATTCGTTGCCCTTGAAATTTCGGGCAAGAACTATATGACATGCGTGTTGGATGCTGAAATCCATTTGGATGCAATGGGTCTTGGAGACACCATTAAAGACAGAAATAATGCATCCACCCAAGACTATGCAAAGGCCTTGATTTTCTTGCGCCATCACCTTGATGAAGGTTTGAAACTGTGCTAAGGCCTTGATTTTCTTGCGCCATCACCTTGATGAAGGTTTGAAACTGTGCTAAGGCCTTGATTTTCTTGCGCCATCACCATGATGAAGGTTTGAAAATTGACTATATCACAGTCAAAGATCCACCTATCTTGTGGAATGGCTTAAAGGAGAGATATGACAACCTGAAGTTGGTCACTCTGCCACAAGCACGATGCGATGAGAATCCAAAAGCAAATAGTTCATAAACTATATATTATCGTTGCGGTGGAAAAGGGCACTGGGCGAAAATTTGCCGTGTACCAAGACATTTGGTTGAGCTTTATCAAGTATCTCTAAAAGGTAAATGCCCTGAAACCAATTCTGTCTCTGACGACAATTTTGACATCACCCACTTGGATGTGGCAGACTTCTTTGAGCACCCTGAGGGGAAAATAGACCACTTAATTGGTGATGGATCTGTGATGAAGGAAGATGGAATTGTTTGATTTTATTTTACTTATTTGTATTAGTTAGTGAATAAACTAATAGTCATTAGTATCAGCTCGTATTAGTTAGCTTATGATATAATGTTAGTATTAATTCTTTAGAATGTTTCAATATGCTTAAATTTCAAAGATATTTTTATTTTCCAGTAGAGTTAATCGACTAACCTAACAGTTAGTCGATTATCTAATATTTCGCATTAAAACTGGATTTTTCCGCAAGGCAAGATAGTCGACTATCTGATTTAGATAGTCGACTAACCTGATGACTGTTTACTAAGATAGTCGACTATCTGATTTAGATAGTCGACTAACCTGATGACTGTTTACTAAGATAGTCGACTATTTGATTTAGATAGTCGACTAACCTGATGACTGTTTACTAAGTTAGTCGACTATCAACTTAGTTAGTCGACTAACTAATATTTCGCATTAAAACTGGACTTTTCTGCAAGGCAAGATAGTCGACTATCTGATTTAGATAGTCGACTAACCTGATGAGTGCTTCCCAAGTTAGTCGACTGTTAACTAAGTTAATCGACTAACCTCAGCAGATTTTGAAAATATTATTTAATTATGAAGCAACGGATTAAATTTGTTTATTCTCATGTTCATATATCTCTTTTGATTAACTGATTCATGTACCACACATACGATATTCAAAGAGAAGAAATATTACTCTCATTTAAGTATGTGTAAGGCAGATGCTACTACAATTTCTGGTAGTAGTAAATTGATTAAAGGCTCCGGAAGAGCAACTATAACTTTGCCTAAAGGAACAACATTTTAGAGAATGCAATGTTCTCCTCGAAGTCTAAAAGGAACTTGTTGAGTTTTAAAGATATCATTCAAAATGGATATCATATTGAGACAATAGATGAGAATAATCTTGAATTCCTCATTTACTCATGAAAATGAGGCTGCCCACTTCGGTTTGGGGTCACGCCATTTTGCATGCAGCAATGCTAGTTCGTCTCAGAACGACGAATTATCACAAATATTCCCCGTTGCAATGAGTTTTGGGTCATGAACCTAATATATCCCACTTAAGAATTTTTGGATGTGCAGTATATGTGCCTGTAGTACCGCCATATTGCACCAAAATGGGTCTAGGTTAGGAATATATGTTGAGTTTGAATCGCCCTCCATTATTCGCTACCTCGAAACATTGACAGGGGATTTGTTCACTGCACGATTTGCAGACTGTCAATTCGATGAGACACTTTTCCCAAAATTAGGGGGAGAAGTTGGTGAAACCAAACGGGAAATTTTGTGGAAAAATGCATCATTATCTCATCTTGATCCACATACCTCTATTTGTGAAAAAGAGGTGCAAAATATTATCCATTTGCAAAGAATAGCAAATCGAATGCCAGACGCATTTACAGATTTGAAAAGGATAACAAAATCACATATCCTCGCAGTGAATGTGACAACATCTGATTCACGAATACATATTCATTATTGGAAGAATATGAACATGAAATTGGTATTGAATATACCACACTCACCCCTAGAAGGAGGTTTGAGATGATATATGAAAATAATGTCATTGTTATGGCATGAATAGTCATTGGTTACGTACCTATTGTACGCCAAAATAATTTGTCAATGTGATTATCAAAGGACAATAATAATGCAAGAAACATATCTTGCATATAATTTTGACATGACCATAATGGTATAAATTTCTCTTTAAAAGAGATATTCACCACATGGATGTTGATGAATTTGTGGTAGTACAAAATTAATTGAGAGCTATAGAAGAGCCAATTATTACTATGTTGGAGAAACACAATTGATTACCAATAAGGTATTGTGTTGTAGTAAGTCTCAAAGAAACTTATTCAGTTTCCAAAGTATATGTGAAAGCGATTGATTATATTGAGACTATAAATAAAGGAAAGATTTGATATCTTCTATTACTACAACTTGTAGCGGGATAATCTGTATGTGAAAAACTACCCGCTTTATTCTCCAATTTGTACTACACAAGAATATCACAATAAAGTGGACATTTATTGATATAAAAACCCATATCATAATAAACTTGAAGTTTATTGATAATTGCACATGTCATGGTGTAAATTTGAAGTTTATCAATATTGATAATTTATTCAGTTGGCATTCGGGTTAGCCATATCATTTTAAGTATGATGTGCAGTAATAGAGAATTCACATGGGTAAATATTAAAGAACTAGAAAGTTCTTTACGAATTCTCTTGTGTTACTTGTTCTCATTAATTAATTGACCAACTAAAGAGTTCGGGTTGAATCCCATAAATTCTGGAAATATCAAAGGTGAATATGGGCCCATTCACCTGCCATGTATACCACATATGATGCATCTATGATATGGTTACATGTGCGATTGTTATTAACCTGCAGCCTGGCCGGTGCTTGCGAGGTAAATTGCTCAGTAATATAACTTCGAGCATAATTTCCAGATTTTCTATTCAAGATAGTTCATCTTGATAAGTTGGTTTACATCATAGTTGGTTTAGCAAGATAATTATTGAGTGCCTCCACTTAATAGCTAAACTGTTTCTTATGAGAACAAAGTTATATATATCAGTTTGATATACGTTGTATACGAGAGTATATTATATTCTCCCCTCACAAGTGGTTTAGGGTCAGGAACCAAATAACTCCATCTTATTATTATTGATGTGCGGTGTATATTTTCATTAACACCATAATGCACAAAGATGGACGCTCAAAGTTGAGGAAACAAGTTAGCTTTTCTAACATGAGGGGGAGACATGATAAACACTTGAGAAAAGGTTACATGGGATGAATTATCATTTGTATATATAGATCCTCGAATATCATAATATGAACCTGAAGTTCATAAAAAGATAATTCAATTGCAACATATTGCAAAGCATGCTATACGCATTTGCTGACCCAAAGAAAGTAACTATACTCTCACTGCAAATGCTCATATTAAGTCCCAGAAGGACAAAGTCTTTGATACGCTTAAAGCGTATAGACAAATCGGTTTCAAAAGGAACTTCTTAATAAAGAAGATGAGCAAATGATCAAAGTGATCATAATGGGGAGGCAATTGATCTAGAAGATCACATGACATAACACTTCATAAATCTCATGAGAGATTCAGGTACCTGAATATATGAATAAAGAGATCTCCATGTTATGTCTTTATGAAAAATTTATTGAAACCGATATAAAATGTTCGTCGACGACATCTATGATAGCGCTAAATATCGATGAGGATCTTATGTTTGTCGAATACAAACAAAAATATTGGCTAAATGGAAGAGATACAATTCAAGCAGAATTGATTCCATATGAAAGACATGTAGTTTTGGACATGTAGTTCAAATACTTGAAAGTATAAAGTCAATGATTGAAGTTGCTTGAAGCATATACAATTCTTGGTCCTGAAGTACCACATCCTAAGTGCAACTTGTGTAGATATGTATCTTGCTATAACTATAAGCATGATGGCATCGAGAATACCTCTATGGAGATATTGAAGAGTCATTCCACGACATTATATGAAGATGTTCATATCTATCAAGAATGATAATTTCAAGGTGCGGAATATTTATTCAAATCAATATGGCTGATTTATTTATCAAATCTCTACAAAAGATCGTTTTGACGATAATGCACAAGATTGGAATGCAAATGCTCAAGGATGTGAATTGATGCTCTTTTCAGGGGGAGTTAATGCGCGTTGCACTCTTTTTCCCTTACAAGGTTTTGTCCCACTGGGTTTTCCTTGCAAGGTTTTTAACGAGGCAACCAATAGGCGCATATTCAAACATGTGTACTCTTTTTCCTTTTCTATAATTTTTTTCCCATTGGGTTTTATTTAGTTAAGGTTTTAACGAGGCACATTATTGAATAGACATTCAAGGGGGAGTGTTATAAATAGAATTCTATTTAAGGTGAATGTCTATATTTAGAGAGATTCTAGGGTTTACTACTTGGTGGCTAAGTCAACACCTCCCTATAAATATAGGGGTTCTATTCCATTGTAAACCATCCCAAAGTATCAATAAGAATACTCCTCTCTCTACTTTTCTCTCTATTGTTCTTGTTCTTGTATGTTCTTGTTCTTATATTATTTCATAACACAATAGTTAATATAGGAGCAATTTTCACCCTTTTTTGTAAAAACAAACAAACAGAGTGAGACCTTAAAAAAACAAACAAAAAATAAGAAAATAAGCTCGTTTTCTTTGCCGCATGAGCGCTAATGATATTTCTATTTCCACTTTGGACAAGTACATGGAGGGTGTTGGCAGGAATAAATGCTAGATATAATAAAAATATTGAGGAAAACAAAGGGAGAAACACCTAATGCGAATTTCACACGTCCATTTCCATCTGTGAGTGCAGAATACACAAAATGGCATGTCGCATAAGGTGTTCAAGAGACACACCTCTGCCAGGTAAAAGTGTACTCTATGCGGTCAGTTACTAAGTTTAAGTATACCTTACAAAAAGTGCCTAAGTTCCAAGGTAAGCTCCTACTAGATTCTACTATTTCTGATATTCCTATTGGATTTGAGCAACTTGAGTATGAATATTGTATCGCTATTCCCCTCGCTTAGCCCCGCTCTTTGGTTTTGGATGGATCCGTACTGGAAGCGTAGGGACTATCTAGGTATTTGACCTTTTTATTTTTCTTAATTTGAAAGTACTTGAACGTATTTTAGAAAAATGCATGCAATCAAAAGAAAAACCATTCACATTATTCTTTTTGAAGTAAGAGATTATTTGGTTAATTACTTATCCAAATTTGAAACTAAAAGGACATAGTCGTTTCGAGCTTTAGCTTTACTAGGGTCAATCGGTTTTTGATATATATATATATATATATAAAAGAGATCTACTTTTAAACGTAATAGATCTGCATATTACATGTAAGAGATCTAGAAAATTCATTTTCATAAATTTAAACTTGTGAAGGGGCAATGACGTACAAATAGCATAATTTTACAAACAAGTAATAATACGCGACAATATTGCACATGCTTGCAAACATTCTTTTAAAACTAACTTCAATATACAATTGAAAATAAGGCAAAATACTTTTCCTATTTGTCTTACCTTCACCTTATTCAAACCACAGGCAGTGCACCTCTTTGATTTCTTTTGACATTTGCATCTACTGAACATGCAGCCGATAATTAGGAATAGCCATTAAATGTTGAGTTTTAGCTGTTACTAAACCAAACTTCTCCGTCATGTCAATATCATTTGGCATCATATCATTTGGTAACTCCCAATCAAAGCAATGAACTAACTGTGCTATGACCAAACGAACAATGATGAGTCCTAATTGCAAACCAAGGCAACTTCTTCTACCAGCACCAAATGGTAAAAGTTGAAAATTTTGTCCTCGTAGATCGATGTTGCTTCCTTGAAACCTTTCAGGTTTGAACTTTTCTGGCTCCGGCCAAGTGTCTGAATCTCTCCCTATTGCCCAAACATTAACCAAAAGCCGGGATCCTTTAGGTATGTGAAACCCATTAACTATGCAATCTTCAGTGGACTCGTGGGGAAGCAATAAGGGGGCAACTGGATGCAACCTAAAGCCTTCTTTTATGACCATATCTAAATATGGTAAGTTTTCTAAGTCTGATTCTTCCACCATTCTCTTTCTACCAACTACATGTTCCAACTCATTTTGAAGTTTTTTCATCATATCAGGATGCCTAAAAAGTTCTGATAAAACCCATTCAATTGCCGCTGTTGAAGTATCTATTGATGCTACCAACAAATCCTGTATTAAGTGCACTACATGAGAGCAGGTAAAGAGAATGAATTTTCTATTGTTTTCCCGTTTCTTGAAGCAAAATGTGCAATCCTAATCTTTTTCAACAAAATCACTAGAGGAAATTTTTTGGTATAAATTGGCTCACCACAAGAAGGCTGACAAGACTTATGCTTGATTTTTGGGGGATATGTTGATGAAAGCTCTCGATTGGAATTTTTAACTTGGGGATGTACAATTTTATTTATACCAATTTAGGAGAACTTGTAAATTGAGTAGAAATATAATAATTTTTCTCATAATTGGCTAGGCCGAAACGCCTTACAGGTGATCCAGTGCCGCAGTGGAACGAGACCCCAACTAGCACCTGGGCTGGTCTATCAGGTCCGGTGCCTTGTTCGGCCTAACCCTCTCCTCGATACCCATACGCAAGGGAGAAATTTAAAAATAGCCAGATTTATAACTGATCGTTAAAAAATAGTCAAGTTTCAAAAGTTATCGAAATTTGTCACTTTTATATAAAGATAAATATGAGCGAAAATACTGTTCAAAATCCGAAAAATACGCCCGCATATTATACGGGAGTTCCAGCATAAATATGATTCAACTCCCGCATATTCTACGGGAATTCCAGGATAACTATATTGGAACTTCCATATAATATGCGAGAGTTCAAGTTAATTATGCTAGAACTCCCGCATAATATACGAGAGTTCCAGCAAGTATAAATGTCCAGTATAATATAGTGGAGTTTGAAGCACTGGTGCACCAGTCTCCCGTATATTATACAAGAGTTAGCAAAGTATACCGGTCCAGCATAATATGCTGGAGTTTGTGCACAAATGCACCAAAACTCACATATATTATACGGAACCAATCTCTGTTGCAGCAAACTAATTGCTATTTTTCATTGATTTGATAAACACTGGCTATTTTTGATTAATCAAAAAACTGACTATATCATACTATTTCCCTTGGGCCAATGACGCTATTCCGGTTCAGATTTTTACAAGGCTGACCTGGGCCGGTCGTGGGCTGTTCCAGTCCCGCTAACAAGCTTAGGTGCCTTATAATAAGATTATGTGCGTATTTTGTTATAATTTTGTAAAAACATATCTATCTAATTTCTGTTATCATATTTTATCATGTTTTCTGGTAAAAAAATACGGGATATTCAGTTTTCGGACTGCTAATTAAAAAATAGCAAGTATTTGCAATATCATTGAAAAATAGCAATTATTTTGCTAAAACATGAAAATTTGTAGCATAATATGCTGGATTATGGAGTTTTTACATATAAAATTACATCATATTATGTTGGAATTTTAGCACACGAAAATTTTCAGCATAGTATGTTGAATTATGGAGCACGTGCATACAAACTTACAACAGATTATGTCGGAACTCCAGCATAATAAACTCTAATACTTTATGCTGGAACTCATCATACGTAAAAACAAAACAAACAATTCGAACTCCAACATATTGTGGTGGAAATTTTCTAATATTTAAGGTTGTTTTGGTTCAAATTGTCTTTACGTAAAAAAAAAAATGCTAAATTTTGATTACTTTAAAACTGTAATTATTTTTCAATTAAGCCAACTGTAAATCTTGCTATTTCGTTTTTTTTTTTCCTGCTTTCAACTCCAGTATACTAAAGACACAAAAAAAATTTGTAGGGCTTATGCTTTGGGCTTGCTTCCAGCTGCCTCATCATGGGTCGTATGCCTATGATTTTTTTATTGCATTTTTTCCTCCTAAAATGGAAAAAACCACGTACGTGAACTATATATAGTTTAAGGCGAACAGAAAATGAATAAGTAATTATACTGAACTCCAACGAACATTACCAGCAAAACAGCTTTAACATGGCAACGATCGAACTCGAACTCAGCTTCTCCAGATTGCATAATGCCCATCAGTGTATCAACAATAGCACTAGTTTGCTTCTTCTCATCAGTGGATAAACTAACATGTTCGTTAATAACATTCTCCAAAAACTCATCACAACTCTTAGCTACTTGTTTCATTCGACGAGCCAATCCCTGGAGATCAAGAAAACGAAGAAAAGGAAACAATTCAGCAAGATTTGGCATTGCTGCTATATGCGATGTCTCTTGAATTACACCTTTGAAACCCTTATTATCCTCATCGATATTATACTTTTTCCCAAATACCATAAGACAAGCCATGTTGGCGCTAAGATATGCAACTTTAGCACTAAGATCAACTTCATCTTGATTCAATGCTGCCTTTTTGAGAAAATTGATAAGAATTCCAAGCTCTTGTTTTCTCATAGGTTGAAATGATTTGATTTTGACACTGCTTAGCAATTGTAGAGTGCATAATTTACGCATGTTTCTCCAATATGGACCATACTTGGCCATGATCAGATTTCTTTGGTTATAAAAAATATAATGACAAGCCGCATTATATGGTCTACTAGAAAAAATTAGGTCATGGTTTTTCAAGAATTGTTCTGCAGCATGAGGAGAAGAAGCAACTATAGTAGGAACAAGACCAAAGCGGATGGTCATTATAGGACCATATTTCTTGGCTATTTTATAAAGATCTTGGTGAAGATTTTCACCAATCATGTGTAAATTTCCAATAAGTGGAAGCCCTCTTGGCCCCGGGGGAAGTTTCTTCTTCAACTTGAACATTTTCTGCAGAAGAAAAGACAGTGCAACTATTGCAAGAGCTAGCCAGATAGAAGCCATTGAGGAAAATTAATGATGGTGGAAAATGAGGAAAATAGCGGTAGTACTAGGTTCTTTTTAAAAGCAGGGAAATGATTGTTGAAATGGAATAAAAGACTCTCACGACAAATGCAGAGAATGATAGAAGAAAAGTAATAACTACTACTTGATGGTCTTAACTGATGTGATAATGTTTGACTAGATACAAAATTAAAAAAAGAAAATTGAAATTGTGGTCTAAAATAAGTTATTAGATGTTTGTGTGACTATAAATAATCATATCATTGAAGTTATATTACTAGAAAAATAAAATATAATTCTTTTTCAGACCGACTAAAAAGGAAAGATTATCGCATTAATTGAAACACAAAGAATACTACTAGTTCTAGCTAGAATGTTTCTGGTAGAATTAGTAAGTTCTTTATGGAGGTACAAAAATAACTGAAAGAAGGAAGAAAAACAATACTACTACCTTTTTCTGAGTCAAGTCTATATTCTACTGCTCCCCTGGAGCTTATTTTTCTCCGATGTATGGACCTCTCTGATTATTTCTAATGAAGGGTTTAAATATTATGTCATCTTTGTTGATCATTTTTCTAAGTATGTTTGGTTTTTTTCTTTACGCCGTAAATCTGATGTCTTACAAACCTTCCCCATTTTTAAATCCATTATAGAAAAATATTTCTCTGCTAAAATCATTACTCTGTATACTGACAATGGGGGTGAATTCCTCGCTTTACGCTCTTTTCTTGCCTCTAATGGCATCTCACATCTCACTTCACCTCCTCATACTCCTCAGCACAATGGCTACGCTGAACGCCGTCACCGTCATATTGTCGATACTGGTCTCACTCTCCTTCATCATGCCTCTGTACCTCTCTTTTACTGACCTTATGTCTTTGCTACAGCAGTCTATCTCATTAATCGTCTTCCCAAGACAAATCTTTCGATGCTCTCCTCCTTTGAGTCTCTCTTCCATAAGCGCCCCAACCTTGCCAAACTACGTGTCTTCGGCTGTCAATGCTTCCCTTGGCTTCGGACCTACACCTCACACAAAATGGAACCCAGATCTCGTGCCTGTGTCCTCTTCGGCTACTCTACTACTCAAAGCGCCTATCTCTGCTTTGATCCCTCAACGTCTAAAATCTTCGTCTCGCGTCATGTCATATTCCATGAAGATGTCTTCCCGTTCTCCAAAATGTCTAACCCCGAGTCTCCCCCTGTACCCATTCCGGTCTCCCTAGATGTCCTTCCGCTGCCGCCATCAGTACCTGTCGCTGCTCCCACTAGCGATCCTTCACCGGACGCACTGCCGGTGCCAACGCGTGCGCCACCAGCGTCCCTTCCGGCATCGCCAGCGGCCCTTGCCGCCGCTACACCCATTATGCCTCCACCTGCATCCTCTCAGGGTGGTCATCATATGCAAACTCGCAGCAAAAATAACATCTTTACGCCCAACAAGAAGTTTGGTATGTCTGCTGTCACTTCTCCTGCTGTTACTGAACCTCAGACCTTGTCTAGTGCTATGTCTGATGAGCGCTGGCGCGCTGCTATGTCATTAGAGTTTGATGCTCTGCTACGGAATGGCACCTGGGATCTTGCTCTGCCTGATTCTTCGCAGAATGTTGTGGGTTGCAAGTGGGTTTATCCCATCAAACGCAAGCCTGACGGTACTGTGGATAAGTTCAAAGCCGGCTTGTTGCAAAGGGCTTTCATCAGCGTCCAGGTGTAGACTTCCAGGAGACTTTCAGTCCGGTTGTTAAGCCAGAAACTGTGTGTTTGGTTCTCAGTATAGCTGTATCCAAGGGCTGGCCTCTTCGTCAAATGAATGTGAACAATGCCTTTCTCCACAGGAGGCTTACAGAGGATGTTTATATGGCACAACCACCGGGCTTTGTTGACAAAGCCTATCCATCTTATGTCTGTAAGTTACAGAAAGCTATTTATGGTCTCAAACAGGCACCCCGGGCATGGTACAGTGCGCTCCGCCAATGTCTTCTGACCATGGGTTTCGTCAACACTACCTCTGACACTTCGCTCTTCGTCTTTCAGCATTCTGGTATTACGGCCTATTTTTTGGTATATGTTGATGATCTCATATTGACAGGTAATGATTCTGCTTTCTTGAACCGTCTGATTGACTCTCTTGGGTCTCAGTTTTCTCTTAAAGACATGGGTAATGTAAGCTACTTTCTTGGTGTTGAAGTTCTGCGCAGTTCCAAGGGGTGTTTTCTCTCTCAGCGTAAATATGTTGTTGATCTTTTGACTCGTCATAATATACTGGAGTCAAATCCTGTTCTGACGCCAACAGCGGCGTCAACCAGTAGAAAATCATTCTATCCATGATATGTGCGCTTTGGTTGTATTAGCATGATTTCAGGTATAGGTTTTGATGAATGACAAACAATGAAGTCAAGTGTCGAACAAAGTTATTATATGACAAACAATCAAGATTGAATGCCGAGAAGCATATTGATGAACGGATTGCATGGAAAAGCCAAAGACGAGCTCAAAAGTTCAAGACCGAAGACCCAAGGCGTAGGTCGTTAGGTAGAACCAATGTAAGAGCAACGCTTAAGTTATCTCGTCTTTTGGCTCAACATAGGTCATCATAAATATGCATAAAATCATTTTATTAAATCATATTTATCATAAACATATTTCAAATACTTCAAACAAAATGATTTTAACGTTTTCATTTTAACCAAAATGGTTTTTGAAGTAAGTTGTGAATAATCGATTATGCAAAAGTGATAATCGATTATTCTGGGAAATTCCATTTATTGGAAATTTCCGCAAGAGTCAATAATCGATTATCCTCAAGAGCATAATCGATTATTCTCTATCCGTTGCCAGTTTTTGAACACTGTAACAACATAATCGATTATGCATATCACATTAATCGATTATCCTGCATAAAATCAGCTTCCGATTTTGTAACGGTAAGCTGATAATCGATTATCCAAATCTGATAATCGATTATCTTGACATAAAATCAGCATAATTGATTGCCAATTAAGCAACGGACATACTACTTCTACCACCTATAAATAGAGGTCTTTTGAGCTGAATTGAAACACACAACACCTCTCATTATTCATATACATATTGATATTATTTGTGCATCATTATAGAGCTTTTGTTGAGCCATTTGAGAGACAACTTTGAGTTGTTCATAGAGCTTATTTTGTATCTCTTTATCTACTCTTATTAGAGAGTTCTTATTGTAAAAGAGAAAGGTGTTTGAGAAGACCATATCTTCTCATTGATTGTCGGGTTTGCTAAGTACCCTCAATCTTAGTATGTGAAGTCTTGTGGTGCGGTATCCACGAGCAAGGTGAAGTTTTGAGGTGTGGTATCCTCGAGCAAGTTGAAGTCTTGTAGAGTGTACATCTACGAGCAAATGTAACGGTTTGTTAGGCACCCGTAAGCTTAACGGAGTTAGTGGAATCTCGAGAGAGTCTCTCGGGGACTGGACTAACCACACGTTGTGGTGAACCAGGATAAATTCGGTGTGTTCTTTCCTTACTATTTAAATTACCGAATTTATTTTATTTCTGCAATTTTAATTCCGCAATATTTATCAATATTCTCGTGCCGCACTATTCACCCCCCCTAGTGACGGGCATAAATCCTAACAATTGGTATCAGAGACTAACTCTCTGAAAGCCTTAACCGGTTGAAAGAACGATATATTTTTTTTTTGAGAATATTGAACGCAGGAATGATGAGCGAAGGACACTGCACCTATAGGCCTCCACTATTTGACGGAACAAATTACACATATTGGAAAGAGCGGATGAGAATCTTCATCCAATCAAATAACTTTCGCTTGTGGCAAATCATCAAGAACGGTGAACAAATGCCAACAAAGAAAGTTGGGGAAACCACGGTTCCAAAGGAGGAAGATGAATATGATGCCGAGGACGTCAAGAAAGTTGAAAATAACGCAAAGGCCATCAACTTATTATATTGTGCGGTGAATCCGGATGACTATCGAAAGATTTCTTGCTGCACAACCGCCAAGGAGATGTGGGATAAACTCGATATCACTTATGAAGGTACGTCTCAAGTCCAAGAATCTAAAGTTGATTTTCTAACACATGAATATGAACTCTTTAAAATGAGGGAGAAAGAACCCATCGGTATTATGTTCGAACGATTCTCAAAAATCGTCAACGATCTTCATGCTCTCGGGAAAGTGTACACGAACAAAGATCTTGTTCGAAAAATCCTACGGAGTCTCACTCCCGAATGGCGTTCCAAAGCCAATGCCATCCAAGAGTCGATAGGAATCACGGATGTCACAATTGATGGACTAAGAGGTAACCTCGAAACTTATGAAAGCACAATTCTTAATCCCTATCTTAGAAGTAAAAGTTCGAATATTGCCTTCAAAGCCTCATCTTCTAAAAGAGTAGAGGTAAGTGATTCGGAAAGCGATGATGATATTATTTCCAATGATATAATTGAAAAGTTTTATAAGTCTATGAAGAAGGAAATAAAGAAGGAAGAACCAAGTCCTTCATGCCAAAATTGTGGAAAACTTGGCCATGCCAAATCACATTGTCCAAAATCCAAGGACAAGAAGAAGAACAAACACCAAAGGCGTGTGACATGGGATTCGGACAGCTCGGGCGATAAAACTGCCGCATTATGCCTCATGGCCAACGAGGAAGAAGAGGTAAGTACTCCTAACTCTTACTCTTATGAAGAATTACAAGAAGCTTTTCAAGAATTATATGATGAATTGAAAAAGTCTTCAAAAATCTCCAAATAGGCCAAGGCTAAAATTAAAGTTTTAGAAGTGAAAAATAAATTTTTGGAAAATGACAATATTGTTCTTAGAAATAAAATTAAGGAGATGAATGAAACTTCTTCAATTGATCAAAGTTCTAATTGTTCTTCTTGTAGTTCTTTGAAAATAGAGAACATAGAACTTAGGAACACACTAGAAAAACGTAGTGTTGATGATCCTAAAACAATTGAAGAAATTAAGAAGAATATCAGAAAGGATGATAGAAATGAAGTTAGACCACCTAGAAATAATTCTAGGAACTTCACTAATGAGTCTAGAATTAATCATTTTAGACCACCTAGAAACAACTCTAGGAATTTTGGTAATGAGTCTAAAATGAATCATTTTAGACCACCTAGAAATAACTCTAGGAATCGCAATACGTCTAGGAATAGCGACTTTAGATCACCTAGAACGTTTTTGGCTCAACCAAGACATATGCACAACCCGAATGTTATATGTCATTATTGCAACCGGGTAGGACACATATCACCCGTATGTTTTGCAAAACATAGAGATTTATCATTTGGCTATGATTATTATTTACCTAATCCCCAAGGACCCAAAAGCAGTTGGGTACCGAAAACCTATTTTTAGGTATGTTTGCAGGTGTGCTTGAAGACTACAATATCGTAGTAGATGCACCAAGCAAGAAACCTTATTGCATCGAGGGGGAACTTCGATTAGTTATCACATTTTTGATAAAAACATAATAGTTGATATGTGTTAACGATTAATATATCTTTGTTAACAATTGGTATTAATTATTTTTGTTGATTCATGTTTTGATAACTTTTATTTTGAATAACAATTGGTATCAAAATTAATGATTGATTCATGTTTTGATGAATATTATTTTAATTTTATTAACAGTTGGTATATTCTGAAAAATAAATGATTCATGTTTTTTTAATACAACTATTGGTGTGTTAAAAATTAACAGTTGATATATGATTTGCTAAAAATAACCATTATTATGGTTGGTGTGTTTTTACTAACATTTGGTATTATTTTATGTTGGTATGATTTTTAATCGTCAATATATATTTTCTATTTTTATTCTTGACACTAACAACTGGTATACCCAAAAAGGGAAAGTGTCGAAAGGGGAAAAGTAGCCTTTGTATACTCCTTTTTGCTAATACCAAAAGGGGGAAGAAATTAGGCAATATGCATCAAATAAGGGGGAATGAATCGACGTTATATCATGCCTTATTTGAGGGGGAATTATCATTGAGGGGAATTGTTTGCATGAATTGTATGCTGAGATATAGCATGAATTTAGGGGGAATCCAATATGCATATCTCCTGTTGTTTGTCATTATCAAAAAGGGGGAAATTGTAGAAAATCATTCTATCCATGATATGTGCGCTTTGGTTGTATTAGCATGATTTTCAGGTATAGATTTTGATGAATGACAAACAATGAAGTCAAGTGTCGAACAAAGTTATTATATGACAAACAATCAAGATTGAATGCCGAGAAGCATATTGATGAACGGATTGCATGGAAAAGCCAAAGACGAGCTCAAAAGTTCAAGACCGAAGACCCAAGGCGTAGGTCGTTAGGTAGAACCAATGTAAGAGCAACGCTTAAGTTATCTCGTCTTTTGGCTCAACATAGGTCATCATAAATATGCATAAAATCATTTTATTAATTCATATTTATCATAAACATATTTCAAATACTTCAAACAAAATGATTTTAACGTTTTCATTTTAACCAAAATGGTTTTTGAAGTAAGTTGTGAATAATCGATTATGCAAAAGTGATAATCGATTATTCTGGGAAATTCCATTTATTGGAAATTTCCGCAAGAGTCAATAATCGATTATCCTCAAGAGCATAATCGATTATTCTCTATCCGTTGCCAGTTGTTGAACACTGTAACAACATAATCGATTATGCATATCACAATAATCGATTATCCTGCATAAAATCAGCTTCCGATTTTGTAACGGTAAGCTGATAATCGATTATCCAAATCTGATAATCGATTATCTTGGCATAAAATCAGCATAATTGATTGCCAATTAAGCAACGGACATACTACTTCTACCACCTATAAATAGAGGTCTTTTGAGCTAAATTGAAACACACAACACCTCTCATTATTCATATACATATTGATATTATTTATGCATCATTATAGAGCTTTTGTTGAGCCATTTGAGAGACAACTTTGAGTTGTTCATAGAGCTTATTTTGTATCTCTTTATCTACTCTTATTAGAGAGTTTTTATTGTAAAAGAGAAAAGTGTTTGAGAAGACCATATCTTCTCATTGATTGTCGGGTTTGCTAAGTACCTCAATCTTAGTGTGTGAAGTCTTGTGGTGCGGTATCCACGAGCAAGGTGAAGTCTTGAGGTGCGGTATCCTCGAGCAAGTTGAAGTCTTGTAGAGTGTACATCTACGAGCAAGTGTAACGGTTTGTTAGGCACCCGTAAGCTTAACGGAGTTAGTGGAATCTCGAGAGAGTCTCTTGGGGACTGGACTAACCACACGTTGTGGTGAACCAGGATAAATTCGGTGTGTTCTTTCTTTACTATTTAAATTACCGAATTTATTTTATTCCTGCAATTTTTATTCCGTAATATTTATCAATATTCTCGTGCCGCACAATTCACCCCCCCTCTAGTGACGGGCATAAATCCTAACAAAACACGCCTTCATCTGGCGACGGCTCGGCCCCTGCCGATGCATCCACCTATCGACAGGTCCTTGGGGGCCTCCAGTATCTCTCCTTCACTCGTCCTGATATCTCCTTTGATGTGAATAAACTCTCACAGTTCATGCACACTCCTACTGTCACTCATTGGGGTGCAGTTAAGCGCCTCTTCCGGTATCTGAATGGGACGCGTGACTTGTTAGATAATACGCTTAACGCTAGAGGGGGGGGTGAATAGCGTTATAATAAAAATAGCGTAAACTTGCGGAATTTAAAAATTGCAGGAAATAAATGAGTGCGATAAGTAAATAAATAAGAACGAACGCATCGATATATCCTGGTTCACCACAACCCGTGGCTAGTCCAGTCCCCGAGAGACTCTCTCGAGATTTCCACTATCTTCGTCAAGCTTACGGGTGCTTAACAAACCGTTACAGTTGCTCAAGGATACCGCACCTTAAGACTTCACTTGCTTGAGGATACCTCACCCCAAGACTTCAACCACTAACACTTTGGGTACTTAGCAAACCCGACAAATGAGAAGATATGTTCTTCTCAAAACAACTCTCTTTTACAACAAATACTCTCTCAATAGAGTGGATAAAGAGAAACAAAATAAGCTCTATGAACAACACAAAGTTGTCTATCAAATGGCTCAACAAAAGCTCTAAAATGATGCTTGAAAATGATCAATATGTATATCAATATATGCAGGAGTTGTGTGTTTAAAATCAGCTCAAAAGACCTCTTTTAATAGGTGAAAAAGTGGTGCTGACCGTTGCTTAATTGACAAATAAAATCCCTGATTCTGTGCTCAGAGAATCGATTGTTTGGAGTAGACAATCGATTGTTTGACCAACGTTAAAACAGATTCCTGATTTTAGGCTAAACAATCGATTGTATTAACTAAATAATCGATTGTTTTCAACGTTCAAAAATCAATTTAGGATTCTGTGGGAACGGTCAAAGTATAATCGATTGTATGAATGTGACAATCGATCGTTGATAATCGATTGTATGACAAGACAATCGATTGTTTTGATGTTTAAAGACTTCGGTTGCAGTGTCTCAAAATAATCGATTGTTAAGCGTAGACAATCGATTGTTGACTCCATATAATCGATTGTGTACTTCATATAATCGATTATGCTGTTCCAGTGTTCAAAACTTTGGCAACGGATCGATTATATACCATTGATATACACTTGATTTACACTGTGTATACCAGAATTGAAAACTTACTTCAAAACCCATTTTGGTTAAAAATGAAAACGTTAAAATCATTTTGTTTGAAGTATATTTAAAATATTTATGATATATGATTTAATAAAATGATTTACTTTAATAAAATAATTTTATGCATATTTATGATGACCTAATGTTGAGCCAAAAGATAAGATAACTTAAACGTTGTTCTTACATTGGTTCTACCTAACGACCTACGTCTTGGGTCTTTGGTCTTGAACTCTTTGGCTCGACTTGGCTTGTCTATGCAATCCCGTCATCAGTATGCTTCTCGCCATTTGATAGTTTGTCATATTATATCGTTGTTTGACGCTTGACTTTATTGTTTGTCATTCATCAAAACCTATACCTGAAAATCATGCTCATACAATCAAAGCGCACACATCATAGATATACATGATTTCCAACAATTTCCCCCTTTTTGATAATGACAAACAACGGAAGATATGCATATTGAATTCCCCCTAAATTCATGCTATATCTCAACATACAATTTATGCAACCAATTCAATATAATCAATTCAATATAATTCCCCCTTAATTGAATATTCCCCCTCAGTTAAGGCATGCATATCGCCCATATTCTTCCCCCTTTTGGCATTAGCAAAAAGAGTATACCAAAAGTTATTTAAACCATTGACGATATCAATTGTTATAAACAAAATCAAATAATTCCAAATATTAGTAACACCATAATAACGGTCATTTTTCGCAAATTCATCAATTGTTATTTAACCTAAAAATATTCATCAAAATATGAATCAATCACTTATTATTAAACTAATTGATACTAATTGTTTTTCAATAATGAAACTTATTAAAACATGTATCACTCAAAAATAATTAATGATTATTAGCATATATCAACTTATTGCGTTTTTATTCAAAATACGCTAACTAACCGACGTTCCCCCTTAATGCATTAAGGTTTAGTGCTTGGTGCATCCACTACAATATTGTAGTCTTCAAGCACACCTGCAAAAAGAACCTAAAAATAGGTTTTTGGTACCCAACTTCTTTTGGGTCCTTGGGGGTTATAATAATAATCATAATCAATACATAAATCTCTATGTTTAGCAAAACAAACGGGTGCAATGTGTCCTATCCGATTACAATAGTGACATATAACATTAGGATTGTGCATATGTCTAGGTTGAGCCAAATGCGTTCCAGGTGATCTAAAGTTGTTCCCCCTAGAAGCGTTGAATTTCCTAGAGTCATGTCTAAGTGGTCTAAAATTATTCATTCTAGACTCATTTACAAAATTCCTAGAATTGTGTCTAGGTGGTCTAAAATAATTAATCTTAGACTCATTTGTGAGGTTCCTAGAATTCTTTCTAGATGGACCAACCTCATTACTTATATCCTTTTTATTCTCTTCAATTTTAGGACTATCAACACTACATTTTTCTAGTGCGTTCCTAAGTTCTATGTTCTCTAATTTTAAGGAACTACAAGAAGAACAATTAGAACATTTATCAATAGAAGAGGCTTCATTCAATTCCTTGATTTTATTTTTGAAATCAACAATGTCATTTTCCAAAAATTTATTTTCTTTTTCTAGAACTTTAATTTTATTTTTAAGAACACCATTTTCATTAGTCAATTTTTCAAGATCTATTTCTTTCAAAGAAGAGGATTTTTCAAAATCTTTTTCTTGTAAAGAAAGTGTTTTCTGAAAATCTGTTTCTTGCAAAGAAAGTATTTTCTGCAAAGAAAGTGTTTTCTTCAAATCTTTTATCATTTTGGAAGCATTAACAAATTCACCAAACAATTCATCATAGGCATTTTGTAATTCTTCAAACGAGTGAGAGTTAGATGTACTTACCTCTTCTTCGTTTGCCACGAGACACAATGCAGCGGTTCCATCGCCTGAGCTGTCCGAATCCCGTGATATGCGCCTATGGTGTTTCTTCTTTTTCTTGTCCTTCTTCATAGACTTACAAAACTTTTCAATTATATCATTGGAAATATTATCATCATCCCTTTCCGAATCACTTACCTCTTCTCTTTTAGAGGATGAGGCTTTGAAGGCAAAATTCGAATTACTTCTAAGATAAGGATTAAGAATTGTGCTATCATAAGTTTCGAGGTTACCTCTTAGTCCATCAATTGTGATATTCGTGAATTCCATCGACTCTTGGATGGCATTGGCTTTGGAACGCCATTCGGGAGTGAGGCTCTGTAGGACTTTTCGAACAAGATCTTTGTTCGTGTAAACTTTCCCGAGAGCATGTAGATCGTTGACGATTTTTAAAAATCGTTCAAACATAACACCAATGGGTTCCTTCTCCATTTTAAAGATTTCATATTTATGAGTTAGAAAATCAATTTTAGATTCTCGGACTTGAGGCGTACCTTCATAGATGATCTCGAGTTTATCCCACATCTCCTTGGCGGTTGTGCAGCACGAGATTTTCCTATAGTCATCCGCATTGATCACACAATACAATACATGGATGGCCCTTGCATTATTTTCAACTTTCTTGATGTCCTCGGCATCATATTCATTTTCCTCCTTTGGAACCGTGCTTTCTCCAACTTTCTTTGTCGGCATTGGTTCACCGTTTTTGATGATTTGCCACAAACGAAAACTGTTTGCTTTGAGGAAGATGCTCATCCGATCTTTCCAATATGTATAGTTTGTTCCGTCAAATAGTGGAGGGCAAGCGGTGGATTGTCCTTCATCCATCGTTCCTGCGTTCAATATTCTCAACAGAAAAATATATATTGCTCTCAACCGGTTAAGGCTTTCAGAGAGTTAGGCTCTGATACCAATTGTTAGATAATACGCTTAACGCTAGAGGGGGGGGGGGGGGGTGAAAAGCGTTATAATAAAAATAGCGTAAACTTGCGGAATCTAAAAATTGCAGGAAATAAATGAGTACGATAAGTAAATAAATAAGAACGAACGCACCGATATATCCTGGTTCACCACAACCCGTGGCTAGTCCAGTCCCCGAGAGACTCTCTCGAGATTTCCACTATCTTCGTCAAGCTTACGGGTGCTTAACAAACCGTTACAGTTGCTCAAGGATACCGCACCTTAAGACTTCACTTGCTTGAGGATACCTCACCCCAAGACTTCAACCACTAACACTTTGGGTACTTAGCAAACCCAACAAATGAGAAGATATGTTCTTCTCAAAACAACTCTCTTTTACAACAAATACTCTCTCAATAGAGTGGATAAAGAGAAACAAAATAAGCTCTATGAACAACACAAAGTTGTCTATCAAATGGCTCAACAAAAGCTCTAAAATGATGCTTGAAAATGATCAATATGTATATCAATATATGCAAGAGTTGTGTGTTTAAAATCAGCTCAAAAGACCTCTTTTTATAGGTGAAAAAGTGGTGCTGACCGTTGCTTAATTGACAAATAAAATCCCTGATTCTGTGCTCAGACAATCGATTGTTTGGAGTAGACAATCGATTGTTTGACCAACGTTCAAAAAACAGATTCCTGATTTTAGGCTAAACAATCGATTGTATTAACTAAATAATCGATTGTTTTCAACGTTCAAAAATCAATTTAGGATTCTGTGGGAACGGTCAAAGTATAATCGATTGTATGAATGTGACAATCGATCGTTGATAATCGATTGTATGACAAGACAATCGATTGTTTTGATGTTTAAAAACTTCGGTTGCAGTGTCTCAAAATAATCGATTGTTAAGCGTAGACAATCGATTGTTGACTCCATATAATCGATTGTGTACTTCATATAATCGATTATGCTGTTCCAGTGTTCAAAACTTTGGCAACGGATCGATTATATACCATTGATATACACTTGATTTACACTGTGTATACCAGAATTGAAAACTTACTTCAAAACCCATTTTGGTTAAAAATGAAAACGTTAAAATCATTTTGTTTGAAGTATATTTAAAATATTTATGATATATATGATTTAATAAAATGATTTACTTTAATAAAATAATTTTATGCATATTTATGATGACCTAATGTTGAGCCAAAAGATAAGATAACTTAAACGTTGTTCTTACATTGGTTCTACCTAACGACCTACGTCTTGGGTCTTCGGTCTTGAACTCTTTGGCTCGACTTGGCTTGTCTATGCAATCCCGTCATCAATATGCTTCTCGCCATTTGATAGTTTGTCATATTATATCGTTGTTTGACGCTTGACTTCATTGTTTGTCATTCATCAAAACCTATACCTGAAAATCATGCTCATACAACCAAAGCGCACATATCATAGATATACATGATTTCCAACATGACTTTGGCGTCTGGTTGCGTCCTTCATCTGCTATACCTCTGCATTTTTTCTCTGATGCTGATTGGGGTAGAAATTGTGATGATCGCTCTTCAACTGGTGCCTATGTTGTCTTTCTAGGGCCTAATCCTATTTCCTGGAGCTCCAAAAAGCAGCGTTCCGTTGCACGATCATCTACTAAGGCTGAGTATCGTGCCATTGCTTCTGCTGCCGCTGAAGTACGTTGGCTTCATTCCCTGCTGCGCGAGATTCATGTCCCTCTTCCGGCTGCTCCTGTCATTTACAGCGACAACATTGGCGCCACTTACCTCTGTGCTAACCCTATGTTTCATTCTCGCATGAAACACATTTCCATTGATTATCACTTTGTTCGTCAATTGGTTCAGGATGGGTCCCTCCGTGTTGCTCACGTATCCTCTGCTGATCAGCTTGCTGATGCTCTCACCAAGCCCTTATCTCGTCCTCGGCTTCTTCTGCTGATGTCCAAGATTGGCGTGTCCCCCAGCCCTCCATCTTGAGGGGGCGTATTAGGAAAATATCTTTTATGTATCTTTTTATTATTGGTAGAATATTCTTTATTATTGTACAGTCCTATAGTTGGTAGGATTTGATTTCCTTCATTATTGCACAGTCCTATAGTTGGTAGGATTTGATACCCCTGTACTCTATATATACTTTTGTGAGCAATACGAAAAAATTAGTTCTCCCTAAACTATTTACACTTCGTAGTAGTAAATTTAACTATTAGTAATAATACGTAGTTTTCATTTTTGTTTCTTCTTCTTTTTTGGTCGTGAAATCCGTGTCTTTCCTTCATTTCCATTTGTCTAATTCCAAAACAACTTATTAATTCTGTAAGAAAACATTTCGGCTAGAATGTAATAATTTGGCTGGAGTTAACAAATGGTAGTATTCTATATGATACTCCTAGAGACAATAATGTAACGGCTTTATTAGATTAATATTATTTTATTATTACCAAAAAAAATTATTATCACCCCTCTACGAAATAAATATAGATTGGCAATATGCATTCTCAGTTATGGAAGCGGGTATAATTAACAAGTCATGAGTTCATTCGAATCTTGTAACTTTAATTCAAACTCTATATTCAATTTCGAATCGAATGAGTTTTTGTAGAATTCAAAATTAATATGCTACATCTCAAACTCTAAGTAAATTAAGGTCCACTACATGAATTTTCACTAATTACTTTGCTTTAGATTCATCCACAATAAAAGAAAAAAATTAAATGATTGGACCTTAGTGGTAATTACTAGTGGTGTGCATTAGATTTATCAATTCGATTTTGACCCTTATCGATAATTACTTATCGATTATCGATTTTTACATATGCTTATTATTATCGTTTCAATAAGGTTTTGATTTTTTCAATTTTGATTTATCGATTTTCGGGGCTTATCGATTCGGTTATCGATTACACAAATAAGAAAATTTACGGGATTCCACGGAAAGTATATTGTTATAAACGCGCCTAACTTATATCGACAAAAAGAAGCTAAAATAAGACGAACACCATTTATAACATAAAAATTGTATCAACAAGCACATGCAACAAAACTAAAGTAAGGGATTGAATGTATGCCACTAACACTCCAACGGTATAAAAAATAAAATAAACAAATACATCATCACGGCTAATTTTGTTTTCCATTAATTTGAACCTCATTCCCTTGATCATTAAATAAGATCATTCCTTAAATTTGGTAG
Source organism: Nicotiana benthamiana (assembly GCA_034376525.1). Classification (NCBI taxonomy): domain Eukaryota; kingdom Viridiplantae; phylum Streptophyta; class Magnoliopsida; order Solanales; family Solanaceae; genus Nicotiana; species Nicotiana benthamiana. The sequence continues at coordinate 64,492,185 of CM067334.1, read as the reverse complement.
AGAAAATAATAGGGTAAGGGACTTAGGGTAAAGGAAAGGGTATAGATTAGGGAAAATGATATTGTATAGCCGCTTTCAAAATAGTAGTAGAATATATATACATTATGTATGTTATATTAATCCACGCAAATAGGTAATTACTTATTTTACAAGTGTCTACAGTCTAGGGGTGTGCATTCGGTTTATTAATTCGATTTCGACCCTTATCGATAATTACTTATCGATTATCGCTTTGTACATATGCTTATCGTTATCGCTTCAATAAGGTTTCAATTTTTTCGATTTTAGTTTTTTCGATTACGATAACAAATAATTGATTCAACAACAACAACAACAACAACAACAACAACAACCTAGTATAATCTCACTTAGTGGGGTCTGAGGATGGTAGTGTGTACGTAGACTTTACCCCTACCCTTGGGTGGAGAGGCTGTTTCCAAATAGACCCTCGACATCCTTCCCTCCAAGAACTTTCCACCTTGCTCTTGGGGAGATTCGAACTCACAACCTCTCGGTTGGAAATGGGGGTTGCTTACCATCAGAGCAACCCCTCTTGTCTAACAAATAATCGATTCGATTTATCGATAAACTGATTCGAATGCACACCCCTAGTAATTACTAAAAGTTCTGGTGTGTCACGACACAAAATTAACCATAGGCTGGGATGGCGGCCAACGTCATCGTTAGGCAAGCCAATGGGAACCATATAAATGATTATCTATTTTTAGTTTTAAAAATCAGGACGTTTATTAAATAAATAAAATAAAACGTGGCACTCATAGAAGCATATGCTTTTCTTTACCAATTTTCGAATGTATATAAATAGCAAGGTTGTGATGGCCCAAAGGGTCATCACCTGTTTTCTCTATTTTTTCGTGCTTCCAAGACCTTGAAAACCTCATTTTTAGTTGCCTCGATTTGCGTTCGCAATCAGGACGCATAGTCAGAAGGCTTATATGTGAAATTCTGTGAAAAATGCTAAAATCTTGCATTAAAATTAGTAAAGTTGACTTTGGTCAATATTTTTGGGTAAACGGATCCGGGTCGTGATTTGGCGATCCCGGAGGATCCGCAGAAAAAAATAAAACTCGGGCGTATGCCCGGAATCGAAATTCGAGGTCCCGAGCCCGAGAAATAAATTTTTAAAAGAAATTATTTTTCTGAAACTATTAAGGAAATTTGAAGTGAAAATGAATTAGAAAGTGCTGGTATCGGGTCTATATTTTGGTTTCGACGCCCGGTACATGTCTTATATGTGTTTTATGACGTTTCTGTGTAATTTGGTTGAAATCACACGTCATTTGACATGTCTCGGACTTAAATCTCTAAAAAAATGGAAGTTTATGAAGTTTGATGAAAAAGTAATAATTTTATGGCTTGTATCCTCGTTTTTGATGTTATTCTAGCGATTTGATCGCACGATTAAGTTCGTAGGATGTTGTTGAGTTAGTGTGTGTATTTGGTTAGGAGCCCCGAGGGATCCGGAGTGTTTCAGACTGTTTTGAACTTAGGAAAAATTGCAGAAAATCTACTGTTTGTTGTTGCCCAGTTCTTTGTTCTATAGGATTGGATAGCTTGTTCCGCGATCGCATAGTGTAAAGTTTCAGAGAGCCTAGTTTGTTCTATGCGAACGCGTACTCCTTCCCACGATCGCTTAGTGTAGGTCTCAGGTGCCCATAATTTGTCTATATGTGATCGCATTGTCTCATTCGCGAACGTAATCGCCAGTGTGCTCTTTCTATGTGATCGCAATGTACTCCCCCATGATCGCATAGAGCAACTTTTGCCCAGTGATTTAAATGCCCAAAAATAGACTCGTGACGGGTTTCATTCAAAATATACATGAAGTCCTTCTCCACAGCTCCTAGGTGACTTTTAGAGCATTTCTTCACAAAACTTTCTTGGGTAAGTATTATCTAACTCGTCTTCTTCAATTTCTATCATCATCTATTGAAATCCTAGGACTAAAACATATAATCTAGGGTTGAAATTTGGGGAAATGGGTAGATTTAGGGCTTTTCAGTTCTCTTTGTTTAGGCCTCATTTTGGGATCGAATTTAAAAACAAATTGTATATTCGAACTCGTAGGGGAATGGGTGAAATGAATTTAGTCCGAACCTCGTATTTTGACCATGCGGCTTGAGGGTCGATTTTTGGAATTTTGGAAAGAAAGGTTGGGAATCTATATTTAGGTATTGGATTCGATTTGCTTAGCATGCATTAATGTATGAAGTCAATTATGTACAAATTTAATCGATTTGGCGCCGAATTCGAGAGGGAAAGCAGTAATTGATGATTAATTTGGCCGTGGAAGTTTGAGGTAAGTGTTTGGTCTAACTCTAGCTTGAGGGATTAGAAACGAGTCTTACTTGCTACTTGTGTTTTGTCACACGTACACGAATGGTGACGAGTATCTATACGTTGGGGATTGAGCATGACTGTGAGTCCTAAAATTGCTAAATTGTTGTATTCTTAATTGATGCTTATGAGAACTTGGGAGAAGATCTTTAAAACTAAGCAAGTAATTTTTATGACTGAGCATTGGTATTAATTATGTTAAGAAGAAATTGAGTAAGTTTGGTTATAGCTGGATCTCACTTGCCGGGATAGTTGATTTGATACCTTGTCCCTTACCGGGAAACTTATTACGTTGCCTTGATCCCTTGCCGGGAAATTATTATTGCACTTTACCCCCTTGTCGGGACTTCACTGTGATATTGTGTTGAAATGAAAATGGGAGCGGGTTGTTCGCCTACCACAAGTTATGAAATAAAATGGGAGCGGGTGGTACGCATACAATGAAATAAAATGGGAGCGGGTGGTACGCCTACCACAAGATAGATGAAATGGGAGCGGGTGGTACGCCTACCACAAGATATGAAGAAATGGGATCGGGTTGCATGCCTGCAACAAGAGGAAACTGAAACAAGTGAAATTGGTTTGTTTTCCCTTATTCCATGTTAGAATTAATTAGGCGTAGTTTCCTTTATTATTTCAGATATTGTGTTTTTACTTGCTATCCCCATAAGCATGTTCCCCCTTCCAGCTTTAATTTTTTATCTTCCGCTATCTGTTTTTTCCGTCGTACTTGTATATATATCTACGTAGGTTTATGTGGATTCTGGTTCTAACCTCGTCACTACCTCGCTGGGGTTAGGTCAGACACTTACCAGCACATGGGGTCCGCTGTGCTGATGCTACACTTCTGCGCTATTTTGCACAGATCATGATGTTGGAGCAACTTTTGGACAGCAACATTAGATTGGGAGTAGATCTTCTGTCCAAAGACACCGAGGTAGCTTTGCTGACGTCCGTAGGCCCGGAGTCTCCTCTATCCTTATTTCAATTTGTTATTCTTTGTACTGAAACAAATAGATTATGACTTCTTTCAGTCTATTGTATTTAGTAATCTTAGAATTTCGTGAGTATTGTGACACCAATCTTGGATAGAGTTTGTACTGAAACTCCGCATTGCTATACTAAGAGAGGATAATAATTGGCTTTCCTAGATCCTAATAATAGGCGCCATCACGACCCCCGAGGGTGGAAAATTCGGGTCGTGACAAAGGTGGAATGACAAAAATAACATGAGCTACAATAATGATCATCCACTAGGAACCCCTAAAACCCGTTGTCACAAGTGCATCAGAATTTAATAGGAATATAATAAAATGCAATATCTGTCTGGAATACAAATTAGACAGGAGAATATAAATAACTCTGACGGAGACTCTCTATGCTGCGGATCGTAACATGGTATGCATCTCATCATAAATTCCCTACAATAGCCACACCTTTGCGCCCAAAAGACCACCATACATGTATATATATATATATATAGACACACACACATACCTGCGCAATAAGTGCATCAAGTATAGCATGAGTACGTAAATTTATACGTACCCAGTAAGTATCTAGCCTAACCTGAAAAAGTAGTGATGAGGGGTGGACATCGACACTTACTAGAGGTCTAATAAAGCAATATAATAAATCATAAACAGATGTAAAGCACACATCAATAATTGGGTATCCGTAAATTACCTAATCTTCAATACATACATATATATATATATATATATATATATATATATATATATATATATATATATATATATACATATATATATATATAGACACACGCACACACATGCCTGCCCAATAAGTGCATCAAGTATAACATGAGTACGTAAATTAATACGCACCCAGTAAGTATCTAGCCTAACCTGGAAAAGTAGTGACGACGGGTGGACATCGACACTTACTAGAGGTCTAATAAAGCAATATAATAAATCATAAACAGATGTAAAGCACACATCAATAATTGGGTAAATCCGTAAATTACCTAATCTTCAATATTTTCTTTTAAAGTATGAATTTCTCAGTCTTGTATTCTACCTCTACAGCTCAGATATATCAAGTGCTAGTATCAAACGGATAAGAAATACCATATAAGATGGCAGGCTTCAATGGAAATGTAATCTCGTGAATGTTCGGACTGTTAGCGATATGATGCATGATTATGCCGAGGTCGTCCGCCCGATCCAGAATAAGAAATATGATAGTCCTGAAGCAAACAACCCAATTCCATAATAATGTGCACACTGCCGAGGGTCGAGTGTCGCGAACCTTAGATGCATCTATATACTGTCGAGGCGAATAACTTGCTCTTATAATAGTGTGGTACAAAATCTTGGTAAGGCGAACTGCCCGATCCAATTATAATAAGAAGCTTTAACGGGTCCTTGATCTCACTTACGAATAAACATGTAAGTTATGAACTTAAGGAAAGCTTTGCGATGAAAACGTACAACACAGGAGGAATTCATATGGGAAGCCCAAATTATTCTGCAGATTATCAAGTAGTTTGTCAAATATCTACAATAGCGAATATATCACCCTATGCAAGTCTAGTCTCAAGTCGTAACGCGAAATAAAGGAATTAAACGAGCACAAATAGCTCAAATAGTACAAATATAGCATATCGTGAACCTAAGTCTACCCGGACATAATCAAGAATTCTAGCATACACATGGACACTCGTCACCTCATACGTGTGTAGCTCCCACAACACGTAGCACATAAGAATATAACACTAACATGATAAGTTTCCCCTCACAAGGTTAGACATGAGACATACCTCACTCCAAAGTTCCATAACCGACATCAATGCCTATCTAATTCTTTAATTCAAAGTCAAACGATCCAAAACTAGTTAAATAATGTAAATTAATGAAAATATACTCCATTGCTTATACTTTTCCCATGATTGACGATGAAAATGACGCTAAAGAAAATCGATCCAATGCCAGCTCCCATGGAAGAAATGAAATGAAAATGAGCCAAATCCATGTACTTAACAAGGCCCACTGCTCAGCGATCATTGCACATGCGGACAAATTTGCAAGCTCGCGAGCTCGTTTCTGCAAGAAGAATCTCGCTCCTGTGAAATTCCACTACCAGTAGACAGTAGCACCTACGGAAAATCTTCCTCTCCTGCAAAATCGCAGGTGTGACACTGCCTTGTGTATCTACACATTTTCTTGCACCTGCGACATTAGCATCGCTTCTGTGCACACATAGATGCACTGCTCTTCTTTGCTTCTTAGACCACATGCCCAACTCATACAAGTCACTTTTGTGAGATTCATCTCGCTTTTTCGAAGTCGCTTCTATGACCAAGGTTTTGCAGAAGCGGTTTCACCAGCAAAACAAAAAATCCAGCAACTTCAACAAGTCTCAAATCGATCCGAACTCGTCCCAAATCACCCGAGCCACTCGTGGCCTTAACCAAATATATTAACAAGTCCCAAAATAAGATATGAACTTTGTCAAATCCTCAAATCACATCAAACAACATCAAAACTATGAACCGATGATCGAAGCCTTTCTTTAAGCTTTCAAGCATTCAAACTTCGCAGAACAAGTCCGAATTATACTTAAACATCCCGGAACGATGCCAAATTTTACATGAAAGAGAAAAATCATGATATGGATCTATTCCATTGCTCGGTATCCCAAACGAAAATCAATAACACCAATGTTCACTTGAACCCAAACACAAGAAATTCTTAAACTTTCAAAATGCCAAAATTCTACAATAAGAACCGAAATACTTCCAGACAACCCGATACTCAAGCCAAACATACTCCCAATTCTGAAATCATCATACGAACTTATTGGAACCTTCAAATTCCCATTCCGAGGTAGTTTACTAAAAATTCAAAACATAGTCAATTCTTCAAAATTAAAGCTTTCGAAACTAGAATTTCCCATCCGAATCAACTTTGAACTTCCAAAATTCAATTCCGACTACGCATACAAATCATAAAATATAAAGTGAATCTATGTGAGGCCTGAAAACTCTGAATGATGCACTAGATCTTTAAATGACTTGTCGGGCCATTATATTCTCCCCCACTTAAACATACGTTCATCCTTGAACGTGCAAAGAACTATTCCAGAGTTGTCCAAAACACCTGTTTACCTTTGTCACCACAACCAATGTGAATGCGTAGCTCAATCCAGACTAAAGATCCTCTATATAACCTTAACTAACAAGCTTTGGAACCAAATTCGAACATCTGGAATTTTCCACGAGATCTGATTCTAACATACGAACACCGCATCGATCACAATATAATGTACCAAACATGATCATGCACCTATGATAAAATCAAACCATGCATCACATAATTGTCACGCCCATAATAACATCCTCCGACCATAATAGCTGCAATTTCACGTGTCTGATGCCCGCAATATGCATCATAACATATGTAAGCCCTATTCCAACTCTCGCAATACTACCACGACGAAAGAGATGAGTATAAACTCATAACCACCGGCCAAAACAATAAGTCATAGGGTATTTCCCCTAATAGGAATCATTACCTCATTCTAAATGGAATAAAAATATTTTCTCTTTAATATATCGTACTTAAATCCGATCGCACCGATCTCAGGTCCAATAACATAATCTGATCCAGTATAAGCTGGTAGGGAAATAAGCCACCTTAAACACCACCTAAAATCTCGTACGTCGCCATCAAAGCGCCAACAAGATACAATTTGAATATGTCTCACAATGAGAAACGAACTCTAAAAGGGAATTACCCAGCCCGTGTAACGGATAAAATGGCCGAACAGATGCTATGAACTTATCTCAGAGATGAGAAATAAGACATACAATATAAATATAATGAACCGTACTTAGCATCTCATTGTTTCAGTGTACAACCGGATCCACACATGATACTGTTGCAGCGTGCAACCCAATCCAAATAATATATCTGTGACGGCGTGTCACTCGACCCACACATAACAATCTATAAGGAAATACCTATCGAGCCAGAACGCTCATACCCACAAAATTCTTGAATATCGACCACAATCGTGCCAAGTGCATAATACAATCCCTAGGGAGACGGATAGCTCCATATGCTACAAAACCCAAGCATGACTAAGGTATAATAAATGACCTGCATCTTGAGAGTCATCTTGCTCATGTAACACCACAAGCTACACGGGATAACAACACATGTGCGAATAATCAAGCTGTCTCACAACCCATCTGGAAAATAGAGTATTAGATGGGATAGTTGACGAGGATTAACATCCAATACTCAAAGACTTTCCCGTAAGCAATGCTATACCGAATGAACGCATTTAACGTGACATAGAGCACACCATTCATATTAGACCTACCAATGGACCTCAAGGCCCTATTCATGACACCTAGAGCAGTCGTCCCAATCCAGAACAAACTCCTACAGTTCACAACCAAAGGACTAAAGCGTCTTCTAGGCATAAAATCTCACATTAATCATAGTACCATAATATCCATGCTTGATTTCAATATTTAACAATCAAGTGACTAACATGTCATTTTTATACAATATTCCCGTGGGATACACTCCGATGACCTTCCGCACCAGGTAGAAATGTCTGCACCTCCATACCACCAACCACACTAATTCTATATAGCGAACCAAGAATCTACAAATCAAGATACAAAGCCTCTTACACATGACACCGTTCTCAGGTGACACTAAAGAAAATGCCAACCTACTTTGAATATCTGAATTCTCCCCTGCTCATCCAAGCTCGTGACATTCCATTTAACACCGAACCACAACCTTGATCTTCCACTTTCAATTCCCATGTCTCTCACTGCATCAATCATGTCGCTACGCGAGAGTACTAGAATTTATCATAACCCCTGAACTACTAGTGGAATAGGCACTCCATTGGCTAGAAACCTTTCACTTAGCTCATTTCAGAAGAAACAGTGCAACACACAACTGAATTCCCACAATCGCAAAAAATACAAACCCCAGGCAGTGGTGTAAACCGCCATAACTCTTCTGGGATCTATTTACATATAACAAGGCCATTAGGACCAAATACCTCCCAAATCAATCAAATCGTGGTGGCTATCAAGCCCACACGTACAACCACAAACCACTTGTATAACTTAACATGCCAAAGGAACTGATCATTGCCACAAACATGCTGATTCAAACCATTACTAACCGACCAGACTTCTTCCAATTTACTCTTGACTTACCTTAGAAGTAATAATAGCGATATTAAAAAATATAACGAACTCATTCAACACTAATCCCGAGTGACCCAAATCACGAGACCATATTGTCTCGCTGCCCATAAACCAACTCCTACCCTCTTTATATGCACAATATCATCTCCAACTGGTATACTCATTCTGAAAGATCCTCTACGAATCCGAAATTGTTTCCTCCCATTTCTCCAATATTGCACCGCAGGCCCGATGATAACATAGAATACTCTAAGTCCCTTTTATAACCTACTGCAAACACTCGATCCTTAACAATCCAATGGACCCGAAATTCTTAGGCATTGCACTTAAATTCTTGAACTCACTGAATCATATTGAGAGCCACTGACTCTGACCTGTCCCAAATATAATCAAACTCCAACACTCTTCTAGCATATAAACACTCCCAAAGAAGCAAATGGATGAATTCGTTTCCTTGTACATCACACTCACAAGAAGCATAAACTCTATGTCTTCCCAAAACTTGCACATAAATCGATTAGGCCAAATAAAGCACATATTCATCACGTTTTTTGCTCGAATTACCCTTTATATTTTTTTTCTTAGTCATAAGTAATCCACCAATACACCGATAGCCAAAAATCGCACAAGCAGACAATCACACGATCCAATCGTAGACGGTGGGCTTCCCTACTTAGCATTAAGCTACAATCACATAAATGTAGAACCCACAAAAATTCCTCATTCTCAATCACCATGATCTCGCACTATCAACCCATACAATTTCTCATAGTATCTTGTTAAACTTTTCATGAACATTCCAAATTATCAGCCACAATCCCATATTCGACCTTCTGCCGGGTAGTAAGTAAAACTCTTAGTAGAAACTTTATCAAAATCACGCAACCGCTAACCTGTAGGAGATAAACCACCTGTGTAATTCCATTTCGACATCTTCCAATGATGTTGCACTGGGTACAACTACCACGAAATCAGTAAAACCCTCCTAAGGCCATACTCGTCAACCAGTTGTACAAGTCTATTCATTCCCCATTGACATCAACTAAAAGTCTGATAACACATTACAAACTCGAAGTCACGTTGCATCCCATAACGACAATCAATCTATTACACCCCTAAACACTCCAAACAAAATTCTTTCCATCATATTCAATCTTCTTTAGCACAACAACCACCATTTCAAATAGAATCCGTAGACCTAGTCCGTGTCCACCATAATTCTCAAATCGCTCGAAACTTTTCTCAAGGCATGTGGCTATCCTACCACAGAATGTATACGCTACTCTGCCACTCCCACTTCAGTTATTAAGCACTTCTTGTCCTATGCTTTTCATATTTGATCTGCTAGCAATTCAACCACCAAGAGACACCTCTTACCATGTCTTTCTCTTCCTTCTCTATCTAAATGCTTCCTCAAACCAAAATACATCTCTGTAGCACCTTAATTAATAAGTTGCAACCAACTCTAAGCCTCCTCGAAAATCATCTTTCTCGAGCCATAAACATTAGAAACACTTATTCTATTCTGAAACCCTTTTCAGGCCATATTTCACAACAACCTGCCCCGAAGGCTAATCAAGAACACCATAATAGTGGAGAACCTTAATGCTTTCAAACAAAGATGACGACACCACATCATAAATAAGAATTCCACTATGCTCGAAAAATATCAAGTCTCGTTTCTCCAGCAACCAAAGCCTAAACATCTGTAGTGTGATTAACTTTCCTCCACTTGAATTAAATGGCAACCTCTAAACCTCGCACTGAGAAATCCTCCTTTCCTGTAAATCAATGCCTTGACACATAAATAAACACCCTACCATTATATCAATACCGTGTTATAACAACGCATGAGCATCAAAATAATTTGTGCATAGCCTCGAATCCATAGGAAATACAAATACTAGGCTGAAATGACAGAACACCCTTCTGCAAGGCGACAATCATAGCCTGCTCAAAAATGCAGGGAGAAACATCCTGCACCACGTCTGTAGTAACACTACAACTCCTCAATGCCCAATAAATAATAAGCGCTCCACGTCACATAAGATCGAGTAGAAAAGAAATGAAGGCATAAGCTTCAATGGGATCAAATCGCACGAAGAGGAATGAAGAAGGGAAGTGCTTCTAAGCTCTGTATCCTCTCAAAGATAAGTACATATGTCTCCTTACTGATTCGCAAGACTTCATTAGACTTGCTCATGACTCGTGAGACTCAAGTAAAACCTAAAGCTCTGATACTAAGCTCCCATGATCCAAAATCCACTATAGGCCGTGATGGCTTGTCTAACGGCAATGTTGGCGCCATCACAATCTATAGTGCATTTTAAAACGTGATAGTGTGATCAGAGCCAAAAAAAAAGAAAGGAAAATCTCGCTTTCTTTTCAGCAAATAGGGACCGAATAGATAGGGGAAACAAAATAAGGGAGCTGTCCAGTTACAAGTGAAACCTAATTAAAAAAGAACAGTCTGGAAAAAGAATTTTTGGAGAGAAACCTAGATAATTGTAGCACTCAATGTTTGGTTACTAGAGTTTAAGTACAACGGTAAGATAAAGAATTTTTTATACTATGAAATCACAGAATTTACTGTTTTCGAAATGGTATAACGGTATATCACATCAAATTCAAAATATGCAGTACATTATTTTCTACAATCAATTTTTTTGTGTCGTAATTGGTTATTACTCGATATATAATTAAGAAAATAATACATTTATTATTAATTATTTCTTGAGCAACATATATCACTAAAATTAACAGTTGTACTTAAAAATATAGAATAGAGAAAATTCTCGTTAGATGTGGGTTTAAAACTTAAATAGATGAATTATTTTCTAAAACTTTGTACCTTAGATAGATGAATATTTTTTAATTAGGATAGAGGAAAAAGGGATTTGTCATACGATAGAACCCTTAAATGATCAGAAGTCCTTTTTGAGAAGTGAAGCTTTATATGGGTGACCCCATTTTTTCTGTCTACTAGTCATTACGCACGTTATATTTGGGTCAATTGTTACAAAAGGACACCACTACTTCACATCATTAGAAAGGCAGAAATTTTGTGGTTCACAATTACAAAAGCCCCACGCTATATCAGCTATACTTTTCATTTTTAGTTGTCTCAAGAAGTAGAATTTAAATAAATACATAATAGGCTAAATATATGTACACCCACTTAATAATATCCTAATTTTTCATTTAAACAACTCAAGTTCTACTATACCTATTAGCCATCCACTAATATCTTATTATAAAAAAAGATGCTTGCAATGATATGTTAGAATTCAAAAAGAAAACAACATATAGACAGAAATGTAGAAGTAGAAATTAATTCGAGCCGGCTAAATTTAAAATGTTCCCTTAAGGAATTTAATTTTCTCCTAGTCGGGGCGGACCCACATGGGGTCAAGAGGGTTCATATTAACCCGCTTCGCCGAAAAATAATACTATGTATATAGGTATATTTTCGGAAAACTTACAAAAACGTCCCATATAAGTTTCAACTTACTAACCTCTAGCCAATATTTCAAAAATCGAAACAAACAAGGAATGTTTTTAATAAGTATAGTCGAAATTCATTGAAAACATAAAGATAAGTCAATATACAAAATTTGAGAAAGATTGGAGGTGATTTGGATAGGTTTTGTATCAAAATTCATAATTAAATCGATGTCAAAAAAATTTTCTATGACACATGTATCAAACATGTATCACGCATGTATCTCACTAGGCTGAAATGACAGAACACCCTTCTGCAAGGCGACAATAATAGCCTGCTCGAATATGCAGGGAGAATCATTCTGCACCATGTCTGTAGTAACACTACAACTCCTCGATGCCCAATTAATAATAAGCGCTCCACGTCGCATAAGATCGAGTAGGAAAGAAATTAAGGCATAAGCTTCAATGGGATCAAATCGCACCGAAGAGGAATGAAGAAGGGAAGTGCTTGTAAGCTCTGTATCCTCTTAAAGATAAGTACATATGTCTCCTTACTGATTCGCAAGACTTTACTAGACTTGCTCACGACTCGTGAGACTCAAGTAAAACCTAAAGCTATGATACTAAGCTGTCCTGATCCAAAATCCACTATAGGCCGTGATGGCTTGCCTAACGGCAATGTAGAGCGCCATTACAATCTATAGTGGATTTTAAAACGTGGTAGTTGCATCAGAGCAAAAAAAAAAAGAAAGGAAAATCTCGCTTTCTTTTCTGCAAATAGGGACCGAATAGAGAGGGAAAAAAAATATGGGAGCTGTCCAGTCACAAGGGAAACCTAATTAAAAAAGAACAGTCTGGAAAAAGAATTTTGGAGAGAAACCTTGTTAATTGTAGCACCTCAATATTTGGTTACTAGAGTTTAAGTACAACGGTAAGATAAAGAATTTTTTATACTATGAAATCACAGAATTTACTGTTTTCGAAATGGTATAATGGTATATCACATCAAATTCAAAATATGCAGTACATTATTTTCTACAATCAATTTTTTTGTGTCGTAATTGGTTTTTACTCGATATACAATTGAGAATATAATACATTTATTATTACCTATTTCTTGAGCAACATATATCTCTTAAATTGACAGTTCTACTTAAAAATATAGAATAGAGAAAATTCTCGTTAGATTTGGGTCTAAAACTTAATCGATGTTATGAAATAATATAAAAGACAAGAACAATAACTCAAGAACAAGAGCAAATAGAGAGAAGAGTAGAGAGAGTTCTTCTTATTGATACTTAGAGATTGTTAGGAGTGATTTATAATGGTAGAAGACCCCTTTATTTATAGGGAGGGGGATGATTTATCTACCAAGAATAGAACTCTAGAATCTCTCTAATTATAGACATTCACCTTAAATAGGAGATTTCATAACACTCCCCCTTGAATGTCTATTCAACAATGTGCCTCGTTAAAACCTTAAAACCAAAACCCAATGGGAAAATTTAAAGAAAGGAAAAAGAGTACACATGTTTGAATATGCGCCTATTGGTTGCCTCGTTAAAAACCTCGCAAGGAAAACCCAGTGGGACAAAACCTTGTAAGGGAAAAAGAGTGCAACGCGCATTAACTCCCCCTAATGAGTACATCAATTTATATCCTTGAGCATTTGCATTTCAATCTTGTGCATCATCTTCAAAATGATCTTTGGTAGACGTTTGACAAATCAACCATATTGACTTGAATAAATATTCCGTACCTTGAAATCATCATTCTTGATAGATATGAACATCTTCATATAATGTCGTGGAATAACTCTTCAATATCTCCATAGATGCATTCTCAATGCCATCATGCTTATAGTTATAGCAAGATACATATGTACACAAATTGTACTAAGGATGTGGTACTTCAGGACCAAGAATTGCATATGCTTCAAGCAACTTAAATCTTTCAAGTTAAGTCATATAAGCCATATAATAGACTTTAGATGCATATCAAGTTTTCCATGTCATGCTAGACAAATAAGATATCGAAAACTGACTATACATACCTTTGACTTTATACTTTCAAGCATTTGAACTATAGGTTCAAAACTACATGTCTTTCATATGGAATCAATTCTTCTTGAATTGTATCTCTTCCATTTAGTTACTTTCTTTGGGTCAGCAAATGCGTATAGCATGCTTTGCAATATGTTGCAATTGAATTATCCCTTTTTATGAACTTCAGGTTCATATCATGATATTCGAGGATATACATATACAAATGATAATTCATCCCATGTAACCTTTTCTCAAGCGTTTACCATGTCTCCCCCTCATGTTAGTAAAGCTAACTTGTTTCCTCAACTTTGGGAAATCATCTTTGTGCATTATCAGGTCAATATATATGGCACATTAATAAAAGAGAAGGAAACTGATATATATAACTTTGTTCTCATAAGAAACAGTTTAGCTATTAAGTGGAAGCACTCAATAATTATATTGCTAAACCAACTTTGATATAAACCAACTTATCAAGATGAACTATCTTGAGTAGAAAATCTGGAAATTATGCTCGAAGTTAGATTACTGAGCGATTTACCTCGCAAGCACCGGCCAGGTTGCGGGTTAATAACAATTGCGCATGTAACCATTTCATAGATGCATCATATGTGGTATACATGGCAGGTGAATGGGCCCATATTCACCTTTGATATTTCCAGAATTTATGGGCTTCAACCCGAACTCTTTAGTTGGTCAGTTCATTAATGAGAACAAGTGATACAAGAGAATTTGTAAAGAACTTTCTAGTTCATTGATATTCACCTGTGTGAATTTGCACATCATACTTAAAATGAGATGGCTAACACGAATGCCAACTGAATAAATTATCAATATTGGTAAACTTCAAATTTACACCATGACATGTGCACTTATCAATAAACTTCAGGTTTATTATGACATGAGTTTTATACCAATAGATATCCACTTTATTGTGGCATTATTTCGTTTGTGTAGTACAAATTGGAGAACAAAGCGGGTAGCTTTTCATATACAAATTACCCCGCTACAAGTTGTAGTAATAGGAGATATCAAAGCCTTCCTTTATTTATAGTCTCAATATAATCAATCGCTTTCGCGTGTACTTTGGAAACTGAATAAGTTTCTTTGAGACTTACTACAGCACAATACTCAATTGTGTTTCTCCAACATAGTAATAATTGGCTCTTCTAGAGCTCTCAATTAATTTTGTACTACCACAAATTCATCAACATCCATGTGGTGAATATCTTTCTTAAAGAGAAAGTTATACCATTATGGTCATGTCAAACTTATATGCAAGATATGTTTCTTGCATTATCGTTGTCCTTTAATAGTCATATTTCCAAAATACTTTGGCGTACAATAGGTACGTGACCAACGATCATTCATGCCATATATCATCTCAAACCTCCTTCTAGGGGTGAGTGTGGTATCATCTCAAACCTCCATTTAGGGGTGAGTGTGGTATATTTAATACCAATTTCATCTTCATATTCTTCCAATAATGAATATGTATTTGTGAATCAGATGTTGTCACATTCACTTCGAGGATATGTGATTTTGTTATCCTTTTCAAATCTATAAATGCGTCAGGCATTTGATTGCTATTCTTTGCAAATGGATAATCTTTTGTGCCTCTTTCTCACAAATAGAGGTATGTGGATCAAGATGAGATAATGATGCATTTTTCCACAAAATTTCCCGTTTGGTTTCACCAACTTCTCCCCCTAATTTTGGGAAAAGTGTCTCATCAAATTGACAGTCTGCAAATCGTGCAGTGAACAAATCTCCTGTCAATGTTTCGAGGTAGCGAATAATGGAGGGTGATTCAACCTCAACATATATTCCTAACCTTCTTTGCAGACCCATTTTGGTGCGGGATGGCGGTGCTAAAGGCACATATACTGCGCATCCAAAAATTCTTAAATGGGATATATTGGGTCCATGACCCAAAACCAATTGCAACGGGGAATATTTGTGTCAACTCGTCAGTCAGAGACGAACTAGCATTGCTGTATGTAAAATGGCGTGTCCTCAAACCGAAATGGGCAGCCGACAAACTAAAATGCTGCATGCAAAATGGCATGAACCCAAACCAAAGTGGGCAGCCGACGAACTAGCATTGCTGCATGCAAAATGGCGTGAACCCAAACCGAAATGGGCAGCCTCGTTTTCATGAAGAATTCAAGATTATTCTCATCTATTGTCTCAATATGATATCCATTTTGAATGATATCTTTAAAACTCAACAAGTTCTTCTTAGACTTGGAGGAGAATATTGCATTCTCTAAGATAAACGTCATGCCTTTGGGCAGAGTTACAGTTGCTCTTCCGGAGCCTTCAATCAATTTAATTCCCATGGTTTGATATACAAAAGAAATACACGAACATAAGAATAAACAAGTTCAATTCGTTTGTGTCACATAATATTTTCAAAATCTGCTGATGTCAGTTGACTAAAATAAATCAGATAGTCGATTATATGTTTTCCATAATCGATTACTATGCAGTTTGAAAATTTTAGTTTAAGCATTTTCATAAAACAATCGATTGTTAAACACACACAATCGATTGTTGAGTATTGACAATCGATTGTTAAACATAGACAATCGATTGTTGACAATTTTTGAAAAATTTACAGATCACTGTTTTAAGACAATCGATTGTTAAACATAGACAATCGATTGTTAGCTGTTTTGAAAATTTCCAGAGCACTGTTTTAACACAATCGATTGTTTAGCATTTACAATCGATTGTTGATTAATTTTGAAAAATTCCGGATCTGTCTAACGACAATCGATTGTTAGACATAGACAATCGATTGTGGATGATTTTTGAAAAATTCCAGATTACAGTCTAACGACAATCGATTGTTAGACATAGACAATCGATTGTGGATGATTTTAGAAAAATTCCAGATTACACTGTCTAACGACAATCGATTGTTAGACATAGACAATCGATTGTGGATGATTTTTGAAAAATCCAGATTACAGTCTAACGACAATCGATTGTTAGACATAGACAATCGATTGTGGATGATTTTTGAAAAATCCAGATTACTGTCTAACGACAATCGATTGTTAAACGTTGACAATCGATTGTTGACTGTTTTTGAAAGTTCCAGAACACTGTTTTAAAGACAATCGATTGTTAATCATAGACAATCGATTGTTGACTGTTTTTGTAAAATTCCAGATCACTGTTTTAAAGACAATCGATTGTTGATCATTGACAATCGATTGTTTTGCAGTTTTTATGCGAAATATGAGATATTCGACTAGTTTTTCAGGTTAGTCGATTACCTCTACTGGAAAGTAAAAATATTATTGATATTTGAGCATATTGATACATTCTAAAGAACTAATACTAACATTATATCATGAACTAACTAATACGAGCTAATATTAATGGCTATTAGTTTATTCATTCACTAATACAAACAAGTAAAATAAAATCAAATAGCTCCATCTTCTTTCATCACGGATCCATCACCGATTAGGTGGTCTATCTACCCCTCGGGTTGCTCAAAGAAGTCTGCCACATCTAAGTGGGTGATGTCAAAGTTGTCGTCAGAGACAAAATTCGTTTCAGGGCGTTTACTCTTTCGAGATGCTTGATAAAGGTCAACCAAATGTCATGGTATACGGCAAGCCTTTGACCAGTGCCCGTTTCCACCGCAACGATAATATATAGTTTATAAACTATTTGCTTTTGGTTTCTTATCGTATCGTGCTTGTGGCAGAGTGACCAACTTCAGGTTGTCATATCTCTTCTTTAAGCCATTCCACAAGGTAGGTGGATCTTTGACGGTGAGATATTCAATCTTCAAACCTTCATCAAGGTGATGGCGCAAGAAAATCAAGGCCTTAGCATAGTTTCAAACCTTCATCAAGGTGATGGCGCAAGAAAATCAAGGCCTTAGCATAGTTTTGGGTGGATGCATTATTTCTGTCTTTAATGGCGTATCCAAGACCCATAGCATCCAAAATGGATTTAAGTATCCAACACCCATATCATATAGTTCTTGCCCGAAATTTCAAGGGCAACGAACTTTCTTTTCATAATGTCAGACATAAACCAAAATTACATCAAGAGCGTGTTCATACTTACGGGCTCTATTACAATTATCACATTCACTTCAGGGAATGGATCAAAATCATGTGCTTTACACAATCTCATGTCAAATATTACTTTCATAAAGTGAAAGATTATTTTGAGAATCCTTATTGTTCTCATTACCACAATAATGACGATTATAACTTCGTCTATTGCCATGTCCACATCCATTGATACCTTTACGGTAATTAGTCTTCTTTCAGACTTATCACATACTGCTACCACATTCTCTAAAGGGAATGGAGCAAATTCAATTGGACGGAATTCTTTGCCACGTCCACATTCATTGATACCTTCATGGTAATATTTTAGTCTTCTTTCAGACTTATCATATACTGCTTCCACATTCTCTAAAGGGAATGGAGCAAATTCAATGGGACGGATTTTCAATTATTTGCCCACAATCATACATGAATTTAATCATGGCAGGACATAGAGATTTTACCACTTCATGTGGTTACAATTTCTTACAAACTCCATTAGAGTTATATTCAAACTTTGTTGTCTATGTTTGTATATAAAATTAGATTACAGAATTCCAAGAATTTGAAAGGGAAAAATAAGTTACTTACCTTTAAGGTATACCAATTATATTTTCAATGTTTTCTTCCTTTTCTCTTTGTTTTTCGTTTCTTTTCCTCCCTTTTTTTTCGTTTCTTTTCCTTCTTTCTTCATTCTTTCTTTGAAGCAAAACGTTGCACAAACAAAAGTTAAGACAATCGAAAATTAAATTAGGAAGAGGGAAATACCTTAGATTTCTCGAGAATGGTTCTTGAGACGGTAGAGTCTCGTGCTGATAACGTGTTATAAAATAATATAAAAGACAAGAACAATAACTCAAGAACAAGAGCAAATAGAGAGAAGAGTAGAGAGAGTTCTTCTTATTGATACTTAGAGATTGTTAGGAGTGATTTATAATGGTAGAAGACCCCTTTATTTATAGGGAGGGGGGTGATTTATCTACCAAGAATAGAACTCTAGAATCTCTCTAATTATAGACATTCACCTTAAATAGGAGATTTCATATAACAATCGACATATATTTTTATTATTCTAAATCTTTGTACCTTAGAAAGATGAATATTTTAAATTAGGATAGAGAAAAAAGGAATTGGTCTTACAATAGAACCTTTAATGATCAGAAGTCCTTTTTGAGAGGTGAAACTTTATATGGGTGACCCCATTTTTTCTGTCTACTAGTCATTATGCACGTTATTATTTGGGTCATTGTTACAAAAGGACACCACTACTTCACATCATTAAAAAGGCAGAAATTTTGTGGTTCACAATTACAAAAGCCCCATGCTAAATCAGCTATAATTTTCATTTTTAGTTGTCTCAAGAAGTAGAAATTAAATAAATACATAATAGGCTAAATACATGTACACCCACTTAATCATATCCTAATTTTTCATTTAAACAACTCAAGTTAGACCTGCTCCTATTAGCCACCACTAATATCTAGTTTTCAAAAAAAAAAAAGATGCTTGCAAAGATATGTTAGAATTCAAAAAGAAACAACGTATAGACACAAATGTAGAATAAAGTAGAAATTAATCTGAGCCCGTTGAATTCATAATGTTACCTTAAGGAACTTAATTCTCTCCTAGTCGGGGAGGACCCACATGGAGTCAAGAGGGTTCATATTAACACGCTTCGCCGAAAAATAATACTATGTATATAAGTATATTTTTGGAAAACTTACAAAAATTTCTCACATAAGTTTCAACTTACCAACTTCTAGCCAATATTTCAAAAATCGAAACAAACAAGGAATATTTTTAATAGGTATAGTCGAAATTCATTAGCAACACATAGATAAGTCAATATACAAATTTTGAGGAAGATTAGAGGTGATTTGGATTGATTTTGTATCAAAATTCATAATTAAGTCGATGTAAAAGTTCTTCTGTAAGACATGTATCAAACATGTATAACGCATGTATCTCACAAGGCTGAAATGACAGAACACCCTTCTGCAAGGCGACAATAATAGCCTGCTCGAATATGCAGGGAGAAACATTTTGCACCACGTCTGTAGTAACACTACAACTCCTCGATGCCCAATTAATAATAAGCGCTCCACATCACATAAGATCGAGTAGGAAAGAAATGAAGGCACAAGCTTCAATGGGATCAAATCGCACGAAGAGAAATGAAGAAGGGAAGTGCTTCTAAGCTATGTATCCTCTCAAAGATAAGTACATATGTCTCCTTACTGATTCGCAAGGCTTTACTAGACTTGCTCACGACTCGTGAGACTGAAGTGAAACCTAAAGCTCTTATACTAAGATGTCATTATCCAAAATCCACAATAGGCCGTGATGGCTTGCCTAACGGCAATGTTGGGCGCCATCACAATCTATAGTGGATTTTAAAACGTGATAGTTGCATCAGAGCCAAAAAAAGAAAAATCTCGCTTTCTTTTCTGCAAATAGGGACCGAATAGAGAGGGGAAAAAATAGGGGAGCTGTCCAGTCACAAGGGAAATCTAATTAGAAAACAACGGTCTAGAAAAAGAATTTTGAAGAGAAACCTAGATAATTGTAGCACCTCAATGTTTGGTTACTAGAGTTTAAGTACAACGGGAAGATAAAGAATCATTTACACTAAAAAATCACAGAATTTACTATTTTCGAAATGGTATAACAGTATATCACATAAAATTCAAAATATGCAGTACATTATTTCTACAATCAATTTTTTTTGTGTCGTAATTGTTTTTTACTCGATATGCAATTAAGAAAATAATACATTTATTATTAACTATTTCTTGAGCAACATATATCACTTAAATTGATAGTTGTACTTAAAAATATAGAATAGAGAAAATTCTCGTTAGATTTGGGTCTAAAACTTAATCAACATATACTTTTATTATTTTCTAAAACTTTGTAGCTTAGAAAGATGAATTTTTTTAAATTAGGATACAAAAAAAAGGGATTGGTCTTACAATAGAAGCCTTAAATGATCGGAAATCCTTTTTGAGAGGTGAAGCTTTATATGGGTGACACCATCTTTTCTGTCTACTAGTCATTACGCACGTTATATTTGGGTCAATTGTTACAAAAGGGTACCACTACTTCACATCATTAAAATGGCAGAAATTTTGTGGCTCACAATTACAAAAGGCCCATGCTAAATCAGCTATGATTTTCATTTTTAGTTGTCTCAAGAAGTGGAATTTAAATAAATACATAATAGGCTAAATACATGTACACCCACTTAATCATATCATTATTTTTCATTTAATCAACTCAAGTTCTACTATTCCTATTAGCCATCCACTAATATTTAATTTTAAAAAAAGATGCTTGCAAAGATATGTTAGAATTCAAAAAGAAAACAATGTATAGAGAGAAATGTAGAAGAAGTAGAAATTAATCTGAGCTCGCTGAATTCATAATGTTCCCTTAAGGAACTTAATTCTCTCCTAGCCGGGGCGGACCCACATGCGGTCAAGAGGGTTCATATTAACCTGCTTCGCCGAAAAATAATACTATGTATATAGGTATATTTTCGGAAAACTTATAAAAATGTCCCATATAAGTTTAAACTTACCAATCTCTAGCCAATATTTCAAAAATCAAAACAAACAAGGAATGTTTTTAATAAGTATAGTCGAAATACATTAAAAACATATAGATAAGTCAATATACAAAATTTGAGGAAGGTTGGAGGTGATTTGGATTGGTTTTGTATCAAAATTCATAATTAAATCGATGTCAAAAAATTCTTCTATGACACATGTATCAAACATTATCACACATGTATATCACACACAGATATACACGGATATACATGTGATAGACAATCTATACAAATGCAATACATATGTGATACACAGTGTGATACACGTATCATTTTTTTTCATATTCAGTTTTTCTTTGAATTTTCAATTCAAACCACCTCAAACTTCACCAAATCATCCCAAAACTGAGATTCAATCACCTTAAGATATACCCAATCTATTCTAATAGCACACACTAAAAAAAAGTAGAAATTTAATATTGTTTTTGCTACAAATAGCTAATTGGCCATTTTTGCTAATATAAGTAATATTTTATCAATTGCCCAATTTTTATAATCAGCTACTTCTAAATGGACATAACTGATAATTTCCGTATATTTTTTCTGTCTTCCAAATCATAATAGTGTAAAGATTATTTTGAACCTGCTTTAGCCAAGTGAATTGCCTAGTTTGCTGTCAAAGAGGGCTCAAAGTTTCCATATGGTCTTGAGTTCCAAACCAGTTAGCCACAATGCCTTCTATTTTTGGTTTTTTAATATATGTCTCTTTTCTACTCCGATTTAATCATTTCCATAGTCATCTCCTCCGTTAACCCCTGCCTAGAAGGTCGTCTCTCTCAAAGACAAAGGGCTTCATTAAAACGATCCGACCGGTTATTTTAAGCTGTTTCACTATCATCGCTAGTTCTCAGTCATGACTTGTCCCGTGTTATGGATAATATCTGATGTGGATCATTGGTTTTAGTTTTTAGGAAAAATCAGAATGAATTTGAAAGAATATTTCAGTTGGAAGCGTTGAATTTGAAAGATTTGACCAAGAGTTGACTTTTGTATATATGAGCTCGGATCAGATTTCTTACGATCTGGTTAGCTTCGTCGCGTGATTATTGACTTAAGAGCGTGACCAGAATTGATTTTGGAGGTCAGGTGTGGAATTTGGCTTAAATTGGCAAAACTAGTATTTTGGCAATTTCTGGTTGATAGGTGAGATTTTGATTCGAGGGTCGGAATGAAATTCTGAGAGTTGTTGCAACTATGTTATGTGATATGGGTCTTGTGTGTAAAATTTCAATTGATTCATAAGTGTTTTGATTGGGTTTGAGTTTCGAAAGACTTGGATGAACTTAGGCTTGAATTTGATGTACTTTGATGATATTTTTGTTAACTATGGTGTTTTGATAATTCTAGCAAGTTTGAATAAGGTATTGGTTCATATCTGTGTTTTTCATTGAGATCCCGGGGACCTTGAGGTGATTTTGGATGGCCATCGAGATAAATGTTAGAGTTGTGGAATTTCTGGTTTGCTGGTATCTGGTATTTCAGCATCTGCAGAAAAGGGGCCGCAGATGCTAGGAAGTTGGTCGCATGAGCGACTTTTGGCCATTTGGAGTTTCGCAGATGCGGTGTCCGCGGAAATGGAACTTAACTGCATAAGCAGTCCGGAGTGGCATTGAAGAATCTGCAGAAGTGGAGGAAATTTCCGCATAAGCGGTAACCGCAAATGCGTTATCTAGGTCGTAGAAGGGGAAAAATGTCTGGACAGAAGTGTTTTTAAAGTTTCATTTTGTTCCGCGAGCTAAGGTACTTTCCACCATTTTTGAACATCCTTGAGAACTTTTGGACGGAACTAAAGAGGGATTTAACTGGGATTGATTGGAGGCAAGATTTTTAAACTTAAAACACTATTATATTGTGAAATTGGCCTAGAAATTTATGGAAATATAGCCAAGATGGAAGAACTAGGGATTGCGATTTTGAGATGTTAAATTAAGGATTTGAAGAGTCATTTGAACTCTGATTTTGGTATTCTTGATATGTATAAACTCATGGGGAGATGAGAAATCTAATTCTGTAAAATGTTTTGAGTTTTGAGAAGTGGGCCCGGGGCTCGAGTTTCGATAATTTCGGGATTTGTGCAAGTTATTGATTGTTTTTATTAGGTTTTGTTCCCTTAGCATATTGTGATGTATTCGTTGTGGTTTTGGTTAGATTCAACGTGTGTGGAGGGCAACTTGAGGGGCATGTTGGAAGCACGTTCTCAAGGCATTATACTAAACGTGTGTTCATATTTGTAGGTTTTGATGAATGACAAACTATGCGCAAATTGATACATGACGAGATCCAAGCACAAGCGCAAAATTGATATATAACGAGATTCAAGCACAAGACAAAGATCGAGATTAAGTTTTATATGAGTCGGTATTTAATTGTGATCTTGATCCGACAACTTAAACTCAAGACTTGGCTTCTCTCGTAAAAATATTTTGAACAAATCATGCATATTTAATTTAGAGCAAAATAATTTTAAATAATGCATATTTACTTTAGTCAAATGATTTTTAAACATGCCTCTAAAATCTGGACTAAGATAATCGATTATGTACTTATGATAATCAATTATGTTTATGTCAGCTGCTTGTCAATCGATTGTGAACTTATGACAATCGATTGTGTTAAGGCAGTGAGCATCAGATTTTTCAAATCTGCATGACAATCGATTGTGAACCTTATGACAATCGATTGTGATGAGGCAGTGTCCATCAAAGTTTTTCAAAGCTCAAAATAATCGATTGTGAAGCTAATGACAATCGATTGTGAAGAGACAGTGTCCGTCAGATTTTTAAAAGTCACAAAATAATCGATTGTGAACTTATGACAATCGATTGTGTTGAGGCAGTGTCTTCCAGACTTTTTCAAAGTTATTATATAATCGATTGTGAACCTATGACAATCGATTGTCAAGAGTCAGTGTCTAAATTGATTTTTCAAGACTGATATATAATCGATTGTTAACTTAATATAATCGATTGTATAACTGACCGTTGCCAAAATATTTTCAAATACCGTCAGGTAATCGATTATTGATTTCTTATAATCGATTTTTTTAATTAAAATCTGGAAAGGATTTTTTGAACGTTGCTGAGTAATCGATTGTAGATTTCTGACAATCGATTGTTTTACGTAAAATCTGGAAATGATTTTTTGAACGTTGCTAGTAATCGATTATTGATCTTAGATAATCGATTGTTAAGCGTAAAATCTGGGATTGATTTTTGGAAGAACTGGCAAACAATCGATTGTGGTAATTTGACAATCGATTGTGGTAATTTGACAATCGATTGTCACTGAGTAAAATCAGCAATTCTTAATTGGCAATTAGGCAACGGTAATACAAAGTTTTTCAACTATAAATACAGCTTCAATTCAGTCTTTTAAGTACAACAACACACAACAACTGATCATACAATTGCTAAAGCTTGCATACTTTATTGCTTATCATTTTATATTCATTACATAAGCTTTTGAGAGCCAAATTCTTGTCGAAAGTTGTTGCGATCTTGAGCGTATTCTTTTTACTCATATCTACTCTTAAAGGAGTGTCTTGTTTGAGTGCTAAGTGTTTTTGTACACTTGAAGGGAAGTGTTAGTCCCTTGTGTTGTAAGAAGGAACTTGTGTTTCCTTGGTTGAAGTCTTGGAGTGTTGTATCTCCGAGCAAAGGTTGTTGAGGCTTGTGTCCTCAAGTTGTAACGGTTTGTTGAGCACCCGTAAGCTTAACAAGTTAGTGGAAATCTCGAGAGAGTCTCTCGGGGACTGGACTAGCCACGGGTTGTGGTAAACCGGGATATATCGGTGCGTTTGTTCTAATTTATTTACTTATCGCACTTATTTATTTCCTGCAATTTTTAAATTCCGCAAGTTTACGCTAATTTTTATTATAACGCTATTCACCCCCCCTCTAGCGTTAAGCGTATTATCTAACAATTGGTATCAGAGCCCAACTCTCTGAAGACTTAACCGTTTGAGAGAAACATCCATGGCTTCTACTCGTGATTCTTTTGCAGGAATAGGTGAAGGACAATGCTCCACCCGACCACCGCTATTCGATGGTACAAATTATACATACTGGAAGGAGAGGATGAGAATATTTGTACAATCAAATAGTTTTCATCTTTGGAAGGTCATAATGAATGGAGAACAAATTCCAACCAAGAAGGTTGAAAATGAATGGGTCCCAAAGTCCGAAGATGAATACGATGCGGATGATATCCGAAAGGTGCAAAATAATGCTAAAGCTATTAATTTATTATATTGTGCTGTAAATGCTGATGATTACAGGAAGATATCTTGTTGCACAACGGCGAAGCAAATGTGGGACAAGCTGGAAATTACGTACGAAGGTACGGACCAGGTAAGGGAAGCCAAAATTGATTTCCTAACCCATGCATATGAATTGTTTCGCATGAAGGAAGGCGAAAAGGTCGATAAGATGTTTGAACGATTTTCAAAAATCGTAAATGATTTACATGCTCTTAAGAAGACCTTCACGGATAAGGAACTTGTCCGAAAAATTCTCCGAAGTCTCACTCCGGAATGGCGATCCAAGGCCGACGCGATTCAAGAATCCATTGGCATTTCAAATGTCACCATCGACTCATTAAGAGGTAATCTTAAAACTTATGAATCTACTATACTTAACCCTCTTGTTGATGATCAAAGGAAGCAAAGAATCGCTCTTAAGGCAAGCACAAGCCAACCTCAAAATGATGAGGATGGAGACAACGAGTTCGGACTCGTTATCAAGAGATTTCACAAGTTCATGCGAAAAGAGTATGAATGAAAGGGCAAAAAGCAAGGAGATCAAATAAAGTGCTATGAGTGCGGAGAAACCGGGCACATTAAATCAAATTGCCCAAATGCTAAAAAGGAGAAGAAACCCTTCAAGAAGCAACGAGCATACATATCTTGGGGAAGCGACTCCGGTGACGAGTCAAGTGAGGAAGAAGAAGACGAAGCCGCAAATCTTTGTCTTATGACACAAGAAGACAACAAAGAAGAGGTATGTCAAATTTCTTCCAAAAATTTCCTTTCCCTTGAAGAAATGTAAAATGCTTTTGATGAGTTGTATAGCAAATTTATTAAAGCTTCAAAAACTGTTAAGAGTATAAAAGAAAATGCTTCTTTAAAAGAAAAAGATTTTCAAAAACAACTCTCTTTCAAAGAAAAGGAATTGGAAAAACTGATTTTAGAAAATGAGAAGTTGAAAGAGGAAAACAAATTTTTTGGCAAGAGAAGCGCCGACAAGCCCGAGAGTTCTAGAAATTGTACTTCTTGCATGCATCTCAAAAATGAAGTAGAAAGGCTTAAGGGCACCTTAGATAAGTTTAACTCTTCTCATAAAAATTTGAATGAAGTGCTTGTTAATTTGAAGTCGACCAAGCATGGCATAGGTTTTAGAAACGAGCCTAAAGAGAAAGTTGAAGCCAACCCCCAACCACCTAAGGCTCAACCTAGGATAAATAAAACAAATGTTCATCCTAGATACAACAAACCTAGAAATGGTTTTCATCAATCGCAACCTAGAAATAATCATGCTAGAAATAATGCACATTCTAGGCCAAACACTAGAAGGAATTTTAAACCTTTTAGAACACCTAGAAATGACTTCCAACCTAGAAACAACTATTCTAGAAATGATGCATATCCTAGAACAAATGATAGGAGAAATGACTTTCATGATTTGCGCAATAGTTATATTGTCAAGAATAGAGTAAATGAATTTCGTCCGTCCAATTACTATCAACCTAGAAGGATGCATAATCCTAACGTGACTTGTCATTATTGTAGACGAATTGGACATATTGCTCCTGCTTGTTTTACACGACATAGACATAACACTCAATCACATTACTATGACTTGCCTAACCCCCAAGGACCCAAAATGGCATGGGTACCTAAAACTCATTAATCTGTTTTGTAGGTATGTTTGAAGGGATCAAGTGTACTATGGTACCTTGATAGTGGGTGCTCCAAGCACATGACGGGAGACGAATCCAAATTTCTTCAACTAGAACACAAGGAAGGGGGAAGTGTTATTTTTGGTGATAACAACAAAGGAAAGATTATCGGCATCGGATCGGTCGGTAAGGATGAAATTTCTTTCATTGAGCATATATTACTTGTGAAAGGTTTAAAACATAATCTCTTGAGCATAGGTCAATTATGTGACAAGGGAAATCTTGTTTTATTTGATTCACATGAATGCTTAGTGTTTAGACGTAGTGATTTTAAAATTATCCTTCGTGGTTTTAGAATGGATAACATTTATATGATTGATCTTGCAAATTCTTCACCCGAATATGTGAATTGTTTAATAAGCAAAGAGGATGATTCTTGGTTATGGCATCGTAGAGTAGCTCACATCAACATGCATCTTTTGAACAAATTGGTTTCACAAAATTTAGTTGTTGGTCTTCCAAATTTGAAATTTGAAAATGACTCTATTTGTGATTCTTGTCAAAAAGGGAAGCAAACAAAATCATCTTTTAAATCGAAAAATATTGTTTCAACTACTAGACCATTGCAATTGCTTCACATGGATTTGTTTGGACCATCTCGCATTGAAAGTCTTGGTAGAAATCGTTATGCTTTTGTTATTGTTGATGATTATTCCAGATTTACTTGGACTTTATTTCTTGCCCATAAAAGTGATGCTTTTCAGAATTTTAAATATTTTCTTAAACGTGTTCAAAACGAAAAGGAAACAACCGTCACTTCAATTAGAAGTGATCATGGGGGAGAGTTTGATCACAATCTCTTTGCGGACTTTTGTGACGAACTCGTTATCGAGCATACCTTTTTCTCTCCACGAACACCACAACAAAATGGGGTGGTGGAAAGGAAAAATAGGTGTCTCGAAGAGATGGCTAGAACCATGCTCGAAGAGGCTAAGATTCCCAAACATTTTTGGGGCGGATGCCGTGAGTACCGCATGCTACGTTTTAAATAGAGTAGTCATAAGGCCAATACTCATGAAAACCCGTTATGAACTCTACAAGGGAAGGAAACCAAATATCTCCCATTTTAGAGTATTCGGTTGTAAATGTTTTATTCATAACAATGGAAAAGATCAATTGGGAAAATTTGATGCCAAATCCGATGAGGGAATTTTTATTGGGTATTCTTCACGTAGCAAAGCATATAGGGTATTTAATAATAGAACCCAAACTGTGGAGGAATCCCCTCATATTGTGTTTTCCGAAAATAATGCTCGCTTGGCGAGAAAGGATTCTTGTTCTGATCTTGCAGGTATTCTAAATAGTTTAAAAGACAAAGTACAAGAGGAAACTCCTAAGGAAATTCAAGATGAAATCTTGGAACAATCAACAGAGGAAACGCCACAATTGGAGAAAGAAACGAAAATGCCTAACGAGTGGAGGACAATCAAAGATCACCCTCTCGAACAGGTAATTGGCGACGTCGGAGAAAACGTAAGTACCCGAAACTCTCTTAAGAACGCCTTAGGACACACTTCTTAAGAGATCACGTTCTCATTGCATTATTTCTTTACAAATTACTAACTTGAGCGTTGGAGACGTCTAATTCTCTTTTGCAGGTATCGCCCTAAAGGCAGGGGAAATTATAAAGAAATGGCATAGAACAATCGATTGTTACAGCAAATAATTGATTATTTTACTGTGCGGACAATCGATTAGCAAGTATCACTAATCGATTATTTATGTTTGATGCTTATTATGCATTTGTGTTTAATAAATCAATTTTTTAACTGCATAATCGATTACCGTCTCAGTCATTCAGTACTGCTTTCCTAAAACAATCGATTGTTTCATAAATATAATCGATTATTTTCCAAGTCAGAAAATCACCGTGCTCACTGTATCACAACAATCGATTATCATAATTCAACAATCGATTATTTTTTGTTAGTAATTCAAATATTTGTTACCGTTTGGGTCCTGCAATCGATTTTGTGTCAGTTCCGAGTTCAAATCAAAATCTGCTCAACAATCGATTATTTCGTTTCAACAATCGATTGTCCAACGGTCAGTACAATTTATTTTTACCGTTTCTGACTGTTTTGGCTCATAAATTTCTGCAGATTTTCATCATAAATGAAATGCCATTCTTCCCATTATAAATAGGCATCATAAGTCTTCAATTTTATTCACTCAAGCATCAATCTTTGCTCCCAAACCTTCAAAATTCTTCCAAGTTTCTTACAAAGTTCATTACTAATTTTTGAAATGTCGGGCAGACACTCTAAACGTTCCCGTTCAGGTAGACATGGTGCATCTTCTTCTGCTCCTCCACCTCCAAATTTCCCTTATCAAGATGGGTCTATTTTACAATTCAATACTGAAACCGAGCTTACTAGATTTTTGACAAAATTCGAAAAGCGTGACATTCTTCCTCCTCGCTTTTCAACAAGCAAGTATCTTGAATCATATGCCCCCGCTGCAAACATGCTTAAGGAATGTCGAGTTCTTGACTTCTTATATCTTACCTATCCTTATATTAATCCTCCATTGATTCAAGCGTTTTACTCAAACCTTCATGAGGATGACGATGGTGAGCTTGTGTCAAATATTAATGGTGTTCAAATTCTTTTGAAAACTTGCATTCCATTGCCCATCTTCCTCGAAATGGTGAAAACATTACTCGCTACATTAGAGAGGCCGGCGCCTTATTTGATGAGAAAACTCTCCTAAACCAAATAGGACTTGGAGCTTATGATCCTAATCTATCTACTCGACGTCCTACCATTACGGGAATGCTCCCCGAATATCGTTTGATTTTCTATTTCATCACCCGAGTCCTCAAGCCTCGGAAGCATAATCATACCACTCTTTCCCAAGAGGACGCTAAGCTCATGCATGCCATTATAACCGGAGCTTACATCAATTGGTGTATGTTCGTCAAAATTCACATGCGTGATGCCATCGGAGATGATAGACCTCTTCCCTATGCCCTCCTTATTATGAATTTTCTTGAAGCTTCCGGGTTCAACACTTCCATCGGTCCTCTCAAAAAGAGCACCAAGAAGTGGGAAATTTCCGAATCCTCCTTTCCCCATGACGGCGATCATGTAGCTCCTGCTCCTCCTCCAACTCGTCGATCGCGTCAGCCTCAAGAACCTACTCTTCAATCCATTTCCGACCAAATTGCTTCATTGACCACCTCTGTCGGTCAATTGACACATGAGATCCATGGATATGTTGACCATGTTCATTATCCATATGCCGGTCTTGTTCCCTATGAAGCAGTGCCGGATGATGAGGCGGGAAATGATGATGAATAATTTCTTTATTTGTTTTTCTATTTTATTGTTCTATGTTTTTATTGTTCCCGTTATGTAACCGTTTTTTTAATAAATAAATAAGTTTTTTTAATTATTCTATATTTTTTTGCTAATGGCAAAAGGGGAAAGATAACGGGTATGCACTCTCAATACTTATCGGCATAAATTGAGGGGGAATTCATATATTGAGGGGGAACAAATTGCATATCTATATACTTGTTGCACATGGGAACAAATTGCATATCTATATACTTGTTGCATATCTTTACTTATCTTGAATCGTCATTATGAATTGCCTAATATTCATATCCCGCTTAAAGTTTGCCATTATCAAAAAGGGGAAAATTGTTGGAAACACGTTCTCAAGGCATTATACTAAACGTGTGTTCATATTTGTAGGTTTTGATGAATGACAAACTATGCGCAAATTGACTCATGACGAGATCCAAGCACAAGCGCAAAATTGATATATAACGAGATTCAAGCACAAGACAAAGATCGAGATTAAGTTTTATATGAGTCGGTATTTAATTGTGATCTTGATCCAAAAACTTAAACTCAAGACTTGGCTTCTCTCGTAAAAATATTTTTAACAAATCATGCATATTTAATTTAGAGCAAAATGATTTTGAATAATGCATATTTACTTTAGTCAAAATGATTTTTAAACATGCCTCTAAAATCTGGACTAAGATAATCGATTATGTACTTATGATAATCGATTATGTTTAAGTCAGCTGCTTGACAATCGATTGTGAACTTATGACAATCGATTGTGTTAAGGCAGTGAGCATCAGATTTTTCAAATCTTCATGACAATCGATTGTGAACCTTATGACAATCGATTGTGATGAGACAGTGTCCAAAGTTTTTCAAAGCTCAAAATAATCGATTGTGAAGAGACAGTGTCCATCAGATTTTTCAAAGTCACAAAATAATCGATTGTGAACTTATGACAATCGATTGTGTTGAGGCAGTGTCTTCCAGACTTTTTCAAAGTTATTAAATAATCGATTGTGAACCTATAACAATCGATTGTCAAGAGGCAGTGTCTAAATTGATTTTTCAAGACTGATATATAATCGATTGTTAACTTAATATAATCGATTGTATAACTGACCGTTGCCAAAATGTTTTCAAATACCGTCAGGTAATCGATTATTGATTTCTTATAATCGATTGTTTTAATTAAAATCTGAAAAGGATTTTTTGAACGTTGCTGAGTAATCGATTGTTTACGTAAAATCTGGAAATGATTTTTTGAATGTTGCCAGTAATCGATTATTGATCTTAGATAATCGATTGTTAAGCGTAAAATCTGGGATTGTTTGGAAGAACTGGCAAACAATCGATTGTGGTAATTTGACAATCGATTGTCACTGAGTAAAATCAGCAATTCTTAATTGACAATTAGGCAACGGTAATACAAAGTTTTTCAACTATAAATTCAGCTTCAATTCAGTCTTTTAAGTACAACAACACACAACAACTGATCATACAATTGCTAAAGCTTGCATACTTTATTGCTTATCATTTTATATTCATTACATAAGCTTTTGAGAGCCAAATTCTTGTCGAAAGTTGTTGCGATCTTGAGCGTATTCTTTTTACTCATATGTACTCTTAAAGAAGTGTCTTGTTTGAGTGCTAAGTGTTTTTGTACACTTGAAGGGAAGTGTTAGTCCCTTGTGTTGTAAGAAGGAACTTGTGTTTCCTTGGTTGAAGTCTTGGAGTGTTGTATCTCCGAGCAAAGGTTGTTGAGGCTTGTGTCCTTAAGTTGTAGCGGTTTGTTGAGCACCCGTAAGCTTAACAAGTTAGTGGAAATCTCGAGAGAGTCTCTCGGGGACTGGACTAGCCACGGGTTGTGGTGAACCAGGATATATCGGTGCGTTTGTTCTAATTTATTTACTTATCGCACTTATTTATTTCCTGCAATTTTTAAATTCTGCAAGTTTACGCTAATTTTTATTATAATGCTATTCACCCCCCCTCTAGCGTTAAGCGTATTATATAACAGGGCAAAGGCATCGTGAGCTAGAGATTTCGCCGGTTCGAGGTGAGTAATGCTTGTAAATGTTATCCTGAGGATTTGAAACTCTTAATTGCACATCGTAGTGCTATGTAGATGTGCGACACGCACTCAATAACGAGCGCGGGGTCAATTACTATTGGGGATTATGACTTGGTCCATCTCGGTTGATACTTTACCGCGTATTTGGCTATGACTTGTTGTTTCCACCATACTTGGGCTTATTGCCGATTATTTGAAATCCTTTGTGAACTATCATCACTGGTTTCCTCATTATTTGACACATTACTTGATACTCTGTCCAATTAAAAATACATTATTTCATGAGCTCGGCTAATTTTACTCAAATTTGAGATTTAAATGATATTTGAACTATTGTCTGAGCTGAGTACTAGTATTTTACTTATGCCCGATGGGCTTATGATTATTTTTGGACTAATTGAGGCCAAAGGCCATATGTGAGAATATGTTGAGTGATGTGAGGAGACTTTCAGACCTCGAGTGTTATGTGAGGATGCTTTCAAACCTCGAGTGTTATGTGAGAAGGTTTTCAGGCGTTATGTTGATATGAGAAGGCTTTCATGAAGGCTTTCAGGCCTTATTTTATACGCCACGAGATGGCTTGACATTGCGTTTGGGCTGTAAAAGTCCCTCCGGAGTCTGCACCCCTACAGTGAGCACGGGTACGCACCTAAAGAGGATAAACTTTAGTCAGTGGTTATAATGACACTGTATGATGCGTTTGGTCATGTAACAATGGCTGACCAGGAATAACACTTACCGTTCAGGTAACAATGGCTGACCAAGAACTAGAATATTGCCCTAGAGGCCAGTTATATGTGGTTATTTTGCACACTTATTTGTCATTTACTTGTTATACTGTGTTATTTATGCCGGGAGGGGGGGGGAGGGTTTCTATGCATAGCAACACTAATTGCTTGAAATTATTTTCGCAATTGTTGAAAAGAATAGTTTCAAAAGATGTTTAAAACCGAGCCAAGATATTTCTATAGATTTTACAGTTTCACTTATTTTCTCAAAGAGTTTTACATTGCTTCTATGCAACATGATGATCTGTTACACGTGATTTCTTATTGCTCAGTTATTATTTACCTTCATTACTCACTGAGTTGGAGTACTCATTTTACTCCCTGCACCTCGTGTGTAGATGCAGATATTTGTTCACCCGGTAGCAGCTTTTGAGCTGATCGGAGATTTCGCTATCGTAGCTGAACAAGGTGACCATCAGTGTTCGCGGCACTGGATTTCTTCCTTTTGATTCTAAATTTTATTACTGGCCTTGTAGTTGTGTTTAGACTCTTCTAGATGCTCGTGACTTGTAACACCCCGGTTTGGGCTACGTTTGGGTTGTATTTCTGCGAAATAATGTTATTAATTCATCTTTAAAATTGTTTATTCATATTTATCTACTTTTGAAAAAGGCAATTAGGGTTGGTTGGCTGGCCTTGTCTTCATGAGAGGCGTCATCATGACTGAAGCGGTTTTTGGATCATGACATTCATCATAGTATCTAACTATAAGTTCAGGTGATCAACAAGAACCGATTCTAGTTTTTTAGTCTTGAGTATTTATTCCTCTTTTTCATAAATACTTAATCCAATAATTTTCCTTCACCTGTGTGTGCTTTCTTCTCTTTGTTGTCGTTCAATTTCAAAAAACATTGCTTCATAGTTGTCTCCTCCATTAGCCATAAGCCACCGTCGCTTCTCGCTGGGTCGTCTCTCGCTGCCAGCCCGTCAATTGTCACTATCAGGTTTCTACTTGAGTTTTAATCTTTCTTTTTTCTTTCAGTTACAAAGCCTAAGCAGTGGGTCCGCCTCTGAGCCTACGAAGGGCAGGTTTTGTAATTTTCTAAATGTATGTGCTTTCTTATATCTGTGCTTGTGCATCTCCAGTTGGTTTAACTAGAAAAGTGATGTGTGTCGCTCACTCTATTGGTTAATCTTATGGCAAATTCAAATGTAGTCGTAGCTCCAAATAAGGTTTCTGTATATTGAGAGAAATTGATGCTTTGGCAAATAGAGCTTTCATAAGATATGCAAAAACTTATATAAGTTATAGGCTCTGTAGGCAGGAAAGAGATAAGATATCAAAGTTATAGCTCTAACATTATAGATACCTTTTAAGGACATAAGCAAAGAACCACTATGGCATATCACAGGCAGCATAATATTAAGGAAAAAAATAATAATAAAATATATATATGAAATTCATGTTATCAATTTAACGCAGTTTCAAATTTCAATTATGTTTTCAGTAAAATATTCCAAATATTCATGGCAAATTAGAACCTTACCACTGCTTGAACTTATTGGTCTATATCACTTCTAACATTATGAATTTCTCACGTTAACCAATTGATGATGACATCAGTTGTAGTCCTGTTTAGTATTTTTAGTTCAAAGTTCTTGCTTAGCCAAACTTCAGCTTATGAAGCTTGATTATCATATGAATTCTTTAGATACAATGTTCGTAACAACCTCTATTATAGTTAGATGTTTAGTTATTCTTTAGACAGTACAACTATATTAAAATCCTTCTGATTTTTCTGACTATAACTATAAAAACTTGGGATTGGTTTCCTCTACCATATTGGAGATATTTGGAGAGAATTTTGATGTTATTGTTGCTGACTTGCTTATGGTTGCTTGGTAATCCAGTTTGTGTTACAATGAAGAGATTTTACTCTCCAGTATCTTGTAAGTTGCCACAGCCAAGTTTATCCTTTCGAATTGCTACTCCTGTGGAACAAAATTTGAACCAATTAGAAAAGCAACCTCAGTCCTCTAAAAACAAAGACAAAGAATATATCTTGATTCTTTACCGACTGGTCCAAAGGAGAGAATACCCACTAGAGATTATCATCCAAACGAGCGTGATGGGATTAGAAGAGAATATCTCTGAAGAGGTCCTTGCCAACCTCGATATCATAAGAATCCTCAAAGAGTTTTTCAGGCTTAAAGCGCCCTTTCAATCCTAAATGGTTTGATAAATATCATAATTGGTTGGAGTACAATGTGATAGAAGATGCAGCTTATTATTTGTGTTGTTACTTGTTTCAAGATGAAAACATTCATCAAGATGGAGGCAATGTATTTTTAAGTTTAGGATTTGAGAGGTGGCAAAAAAAGAAGAGATTCGATATGCATGTTCATAAGCCGAGCAGTATTCATAATCATGCAAAGAGGAAATATGAAGATCTATTAAAAGAAAACTGTTAATTCGAACTTCATTTGATAGGCAATCCCATCATACCAAGCTCGAATACAAAATTCGCATGAAGGCTTCAATTGAGGTTGTTAGACTCTTGTTGAATCAAGAATTGGCATTTCGTGGACATCATGAAGATGAATCATCATCAAACAAGAGTAACTTTCTTGAGATCCTCTCATGGTATGCAGATAGGTGTGATAAAATCAATGATCCTGTATTGAAAAAGGTTCCAAAGAATGATCCGTTGACCTCTCATAAAATTCAAAAAGACATTATCATTGCATGTGAGTTAAAATAGTTAAAGCAATTATGGACGATCTAAATGGAGACTTTTTTGCATTGCGAGTTAATGAATCATGTGATGTATTACACAACGAGCAATTAGCTATTGTCTTGCGACATGTTAATAGATGGTGATCTTTGGTGGAGCATTTTATTCGGACCTTTCATGTTCGTAATACTAATGATTTATGTTTAAAGGAAGCAATTGTTGATTATCTTTCTCAACATTATTTGAATTTATCTTATGTGCATGGACAATACTATAATGGAGCAAGAAATATGCAAGGGGATTTTCGTGGCCTCAAAACTTTGATTCAACAAGAAAGTAAATCCGCTTATTCCATTCATTATTTGGCACACCAACTTAAATTGGCTCTTGTTGCTGTATCCAAAAGTATCTTGAAGTGGAAGAATTTGTATTGTTAGTTTCTAATGTATTGATTATAATGGGATATTCTTTCAAGCCTATGGCTTATCTTCGAGTATCTCAAGAAGAAAAAGTTCAAGGGGCATTAGATATAGGTGAACTTGAAACTGGTAGAGGTTTGAATCAAGAAGTTGGTCTTGCCAGAGCTGCCAATACTAGTTGGGGTTCACACTACAAATCTTTTATGAACTTTATTTCTATGTTTGGCTTAGTTATTGATATTCTTGATGCTATCGTTGTTGATGACCGGACTTTAGAGAAAAGAGCTGAGGAAAAGGGATATCGTAGCACTTATCAAATGTTTGAGGTTGCATTCATGTTTCACCTAATGAGAGATGTTTTGTGGATCACAAATGAGCTTATTACATCCTCACAAAAAAAGAAGCAAGATATTGCAAATGCTATCTACTTGTTGAAGTGGCAAAGAAACGGTTGCAAAAGTGAAGAGAAGAAGAATGAGAATCACTTATTGATAAGGTGTCTGCATTTTGTGTCAAGTATAATATTTTCATACCAAACTTTGATAACTTCTATGTTAACTCTGGAAGATCTCGATGTAAATTTGCTGATCATACTATTTTACATCACTGTCGTGTTGATATATTTTTTAATATTATTGATTGGCAAGTTCAAGAACTGAATGCTCGTTTTAATGAGGTGACAACGAACTTGACTGTTGAAGTAGCTTTCTTAAATCTAGTTGATTCATTTTTCAGTTTTGACATAAACAAGATATTGATGATTGTTGAATTGTATCCTGACAATTTTGATAAGAATATAATGGTTACGCTCAAGAATCAACTTGAAACTTATATTGTTGATGTTCGTGATGTTGATGAAAGGTTCTCAAATCTACAAGGACTTGTTTATCTTTATGAAACATTAGTTAAGACAAAGAAGCAGTTGAATTATCCATTTGTGTTTCGCCTTTTAAAAAATTTGCTTTGATTCTACCAGTTACCACTGTTATAGTTGAAAGAAATTTTTCGGCGATGAAGTTGATCAAGAGTGAGTTGCGAAAACGAATGAATGACGAACTAATGAGCAGTTCTTTGGTACCTTATGTAAAAAGAAAAATATTTAACATTATTTATGGTTAGAATATTATGAATATGTTTCATGACATAAAAACTCGTAGAGGACAGTAGTAATAATATATTTTATTAATATATAGTTTTTGTTGACCTATTTGTATATTTGCTTCTTTGCATTTTGAACCCGCTTGATAAATTCTGGGTCTACCATTGCCTCGTAGTACCCTAAGTTGTGGATTATTTTCTCCCAAAATAGAACGGATTACACACTGGTGTAGTGGTAATTCAAACTCCAGTATTTTAACGAACACAAATGGTGGCAACAAATCACACTTGCTATTGCATTATTAGTTAAAATGATGTAGAAAAGAAGAGGA
Source organism: Nicotiana benthamiana (assembly GCA_034376525.1). Classification (NCBI taxonomy): domain Eukaryota; kingdom Viridiplantae; phylum Streptophyta; class Magnoliopsida; order Solanales; family Solanaceae; genus Nicotiana; species Nicotiana benthamiana. The sequence goes on along the minus strand of CM067334.1, from coordinate 64,453,804 downwards.
GAATTTTGAAATTTCATAACGAAATCTGAGGGAATTGTCTACTATTTACAGTCAACATGTTGTATTTAATTGAAGAGGTATCATTTGACCAAACCTAATCGGAAGCCGAAGCCGAGTGAGTGCTGACGACGACAGTGTGAGTCTTGCCTTCTTCTTAGCAGTTTAAGAGCTAGAAAATGAGAGATTGTATATATACCCATCAAAATTCTTTTCCTCCTCCAATACGGGACAATGTCTCTTTGTCAAGGAGGGAAAGTCAAATTTTAATCAAATTTTAATTTTTTTCTCCATTTTTTATTCACCATATTTTAAGCTAAAATAAGCTTAAAACCCCAACAATCCCCTACATGAGTGGGTAATGGCTATATCACAGAAATATACATGAAAAACTATGTGATTCGCAAGCAAGGATTAATTGCATCTGAATATGTAGGTTTCCCTTTGAACTTTCCATAGTGAACCTATGTGGATATACTTGGTCAATTGGTAGATTTGATATCTTTGAACCGTGAACTTTGGTATATACCTAGATAATCATAAGTCACACAATCAACCTTTAACCGTCTTTGGTTCTCATGTTGTGTTTGTTTTAGCCATGAACATAGCCTAGTTTCATAAGTGCATAGAGAACTGGCCTTACAAAATTCTCCTTGAAGCAGCTAAAACTTCACATTTATATAGGTAATTTATAAACGTGTCATACCATAGGTACACTATTTGATATATACTATATCAAATTTGGAAACCATTAAAAAGACTTAATTCGCTTTATCGTTGGTACTGAACATTGTCTCATCACAAAAGTGGACCAAAATTTTAGTTGACAATATCGAACTGTCATTAATGACTTTGTTAGATCTCCTTGAACCCAGATCTTGGGATCTCCAGTTTTTTTAGGTAGAGTTACTCCACAATGACTTGTCCTCGGACATAGTCCCATTCCCCTCGATGATTTCTCAACCACCTCTCTAGTTAGGCCTTTTGTAAGTGGATCAGACAAAATAACACTTGATTTTACGTAGTCGATCGTCATAATTCCTCTAGAGAGTAATCGCCTAACGATTTTATGTCTTTATTGAATATGACGAGATTTATTGTAGTGCATAATGCTACCAGCCCTTCCAATTGCCACTTAACTATGCAATGTATACATATTGGAGCCAATGGTTTGGTCCAAAATGGAATATCTTCCAAGAAATTTCGGAGCCGTTCAGCTTCTTCACCGGCTTTATCTAAGGCTATGAACTCAACCTCCATCGTAGAGCGAGCAATACATGTTTGTTTGGAGAACTTCCAAGATAACGCTCCTTCACCAATAGTGAATAAATATCCACTTGTGGAATTAGAATCAGTTGAATAGGTCATCCAATTTGCACCACAGTATCCCTCAATCACCATAGTAGTGTAGTGCAAAGCAAAGCGTAGATATGTTCTTAATATCTCAAAACTCGTTTTATTGCCATCCAATTAGATTGACCTTCATTACTCACGTATCGACTCAATTTACTTATAACACAAGATATATCTAGTCATGTACAATTCATGATATACATTAAGTATCCCAACACACGAGCATAATCCAATTGTGATATGCTTTGGCCTTTGTTCTTTGCTAGTATAAGATTCACGTCAATTGGAGTCGTTGTAACTTTATAATCTAAGTACTTGAATTTTTCAAGTTCCATTTTAGCATAATGAGATTGTGACAATGCTAGACCTTGAGGTGTCTTATGGATCTTAGTACCTAAAATTAAATTAGCAACTCCCAAGTCCTTCATATCAAACTTGCTAGTTAGCATATGCTTCGCATTTATATTGGTAATGTCATTGCTCATTATCAACATATCATCCATATTTAAGCAAACATTGACTATGTGATTTGGAACATTTTTAATGTATACACATTTGTCATATTGATTTATCTTAAAACCAATTGACAATATTATTTGGTCAAATTTCGCATGCTATTGTTTGAGTGTTTGTTTTAGTCCATAAAGAAACTTAACAAGTCAACATACCTCATTTTCTTTGCCTGGAATAACAAACCCTTCAGGTTGTTACATGTAGATTTCTTCCTTCAAATATCCATTTGAGAAGGTCGTCTTAATGTCCATTTGATGATTTTTAAGACCGTAAGCTGCAGCTAATGATACTAACATTCGTATGGACGTAATTCTTTTAACTGGAGAGTATGTATCAAAATAGACAAGATCTTCTCATTGTCTATACCCTTTGACCCCAAGTCTTGCCTTATATTTATAAATAGTGTCGTCATCTTTCATTCATCTCCTAAAAATCCATTTAGAATCCAACGACTTATTTTTATGAGGAAGATCAACCAATTCCCATGTATGGTTGTTCAATATTGATTCTATTTCACTATTTACTGCCTCTTTCCAAAATAATAATTTCGAAGAAGACACAACTTCCTTAAATATTTGAGGCTCACATTTCAATAAGAAATTCACAAAATCTGGTCCAAATGAAATATACGTTCTTTAACGTTTACTATGTCTTAGATCCTCCTGATTAAACATACTTTCTTTTGTTTCTTCTGAAGGCCGTTTAATCCTTCACCAATCGACTCACATTCCTTTTTATATGATTATATATTTTTGAATAACTCAACATTATCTGATTCTATAACTATATAATTATGAATGTCGGAATTTTCTGATTTATGATCCAGAAAAGGAAATGCTTTACTATTGGTCACATAACCTATGAAAATACAATCAACGATTTTCAGTCCTATTTTTATCCTTTTGGGTTTAGGAACTTGCACTTTTGCCAAAAACCCCTACACTTTAAAATAATTCATGTTGGGCTTCCTTCCATTTAATTTTCATATGAAATGGATTGCGCTTTGCTAAGAGGTACTCGAGTTAGTATCCGATTAGCCAGAAGAATGCCTTCTTCCCACAAGTTCTGTTGCAAACAAGAATTTATCAACAATGCGTTCATCATCTTCTTTAATGAACGATTCTTTCTTTCCGCAATTCCATTAGATTGGGGCGTGTAAAGGGATGTTTTTTATGAATAATTTTATATTCTTGTCATGACCCAAATTTCTCACCGTTGGGACCGTGATGAAACCTAATATTGTACTAGCAAGGCAAGCCAACGTTAGAGTTATATTCACCTTTTTGCTTTATATTTTATAATTAAAATATAACAAAATTAGATCAACATAAATAAAAGAAGAAGTACATAATAAAGCAGTGATATTGTAGTCTTTCCTTGGAGATACATGATCATGCCCTACTTTAGTCCTAAAAAGAATAAGCAGTCACTACAAATATAATCCGGTCTAAAAGTCCAGAGTCGAATCCCACAGAGAACCAAGGCTTAACTATATCTGTTTTAGTATAACTAAAAAAAGAAGTTTAAACATTTTGTAAATTATAAAGATTGAGATTTATATTTTTAACTAATTAGATAACAAATACAAGAAAGAGGTAAAAGCAATGATTAAATTTTAGACAAAACTAAGGAGGTCAAGATTAAGGAGGTCTAGAGTTGTGATTTCCCCAATTATCGGAATCCTTCTAGCTATGTTCACTACAATTTTACCAAAGTATTCTCTACTGATTGTGAGCACTTTAGGTGCTGTAATTCTTTCATGAGAAACTGCAACAATTTACGAGATATATTCTCTCGAACTATGGTAGTTGGCTTTAGCTAAGCGATCATTATGACAATGTCAAGTCTTTGTTATTTCTAAACATGCCTTTAAACACACTGTATTGATTTATCGCATACGTTAGGAGTGATGTTCTACCTAAATATGTAATCTATCAAGCAGAACACACTAAATAGGCATAGTAAATTGATGACCATCCAATCAACAACAATAAAGATGTAGTTGAACAAGTAGAGAAATTCAACGGCTCAATATATAAAAACATAACAAGAATTTATTCTAGAAAAGGTTCTATCAAAAACCTAGATAACAAATTAGTTATTCATAATACTATGTAAAACTACAATACTAAAAGTCATAGCCAACAATGAAAAATAGGAAGAGAAAAAGAAAAACTCGTAGAAGAATTCCCACCTTGCTCCTATTGTGTCTCTACCACCTTAGGTCGGATCTGTGTTAAAAGTATATCCAACCTCCTAAAATACCATTTTTCGTGTATATATACAAGGTAGGGTCGAGAAAAAAAATTTATACCTTCTCCTAAAGAAAAAGGACAAATTTTCAGGTCTGGATGCTCGCAGTCGCGGTATTTTCTCAGTGCACTGCCTCAGTCCGCATCCAGGTCCGCGGTCGCATTTCGACATCATTTTTCCACCCTATTCTGTTTGCAATTTTGAAAAATGTAAAACATGAAATTTTTATCCCTTTGAGTTAGATTTCTGACCATATATTGTAGAGTACCAATGGAGTTATGAGCGAAAGGTTATGTATATTTACTAGACAGTGCGCAATATTCCTACTCGATTCTTTATTTCGTTGCTCTATCATCCATTGATCTCCGAATATGATACCGACTTAATTCCTTTGTATTTTACTAAGAGTTCAAAGCTCCAAATCAATTGAATTCATTCCATAACATCTACATAGCTCGAAATCACTCCTACAAGACATAAAACGTACAATTAGGGCAAAACACCAGCAATTAAAGCACAAACTCAACTGAAGTGCAGTAAATTATAGTGTAATAATCGACTAAAATACGTAATTATAGCCGATCATCAACACTCCATACTTAAACCATTGCTCTTTCTCGAGTAATCAAACTATAATTTATATATGCACGACCTTTTTGAATAATTCTCCCAACCCATCTCGCTACGAGTATATAAAATAGACTAAGTACAAACGCGTAAAGTCTTCACCTCAAGATTTTATTCACAATTACCATGCATTGTTCACAACTCTCCCACTTACTCTAACATAGAGATCACTGGCATTACCTTTCCTTCATGAATCAAGTGCCCTCACACAACAAAAGAGAGTAGTTCCACACAATAAAATTTAAGAATACTTAGGAACTCAAGATAGAAAGAATTAACTCATTCTCAGAAATAAAATTCATGTGCCACAAAAGATGCACCATAGGCTTGCCCATAGTGTACTACTCTACTAATTGAGCTCATTCAGTCTAGGATCAAGTAGAACTTTATTTGGTTGTAATGTAGGCTGCGGGATGGGTAGGATACACTTAGATATAATATTGACTACACCCCTAATTACTTAAAATATATACTTTAACATCAAACCCCATACTTACGCCAAACCACACTCCACCTTCACCTCAATGTATATTACCTCATATTTCTTTAAGAACAATTACATCAAGAGTCACCACTTATCAAGGAATACTTTTTTTACACAGAAATACGACTATATTTTCCCAATTCAAGAGGCTCTTACTTTTTCAAAACAGTGCAACTTTCTCCTTATTTCATTAGTTCCACTCAAAAGGAAAACCAACCACGCCAAATTTTAACTTTTACATAAATCATATCAATTCAAGTGCTCATGAGAGGTTAAAATATTTCAAATAGATGGTTGATTCAAATAAATGGGTAGGTCTTGTAATTGGTTGCTAAAGAAATAGGATTACATGCTCAAAAGGTTAACTACAATACATAATAATTAGGCGGTTAATATATATATTTTTTGCTCAACAAAGAAACATATATCATTTCCAAGACTGAAAAAAACTACTAATTGCAAACACACGAGGCAAGTTCTAGGAATCAAATGCAATGCACAGAATAATACACAAACCTCACACACACATTGCACTTAACTCACTCAGGGTTGAATTCATCAAGACACTCCAGTCAAAGCAGTTAAGAAAATTAAAATTCATGTAATTTAAGGAACTTATACAAGAGTCAAAAATATAGCCTAAGTGTCACAATCAAAGTACTCACTATTCTCAAGGAATAACAAATTCAACATATATTGCTTCATTTCAAAATACAACACAATGACTCCTATTCTTAAATAAGACTAATTTCACCCAGTTCAAATAAAATACTTGAAAAAGAACCGCGACACAACGAAATATCAAGGGGGAATTACTACACTACCTAACAAAAGAATTTTTTTCTTTAGACTTAAATCCCTACAGAAAATTTCTTAATAGATCCATCGTCGGGAAAAGTCCAACCCTTTCTCTTTTAACAAAAAAATTATTCAACTAAAATAACACAACTAAAATAGCAGAGAGTGTCACCTAGACAATCTCTTTACCATGCACTTTCAATTGTGCATTGTACCCGAAGCACATTTATACATACAAGAGTGTAAAACGAACTCCCTGGCAGGCCAGTGGCCGAAGCACTAGCATCTCACTCAGACTTCTCCCAGGCATGGTCCTTTGTGCGGGTACCTCACACTTAGTTCCAACGATTTGGTTTGTTGTTGCATCCTTTCAATGGCTTTGCGTTCCATGCTCCTAAAAATAAAAATCGACACTATAAGAATAATACAATAATTAAATTAATAAAATAAAGTTGTGTTGCCTCCCAACAAGATCTTGATTTAATGCCGCGGCACGGCGAGAATCACTTCTTGCCTCTACCTCGAGCTTATGAATTGAACCTCGGGTTCTAATTAAAGCTTATGATCATGTTCATGGGGTGGTGGAATGAATCTAACTAGCCCAAAGAAATAATGTAGTATTATGCACTCCTTGGACTTTGTATGAGGTATGTAATCCTGACTTTCTAGCAAGAGGAATTCCAGAATATATGCACCTTATTCCTCATTCCTTAACTCCTCAATTGGTTCGGATGACTCTATTTCCATATCATCATCCAAACTTAATGTGGAAAAATACTTGGAGTGTGGATCAATGCGCTTAAACACATGAACTTCAGGACTTTCAACATCCTCAACATCAATCATACTAGAGCCAACAAAATTTATATCCTCAAAGTCCTTGGGTGGCTCTAGTCTCACTTTTTCAACATTGACATCCTCAAATTGTAGTTGGCTAGGTTGTTGTTGTTCTACTCTAGCCTATCCAATTAATACCTCAAATTCATACTCTTCTTGACTAATATCCTCAATATTAGCTTGTTAAGCATTAAAAGCTCCAACTACTTGACTCAATTGAGCCTCCAACTTGCGAATAGTTGCCTCAGTCCTTTTTATCTGCAATTAATTTTCATTATTTTGTTTCAGAAGTTACTTTAACATATCTTTGATCTCCTTCAAGTCTACATCCCCAAGTTCTTTGTTCCTATTAGCTTCAGAAGAAAAGGTAGCACCATCATAGTAAGGGGTTGGGGGAATATAAGAAATATAAACACAATCATAAAAGTGACCATTTTTACCAGCACAGACATCACACACATTCCACAAATAATTTCAAGATGTCATAATTTCAAGATGTCATATTTCTCAAATCAACAGTCATATTTCAAGAGGTCGCTACAAATATAATTCGGTCTAAAAGTCCGAAGTTGAAACCACAGAGGACTAAGACTTAGCTATATCTATTTCAATATCACTAATAAGACAAGTTTGAAGAATTTTCTAAATTATAAAGATTGAGATTTATATTTTTAACTAATTAACTAGAAAATACTAGAATGAGGTAAAATTATCAACTAAAATTGATGAAATTTAAGAAAAACTAAGGAGGTCTAGAATTGTGATTTCCCCAATTGTCGGAATCCTTCTAGCTATGTTCCCTACAATTTTGCCAATGTATTCTCTATTGGTAGCAAGCACGTTAGGTACCATAAATCTCTCTAGAGAAACTACAACAATTTAATAGACATATTCTGTCGAACTACGCTAGTTGGCTTTATCTATCCTCTCATTATGACAACGTCAAGGCTTTGTTATTTCTAAACCTGCCTTTGAACTTACTGTATTGATTTCTCTCTTACGTTAGGAGTGACGATGTTCAACAACTACCTAAATATGTAGTGTCTCTTGAGCAGTACACATTAATTGGTATAGTCAATTGATGACCATTCAATCAACAACAACAAACATGTAGTTGAACAAGTAGAGAAATCCAATGGCTCAATTATATAAAAATATAACAAGAATTTATGCTACAAAAGTGTAACGACCTGACTGATCATTTTGAGCTCTTGCACCTTGATCGGTAATCCTCGGGTATGACTTGCCCTCTGTGATGTATTATGGTTGATGTAAATCATTGGTTTTGGTTTTCACGGAAATCGGAATGAATATGAGAGAACAGTTCTTAGTTGTAACTTGAAATTTAAAAGTTTTGACCAAGAGTTGAATTATTTATATATGAGCTCGGATCAGAACTTTTTTATTTGATTAGCTCCGTTGGGTGATTTGGGACATATAACGTGATCGGAATGCATTTTGGTGGTCCGTGGAAGGGTTAGACTTGAATTGGCGAAGTTGATATTTTGACAATTTCTTGTTGATAGGAGAAATTTGGATATGTGTCGGAATGGAATTCCGAGAGCTGCAGTAGCTTTGTTCTGTCATTTGAGATATATTTGAAAAATATTAGGTCATTCGGACATGGTTTTATTGGGTTTTTGATCGAAAGTGTATTTCAGAAGATTTTAGAAACTTAGGCTTGAATCCGATGTGTTTTGGGTAATATGATGTTGTTTGAGATTTTTTGATGATTGGAACAAGTTTGAGTAATGTTCTAGTTTGTGTTTGAGCCATTGGCTGAGATCCCGGGGGCCTTGGGTGAGTTTCGAGGGGTCACTCGGACCATGTTTTGAGTTTGGAAGTTGCAGAAAAATCTGCTCAGGTGTTGCAGAACTTTGTTCTCTGCGATCGCATAGGGTGTCATGCGACCACATAGGTGGTTTAGAGGAGGCTGTCCATTTGTGCTTTGCATTCGCAGAGTTTGTCATGCGATCTCATAGTTTGGGGAGGTTGATCTTCCCGAACGTGTAATGAGTACTACGTTCGCATAAAGTAAATTGGACCTAGGGGTTCTGGATAGTTTTGTTCATTGCGAATGCTGAGGTGTGTCCAACATCGCGTAGAGTAAGGAGCATAGGCATTGCGTTCGTAGGTGATTTATTGCGATCACATAGAGTGAATTTTTGGAGTTGGAATTTTGCGCTTAGCGATTGCGAGGGATCTTCCGCGATTGCATAGAAGGAAATGAGGCCTAGGAAGAATGTTTTAAAAGACGTCTTGTTCACGAATGTGGGTCTACTTTCACCCATATTTGCTCATTTTTGAGAGATTTTGGAGGAGATTAAAGAGAGATTCTAGGTAAAACGACTGACGATAAGAATTTCGGACCTACAACTCAATTCTATAGTATAATATACCTATAAATTCATGGAAACTTAAGCTAAAAATGGAAGAACTAGGGCTTGAGAAATTGGACTTTTGATTTAAGATTTGAAGGACCATTTAGGGTCGGATTTGAGAACTTTTGATATGTATGACCTCATGGGGAGATAAGGAATCCGATGATGTGAAAATTTCTGATTCGAGAAGTGGGCCCGAGGCTCGGGTTTTGGTAATTTCGTGATTTGTGCCCTATTGATTGTTTTTGCTTGGGCTTTTCTCCCTTAGCATATTGTGATGTATTCGTTCTGATTTTGAATATATTCGACACACATGGAGGTCGAATTGAGGGTTAAAGGCATCAGGAGCTAGAGATTTCACCGTTCGAGGTGAGTAATGATTGTAAATGATACTCTAAGGGTTTGAAACCCCAGATTGCACATTGTAGTGCTATATTGAGGTGAGACACGTGCTTGATGATGAGTGTGAGTTCGTTTACTATTGGAGATTGTGACTTGGTCCATCCCAATGGACAATTTTACCGCGTATTTGACTGAAACTTATTTGTTGTCATCATGATTTGGTCTGATTTCCATATTTGGGCTTCGTGCCAAGTATTTGAACCCTTCAAGGAATTTTATCTATTTCCTCACAATATTGACTTATTACTTGAACTAGGTCCTGCTGTATTCTACTGTTTTGGCAATCACCCACTTTTACTCAGTTTTGAGACTTAAATGATGTTTTTGATGATAATTTTGGCTAAGAACTACTATTTTACTAATGCCCGAGAGACTAGTGATGAATTTTTGACATAGTGCAGTTGAGGGACAAATGTGAGGATATATTGAGTGATATGAAGCCGAGGTCCTAGATTTTATGCAACGAGATGGCTTGATATTGTGCTTGGGCTGTAAAGGGCTCCTCCTAGAGTCTGTACACCCCCCGTGAGTGCGGGAACCCATTGTGATCTTAGAGTGAGCCCGAGGAGCTGATATTATTTTGAGAGTGATCCCGAGGGGCGAATCTTTATATGTTTATCTTTCATATTTACTTACCATTTTAAACTATTAAACTACAGTTTTTGTGCCCGAGAGGCGAATTTCTGAGCTTATCTGCACTAACTGTTTTGCATTCATTTGTGTAATTGTTGAAAAGGCTATTTTCAAAGAAGTTTAAACTGAGATAAGGTGTTTTAAGAGATTTTACAGTTTCAGTACTTTCTCACTAGCTTTTGGACTGCTTTAATACATTATATTGATTGGCTTTATGTGATTTTTTACTGCTCAGTTGTTATTTACATTTGTTACTCACTGAGTAAGACTATTCACTTTACTCCCTGCACCATGTGTGCAGATTCAAGTATTTATGCACCCGATAGCAGGTTTTGGCTGATCGGAGGCAGAGTTATTAGAGTTTAGCAAGGTCGCTGCCAGCGCCCATAACACTGCTTTTCTCCCTCTTTATTTCATTTATCTGTATTCAGTACATTCAGACTTGTTAGTTGTAGTTCGAATCTTAGCATCAATTGTGACACCCCGGTATCGGGCTGTGTTTAGGCTTTATTCCGCACAATAAAAAAGTGCTTTTGCTTAGTTTGTGGTTATCTACTCAGACTATTTATTAATATTTAACTATTTGGAAAAGGCGAACTGGGTTAGTTGGATGGCCTTGTCTTCACGAGAGGTGCCATCACGACCGGATAAGGGTTTGGATCGTGAAAAGTTGGTATCAAATCCTAGGTTACATAGGTCTCAAGAGTTATGATCAGGTTTAGCAGAGTCTAGCGGGTCGATATGGAGACGTCTGTATTAATCCTTGAGGGGCTGCAGAACCTTTAGGAAAACATCAAATTCTTGGAAATCGTATCGTGCGACCTTGATTCAGCTTGAAATGTAACTCTTCAATGTCTTCCACGCATTTGCATGCGCGCATGAAAACTTAGTATCAGATGTGCCTAGATGTCTTGTGATTCCTTAATCGAGGGAGAGAGGTGATCTTTGTGAGTTTGATGTTGGGTCGGTCTGGAGGACTTGAGGTCGGATCTTTGTCTATGGCTTGAGTACCGAGGTGCTGATTGTGTAAGCAAGTGTTTTTGAACTTATGTGTTTGGTATTGTCCTTATTAGTGGTGGTGACGACCGGATAACTGTGTGATGAGTATGTTTGTACTTCGAAATGTATCTATATGATTTGGAAGGGACTAGAAAGGTGCTGGAGGATAAAAGAACTATTAGGTGCTTGAATTCTATCTTGATTCGAGGTATAGCCCCGACTTATGGGCGTATGAAGGATATTATCACGTTTCCCATTTGAGAGTGAAGTAAATTTCATTTTTTTCGAAATAATTTCAGACTCCGGAAGACTAAGTGACTGACTGTAGCTTATGACGGTGGAAGGTATACAAAAATGTTATTTGAAGGCAAAGAAGGTGTGTTATCTCCTGCGAAAAGTTCTGGGGTTGTGTGATCCTTATATGACTGTTAGAAGATCTCATGTGAAAGTGAAAGATAATTGTTAAAAAATTTAATTCGTGGTCTCTTAAGAGAGTGGGCTTAACGGTTGCAAGAGTGAATGCGAGAGTTGCAGAAGAGTTAAAATTCTAGATGTTTTGTGTTTCCACAAGTTTATATAGGATTTGAGTCTAAACTCACTACGGTATTATGGCATCAATCGAGTATAAGTGTTATGATTTATTGAGTCTGTTTTGATCTATGAATTCGAACCAAGTGTGGGAGTCTGTGGTTGATTAATTGATTGCACGGGTAGGTGATGAGTTGGTTACAATTTGAGGCATGTGAGTGGATCAGTTATGGCATGCGAAAATTGAGACCGAGGAGGGCTCGAGTTTTGACAAAGGTTATATTATGCTTCATATGGTAAAAGAATCACGACATGTCTTGAGTTATTGTCGGTAATTGATGCTCGGAGCATAGAGCAGGAAAGGGTTTTGTTGTTCTAGGGTGAGGTTACACTCTGCGGCGTCGGAGTGCCGATGATGCACGAGTGGTTCTATTCGTTTGATCGAGCTAATTGCGGTTTGACTAGAGTGAATGACTCACGAGAATGGGTCTAATGTGTTCAATGTGAGCACGTCATTTTTTCCCTATATGAATTACTCCAATAATTTCAAAACAAAATAAATTGCTTTTCATTATTTACAATTTTATGGGTTTTTATGGGATTTTCATTTAACTGTTTGCATTTATCTATGCATGTTTTTTATTTTGATAAATGAAAAATATAAAAATATGTGCATTTGCATTAGGATTTAATTTAGGATTTTAGGATTACTTCAGTAATTACGTTATTTTACAAAAAGAAAAAATCACAAAAAATAGTTATTTTGCGCCTTTTAATATTAATTTTGTTTTTAGTAGTTTTTCTTTTAATTTTTTTGTTGTGTTAATTATAATTTAGGTTTAATTAGTATTTTTGGGTTAATTAGATTCTATGAATTAATCTACGTTTTAATTTAATTTTGGGAAAAAATGAAAAGGATATTTTTTGGAAATTAATTTGGAATTGGAGTTAAAAGAAGAAGAGAGTTAGTGTGGGCTTTTTAGTTAGAACACCAAGCCCAGGTACAAACAATGCCCATCCAAACAGCCCCAAAACCCAGCCCAATTTCATTTTACCCGACCCAATCCCCCCCACTTAGCCAAACGACCTCGTTTGGTCGTGCTCGATCCGGACTGTTTGTTTATCTAATCCTACGATTGGGAACCACAGTACGGATTATTATATTAGAGTCTAAACCCCTCCACCCCCAATCTCTCATCTCTCCCAAAACACCATGTTAGAGACATGAATGTCAACCCTAGTTGCCCCACTCCCACCACCTAGAAGCCCGCTGGCGACGTGCCAAATCAACCCCAATTTGATATCGGACAACCCCCACACCTCCTTCATCTCATATCCCACTTCAATTTCTTTCAAAGTACCTTAGAATTCCGTGAGTTTCAGATCTAAAATAGGCCGGAAATATCAAGCTCTACTTCTTAGCTTTTCTTCTATGCTATTTTGTGAGTGTTGAGTCAAAACTAGCATTAGTTGATGGCTTTGGTAGAAGCCATTAATTAATGCAAGTGTGGATTCCTAACCGATTCTCTGGATTATGGTAGAGACTTTTGTCTTCATGGATAACGTTTATTCGAAAGGTGTAAGAGGGTATTCATTCTTTCAACTCATCTTTTCGTTATTTTCAGTTTGTCATACTTTGTTCTTAGTTTGTATGGATTCTATCCTCTTCTCTTCATTTTTTTAACAAATTCTTTTGATTGTATGGTTAGTTTCTTAGCATATTCTGTTAATTATTAAGTCAACTTTCCTCCCTTTTTGTGTTAGTTTGGGGTTAAGCATTTCCAGTCCCTTTTAATATTGGTCAAGCCCATTAACTTTGTAGACTCGAAAATTGTTCAGTAAAGATAAAGTCCTAGAGAGAAAAGTTAAATTTGTCTTTATAAAACGGATTTGGGCTAGGCATTTGGGTCGAACCTGAATCATGGTTGTTAGGGTAATTAACAGAGTCTTTAAGGATAGTTCAGGGTTTCTGGGGTAGGGAATCTTTTGGTAACTGATTGAGAATCTTCTAGGAAATTGGGTGTGGGATTTGAATGGATTTTCAGATTTTTAATTAAGATTATCTAGGCAAAAATAAAAATTGAAAAGGGGGCAGAGTGTAAAATTAGAGTCCTAAGGGTTGCCCTATTGCCTTGCAAATAAAGGCATCTCTATCTTCCTTTCAAGGAAGAACTTAAGAGAGAAATTTAGAATAAAGAAGACGGCTAAATACTTTTTACTGTTCCATTGAAATTTTGTCATTTTGCTTTGATTACTAAGGTTTTTAAGTACTGAACATTTTTGTTTCAAATGGAGTAAAATGGTTTGAATTTGGTTTGTTAAAAGCCGGATTGAGGTCAGCTTTGACTACTGTTTGATTGAGAGTGAATCTGGGTTGTTTTCACATCATTTTTATGGCTGAAATGGATTGTTTGTGTTGAGTCTTGCTGTGGTGCAGCTGTTTGTTCATCTGTTGAGCGTCACCTATTTCTTATTTCCTCTTATTTCTAAGATACACACCCCTGAAGTTCATACAATGTGGCACTCAATTTGGGAAGTTGAAAAAATGGAAATAGAATGCTTGATGTTTAAGTACTGGACTGCTGGCTCATAGCTATTGTTTTGTTTTATTTTCCCTTTCTGTTGCGTTCTTTTCTTAAAGTAATGTGTATATACCTTAGGACTTGGATATGGATCTGCTGAATAAAAATTATTCTCAAATGATATATCCTTTGTTAGAATGTGTAAATGTGAAGCAGTGATTGGATCTTATTATTCTTTTAAGTATGTTTTGTGTAGTTTGAATAGTTTGTTTATTGTGAGTCATTTCGGATATATATTGGTTGTACTAGTTAGAGTTTCTGGTGTAATGGCTACTGGATAGTGATGGTGTTTGATAATATAGGGTGTGCTTTTCAGTTATTACTGTTTTCTTTAGCTTGGACTCGATATGGGGATTGGAGTCATTTAGCTTGGATCTCTAAAGTTCTGAAAATCTTTGGAGTGTGAATTTTTTATACAGAGAAAGTAGCTAATTGTTGATGCCTGGTCTTTATCCACATGCCCAAAAATTCTCTTATTTATTTATTAGTTCCCTTATAAGTATGCCTGTCTGTTATATATTTAAAAAAGAGAGAGACATTTAATTAGGCAATTTGTGTTTATTAGCTAGGCAATTTGTGTTCTATTGTTAGCTTAATGCCACTTTACTTCTATGTTAAATTAATTTTTAGTTTGTAAAAATATGGGCTTAAAGCTAGCCCAATTAGTGAAATCAGTCACAAGAATGAAGGCACAACCTTGAGCTGTGTTGGTTTTGTCAATCTTCATCATGACGGGCTCATGTCGAACCTCAGAGCCTGCAAATACTTTTGGCTTAATGTTGACTTGTTATGTTAAAATATGACTGCTTTTAGCTTTTGGGCAGATTCGATATGTGTATCACGAAATATTTTATTTTCACACATCTCATATGGACTAGGCTTGCTGGTTGGGCTTGAATTTTTTGCTAATAATAAAGTAGTACGCTTCTTTTGGTTTTCAACAAGTCCATTAGACGATATTTGAGTAATTGGAATCCTGCAGTCTTTTTTAACCAATTAATGTTTTTTTTAGATTTGATGTGAGCCATATTAGATAATACAAATAGTCAATGGCCCTCCGAGCCTTAGTTTGAATACCCTTTTAAAATGGAATGAGGTGCGCCGCGCCAAATGAAATCTAAAATGCGTGGTCTTCATTTAATTATTTCTTTTAAAATTCTTATAATTCGAGGCGCACCATTTAGCAAATTCCCATGACCCTCGCAAAGTTAAAAATACGTAGTTTCTTTAGGCACGTTATTTTAATAATATTACCTTCCTAATCTTGGGTGTGCATTTCATCTGACCTAAATGTAAATCTTAATAACGTTGAATAAATGTGTTTTAGATTCTGGGTGCATTTCATGTGGCAATCCCAAGACATGTTTTATACGATGTTAAATTATTTTTTAAAAATGAATAAAAGCGGTTTTAAAGTAAATAGAACATAGGTTAAAAAGTATATTAAAACTAGATGATAGGCCAATTATAACAATTAAGCGAACGTTCTAGAACTACGGAACTCGAAAATGACTAACACCTTCTCCCAGGTTAACATAATTCCTTACCCGAATTTCTAGTTTGCAGACTTTAATACAGAGTCAACCATTTCCTCTATTCGGGATTCAAACCGGTGACTTGGGACACCATAATTATCCCAAGTGGTGACTCTGAGTTTTTCATAAATAAATAATCCCGTTTCGATTGTCCTTTAATTAAAAAAATTCCTTTATAACATCGGGGTGTATGAAAAAGGTGTGACAGCTCTGGCGACTCTACTAAAGATAAGAACCCATAATCTTTGGTTCTGAGTTCAAAATTCGAGCATAGATGATTTGTTATGTTTGGCTTTATTATCTAATTTTGTTACATGTTTGGGGCTAATGTGCTAAATATTATTTTTACCGTTTTGATATTCTGTGAACTATGTATAAACTACTGCAAAACACTTTTTCTCTCTAAGCATTCTAAATTATAGAGGAGTGTGCACTTTGTGTGACTCCTCTTATGTTAGAGTCATATTCAAAAATTAGAACGAGGTTCAGACAAGTTGCAAAGTCGGTGAACCTTTTATATTCCCGGTACGCTCCCCCCCCCCCGACTCGAGTTGTTCGCTCGAGTAAGTCAAGTCTAAAACAATAAACCCCGGTTTTAACCTAGCATAAAAAAGCATCATGCCACATCCCTAGTAGGAACGTCTGTTTGCATCACATGTATTTGACTTTGGAGACTCAACACAGGGGTTGGGTCTGTCTAGGAGAGGTGTACCCAAAATAAAAAATGACCATCCTGATGCATCTTACTTGCTACTTGTGTATTTATTTTCTTCGGATTTGCGTGCTGACCGGCATATGAACAATGGGAGAACATTAGGAAAAGAAAATAGCAGTGTGAGAGTTAGGGGAGATAGTTACATGTTCTGAGAAACCAATGCCCAAATGGTACTGAAACCCTGTTGAATTTTGAGAAAAATGCAAAAACAAGAAAAAAAGGTTTAGTTTTCAAAAATAGTTTGTTTTGTTTTATTTGCCCAAAATACGCTTGTTTGATTCTCACCAGGTGTGAGATACATAGGCAACCCCTATCGGATCCAACTTTGTTTTTGCAAAAATAGCCCAAAAAGAACAAATTTTTTTATTTTTATCACCAATTAGTAAGGTGAAGTTATTCTCTTCTAAAATAGCCTATTGTCTCTCAAAATGGAACCAGAAGGCTATTTTTGCAAGAACATCCGCCTTTAGTCATTTTTCAAGGTTTTGGCCGACTAGCTGACACAACCTTAGAATCTTCGTTTTCTAAGTGCTGAAAGACCGCATCTGTAGTGCCGGATATTTTGGCAAAAAAAATTTGAAAAAAGAGTCATATTTCTTTTGTCAAAATAAGTCGTAGTTTTCTTCCAATTAAAACCACCTTCAAGGAATTTTATCACTATTTCCTCACAATACTGACTTATTATTTGAACTAGGTCCTGCTGTATTCTACTGTTTTAGCAATCAGCCACTTTTACTCAGTTTAGAGACTTAAATGATGTTTTTAATGATAATTTGGGCTGAGAACTACTATTTTACTGATGCCCGAGTGGCAAGTGATGAATTCGAACATAGTGCAGTCGAGGGACAAATGTGAGGATATATTGAGTGATATGAGGCCGAGGTCCTAGATTTGATGCAACGAGATGGCTTGATATTGTGCTTGGGTTGTAAAGGGCTCCTCCGAGAGTCTGTACACCCCTCGTGAGTGCGGGAACCCATTGTGATCTTAGAGTGAGCCCGAGGAGCTGATATTGTTTTGAGAGTGATCCCGAGGGGCGAATCTTTATATGTTTATCTTTCATATTTACTTACCATTTGAAACTATTAATCAGTTTTTGTGCTAGAGAGGCAAATTTCTGAGCTTATCTGCACTAACTGTTTCGTATTCATTTGTGTAATTGTTGAAAAGGCTATTTTCAAACAAGTTTAAACTGAGATAAGGTGTTTAGAGACATTTTACAGTTTCACTACTTTTTCACTAGCTTTTGGACTGCTTCTATACATTATATTGATTGGCTTTATGTGATTTTTTATTGCTCAGTTGTTATTTACATTTGTTACTCACCGTGTAAGAGTATTCACTTTACTCCCTGCACCATGTGTGCAGATTCAAGTATTTATGCACCCTATTACAGGTTTTGGCTGATCGGAGGCAGAGTTATTAGAGTTTAGCAAGGTGGCTGCCAGCGCCCATAACACTGCTTTTCTCCCTGTTTATTTCATTTATCTGTATTCAGTACATTCAGACTTGTTAATTGTAGTTCGACCCTTAGTAGATGCTCATGAATTGTGACACTCCGTTATCGGGCAGTGTTTAGGCTATATTCCGCACAATATAAAAATGCTTTTGCTTAGTTTGTGGTTATCTACTCATACTTAAACTATTTATCAATATTTAACTATTTGGAAAAGGCGAAATGGGTTAGTTGGATGGCATAGTCTTCACGAAAGCGCCATCACGACCGGATTAGGGTTTGGATCGTGACAAGTTGGTATCAAATCCTAGGTTACATAGGTCGCGAGAGTAATGATTCAGGTTTAGTAGAGTCTAGCGGGTCGATATGGAGACGTCTGTATTTATCCTTGAGGGGCTGCAGAACCTTTAGGAAAACTTCAAATTCTTGGAAATCTTATCGTGCGACCTTGATTCTGCTTGAAATGTAACTCTTCAATGTCTTCCACGCATTTGCATGCGCGCATGAAAACTTAGTATCAGATGTGCCTAGATGTCTTGTGATTCCTTAATCGAGGGCGAGAGGTGATCTCTGTGAGTTTGATGTTGGGCCGGTCTGGAGGACTTGAGGTCGGATCTTTGTCTATGGCTTGAGTACCGAGGTGCTGATTGTGTGAGCAAGTGTTTTTGAACTTATGTGTTTGGTATTGTCCTTATTAGTGGAGGTGACGACCGGATAACTGTGTGATGAGTATGTTTGTACTTCAAAATGTATCTATATGATTTGGAAGGGACTAGAAAGGTGCTGGAGGATAAAAGAACTATTAGGTGCTTGAATTCTATCTTGATTCGAGGTATAGCCCCAACTTATGGGCGTATGAAGGATATTTTCATGTTTCTGACTGTAGCTTATGACGGTGGAAGGTATACAAAAATGTTATTTGAAGGCAAAGAAGGTGTGTTATCTCCTACGAAAAGTTCTGGGGTTGTGTGATCCTTATATGACTGTTAGAAGATCTCATGTGAAAGTGAAAGATAATTGTTAAAAAATTTAATTCGTGGTCTCTTAAGAGAGTGGGATTAACGGTTGTGAGAGTGAATGCGAGAGTTGCAGAAGAGTTAAAATTCTAGATGTTTTGTGTTTCCACAAGTTTATAAAGGATTTGAGTCTAAACTCACTACGGTATTATGGCATCATCGAGTATAAGTGTTATGATTTATTGAGTCTGTTTTGATCTATGAATTCGAACCAAGTGTGGGAGTCTGTGGTTGATTAATTGATTGCACGGGTAGGTGATGAGTTGGTTTCAATTTGAGGCATGTGAGTGGATCAGTTATGGCTTGCGAAAATTGAGACCGAGGAGGGCTCGAGTAAAGGAAACATTTTGACAAAGGTTATATTATGCTTCATATGGTAAAAGAATCACGACATGTCTTGAGTTATTGTTGGTAATTGATGCTCGGAGCATAGAGCACGAAGGGGTTTGGTTGTTCTAGGATGAGGTTACACTCTGTGGCATCGGAGTGCCGATGATGCACGAGTGGTTCTGTTCGTTTGATCGAGCTAATTGCAGTTTGAATAGAGTGAATGACTCACGAGAATGGTTCTAATGTGTTCATTTTGAGCACGTTATTTTTGCCCTATATGAATTACTCTCATAATTTCAAAACAATATAAATTGCTTTTCATTATTTACAATTTTATGGGTTTTCATGGGATTTTCATTTAATTGTTTGCATTTGTCTATGCATGTTTTTTTTATTTTGATTAATGAAAAATATAAAAATATGTGCATTTGCATTAGCATTTAATTTAGTATTTTAGGATTACATTAGTAATTACGTTATTATACAAAAAGGAAAAATCACAAAAAATAGTTATTTTGCGCCTTTTAATATTAATTTTGTTTTTAGTAGTTTTTCTTTTAGTTTTTTTGTTGTGTTAATTATAATTTAGGTTTAATAAGTATTTTTGGGTTAATTATCTTCTATCAATTAATCTAGGTTTTAATTTAATTTTGGGGAAAAATAAAAAGGATATTTTTTGGAAATTAATTTGGAATTGGAGTTAAAAGAAGAAGAGAGTTAGTGTGGGCTTTTTAATTAGAACACCAAGCCCAGGTACAAAAAAATGCCCATCCAAACAGCCCCAAAACCCAACCCAATTTCATTTTACCCGACCCAATCCCCCCCCACTTAGCCAAACGACCTCGTTTGGTCGTGCTCGATCCGGACTGTTTGTTTATCTAATCCTACGATTGGGAACCACGGTACGGATTATTATATTAGAGTCTGAACCCCTCCACCCCCCAATCTCTCATCTCTCCCAAAACACCATGTTAGAGACATGAATGTCAACCCTAGTTGCCCAACTCCCACCACCTAGAAGCCCGGTGGCGACGTGCCAAATCAACCCAACTTGATATTGGACAACCCCCACACTTCCTTCATCTCATATCCCACTTCAATTTCTTTCAAAGTACCTTAGAATTCCGTGAGTTTCAGATCTAATATAGGCCGGACATGTCAAGCTCTACTTCTTAGCTTTTCTTCGTTGCTATTTTGTGAGTGTTGAGTCAAAACTAGCATTAGTTGATGGCTTTGGTAGAAGCCATTAATTAATGTAAGTGTGGATTCCTCACCGATTCTCTGGATTATGGTAGGGACTTTTCTCTTTATGGATAACGTTTATTCGAAAGGTGTAAGAGGGTATTCATTTTCTTTCAACTCGTCTTTTCGTTATTTTCAGTTTGTCATACTTTGTTCTTAGTCTGTACGGATTTTATCCTCTTCTCTTCATTTTTTTTATCAAATTCTTTTGATTGTATGGTTAGTTTCTTAGCATATTCTGTTAATTAGTTAGTCAACTTTCCTCCCTTTTTGTGTTAGTTTGGGATTTAGCATTTCCAGTCCCTTTTAGTATTGGTCAAGCCCATTAACTTTGTAGACTCGAAAATTGTTCAGTAAAGATAAAGTCCTAGAGAGGAAAGTTCAATTGGTCTTTGTAAAACAGATTTGGGCTAGGCATTTGGGTCAAACCTGACTCATGGTTGTTAGGGTAATTAACAGAGTCTTTAAGGATAGTTCAGGATTTCTGGGGTAGGCAATATTTTGGTAACTGATTGAGAAGCTTCTAGGAAGTTGGGTGGGGGATTTGAATGGATTTTCAGATTTTTAACTAAGCTATCTAGGAAAAAACAAAAATTGAAAAGGGGCAGAGTGTAAAATTAGAGTCCTAAAGGTTTCCCTATTGCCATGCAAATAAAGGCATCTCTATCTTCCTTTCAAGGAAGAACTTAAGAGAGAAATTTAGAATAAAGAAGACGGCTAAATATTTTTTACTGTTCCATTGAAATTTTGTCATTTTGCTTTGATTACTAAGGTTTTGTAATACTGAACATTTTTGTTTCATATGGAGTAAAATGGTTTGAATTTGGTTAGTTAAAAGCCTGATTGAGGTCAACTTTGACTACTTTTTGATTGAGAGTGAATCTGGGTTGTTTTCACATCATTTTTATGGCTGAAATGGATTGTTTGTGTTGAGTCTTGCTGTGGTGCAGCGGTTTGTTCATCTGTTGAGCGTCACCTATTTCTTATTTCCTTTTATTTCTAAGATACACACCCCTGAAGTTCATACAATGTGGCACTCAATTTGGGAAGTTGAAAAAATGGAAATAGAATGCTTGATGTTTAAATGCTGGACTGCTGGCTCATAGCTATTGTTTTATTTTATTTTCCGTTTCTGTTGCGTTCTTTTCTTAAAGTAATGTGTATCTACCTTAGGACTTGGACGTGGATCTGCTGAATAAAAATTATTCTCAAATGATATATCCTTTGTTAGAATGCATAAATGTGAAGCAGCGATTGGATCTTATTATTCTTTTAAGTATGTTTTGTGTAGTTTGAACAGTTTTTTTATTGTGAGTCACTTCGGATATATATTTGTTGTACTAGTTAGAGTTTCTGGTGTAATGGCTACTGGGTAGTGATGGTGTTTGATAATATAGGGTGTGCTTTTAAGTTATTACCGTTTTCTTTAGCTTGGACTCGATATGGGGATTGGAGTCATTCAGCCTGGATCTTTAAAGTTCTGAAAATCTTTGGAGTGTGAATTTTTTATACAGAGAAAGTAGCTAATTGTTGATGCCTGGTCTTGATCCACATGCCCAAAAATTCTTTTATTTATTTATTAGTTCCCTTATAAGTATGCATGTCTGTTATAAGTGTAAAAAAGAGAGAGACATTTAATTAGGCAATTTGTGTTTATTAGCTAGGCAATTTGTGTTCTATTGTTAGCGTAATACCACTTTACTTCTATGTTAAATTAGTTGTTAGTTTGTAAAAATCTGGGCTTAAAGCTAGCCCAATTAGTGAAATCAGTCTCAAGAATGAAGGCACAACCTTGAGCTGTGTTGGTTTTGTCAATCTTCATCATGACGGGCTCATGTCGAACCTCAGAGCCTGCACATGCTTTTGGCTTAATGTTGACTTGGCATGTTAAAATATGAATGCTTTTAGCTTTTGGGGAGATTCGATATGTGTATCACAGAAGATTTTATATTCACGCATCTCATATGGACTAGGCTCGCTGGTTGGGGTTGAATTTTTTTCTAATAATAAAGTAGTACACTTCTTTTGGTTTTCAACAAGTCCATTAGACGATATTTGAGTAATTGGAATCCTGCAGTCTTTTTTAACCAATTAATGTTTTTTTAGATTTGATGTGAGCCATATTAGATAATACAAATAGTCAATGGCCCTCCGAGCCTTAGTTTGAATACCCTTTTAAAATGGAATGAGGTGCGCCGCGCCAAATGAAATCTAAAATGCGTGGTCTTCATTTAATTATTTCTTTTAAAATTCTTATAATTCGAGGCGCACCATTTAACAAATTCCCATGGCCCTCGGAAAGTTAAAAATACGTAGTTGCTTTAGGCACGTTATTTTAATAATATTACCTTCCTAAACTTGGGTGTGCATTTCATGTGACCTAAATCTAAATCTTAATAACGTTGAATAAAATGTGTTTTATATTCTGGGTGCATTTCATGTGGCGATCCCAAGATATGTTTTATACGATGTTAATTATTGATTAAAAATGAATAAAAGCGGTTTTAAAGTAAAAAGAACATAGGTTGAAAAGTATTTTAAAACTAGATGATAGGCCAATTATAACAATTGAGCGAGCGTGCTAGCACTACGGAACTCGAAAATGCCTAACACCTTCTCCCGGGTTAACATAATTCCTTACCCGAATTTCTAGTTTGCGGACTGTAATATATAGTCAACCATTTCCTCGATTCGGGATTCAAACCGGTGACTTGGGACACCATAATTATCCCAAGTGGTGACTCTGAGTTTTTCATAAATAAATAATCCCGTTTCGATTGTCCTTTAATTAAAAAAATTCCTTTATAACATCGGGGTGTATGAAAAAGGTGTGACAGCTCTGGCGACTCTACTAAAGATAAGAACCCATAATCTTTGGTTCTGAGTTCAAAATTCGAGCATAGATGATTTGTTATGTTTGGCTTTATTATCTAATTTTGTTACATGTTTGGGGCTAATGTGCTAAATATTATTTTTACCGTTTTGATATTCTGTGAACTATGTATAAACTACTGCAAAACACTTTTTCTCTCTAAGCATTCTAAATTATAGAGGAGTGTGCACTTTGTGTGACTCCTCTTATGTTAGAGTCATATTCAAAAATTAGAACGAGGTTCAGACAAGTTGCAAAGTCGGTGAACCTTCTATATTCCCGGTATGCTCCCCCCCCCCCCCCCGACTCGAGTTGTTCGCTCGAGTAAGTCAAGTCTAAAACAATAAACCCCGGTTTTAACCTAGCATAAAAAAGCATCATGCCACATCCCTAGTAGGAACGTCTGTTTGCATCACATGTATTTGACTTTGGAGACTCAACACAGGGGTTGGGTCTGTCTAGGAGAGGTGTACCCAAAATAAAAAATGACCATCCTGATGCATCTTACTTGCTACTTGTGTATTTATTTTCTTCGGATTTGCGTGCTGACCGGCTTATGAACAATGGGAGAACATTAGAAAACGAAAATAGCAGTGTGAGAGTTAGGGGAGATAGTTACATGTTCTGAGAAACCAATGCCCAAATGGTACTGAAACTCTGTTGAATTTTGAGAAAAATGCAAAAAACAAGAAAAAAAGGTTTAGTTTTCAAAAATAGTTTGTTTTGTTTTATTTGCCCAAAATACGCTTGTTTGATTCTCACCAGGTTGGATATACATAGGCAACCCCCATCGGATCCAACATTCTTTTTGCAAAAATAGCCCAAAAAGAACAAATTTTTTTATTTTTATCACCAATAAGTAGGTGATGTTATTCTCTTCTAATATAACCGAATGTCTCTCAAAATGGCACCAGAAGGCTGTTTTTGCTAGAACATCCGCCTTTAGTCATTTTTCAAGGTTTTGGCCGACTAGCTGACACAACTTTAGAATCTTCGTTTTCTAAGTGCTGAAAGACCGTATCGGTAATGCCGGATATTTTGGCAAAAAAATTTGGAAAAAAGAGTCATATTTCTTTTTTCAAAATAAGTCGTAGTTTTCTTTCAATTTAAATCGCCTTCAAGGAATTTTATCACTATTTCCTCACAATATTGACTTATTATTTGAACTAGGTCCTGCTGTCTTCTGCTGTTTTAGCAATCAACCACTTTTACTCAGTTTAGAGACTTAAATGATGTTTTTAATGATAATTTGGGCTGAGAACTACTATTTTACTAATGCCCGAGAGGCAAGTGATGAATTTCGAACATAGGGCAGTCGAGGGACAAATGTGAGGATATGTTGAGTGATATGAGGCCGAGGTCCTAGATTTGATGCAACGAGATGGCTTGATATTGTGCTAGGGTTGTAAAGGGCTCCTCCCAGAGTCTGTACACCCCCAGTGAGTGCGGGACCCATTGTGATCTTAGAGTGAGCCCGAGGAGCTGATATTATTATGAGAGTGATCCCGAGGGGCGAATCTTTATATGTTTATCTTTCATATTTACTTACCATTTTAAACTATTAATCAGTTTTTGTGCCTGAGAGGCGAATTTCCGAGCTTATATGTACTAACTGTTTCGCATTCATTTGTGTAATTGTTGAAAAGGCTATTTTCAAAGAAGTTTAAACTGAGATAAGGTGTTTAGAGAGATTTTACAGTTTCACTACTTTTTCACTAGCTTTTGGACTGCTTCTATTCATTATATTGATTGACTTTATGCATTTTTTTACTGCTCAGTTGTTATTTACATTTGTTACTCACTGAGTAAGAGTACTCACTTTACTCCCTGCACCATGTGTGCAGATTTAAGTATTTATGCACCCGATAACAGGTTTTGGCTGATCGGAGGCAGAGTTATTAGAGTTTAGAAAGGTGGCTGCCAGCGCCCATACAATGCTTTTCTCCCTCTTTATTTCATTTATCTGTATTCAGTACATTCAGACTTGTTAATTGTAGTTCGACCCTTAGTAGATGCTCATGAATTGTGACACTCCGGTATCGGGCTTTGTTTAGGCTTTATTCCGCACAATATAAAAATGCTTTTGCTTAGTTTGTGGTTATCTACTCATACTTAAACTATTTATTAATACTTAACTATTTGGAAAAGGCGAAATGGGTTAGTTGGATGGCCTTGTCTTCACGAGAGGCGCCATCACGACCGGATCAGGGTTTGGATCGTGACAAGTTGGTATCAAATCCTAGGTTACATAGGTCGCGAGAGTTATGATTCAGGTTTAGTAGAGTCTAGCGGGTCGATATGGAGACGTCTGTATTAATCCTTGAGGGGCTGCAGAACCTTTAGGAAAACATCAAATTCTTGGAAATCGTATCGTGCGACCTTGATTCAGCTTGAAATGTAACTCTTCAATGTCTTCCACGCATTTGCATGCGCGCATGAAAACTTAGTATCAGATGTGCCTAGATGTCTTGTGATTCCTTAATCGAGGGAGAGAGGTGATCTTTGTGAGTTTGATGTTGGGTCGGTCTGGAGGACTTGAGGTCGGATCTTTGTCTATGGCTTGAGTACCGAGGTGCTGATTGTGTAAGCAAGTGTTTTTGAACTTATGTGTTTGGTATTGTCCTTATTAGTGGTGGTGACGACCGGATAACTGTGTGATGAGTATGTTTGTACTTCGAAATGTATCTATATGATTTGGAAGGGACTAGAAAGGTGCTGGAGGATAAAAGAACTATTAGGTGCTTGAATTCTATCTTGATTCGAGGTATAGCCCCGACTTATGGGCGTATGAAGGATATTATCACGTTTCCCATTTGAGAGTGAAGTAAATTTCATTTTTTTCGAAATAATTTCAGACTCCGAAAGACTAAGTGACTGACTGTAGCTTATGACGGTGGAAGGTATACAAAAATGTTATTTGAAGGCAAAGAAGGTGTGTTATCTCCTGCGAAAAGTTCTGGGGTTGTGTGATCCTTATATGACTGTTAGAAGATCTCATGTGAAAGTGAAAGATAATTGTTAAAAAATTTAATTCGTGGTCTCTTAAGAGAGTGGGCTTAACGGTTGCGAGAGTGAATGCGAGAGTTGCAGAAGAGTTAAAATTCTAGATGTTTTGTGTTTCCACAAGTTTATATAGGATTTGAGTCTAAACTCACTACGGTATTATGGCATCAATCGAGTATAAGTGTTATGACTTATTGAGTCTGTTTTGATCTATGAATTCGAACCAAGTGTGGGAGTCTGTGGTTGATTAATTGATTGCACGGGTAGGTGATGAGTTGGTTACAATTTGAGGCATGTGAGTGGATCAGTTATGGCTTGCAAAAATTGAGACCGAGGAGGGCTCGAGTAAAGGAAACATTTTGACAAAGGTTATATTATGCTTCATATGGTAAAAGAATCACGACATGTATTGAGTTATTGTTGGTAATTGATGCTCGGAGCATAGAGCACGAAGGGGTTTGGTTGTTCTAGGGTGAGGTTACACTCTGCGGCATTGGAGTGCCGATGATGCACGAGTGGTTCTGTTCGTTTGATCGAGCTAATTGCAGTTTGAATAGAGTGAATGACTCACGAGAATGGTTCTAATGTGTTCACTTTGAGCACGTTATTTCTGCCCTATATGAATTACTCCCATAATTTCAAAACAAAATAAATTGCTTTTCATTATTTACAATTTTATGGGTTTTCATGGGATTTTCATTTAATTGTTTGCATTTGTCTATGCATGTTTTTTGTTATTTTGATTAATGAAAAATATAAAAAAATATGTGCATTTGCATTAGGATTTAATTTAGTATTTTAGGATTACTTAAGTAATTACGTTATTTTACAAAAAGGAAAAATCACAAAAAATAGTTATTTTGCGCCTTTTAATATTAATTTTGTTTTTAGTAGTTTTTCTTTTAATTTTTTGTTGTGTTAATTATAATTTAGGTTTAATTAGTATTTTTGGGTTAATTAGGTTCTATGAATTAATCTAGGTTTTTTTGGGAAAAAATGAAAAGGATATTTTTTGGAAATTAATTTGGAATTGGAGTTAAAAGAAGATGAGAGTTAGTTTGGGCTTTTTAATTAGAACACCAAGCCCAGGTACAAAAAATGCCCATCCAAACAGCCCAAAACCCAGCCCAATTTCATTCTACCCGACCCAATCCCCCCCCCCCCCCACTTAGCCAACCGACCTCGTTTGGTCGTGTTCTATCCGGACTGTTTGTTTATCTACTCCTACGATTGGAAACCACAGTATGGATTATTATATTAGAGTCTGAACCCCTCCACCCCCCAATCTCTCATCTCTCCCAAAACACCATGTTAGAGACATGAATGTCAACCTTAGTTGCCCCACTCCCACCACCTAGAAACCCGGTGGCGACGTGCCAAATCAACCCAACTTGATATCGGAAAACCCCCACACCTCCTTCATCTCATATCCCACTTCAATTTCTTTCAAAGTACCTTAGAATTCCTTGAGTTTCAGATCTAAAATATGCCGGAAATGTCACGCTCTACTTCTTAGCTTTTCTTCTGTGCTATTTTGTGAGTGTTGAGTCAAAACTAGCATTAGTTGATGGCTTTGGTAGAAGCCATTAATTAATGCAAGTGTGGATTCCTCACCGATTCTCTGGATTATGATAGGGACTTTTGTCTTCATGGATAACGTTTATTCGGAAGGTGTAAGAGGGTATTCATTTTCTTTCAACTCGTCTTTTCGTTATTTTCAGTTTGTTATACATTGTTCTTAGTCTGTATGGATTCTATCCTCTTCTCTTCATTTTTTAATCAAATTCTTTTGATTGTATGGTTACTTTCTTAGCATATTCTATTAATTAGTTAGTCAACTTTCCTCCCTTTTTGTGTTACTGTGGGGTTTAGCATTTCCAGTCCCTTTTAGTATTGGTCAAGCCCGTTAACTTTGTAGACTCGAAAATTGTTCAGTAAAGATAAAGTCCTAGAGAGGAAAGTTCAATTGGTCTTTATATAACGAATTTGGGCTAGGCATTTGGGTCAAACCTGACTCATGGTTGTTAGGGTAATTAACAGAGTCTTTAAGGATAGTTCAGGGTTTCTGGGGTAGGGAATATTTTGGTAACTGATTGAGAAGCTTCTAGGAAGTTGGAAGGGGGATTTGAATGGATTTTCAGATATTTAACTAAGGCTATCTAGGAAAAAACAAAAATTGAAAAGGGGCAGAGTATAAAATTAGAGTCCTAAAGGTTGCCCTATTGCCTTGCAAATAAAGGCATCTCTATCTTCCTTTCAAGGAAGAACTTAAGAGAGAAATTTAGAATAAAGAAGACGGCTAAATACTTTTTACTATTTGAAATTTTGTCATTTTGCTTTGATTACAAAGGTTTTTTAATACTGAACATTTTTGTTTCATATGGAGTAAAATAGTTTGAATTTGGTTTGTTAAAAGCCTAATTGAGGTCATCTTTGACTACTGTTTGATTGAGAGTGAATCGGGGTTGTTTTCACATCATTTTTATGGCTGAAATGGATTGTTTGGGTTGAGTCTTGCTGTGGTGCAGCTGTTTGTTCATTTGTTGAGCGTCACCTATTTCTTATTTCCTCTTATTTCTAAGATACACACCCCTGAAGTTCATACAATGTGGCACTCAATTTGGGAAGTTGAAAAAATGGAAATAGAATGCTTGATGTTTAAATGCTGGACTGCTGGCTCATAGCTATTGTTTTATTTTATTTTCCCTTTCTGTTGCGTTCTTTTCTTATAGTAATGTGTATCTACCTTAGGACTTGGACATGGATCTGATGAATAAAAATTATTCTCAAATGATATATCCTTTGTTAGAATGCGTAAATGTGAAGCAGTGATTGGATCTTATTATTCCTTTAAGTATGTTTTGTGTAGTTTGAACAGTTTGTTTATTGTGAGTCACTTCGGATATATATTGGTTGTACTAGTTAGAGTTTCTGGTGTAATGGCTACTGGGTAGTGATGGTGTTTGATAATATAGGGTGTGCTTTTCAGTTATTACTGTTTTCTTTAGCTTGGAATCGATATTGGGATTGGAGTCATTCAGCTTGGATCTCTAAAGTTCTGAAAATTGTTGGAGTGTGAATTTTTTTTACAGATAAAGTAGCTAATTGTTGATGCCTGGTCTTGATCCACATGCCCAAAAATTCTCTTATTTATTTATTAGTTCCCTTATAAGTATGCCTGTCTGTTATATGTTTAAAAAAGAGAGAGACATTTAATTAGGCAATTTGTGTTTATTAGCTAGGCAATTTGTGTTCTATTGTTAGCTTAATACCACTTTACTTCTATGTTAAATTAATTGTTAGTTTGTAAAAATCTGGGCTTAAAGCTAGCCCAATTAGTGAAATCAGTCTCAAGAATGAAGGCACAAC
Organism: Nicotiana benthamiana; assembly: GCA_034376525.1. NCBI lineage: Eukaryota > Viridiplantae > Streptophyta > Magnoliopsida > Solanales > Solanaceae > Nicotiana > Nicotiana benthamiana. The sequence continues at coordinate 64,423,879 of CM067334.1, read as the reverse complement.
CTTGAGCTGTGTTGGTTTTCTCAATCTTCATCATGACGGGCTCATGTCGAACCTCAGAGCCTGCAAATGCATTTGACTTAATGTTGACTTGGTATGTTAAAATATGACTGCTTTTAGCTTTTGGGGAGATTCGATATGTGTATCACGAAAGATTTTATTTTCACGTATCTCATATGGACTAGGCTTGCTGGTTGGGCTTGAATGTTTTGCTAATAATAAAGTAGTACACTTCGTTTGGTTTTCAACAAGTCCATTAGACGATATTTGAGTAATTGGAATCCTGCAGCCTTTTTTAACCAATTAATGTTTTTTTAGATTTGTTGTGAGCCATATTAGATAATACAAATAGTCTATGGCCTTCCGAGCCTTAGTTTGAATACCCTTTTAAAATGGAATGAGGTGCGCCGCGCCAAATGAAATCTAAAATGCGTGGTCTTCATTTAATTATTTCTTTTATAATTTTTAGAATTCGAGGCGCACCATTTAGCAAATTCCCATGGCCCTCGCAAAGTTAAAAATACGTAGTTGCATTAGGCACATTATTTTAATAATATTACCTTCCTAAACTTGGGTGTGCATTTCATGTGACCTAAATCTAAATCTTAATAACGTTGAATAAAATGTGTTTAGATTCTGGGTGCATTTCATGGGGCGATCCCAAGACATGTTTTATACGATGTTAAAAATGAATAAAAGCGGTTTTAAAGTAAAAAGAACATAGGTTGAAAAGTATATTAACACTAGATGATAGGCCAATTATAACAATTGAGCGAGCGTGCTAGAACTATGGAACTCGAAAATGCCTAACACGTTCTCCCGGGTTAACATAATTTCTTACCCGAATTTCTAGTTTGCGAACTGTAATACAGAGTCAACCATTTCCTCGATTCGAGATTCAAACCGGTGACTTGGGACACCATAATTATCCCAAGTGGTGACTCTGAGTTTTTCATAAATAAATAATCCCGTTTCGATTGTCCTTTAACTCGAAAAACTCCTTTATAACATCGGGGTGTATGAAAAAGAAGGTGTGACAGCTCTGACGACTCTACTGAAGATAAGAACCCATAATATTTGGTTCTGAGTTCAGAATTCGAGCATAGACAATTTTTTATGTTTGGCTTTATTATCTAATTTTGTTACATATTTTCTCTCTAAGTATTCTAAATTATAGAGGAGTGTGCACTTCGTGTGACTCCTCTTATGTTAGAGTCATATTCAAAAATTAGAACGAGGTTCAGACAAGTTGCAAAGTCGGTGAACCTTCTATATTCCCGGTACGCTCCCCCCCAACTCGAGTTGTTCGCTCGAATAAGTCAGGTCTAGAACAATAAACCCCAGTTTTAAACCTAGTATAAAAATACCTTATGCCACATCCCTAGTAGGAACGTTTGTTTGCATGACATGCATTTGACTTTGGAGACTCAACACAGGGGTTGGGTCTGTCTAGGACAGGTGTACCCAAAATAAAAAATGACCATCCTGATGCATCTTACTTTCTACTTGTGTATTTATTTTCTTCGAATTTGCGTGCTGACCGGCTTATGAACAATGGGAGAACATTAGGAAAAGAAAATAGCAGTGTGAGAGTTAGGGGAGATAGTTACATGTTCTGAGAAACCAATGCCCAAATGGTACGAAACTCTGTTGAATTTTGAGAAAAATGCAAAAAAAGAAAAAAGGGTTTTGTTTTCAAAAATAGTTTGTTTTGTTTTATTTTCCCAAAATACGCTTGTTTGATTCTCACAGGGTGTGAGATACATAGGCAACCCCATCGACTCCAACTTTCTTTTTGCAAAAATAGCCCAAAAAGAACAAATTTATTTATTTTTATCACCAATAAGTAAGGTGATGTTATTATCTTCTAAAATAGCCGAATGTCTCTCAAAATGGAACCAGAAGGCCGTTTTTGCAAGAACATCCGCCTTTAGTCATTTTTCAAGGTTTTGGCCGACTAGCTGACACAACCTTAAAATCTTCATTTTCGAAGTGCTGAAAGATCGTATCGGTAGTGCCGGATATTTTGGCAAAAAAATTTGAAAAAAGAGTCATATTTCTTTTGTCAAAATAGTCGTAGTTTTCTTTCAGTTAATACCGCCTTAATAAATGTACATGATGAGCATAAATCAAAATAAACCTTTCTAAGTCTGTGAAGAGATCCCATTGGAGCTACATATGTGGCGGCATGATTTGGGGGACAACAACAGGATAGTGGTGACAAAAGCATTGGGTGGTCTTACTTGGCTTTTGAAGGTTAAGCCGAGAAAGGAATTGAGGCCTTGATACCATTTTGGGACTCAACACACAATGTATTCCACTTTGTTAATTTCGAGTTAACTCCTACACTAGAATAGATAGAAACCTACGCCGTTTTCGAGGGGAATCTTAGAAATCAATACCCGGTGGCACCTAGAACTGTAATCCCTCACGAAGTTTTGGACTTGATAAGCATCACTCGGGACGTCAGTGACAAAAATTTGGCCAATGGATTCTGTACCTTCCTTTTTTTGTACCGACGTTATGGGAATACGTGTGGCATTGAGACGCTAGATACTGGTCTTACTCACGCAAGAATCCAAGAAAAGTGGGAAGCTTGGAGAGGGTTAGCTTTTATAACGGTGTTCTTGGGTATTTTAATTTGCCTAGAAAAGATGGGAATATAGAGTTGGGACTTGTGGGGATAGCTGACTTTATGATGAAATAGGAAAATGGGACTATACAGTCGTTGATCTTGGCCGAAATTTACCGAGCCCTGACCCTTCTCCCGGAAGGAGGAAAGTTTTTTGAAGGGTGCAATATGTTGTTACAATTATGGATGGAGGAACATCTCTGCCACCATCCCTGATACTTGAATTGTGGTATGAATGGCCTCGAGTGCATTGAAAAACATGAAAAGATGGTAGAAGGTTTTGAGTTCCCCGAGGGTACAAAAGCATGGCATGCCCACCTGAGGTCCTTGACTGCAAATAAAGTTCGAATGGACATTCCGGTGGCTTTCGGTCAATTAAGTAATTTATATGTCGGCTGAGGGATGTTTTCTACTGTTGATGGGTGTTTGGAGTATCCACCCTTATGCTCCGCACCAAGTTATACATATATTAGGCCGATATCAGACTATCCCACATGATGAGAATTTGAGTCGGCAAGTTATTGTGTTGGAACTAAAAGCTACTTTTCCAGAAGGAAAAGTGCATCAGATTTGGCGTCAATGTATATTCTTAGAGCCTAGAACTCATGTACAAGATCTATCCAAAGGCGAGGTGGAGCTTAGTTACACTGCTTGGTATGGTAAAAGATCCTGCGTTCATCCTTATCCCGACATGCCCTCAAAGAGACCTCATGTCCAACAGTCCGCCGAGGGAGCACATGTGCAATGGGACTGGTTGACCAAAGAAAACGAGTACAAGGATACTATAAGCAAGTTGGAAAGGCAAGTCATGGAGCTTCAGTTTGAAAATGGTTTACAAGCCGCCGTAGATGATGGAGAAAAGAAAAAACTAACTCAGGAAAATGAAGCCCTAAAAACTTAGATCCGTAAGATGAAAATAACTGCTAGAAACCCGAAAAGAAGTCGGGCAGATGTAAGGCTTATAAGTAGTTTAAAAAATAAATCCCTCGAGTGTCAAGAGGACCTAAAAAAGTCTGAGGCCTGTCTAGTGAAATTTCAAGCACAGTGGGCAAAGAAGGCAGAAGAGCGGGAACAGTTTGTGCAATTAATTAAAAGGAACTATAAAGGGACAATCACCAGCCTGAAGAGAAAAGTAACTACTCTTGAAAATGTGGTTGCCAAGCAGGATAAAGACTTCAAAGCTGATAAGGAACAATGTTATAATTTGATGGTTCATAAGGTGGAAAGAATAGAACAATTTCAAAATCAACACCTTTACAGCTCTCAAGCGTTGGAAGCCCGAAATCAGCAGATAAGGTGATTGCTTCAGGAAAACGGCAGAATCCAAGAGAGGAGCAGACCATTGCCAAATACATCGTTGTGAAATGCCAAGCATGTGAGAATATGACTCGAGCCACCCTCTTTGTGGAAGTGATGACATTTGTCCGACAGATAATGAGTGACTTGAAGAGGCTGCAATGGGATATCGCATATAGGCTGCAGTGAGATCGAATGATGTCTTGCGGGCCCCATGAGCATTAATTTATTCGTTATTTTCATTTGAGTCTATATTTTCTTTATGTTGGAGTCTCTCAGTTATTTTTCGAGTCTGTATTTTATTTTCGTTAGAGTCTGTTAGTTTGTTCTTCAGTCTGTATCTTCTTTCCGTCGAAGTCTGTTAGTTTCTTTTTGAATCTGTTAGTTTTTGAGTGTTTGTAATGAATGTGTTTGCTTTTTATGAAAATTTGAAAATCCAAAAAATGTTCTATTATTTTTATACTTATCTGCCAGACTACGCTCGGTCAGATTCATGCGGGGTCATGATACGTAGGAAATCTCCATAGGATTCGACTATAACTAAAGGAAAGAAAAAAAGAGGAAAAACAAGAGAAAAATAAAAGATAAAAAAAAAGAAAATAAAAAAACCGTGAGAAAGAAGCAATGGCAAAATAAGAGAGGGAAATGAGAGAATAAAAACAAAGAGAAATACAAGGCAAGAATGAAAAAAAGAGAGAAAAAGAGAAAAGAGAAGTTGCAAATGGAAATAAGCAAAACCCGGGAAGACGCAAGCAACCGAGCGAATGCGTAATAGAAACAGTTAACTGCTTAGGTGCATTCATTCCCCCGAAATGTGAGGTTACCAATGTGTTAAAGCCCTAATCGCTAACAAAATTATTGTTGATGTATTGAGTCCAGGCAGGTGGTTAGTTGATTGGCATTCTGGCAACTCGCTCCTACAACATCCGGTCAAAAGACAAGCTGAGCATGGACAACCAAGAACTGGAAGCAAGTATTGTCTATCCGTCAAAAGAGGTAGAAGAGCTGGATGTAAATGTGATGAAAGAAGAGATGTGTAAGTTAAATCAGCAAATGGCTGAAATGTACCATGCCAGGGCAAAAGGGCATCCACCACTAATTTATCCTACCAACCCTGCTTATATCCCACAATTGGATCAACCTCAGGAACGTCCCACTGTGAACTCATCTCCAGCCTTTCCCCTCTACCAACAATGTGACGGCACCACTTCCCATACTTTTCAAGCTCCACCGCCCAAACAAGTCTCATACCCTCCTCCACCAGTCACTCCTGTCTTTGTGGCACCTCCACCTACCGCAATACAATAATCTTCCAGTGAGCCTCTGTTACAGACTCCCAACAACCAGTATTACCCCCCTCCCCGATCCTACCTTCAAAGTTCCAGAACTATATTCTTACACTCCTCATCTTGATCTCCTAGAAGAAATCGAGAAGCCACCAAAATATCCCAATATGAGGAAATTTTTAGAAAATTTAATAACTTAGAACAACTATTCAGAGACATGCGGGGGTTGGGAGGTCAAGTAAGTGTGGCCTATAAGAATTTATGTTTGTTCCTAGATATTCAGTTACCAGCAAGGTTTAAAATGGCCAAGTTTGATATGTACAATGGGCATGGTGATCCAGTAATGCACTTGAGAGGGTTTTGTAGCAAGATGAGAGGAGTAGGCGGAAGAGATGAATTACTGATGGCATATTTCAGCCAAAGTCTGAGTGGATCAGCATTGGATCAGCATTGGCGTGGTATGCCCGACAAGATCACAGCTGGTGGTGCACATGGGATGATCTAGCCTAAACTTTCGCCTGCCATTTTCAGTACAATCTTGAAATTGCTCCAGATCTTCTATCCTTGATGAAGATTGAGAAAAAACCCAGTGAGCGTTTAAGAGAGTATGGATTCTGTTTGAGAGAGAAAGCAGCGAGGGTCGACCCTCCAATGAAAGAAAGTGAGATGGTCGATTATTTCTTACAGGCCTTAGAGCCCACTTATTTTATTCATTTGGTATAAGCAATAGGAAAGTCCTGTAATGAAGTTGTGAAAATTGGGGGAATGGTAGAAGAGGGACTCAAGTCCAATGAAATCATGAGCTACTCAGCAATTAAGTCGACAACCCAGACCATCCAAAATGGTACTAGAGGCGTACTTGGGAAAAAGAAGAAAGAGGACGTTGCATCAGTTGAGTCAGGAGCTTGGGTCGGATCCAGGGGCCTTTCACATTACTACAACAACCCTAGACCCCATAACCAAACTTACTCCCACATCCCATATAGCCCACCACAACACTACTACCCATCGGCAGGCCCCCCTTTTTCTATCCATCACCCACAAACATACATTCAGCCTCCTGGACACACAAAATAGCATGCGCAAACACCACATAATACCTACCCAGCTCCACAAAAAGCCTATCCACCCCCAAGAGCGTACCGAAATCCCTCTGGAACAAGTTTTTATTGTAATCATTCCTTCAAGAATGAGAGGTTGTAGAAGAAAAAGACTTTCACTCCATTGATAGAATCTTATACTAGTCTATTCCACAGGTTGATACAATTGCGTATGTTGAATCCGATTGAGCATAAACTGCCAAATCCTCCCCCAAGAAATCTTGATCACTCGGTGAGTTACGAATATTGTTGAGGCGCTCCGAGGCATGACACAGATAAATGCTGAATGTTGAAAACAGCTATTCAACAGCTTATTGATACCAATCAGATCAAGGTCAATGCCTAGTGGCACCTAATGTCAAACAAAATTTGTTGCCGACCCATCACGAGACCAATATGATTGAGTTGATATGTAAAAGAGGGGGGTGGGGAGCCTAAGAAGACCTCACAGACGATTATGATGATTCATTCTAGTGAAGTTCAGGCCAAGTGAAAAGCCAACAAATGAGAAGTCGCTAATCAAGTTAAAAGGGACAATTTATAAACCACCTATGGTAGTTGAGAAAGGGTCATCATGTGTTGTTACAGCGAGACCAGTAAAAGCAAAAGTGGTTTACCATGGGTAGCAAATAAGCCTATTGTAGTCGTGGAGGGTGCTCACGCAGAGCCTGTCATTATAAAACCGGTAACTCAGTTGTCAATAGTCAATAGCAATGTTGTTCCATGGAATTATGAACGAGTGATAGTGACGTATAAAGGGAAAGAAGTTAGAGAATAAGTATATGAAACCCATGGTTTGACTTGTTCGAGGAGATGCTATGCCCTCTAAGAGTTAAGAAAAACCAAGACCCCCAAGGATAACCCAGTGCTGGTAAAGAAAGTTGTGACCGCAGAGGAAGTGGAAGAGTTTTTGAGGAACATGGAAGTGCAAGATTATTCTATTGTAGATCCATTTAGGAAGCACCTGCTCAGATTTCATTGCTCTCATCGTTAATCTATTCAGATGAGCACCACTGAGCATAGAAAATCTTGAACGAGGCTTATTTTCACGACAAGATCTTAGTAAACCACTTGGAAAAGACAGAGAACAAATTATTTGAGTTAAATAGAGTTACTTTTCCGATGACGAGTTGCCCGTGGAGGGTATTGAAAATAATAGGGCCCTTTATTTTACGATGAAGTGCAAAGATTCTGTGCTTACTCGAGTTTTGGTCGACGATGGGTCTATTAAGAATATTTTCCCTATCTCCACGTTGAAAAAGTTGAAAGTTGATGATGATAGAATTCACAAATACAATATTTGCATCCGGGGTTCGACGGTGGAGGCAAAGATTCAATCAGTGATATAGTGCTAAGCTGACAATAAGGCCAGTCAAATTCACTATGGAATTCCAAGTGCTGGATATGGTAGTTTCTTATAATCTTTTCTTGGGTCGACCCTGGATTCATGCCGCCAAGGCAGTGCCGTCTACCCTGCATCAGATGGTTAAATTTGAATAGGACATACTTGAAATTGTGGTGCACGGTAAAGATAATCTGTGTGCCCAGAGTGATGCCATTGTACCTTTTATCGAAGTTGAAGACGACAATGGGCCATGGGTCTATCAGGTTTTGATAGAGTATCAGTTGAGAAGATCCCATAGGGGAAAAACATTTCGATTCCTAAAGTAACGGCCGGATCAGTCATGGTGGCCTCTAAGATGTTGAAGAATGGCTTCATACCTGGCAAGGGTTTGGGTTCTTCTCTACAAGGCATTGTACAGCCAGTGTCCCTTCCTAAAAACTTGGATACCTTTAGTTTGGGATTTAAGCCCACAGTTTTGGATGTAAGAAGAGCCAGAAAGTTGAAGCAGAGGGTCTGGGTCCTTTTAATGCCCATCCTGTGGCTGTCCATATCATTTGTCATGTCTGTTACCAGAAAGCGCCCAGTTGCAATGGTTCCTAGTTCATTGATTGATGTTGATGGAGATTTGGATAAGGGGTTCGAGAGGTTGTTTAATAATATTAGCATGGTAGAAGCTAGAGAGGGATCAAGTAAAGTGGATGTGCAATTCGTTGGGCCAACTGCAAAGATCAATAATTGGGAAGCTACTCCTCTTCTAACCTGGAGGGAGTCTTGGTAGTTGGCATTGATTTTTCTTTTAGCTTATCTGGATTATTCCAGGGTTGTAATTCAGATTCTATGTTCTGTCCGTTTAGATGTGTTAAGCCTTGTTATCTTTGATTTTGATGAGATGCAATTTCCCTTCTTCTTCATTCCTGATAGTTGTATTTTTGTTTTTCTTTTCTTTATTGTACCGTTCTTTATATGCTTGTTTTTATGACGTGACATGCATGAGGAATCCTTGGCCCAGTCTTAAAATCTAATCTAATTCTGAAATAATAATAATACAAGAAATTGAGTGTGGTGATGAATTGGAATATAATGGTTATGAGGCCTTCGAAGAGTTTAGTAAAGAATTAATCCAATTCGAAGAAAAACCCAAGCCTAACCTGAATGATACAGAAGCAATCAATTTATGGGACCAGGATAATGCCTGAGAAACTAAAATAAATTTCCATCTTGAACCACAACTTAGAAAGGAAAAAATTAATGCACTGTTCGAATATAAAGATATTTTTGCATGGTCATATGATTGCATGCCGTGTGTATGAACTGACTTGGTGGTTCACAAAATGCCTGCTGACTTGACATTCACCTCTGTCTAGTAGAAGATGAGGAAATTTAAAAATTATATGGGTGTAAAGATCAAAGAAGAAGTCACCAAATAGTTTGATGCAACAATCGCTCGGGTCACGCGGTATCCCACTTGGTTCGCCAACGTTGTGCCTGTGCCAAAGAAGGGTGGTAAGACCAGGGTATGCATCGATTACCGTGATCCCAACAAGGAGAGTCCAAAGGATAACTACACACTACCGAACATCCATATATTGATTGATAATTGTTCCAAACATGAGATCGGGTCTTTTGTTGATTGTTATGTGGGCTATCTCCAGATCTTAATGGTTGAGGAAGATGCAGAAAAGACGACATTCATCATGCCATAGGAAACATACTCTTAAAGGGGCAAGCTTTTTGACTTAAAAAATGGGGGGGCAACGTACATGAGGGCGATGACGATCATATTCCACGACATAATACACAAAAAGATCGAGGTTTATGTGGATGATGTGATCATAATGTGTAGAAAGTAGTCTGACCATGTCATGGATTTGAGAAAGTTCTTCCAAAGAATTCGCAGGTACAATCTCAAGCTCAATCATGCAAAATGCGTATTTGGTGTGCCTTCTAGAAAATTATTGAGAATCATATTCAGCCGCCGAGGTATTGAATTGGACCCGTCAAAGATTAAAGCTATCCAAGAATTTCCACTCTCGAGGAACAAAACTGTGCCGATGAGTCTATTAGGGAGGTTGAACTACCTCTGCAAGTTTATTGCTCAACTTACGACAACATGTGAGCCCATCTTCAAGCTGTTGAAGAAGGATGCTGCGGTCAAGTAGACAAATGAATATAAGGAAGAATTTGATAAGATAAAGGGGTACTTATCAAACCCGTCTCTATTGGTTACACCCGAACCAAAGAGACTTTTGATTCTGTATTTGATGTTAATGGACAATTTATTTGGTTGTGTGTTGGGTCAGAATGATATCACCCACAAGAAAGAGCATGCCATATATTATCTCAGCAAGAAATTCACATCTTTCGAGGCTAACTACACTCATCTAGCAAGGACATGTTGCACCATAAATTGGGTAGCACAGAAGTTGAAAAATTATCAGTCATCTTACACTACTTACCTCATCTCTCATTTGGATCCATTGGAGTATATCTTTCAGAAGCCTATGCCCATATGGAGGCTCGCAAAGTGGCAGATCTTTCTCACAGAATTTGATTTCGTCTATGTGACTCGAAATGCGATGAAACAACAAGCATTGGCGGACCATTTTGCCAAGAATCTGGTGGATGAAGAATATGAACCTTTGAAGACATATTTCCCTTATAAAGAGGTGATGCATATTGATGAATTGGAATAGGTTGGAAAGAGAGGATGGAAACTTTTCTTTTATGGGGCGGCTAACATGAAAGGGGTTGGGATACGAGCGGTACTTATTTTCTAAACACGGTATCACTACCCTGTTACGGTTCAGCTTCAGTTCTACTTTACTAACAACATGGTAAAGTATGAGGCATGCATGCTGGGTTTGAGGATGGCTGTAGATATGGATGTCCAGGAAGTATTAGTCTTGGGTGACTGGGACCTTCTGGTACACCAGATTCAAGGTGAATGTGAGACATGTGATTTAAAGCTCATACCGTGCCGATGATGTTTGCATGATCTTTGTCAACAATTTTAATCAATAGAGTACAATAATATTCCAAGGATTCATAATGAGGTTGTCGATGTTTTGGCAATGTTGGCATCAATGTTAAATCATCCTGATAAGGCATATTGGACCCTTCGCAGATTCAGGTCTACGATCAGCATGCGCAATAAAATGTGATAGAAGAAAAAATTGACGGCGAGCCTTGGTTACACGATCTCAAGGAATATATACGGATGGAGGTGTATCCAGTACAAGCCATAAGTGATCAAAAGAGAACGATTAGCTATTGGCAAGCGGTTATTTCTTCAGCGGAGGGCTTTTATGCAAAAAAACTCCATATCTTGGATTTATGAGATGCATATATGCTAGACAGGCCACAACAATATGACCGAAGTACATTCTGGAGTCTTTGGACCGAACATGAATGGGTACGTTCTAGAAAAGAAGATTCTTCGAGCAGGTTATTATTTACTCACTATGGAGCTAGATTCTATCAGTTTCGTGTGAAAATGTCATTAGTGTGAGCACATGATATTTTCCCTATATATGAATTATTCCCATAAAATTCCAAACAAAAGATCGTTCCTTATTTTTACAATTTTTGAGAATTTGTGTTAATTGGTTCATTTTATTTGTGCATGATAATTCATATAAAAATACAAAAATATAAGTGGCATTTGTGTAGGATTTGATTTCATATTTTAGTGTTAATTGGTAGTTTTAAATTGTTTTCATACAAAGAAAATGTGACGACCCAGCCAGCCGTCTTTGGAATTTACGCCCCGTTTCCTCATTAATTGCTTCCTCTAAGTCCATTTCAGCTATTTTGGTTTGTCGGGATGTTCGGTAATAGAATTCGTAGTGTTTTGGGACACAATCCCTAAATGAGAGCTTAAGTGTTGGAAAATGGTCTGTAATCAGAACAGTGTCAAGACACACTCAAAATGGAAAACCGATGGTTCCGTTAGTTTTGTTAGGTGATTTTGGGGTTGGAATATTCAAAATGTATTTTGGATGTCCGTAGCCAATTTAGGCTATAAATGCCAAAAGTTAGAATTTTGAAGTTTCTGGTCCATAGTGAATTTTTGATCCGAGGGTCGGAACGGGATTCCGGAAGTTTCTGTAGCACCATCATGTCATTTGGGACGTGCATGCAAATTTCAGGTCAATCAGACGTGTTTTGGTTAGGTTTTGAATCGGAAATGAGATTGGTTAAGTTTTGAAGTTTTTATGTTCAAATCATTGATTAATTCGAGTTTCCGGCATTTGTTTTAGGTGGTTTAAGGATTGGTAAAAGTTCGAATGATATTATGGGATATCTTCGTAGGTTTGGTTGAGGTCCCGGGGACCTCGAGTGTGTTTCGGATGCCCAACGGGGCATTTTGTGTTGTAAAAACATTGCAGATTTTCTGCTGTTCATGTTGCAGGTTTTTACCCTCTGCGATCACATACTCTTCCATGCGATCGCGTAGTGTTATTACTTAGGGTGGCCTTTTCCTTCAATGAGATCGCATATTTACCTCCTGCGATCGCATAGCTTATGTTTTCCCTTCCTCGCAATCGCAATGCCTTTAGTGCGATCGCATAGGTTGTTTTCCTTACCTTACGTGATCGCGGGCCCCTCACTGCATTCGCATAGAGCATTTTCCGGGCCTTCAATTTTTACTCTACGCGATCGCATTACTTATTATGCGATCACATTGAAGAAAAAATCCCTAGGTAGATGTAACATTTCAAAACGAACACTTCTTCCACTTTATCAAACTCAAGCTAGAGAGCTCGATTTTGGGAGTTGTTTCAGGGATTTTCAGAGGCAAACTTTGAATAGCGATTCCTTACTCCTTTATGATTATTACCCGCTAATCTAATCTCAAATTCTTGCTTTAATTTTGGATTTTGAATAAAAATTGGGATAAAGTTCATAGACCTAACTTTGATGAATTGAAGGGGAATTTGACCTCTGATTAGGGAGATTTTTATATGGTTAGCCTTGTGAGAGTACGAGGTTTCTGAAAATGTAAAAATTATTCGATTATAAGACGTTGGCCTGAGTGGCATTTTTGTTATTTCACCTTTTTTCGTGCCTTAGCTTTAATTTTAACAGTGTAATTAGTTACTTGCGATGTTATTTACAATATATAATTGGTTTGAATAGATTTGGGCCACTCAGCGTTGGATACTCGTGGCAAGGGCATTGTTTCTTAGCGGCTTTGTACCAATTTGAGGTAAGTGGCTTGTCTAACCTTGTGTGAGGGACCTCTCCCCTTAGGATATCTTTTTCGTTGTCTAAAAGCCTAGTGTGCGAGGTGACGGGCGTGTACTTGTTCTAGTTGTTGGAAATTCACCTTACCTGGCTTATTTAGATTGTGTTTTCTTCCATATTTAATTGTTAAAAGTAAAACTTCGCTTGTTTTGATTTAGGGAAAGCAAGTTAGTAACTTATTTGCTCTATTTGACTAAATTGAAATATCTGTTTTTCCTTGGGAAGCATGCTAGGGATCTATTTGCTCTATTTGACTAAATTACCATATTTGTCTTTCTTGCGAAGCATGTTACATTCTCGACTTTACTTATTGTTCGCATTTGGCTTCCTTTCCGTTAAATATTGATTTGTTGTGGTGTATTTACTTTTGGGACTATGGGTTCAATTCCCAAGAGATACTCTGTTATTGGTATGTTGGACTATGGTTTCAATTTCCGGGAGATACTCTGTTATTGGTATGTTGGACTGTGGGTTCAATTCCCGGGAGTTCCTCTAATATTGAAATGATGGACTACGGGTTCAATTCACTTGAGATCCTCTGATATTAATATGACGGACTGCGGGTTCAGTTCCCAAAGGTCCTCTGTAATTCGTATAAAGGACTTCGGGTTAAATTTCCGAAGATCCTCTGTTATTGGTATAAAGGACTGCGGGTTCAATTCCATAAATGCTTTGTTATTGGTGTGAAGGACTGCGGGTTCAATTCACGGAGATTCTCTGTTAGAGATATGATGGACTACAGGTTCGATTCCCGGGAGATCCTCCGATATTGGTATTAATGGACTGCGGGTTCAATTCACGGAGATCCATGTGGAAATCCTGACTTTTGAGTGATATGCCTTGTGTCCGTAGTCTGTACTTGTAGCAGTTCTGTTTTAATTACTGTCTTGTTAGATATTCGGGATTACTTCATTATCTATTGTTTATTTATTCTTATATTATTTCTTATGTTTGTCTCAGTAGGGCCTCGACCTTCCTCGCCACTACTCCATCGAGGTTAGGCTTGGCACTTACTGAGTATCGCTGTGGCTTACTCATTCTACTCTTCTGCACACTATTATTGTGCAGATCAAGGTACTTATGATCGGGCGCGCTGTCAGCGATATTAGGAGCTACACTTGGAGATTCGAGGTATGCATCTGCCGTGTCCGCAGAGCTGAGGAGTCTTCTTCTATTCTACCTTTAGTAGTAGTTTCGTTCATGTACTCGTTTGCTGTAGACACTCCTGGATGTTAGAGCCGTATGTTATATTTACTCTTAGCTTGTTTTGCCCATGAGTTTTCGGGTCTTGTTTGTTATACGTTATTGGTTCGAAGTGTATGTGCCAAGCGGCACCCTATATATTTTTAGGTTATTCAGTTTTATTTTTTTCATTTTCGTAATTGTTGAATTTTCGTAATGTGTCAGGCTTACCTAGTCGCGAAGACTGGGTGCCGTCATGAAAGGTTCACGATTGGTGAACTAGCGTCGTGACAGAAAATGACAAAAAATGACTCTGTGCACCTTTATTTTTAATTTGTGGAATTTTTTATAATTTTTAATTTAAAATTAGAAAGTAGTTAATTTTGGAAAATCTAATAATAACTTTAGTTTTAATTTAGGATATGAGTTTTTATTTGTATTTTTAACAAAAATATAAAAATTACAAAATAAAAAAAGAGAGGAAAACAAACAAATTAAGAAGAAAATCAAAAATGGAAAGGGGATGAGGGTTGTCCATTAAATGGACAAATTGGGCCATGTAAATACTTTTCCCCAGCCCAATTCAATTTATCCTCAGATCCAGCCCATTCTCACACAAACTCGGCCGACCCTAACTAAACAAAACGATGCCGTTTGGCGTTGTTAAATCTGAGCCATTAATCTTCCATCATCCAATGGCTGAGGTTCCGTTTCTTCAATTTAATAAAACGGTCTGAAAGTAAGTCAAACCCTAGAGATAGTTTCTTTCTTCCTCGTATCATCTCTAATCCTCGTCAGAGGCGCTGATGGCGGAGAGCACCACCTTTGCTATTGACCACCAGAAAAACACCACTAATCCTCCTTGCTCTCCTCTTCCCATTCCCACTATCTCCTTCCCTCGAATTTCACTAGAGACTCTCGAATATCTCATTGAAGATTTTCCGGCCATGACACTGCTTACTCCAAAGGGACCCAAATTAACACTGTGGCACTGCC
Source organism: Nicotiana benthamiana (assembly GCA_034376525.1). Lineage (NCBI taxonomy): Eukaryota > Viridiplantae > Streptophyta > Magnoliopsida > Solanales > Solanaceae > Nicotiana > Nicotiana benthamiana. The sequence continues at coordinate 64,408,798 of CM067334.1, read as the reverse complement.
TGAGCATCCTCTCTACAACCCCCATAACCACTTGTTTGGAAGATGGGTGGAATTGTTCGAATTTAATTTGAAAGTTTTCCGGCGAACTCTCGTTTCATCAAACTTCCCAAATGGGTGCATGAGACTGTCCCCGCTTTCTTCAGGATATTTCTGCCATTGGCAGGGCTCAAATGAAAACAGGATTGCTCAAATTGCGAGCTATGTTTTAGCAGACCTCAAGCCCATTAGTGAGTTCTCGAATGATTTCATTCTCTTCTGTTTATTCCCATTCTCATCTAGGTTAATTGCCAGTTGTAATTTGCATGTCTATTATTTTTTTCCATCTTGTGTTCTAAGTCTTCTGGTTGTTCGTCTGACGTACCTGGGTTTGTTTGATCATAGATAAATGGTTATTTTTAGTTTATGTAAATATCCCTTTTAAATTCTGGTTCTGCATACTGTAGTCAATATTTGCTGTTTGATTTTGTTTCATTTAGACTGAGTTCAGGATATTTTTTCTTTAGTTTAGTGTAATGTTTGTATTATCTTCTTGTTATAATTATTTTACTTTCCATGTAATTGAGTTGTAAATTGTTTTGTTTGGTAGTTTAATTTGGTTTGGGGTTTGATTTGATTTAACTAGGGATTTTTAAGTTTTGCAATTAATATGTTCTGGATAATTAGAGGGGAGTAATTTCAGGGAAGGGGTAAGGGTAGAATAAGGAATACACATGAGGAATCTAACTAGAATTCCATGGAAGTTTCTAGGAATGGGGGTTGAAGTACATTTCAGGGAATATGAAGGGATAAGAGTTAAAATAAATAAGGGACTAGAAGGAAATAATATTCTTCTTGTTTGCCTATAAATAGGCATCATAATAGCCTTGTGGAGGGGGGCGGGGCCCGGGGGGGGTCTCTTTTCAGCCATCTAAATTCCCCAAATACTCTCTCTCTTTAATCGGTACAGATCTGAAGTAAGAAGAAATTCAAAAAAAAAAAAAAAATTGATTACTGTTTCATTCGTTTTTAGTTCAAAATTCAAGCTCTGAACTTCAAAAGATTTCTAGATCGATTTTGAGTGAATTTGGGTCTTAACGAGTGGATTGTGGTATACTTTGGATTGCTAAAGGTTTAAAAGATGTGCTGGTCTGTTTTTTAGTCAATTTGGTTGATTTTTGGCTTTCATTTGGATTTAAACATTTATGGGCTGCTTAATCTATTTCCTAAGCTGTGTTGAGTATTAAATTGCTGATGCTCATCCGGCTCTACTGCTGATCTCTCGTGTTTCTTAATTTCATATCCCAGATACATTTTTCTTAACCCAGGTGATCTGGAAACTTGAATCAATTTGTATGAGTCAGCTTTGGGAATAAATGAAGAAGAATTGCATAGTTTTCCTATGAGTTTTCCTTATAATCGCCATTAGCTTCAATACTTAGCTATGATACTAATTTGAACAAATAGCTATTTGTATTAATTAGGACTCTAAGGATTGTTATGAACTATATTGACCGAGACTGTTTAGCTTTAGTAAAGTAGTGACGTATGAATTCGAATTAAACAGGTTGGGGATGATTGGCAGTTTAACCTGTAGACTGGTGAAGTGTGTTATGATTCTGTTTATAAAGTTTTAATAGTGTTGAAATTAGAAAGATAATTTTGAAGCAGAAATGATATGATGGTCAGGACATAGACCTTTTGTTCAAGTCTAATAAGATAACATTTAATAGCAAGTTTAGTAATTAACTTCAAAATCACTTTACGCCTCGCATTAAGTTGCACTTTGTTTCCCGTTTGATTGGTAGTTAATAATATTTGGGAAATTACTAGTGTAGACAAATAGAGAAAAAGAACAAAAGGAATACGTGAATGCATAGGATGATTTTGTTTATCTTTCTTTGGCTTTAGTTGTTCAAAATGCTCAGGGAAATTTGGAGCCATATTGGTGTGTTTGCTGAATCAGGATTCGATCCCTTATCCCATACGTAGTCCATCAAGCTTGTTTGACTTTAAGATTTGCCCTTTTTAAAATAAAATGAGACGAGTCCCGCTGAATAGAAATATGCAAAATTGCGGGGCCCTCAATAAATGGTTGATTAGAAATACCTAGAAATTCAGGACGTGCTGTTTAGCGAATTTTACGGCCCTCCAAAAAGATAATAATATGTTACTCTTTAGGCGCGATTTAATTAAATTACTTTCTTAAACTCGGGTGTGCATGAATGCGACCCAAATCCAAATCTCAATGAAATCAAAATGTGGTAACAACTATGGGTGCATCGATTGCGACGTGGATCGAGATGCATTTTCGCAATGTTGCAATTCTTTTTAAAATGATTCTAAATGTAGTTTACGAATAAAAGGCACAAAAGCTAACATGTATTAATATCAGATAAAATCAAATACAACAATTGAGCGACCGCGCAAGAACCACGGAACCCGGGAATGCCTAACACCTTCTTCCGGGTTAACAAAATTCCTTACTCGTATTTCTTGTTCGTGGACTATTAACAATGTGACAAACCAAAGGGTTATCACTATAATTCTCCCTTTCTTTATGCTTCTGAGGCCTTGAAAACCTCTTAATTGTTTACCTCAATTTGCGCGCATAGTCCGGGCGCGAAGCCGAAAAATATTTATGTGGAAATATTTGAATTCTGTGTTAAAATCTATAAATTTTGATAATAATATTGCTATAGTTGACTTTGGTCAATATTTTGGGTAAACGGATCCGGACCCGTGATGTGACAGTCCCGGAGGGTCCATAAGACAATTTGAAACCCGGGCGTATTCCCGAAATCTAAATCCTAGGTCCCAGGCCCGATTACGGAATTTTTCCGTGAAATTATTTTTTGAAAATGCTTAAGGAAAAATAAAAATGAGATTTGATCAAAAGTAATTATATATGGCCCGTATATTAGTTCCGACATTTGGTACAAGTCTTAAATGAGTGTTATGCACTATCTGTTAAGTTTGGTTGAAAACGGACGTCGTTTGACATGTTTCGGACAAAAAGTGAAAATTTTGAAATTTTGAACTTTGAAATGAACATCATGAGTTTTGAAGGTTGATTCTTTGATTTTGATGTTATTTTGGCGATGTGATCGCACGAGTAAGTCCGCAGGATATTTTTGAGACCGTGTGCATGTTTGGGTTGGAGCACCGAGGACTCGGGAGAGTTTCGGATAGGTGTTAGGTTCATTTTGTAGCATTTGAAACAGCTGGTGTCTGCAGGTTTCGCATTTGCTAAGCCAGCCTCGCAAATGAGAGACTTCCCCTTTTGCCTGCTCTATCACAAATGTGAGGAATAACTCGCAAATGTGATCCCCCTTTTTATAGCCGGTCTTCACATATGCGAAGAAGTCTTCGCAAATGCGAAGAAATCTTCACAAATGCGACCACCCTCCTGATAGCCCAGACTTGCAAATGTGAGTCCCACCCAAAATCTGTCCTCTTCGCAATTGCGAACAATTTGTCGCAATTGCGACATCCGCTATTCCTTCTGCATTCTTCGCAATTGCGAACAAAACTTCGCAATTGCGACATCTGCGACTGCACATCCTATACTTAGATGATTTCAAACCTCATTTATCATATTTTCAAAACTCAAACCTCCAATGGAGATTTTCTCACTCCTTCTCTCCCAAATCAATTGTAAGTCAATTTTTACTCAATTTCTTCTTAAAATAAAAGTGTTCAAGGGTAAAAGTGGTGATTTGGGGTAGAACCTAGGTTTTCTTAAAATTGGGGATTTGGACCTCAATTTGGGGTCCGATTTCAAAACAAATTGCACATATGAACTCGTGGGGTTATGGGTGATCAGAATTTGGTCTGAGCCTCGAGTTTGGACCATGTGGGCCCGGTGTCGGATTTTGGTATTTTTGGAAGAAAGTTAGAAAATGCATTTCTAAGTTAGGAAATTATATCTTTGTGCTATTATTAATAATATTGAATCGATTTATGTTAAATATCGTTAGTTCGGGGTTGAATACTAGAGGAAAGGAGATTATTGAGCTTTGGCTTGCTATTTTCGGATTCGAGGTAAGTATTTGATCTAACTTTGGCTTGAGGGGATAGGATTAGGATGATATTTGCTATGTGCTATGTAGAGTCGGTGTATAGGTATGGTGACGGTTACCTATTCGCCCGAGTCTAGCATGACCGTGAGTCATAATTACTATTAAAAATTTCGAAAGAAGTGAAAAATTGTAATAGTTACTTGTTAAATGAACTATGAAGTGATAGTTGAGAAGCAAATGAGCTAAAGAGGAAATTTCGGTATTTTTCCCTTGCCGGGACTTATTGATGAGTTGTTCTCCCTAGCCGGGATTTGTTGTAGAGTTGTTCTCCCTTGCCGGGATATTTTAACTTGTTGTATATTCCTTTCCCATTTGTTTGTAACCGTCGATTAGGTGAGGAAGAGAGAGATTATGCACATAGTCTTTCCGTGCCATGTTTGGATAATTTTGCACGAAAGGTCTTTCTGTGCCACGTTTTGATAATTACGCACGAAGGGTCGTTTCGTGCCATGTTTCTTGATTATTTGAGCACCGAGGGTCATTCCGTGCTTCAATGTGAGGGTTATGTGAGAAAAGCATGAAGGGTGATGTCGTGCACTATGTATTAAGAGTAAAAACACGAAGGGTGATGCCGTGCATTATATTTGACAGTTTTAGTGAGAAATGAGAGTAAAAGAACGATGGGTGGTGCCGTGAAGTTGTTGATTCACTGGTTTTCTTTTATTAAATATAAATATTAAGTTTCCATTTCTTGTTCGTTGGACTTATAAATGAACGGTTACACCCCCAAGTATGTCCCTTCCCTATTAGCTGTTTAAATTTTGTTATTTGTTCGTTATTGCACATATATCTGTACAGGTTGATTTTGGTAGGTCCGGTTTATCCTCTTCACTGCCTCGTCGGGGTTAGGCCGGGCACATACTAGTACATAGGGTCGGTTGTGCTGATACTACACTTCTGTACCCTTTTGTTCACATGTCAGGATACAGCTTACGGACCGCTGCAGTAGCTAGGGAGTGATCCTTCAAACCAGAGACTCCGAGGTAGTTCGCGGGCCCTGAGTGTCCTCTATTTCTTCCGTTTGTTTTCCTTGTATCGAAATTGACTTATTATGCATTTTCTTTCAGACTGATGTTTGTAGAACTCTGTTAGTAGTCTGTGAGTAGTGACACCAGATGCTAGGTAGTGCTACGTTAAAAGTATTCCGCTTATTTATATTAAATTATCTCGATTATTATATTGTTTTGATTAAAGTTTTATGGAATATTATAAAAATGGTTGGATTGCCTAGCTCCTATAGTAGGCACCATCACGACTCCTGACAGTGGAAAAAATTTGGATCGTGACAAGTTGGTATCAGAGCACTAGGTTACTTCGGTCTCACAACTCATGGACAAGCTCGGTAGAGTCTAAGGGATCGGTACAGAGACATCTGTATTTATCGCCCAGGGGCTACAAAGTTAGGAATATTTCACTTTGTTCTTTCTTGTCGTGCGATGTTGTTTCTCAAATATTGATTGTCATTCTACTATGTTCTTTTGCAGATGGCGAGAACACGGGTGTCTTCTTCTTCCGCGCAGCAGCACGAGCCCCCAGCAGCAGCTCCTACGCGGGGCAGGGGCCGAGGCTGTGCCAGAGGCTGTGGCAGGGGCAGAGCTCAGCCCCAGGAAGCGGTTGCAGAAGTGGAGCCTCATATTGACATTGATGAGGAGGTTCCAACCCCACCAGCTCCAGTGGGCCCTGCTCAGGTCCCAGGAGGGGTGATGTTTTCCCTGGATCTCCAGGATGCTCTCGTCCGCATAGCAGGCTTTATGGACAGTGTCGCTAGAGCGGGATTGCTACCAGTAGCACCAGCCACTTCTTAGGATGGAGGAGGGGTTCAGACTCCTGTTACACGTACTCCAGAGCAGGTAGCTCCACAAACTAAAGTTCCATTAGTTCAGCCTGCAGTGGCAGACAGGAATTACAGCTCAGGCCGGAGATGGCACGGCCATGTCTTCGAATGCTTTGTGGAGACTTGATTGGTTCTCCAAGCTCTTCACCACTACATTCATCGGTGCTTCATCGGAGGATCCCCATGATTTCGTATTCAGTTGTCATGAGATCCTCAGGACTATGGGAATAATAGAGACCAATGGGATCGATTTTTGCACATTCAGGCTTGCAGGATCCGCCAAGACTTGGTGGAGGGATTATTGCCTATCTAGGCAAGCAGGGTCTCTAGCTTTGACATGGGATCAATTTGCAGAGTTATTTTTGGAGAAGTTTCTCCCTGTCACTCAGCGGGAGGCACTTCGCAGATAGTTTGAGCGCCTCCATCAAGGCTCCATGATAGTTACACAGTATGAGAGCAGATTTATTAACTTGGCACGCCTAGAGTGAGAGAGGGTCTGGAGATTCATTGATGGATTGATTCAGCTGATTCGCCTTCAGATGTCTATGGGAGTTGGCAGTGATATTTCCTTTCAGGAGGCACCCAATGTAGCCCGTTGGGTAGAGATGGCACTGGTTCGAGGAGGTAGTCAGGGTTCAGACAAGAGGTCTCGACATTCTGGTATATTTAGTGGTACCTCATTTGGAGGTTGGGATTCCTAAATATTAGTGTTACACTACAGCGTGTCCGGGAAGATGAAGAAGAAAGTTGTGTAGCGCATAGGCTGACTTTAACAGATTATATCTAGAAATATATAAAGATTTGGGGAATGACCAACACATGAAAGTTGTAAATCGTTGAGTCTAGTTTTCAGAACATCAAACCTATTTCCATTTGGAGTTCTGTTGAAAATGTTATGGCGATTATACTATAGACTGTCTGGAAGAGCTGGACATTTGTCTTTGCAATCGCGAAGAGTAAAATTGGGGGCTGAAAAATTGTCTTCCGCGATCGCGAAGAATTTTCGCGATCGTGAAGAGTAAATACTTGGGAAAAATGTTTTAAAATCATCTTGTTCGCGATTTTGGGTCTATTTTCACCCATGGCTGCCCATTTTTGGAGATGTTTGGAGGATAAGAAGGAGGGATACAAAGGGAAACGACTTGAGGAATCCATATAGAAATTTATGGAAATTTAGCAAAAAGGGGAACAACTAAGGCTTGAGTTTTGAGATTTTATATTGAGGATTTGAGGGTTCATTTGAACTACGATTTTTGCATTCTTAATATGTACGAAATCATGGGAAGATGAGGAATCTAAATATGTAAAAATTTCTGAGTTTCGAGAAGTGGGCCAGGGGCTCTGGTTTTACCAACTTCGTAAATTTTAGTACTTTCGAGTATTTTTGATTGGGTTATGTTTCTTTAGACCATATTTATGTATTCGTTATGACTTTGACTAGATTCGACGTGCCAGGAGGTCGATACGAAAGGAAAAGGTATTGTGGACCAGTCTACGGCCGGTTCGAGGTAAGTAGTCTGTATAGATGATGGCCTGAGGGTTTGAAACCCCGGTTTATCACATTGTGACGCTATAATATGTCGTGACTCGTACGCCATGGCAGGTGAGGGGTTTTTTTATGACTGGGGAGTGTGACTTGGTCCATTCCTAACAAGAATTTTACTATATTGGCGGCTGATACGCACCCTGTATTGGTTATATCTGGGCTTATTTCCATGTTTGGCGTCTTGTGCCGATCTGTACTATCCTTAGAGGATGAATATCATTGTGATAGCATGATTTGTATAATCATTGATCTCAGTCTTGTGCTTAATCCTTGTTATGAAATGCTAAGTCACTTTTCCTGGAGTTAAATAACTAAATTATATCCTTCTTAATGATTGGCAACTGAGATATTAATTGAATTTCTTATGTGACTCATATGCATACTGTGGACTGAGTATGGATCAGGCTACACGCCGTAGTGATTATTATATATTGATATTTAGGCCGAGAGCCTACTTTTTGCCAATACCTGTCTGATATTGCGCTTCGCTTGTAAGAGCCCCTCCGGAGTCTGTACATACTCCCTGTGAGCATCGTCGACGTTAAACAGATCAGGTTGTACGCCGCAGCGGGTTCATGTGCATTGCATTGAATTTATTTTGCATTATACTTGACTGATATACTTGATATTGCTTTGCAGTTGGTTCGTAGTTAAGGTGCAGGACTGTTAATTTTAGCTTTACTTTGTGGTGTTTCGTGGATTTCTTATCTTCAGACATTTTATATTTTTATTAATTACTGAGTCGGTAGTACTCACCCCTGCTCCCTGCACCTTGTGTGCAGATTCAGGTGCATCGGAAGCTTAGCTGAGCAGGTTGTTATCTCTAGAGATTGTTCAGAGTTGTTGAGGTAGCTTCTTGACGTTTGAAGGACCTAGCTATTCTTCCTATTCCAGTTTTTATTATTACATACATTTGCAGACTTTTGGTATTTTCGTTCAGATATTATTATCCAGCTTGTTTTAGAGGCTCTAGACTCGTGACCCCAGATCTTATGGGAGTGATTATTGGTTTCCGTATCTCTACGTATTATTTTATTAATATTACTGGATTATTACTCTAAACTATTACATTTTTCTTTAGATTGTCGGGTTTTTAGAGTTACTGTTAAATTGAGAGAGATTGGTGGTCAGGCTTGCCTAGCTTTAGGTTTGGGCGCCATCACGACCGGGTTGGGTCGTGACATCCAACATCTGAATTTCTTTGCCAGGCCTATTTCCAACATACACTCACCATATCCATCATTACACACTTCACCAAAACATGACTGCATACCTTTGCTGAATTCACACCTTGCACCCTTTACTCACAGAACAACAACATTTTCTGGTCAAATTAGTCGAAATTCCATGAATCTGATGCTTCCATTGCACCTCATGACATAAATAGGTCTTGCACTAACTCTTACAATACCGATACGACGAATGAGATGTGTAGAAATTCATAACCACTTCAGAATCAAGAATTCATTGGTTCTACACTGCTGACAGGAACCATCACCTCATTTTGAACCAAGTAATGGTCTTAGCTCCTTAATATACTTCATATAATCAGATTGCACTGATCCTAAATCCAATGATGTTGCCTCTTCCAATACGAACTACTCAGGAAATTAGCCACCCCGGACATGATCAAAAGTCTCACATGACGCCACAATGTGCCAATAGGCTGCCAATTCGAACGTGTTACAAAAGGAAGACGAACTCTAGAATAAAATACTCTACTCTTACACTAATACAGACTTTCCATAGAAAATAGGAAGCAGGGCATACAAAAATTGCATATAGCAAACTATACTCAACATCACACTGTTGCGGCGTGCAACCCGATCCAAGTAATATAAGACTCACCTAAGGAGATGCACATCGAGCTAGATTGCTCATTACAACAAAATTCCAACTATTGGTCATAAGCACGCTAAGTGCATAATACCATCCATAAGGGAACATATAGCACTATAAGCTACAAAACTCAAGCACAACTGAGATGCGATATATGATCTGAATCTCAAGAGCTATTTCGCTCGTATAACATCATCCCTATGCAAAATATCAATGCATAAGCCATTCTCCAAGCCATTTCTCAACTCACACAGTGCAATGCATCATTGCATGAAATAGTTGACGACGAAATGACACCCCGACTGCTCTTCCATAAGGAGCGATTTGTTGAAATGAGCACATCTGGCAAGATATAGAGCCCTTATTTACACTTAAATTCATCCACAGACCTCAAGCCGATTCTGATCGTACCTGACTAGGCCAATAATCTTTCCTGGATCGTACCCTCTTTTTTTCCATAACACACAAGAGCAACCATCATAACTAGAGCAGTGCTTGAAAGTCCACAACCCAATAAGCTGGGTGCCCTCTAGGCATAAATTCTTAGATCAACGATACCACCACAATCTTCATACTTGGTTTAATTCTTCAATCAATCAAGTGACTACATAGCCCACTTATACAATCTTCCTATGGAGCATGCTCCCACAACCTCTCGTAACAGATAACCGGTATGTACATCCAAACAAGCGGCCATACTAACGCTGGAAAGCGATCAAGAATCCATTACCAGGATGCAAAGCCTTTTTCACAAAACACCAATCATAGGTGACGCTGAACACAATACCAATTTTTTTAAACATCAAACTCTTTATCTGCTCACCCGAGCTCGTGACATCCTTGTCAACACCGAATTGTGACATTGAATCTCACCTCAAATTCCATGCCACTCACTTCATCTAGCAAGCCAATGTACGATAGTACAAGAATTTCATCATAACTCCTGAACCACTATTAGAGTAAACGCTTCATCAGATAGGAACTTTTTACTTAACTCATTCCAAGATAACCATAGCTACACGCGAGTGAATTCTCATAACCATAGAATATGCAAATCTCTAGGTAGTGGTCTAAGCCACCATAGCCCTTCGGGTATCCGCCTATTCATAAAAGACCATAACCAAAGAATACTCCTGAGTAACATCAGTTACAGCAGCCGACAGGCCTCACGCATACCGACACAAATCACATGCCTAACTTAATCACGCTGGAGGAACTTATCTCTACCACCAATATGCCAACTCGACTATGGCTAACCAATCTATCTTATTTTGGTTTATCCTTGACTGACTTAGAGATAATACTAACTCCATTCAACACATAACATAACCCATCCGCACTTATCCCGAGTGACCATGAATCACAAGACCATGCTATCCCAAATCCCACGAACCATTTCATACCTTCCTTTTGTGCACATTCGCAACCTCAACTGATATGCCCATTCTGCTAATCCTTCTACGAATTCGAAGTCTTTTCTCATTTCATTCCAAATGCTACGCTGAACGTCAAAACATCGTAGCAGATTTTGGGACTCTTCTCAGAAGCTACAACAAAAGCTTGATTCTTAATCGTACCTACAAGCTCGAAATCATTAGGCACCACACTTTAACCTTTTGAATCTACTAGGACAGTTGCTGAGAGCCACCCGCTCTAACTTGACCTTGAATATAATCAACTCCATGAATCTTCTAGCACATGAATACCCTCTTGACGAAGCATCCGACAAAATTACTCCCCTTGAACTCCGCTTCTATACAAAGCACAAATTCTGAATCCTTCCCAAATCAGAGCATCATATAATAAGGCTAACCATAGCAAACCTTTTACAATTCCTTTGCTCAACTTATCACTTACTTTCTTTTCCCATAGCTAATATAACTAACCAATACGTCGATAACCCAAAACCTCATAAGAAGATAATCGTGCAACCCAATCGTAGGCGGTGGCACTCTCCCGCTTAGACTGAAGCCACGATCACACAACTCTAGAATTCACTAGGACGCTTTATCTCTTATTGGCATAAACTTGCGCAATCAACCGCCATATTTCTCAGAATCTTTATATTAAGCCTCTTTTTATACTCTGAATCATCAACCACATTCGTACGATTGGTCTCTTTGCTGTATAACCAATAAAATTCTTTGTAGAAACATTGCCAACTATGCGACCGCCATTCTGCTCACTGGAGATTACCCACCTGAGTTTGAGCTCACTCTCTAGTTGCACAAGTCCCTTCACCCCTCGTGGACATCAATTAATTGAGCGTAAACATCTTTTCAATTCAAATTTAGGTTATATCCCACTTCATTTCAAGCATCTCCCTTCCGTTATATCAAATCCCCTGTCGCATAATAGTTCATACTTCAAATAAATCCATAGGCCCATATCACCAATCACTAAACTTCCCGAATCACTCCAACTCTCCTTAAGGTGCATAGTCATCCTACCAAAAGCCCGTACGCAAGTTTGCGACTCTCCCACTTTGGAAAAACTCACCCCTTTAGTTGACTACTTGACCCTTGCTTCTTATACCTGGCCTTCTAGAAATTTTAACCACCGCTTGACACTTCCCACATGTCCTTCCTCATCCTTTGCTGCCTTAATAAAATCTATCTCCGTAGCACTTGAACCCATTAATCACTACTAACTTCATACCTTTCCGAGGATCATCTTTCTCGAGCCGTCGACATTAGAAACACCGACTAATCCTGAACCACCGCAACCCTTGATCTCTGACCGTTGCTTCTTCAATACGAACTCGCAATATCCTGCTCCAAACGCGAATTGTAGAAGATCATAATACTAGCAAACTTAGTACATTCAATAAGGACAATAACACGACACCTCACCATAGAAGAAAACTTGACCACGCTCGCAAATACCAAATCTCGTTATCCAATCAAACCAATCCTGAACATTCTCAGACCGATAGCCTTTCCCCCTGCCGGGAATAAAATACTGAATCTCTAGATCATGCACCGAGTAAACCTCCCTGCAAGTCATTCACTGCCCTGGCATGTAGGCAAACATTCTACCATCATATAACTGCAGAACAATTGTTCATAAGCATCATGGCAACTTGTGCCTAACCTCAGAGCTCTCAAAACTACCGCTACTGAGCTGAAACAATAGAATATCCTTCCACAAGGCGATAATAATAGCTCAAACAACCCCTCATGGAGAAGCACCCCGCACAACATTTGTAGTACCATTACAGTCCTTCAATTCTCAAGTTATAACAAGCGATTTACGTCACATATAATTGAGTAGGAAGGAAGCAAGGGCATAAGCCTCAAGGAATCAAATCGAACGATGAGGAATCAAGAAGGGAAGTACTCCTAACAACCTTGTATCCTCTCGAAGATAAGTACAGATGTCTTCGTACTAATTCACGAGACTCTACAAGACTTGCTCTTGACTCGTGAGACCTAAGAGGACCTAGTGCTCTGATACCATGTTGTCACAACCCAAAATTCACTAAGGGTCGTGATGGCACCGGACACCGTTATTAGTCAAGCCAACCAAAATACTCAATTAAATTCTCGTTTAAATATTTTCAAAAACACTTATTTTATAGGTTTAAAACAATACATAGTAAATTTCTTTAAATAAATAATGAAATATTGAACAACTTTTAAAACTTCTGAATAAACCCAATTACATCCCAGAACCCGGTGTCACAAGTGCATAGGAAATTTCTAAGAAATAATGTAATGCAACAATCATCCGGAATACAGTATTGGACAGAAGATAAATACAATAATCTGAAAGAGACTTGCTGGTTGCGGGTCGTCCGGGGAAATGCAGCTCACTTAAGTCTCTGTATCAACCAAGCTGCTACGCCCACTAGGCCACTAGAGATGCATGTGCCTGTGCAACAAAATGCACAGCAAGTGTAGCATGAGTACGAAAACATGTACTCAACAAGTATCCTGTCCAAACTCGAAGAAGTAGAGATGTGAGGTCGACTTCGACACTTGCTAGTGGTCCAATATTAATATAGTAAAGATGTGAGGAAATCATGAATTTACATAGAAATTATAACTAATCAAGCCGGAAAGCAGGTAACACCTTCTCAAATAACAAGGGTTTTAAAAGATTTACTTTCCATTATCTTTATCAATTTATATCGGCCAGGAAAGGCAATCTCCACATTTAAAATTCTTAGGCAAGCAACACGCGCATATCATGCCGAGGACGTACGGCCTGATCCAACAATATTTAAACTGTGCACTGCCAGATGGTCGAATGGCGCGAATCATAGATGCATCTATTTAATCTAGCGAGGCGTTCGGCCCATACCAAATTAAACACACATAGACAGTCAATCAAGTAGTCAACAGAGAACACTTATACAAAGAAAAGACAATTATCTTTTAAAGATTTTAGATAATGAAGTTTAATCTTCTTAGAAAATCATTTACTATTTCAATGTGATTTAAAAAAATCAAACTGTCACCATAATTACAAATATTCCAAGTCTAGAATGCTTTTGGGTCCTAAACTACCCGGATTTAAACATAATAGTAGCGACGTACGGACTCTCTTCACCTTGTGCATACATAGCCCCTACAAATAGAAGCTGATAATCAATTATTTCACCTATGGGGACAATTCCCTCTTACAAGGTTAGAAAGAAGACTCAACTGGCTCTGAATATCCATAATCAACATTCCACGATCTTCCGAAGGCTCGTATCGATGAACAAACCTCCAAATCTATCCAAAAATAAGACCAATCCATTAATATATACTCAATTACCCGTAATGATCCAATTTATAACAATTCCTAACCCCGATCAAAAAGTTAACAAATACGCCATCGAGTCCAAGTTCCCAGATTAAAAAAACTTTCGAAGATAAACTTTACCCATAACCTCACTAACTCAAATATATAATTTACTATCAATTTCATACCCAAATCGTTGGAATAATTTTCTAGGTTTTCCCTCAAACCCCAAGTATCTACAAATTTCATGCTGAAATACGTACAATATCAGTGTATTTAAATCAAGATAGGTGGATATAGCTTACCTTATTGTTGATGATGAAAATCCACTCTTGGAACCCTCCAAGGATCGCCCAAGCCAAGAAATATGAGAGAAAATGGTTAAATCACTGATTTTTAAAACACTCACTGCATCCAAATCTTTCCGCACATGCGGTCACTTGGCCGCTTCTTTGGTACTCCTCCTTCAGCCCCAGCCCGCTTTTGCAACGCATCGCACGCATCTGCGATCACCCAGGTGTGGGAATTGCTTCGCACCTGTGGCCTCTTATCCCATACCACATCCTTGGTTCCCTTACTTGATTATACGAGAACGCTTCTACTGTGAACCCTCTGCAAAAGCGGTTACACCAGCAACCTGACCCCTACAGGTCATCCTTCAAGCTCGACTTCGATCCGTTAATCACCTAGAATCCACCCGAGGCCCCAGGAACCCCAACCAATCATGCCAACCAGTACTAACACATATTATGGACTTGATCGAGGCCTCAAATCATATCTAACAACCATAAAACCATGAATCAGACTGCAATTCAAGGTTTATAAACTTTGAAATTTCAAACTCCTAGATTCAATGTCGAAACCCGTCAAATTATGCTCGATGGACCTCAAATTTTGCACACAAGTCATATTTAACATTAAGAACCTATTAAAACTTTGGGAATCAGAATTCAACTCCAATATCAAAAAGTCCACTTCCGATCAAACTTCTCAGAAACCTTCAATTTCTATATATAGCCAATTGACTTAAAAATGGCCTATGGACCTCTGAATTCACTTCCGATGGTGCTCTCAACTCCATAATCACCATACAAAGCTACTCCCAGACTCGTAAAGCCAAACAAACATCAATAGCACTGAAATGTACATCAAAATTTATGAAATCTTTTCTAAACACAATAGGCGTCAAAATGCTCCTGGGTAATCCAAAACCCGATCCGGGCATGCGCACAAGTTCAAAATCATCAAACGAACTGCTCTAACCTTTAAATTCTGATTATGATATCGTTTACTCAGAAATCCATTCCTAGTAAATTCTTTCAACTTAACGTTTTTCAAATAAAAATTCTTTTTCCAAATCAACTATGAGCTTCCCAAAATTTGATTCTGACCATGCATGCAAGACATAATACCCGAAATGATGTTGCTTATAGCCTCAAAGAGTTGAATGGTACGCTAGAGCTTTAAGGGACCGGTCGGGTCGTTACATGGGTCTCGCAGTTCATAGACAAGCTTAGTAGAGTCAAAGAGATCGATACGGAGATGTTTATATTTATCCCCCAAAGGCTACAAAGTTAGGGAAAACATCTTATTTATTCTCTCCTATCATGTCGTTTGGTTTTTCAATTCTAATCTAATGACCAACAGCCCGAGCCTACAGCAGATGCTCCCACGAGGGGCACAGGGCGAGGCCAAGGCTGTTCTAGTGGCTGAGGTAGGGGCAGAGCTCTGCTCAGAGTAGCAACACCTGCAGCAGAGCCTCGGGTTGATTTTGATGATGAGGTTCCGGCCTTAGAAGTTCCACTAGGCCCAACTCAGGTCCTAGAGGGGTTTATTGCTACCCTAGTTCTCCGGGATGCTCTGGTCCATCTAGCGGGCCTTATGGAGAGTGTCACCCGGCCATGCTTGCTTCCTATAGCACCAGCCATCTCTCGGGCTGGAGGAGAAGCCTAGACTCCTGCTACTCGCACTCTAGAGCAGGTAACTCCCCAATTTCAAACTCCAGTAATTCAACCAGTTGGAGCAGTTCAGTCGGGTGTTATAGCTCAAACCGGTGATGGAGCAGATATGTTTGTTGATGCTTTGTGGAGTTTGGATAGGTTTACCAATCTCTTCACTACTACTTTCAGCGGTACATCTTTTGAGGATCCCTAGTCTCCCTAGCCATCTGAAGACGAATCAGCTAAAATAGGTCCATCAATATACCTCTTCACCCTCTCTCTATCTTGGGGGGAAGCAAGTCTCGTACTGGGTGACACTCATAGAAACTTGCTTGAGACACTCAAACTGCCTCCGATAGATCTCTCTCCGAGTGATGGGGAGAAACTTCTCCAGAAATAGATGAGTAAGATGCTCCCAAATCAAAGCTGGCGATCCGGCTGGTCTAGCCAAAACAAAATCCCTCTACCAAGTCTTGGCGGATCCAAACAAGTGGAAAGTTTCAAAATCGACCCCATTGGTCTCAATTATCCCCATGTCCCTGAAAACCTTATGACATCTTAGATAATACTGGGAATCCTCAGAAAATGAACCACTGAAAGTAGTAGTAAAGAGCTTGGTGAACCTATCCAACCTCCATAAAGCATCAGCAAACATAGATGCTCCATTACTGTAAATAAGCCTGCCTAGGTGACACTCTCCACAAGGCCCACTAGATTGACCAGAGCATCTTGGAGAACTAGGGTAGCAATAAACCCTCTGAGACATGTGTTGGGCCCATTGGAACTGCTGGGGCTGGAACCTCATTAACAAAATCAACCTGAGGCTCCGTTGGGGGTGCTGCTTCTCTAGGCCGAGCTATACCCCTACTTTGGCCTCTAGCATGGCCTCGACCTCGCCATCTGCCCTCTATGGGAGCTGCTACTGGGGGCTCATGCTGCTAGTCATTGGATGAGGAAGCATATGTTCTCGCTATTTGTGAAATAACAGAGTATAAATTCAATTAGAATTGACAAACCAAACCGTAGGGAAAGAATGAATAACACTGTAGCCTCTAGGGATAAATACAGACATCTTTGTACCGATCCCTCAAACTCTACTAAGCTTGTCTGTGACCTGTGACACTCATATAACCTAGAGCTTTGATTCCAAATTGTCACGACCCTGATTTCCCATCCTAGGGATCGTGATAGTTCCTACTAATGTGAGCTAAACCAAGCCAATACTTTAAATACTTACTCCGTTGTCTAATTATTTCTTTTTTACAAATATAAGGCAATTACTTATAAAAAACAGAAATATAAATTTAAGCAAATGACAATCATAAAATATCTAAAATTTATGTCTATTACAATTACTCAAGTCCTAATCCCCGAAACCTTGTGTCACAGACGATCTAAGATTTACTACATACAAGTATAAAGAAAATAACAATATACTATTTCTGAATGCAAGGAAAATAAAACAGTGAATAGGGATAGAGTGAGACGTCAGGGCTTGCGGACGTCTGTAGGTTTACCTTGGATCTCTGCGTGAATTGAAGGTAGCATCCAACTACTGTCCAAGAGCTTCTCCGGGACGTTGATGCCACGAACACAACTTACGTTTCACATATAGCTTTACCCATTAATTCCACCACCAATTCACTTGTATAATCGATTTGGAAGAAGAGTTGTTCTTGAAAAATCATTCTAGCGAGTTGTGTTTTGTAAAGATGAGAAAAATAGATTGAAAATTGTCTAAGCATTACAGGTCTCAAATGTGGAAATTGCGAACCCCGACCCCTGCTAGGTTGAGAAATGCGAAGGAGGGATCACATTTGCAAAGTTTTGTTTGGAATTCCCACATCCGAGACCTGCAACTGTTATACTTAAATGATTTTCGACCCATTTTCGAGTTGGTATCAGAGCTCTAAGTTACATGGGTCTCACGGTTCACAGATCTGCTCATGACTTGTGAGAACTAAGGAGTTGGCATTTCTGGACGTATTCAGCCCATTTGTCTTTAGATGGCTCGGTAGACTGGGGCTGAGATATCTTTCCATGATGTGGCAAATGTAGCCCAAAGAGTTGAGATTGTTCTATCACAAGGAGATGGTCATGGGTAAGACAAGAGGCCCCATCATTCAGGCCGATTCAGTGGTATCTTGTCCGGAGGAAGGGATTCGTATGGTAGAGGCCATCCTCCTAGGTCCTTTCAGTCATCTCTTTAGGTTTCTCACGGTGCTTCAGGTAGCCGTGGTTGTCAGATGCAGTATTTTGTTCAGTAGTCCGACACTACACCACCTACTCTTATTAGTGCACCACCGCTTTAGAGTTGTCGGGGTGGTCATTTGGTTCGTCAAGGTCAGTAGTCGCAGTAGCCGAGGGCTTGTTACACGTGTGATGATATGGGTCACATTATTAGGTTTTTCCTTCGAGTGCGGAGTAGCTCTCAACATCAGTGTTCTTGTACCATGGTTCAGGCACCAGATGTTTCGCAGCCCGCCCAACCAGCAAGAGGTGGGGGATAGAGGTACTAGAGGTGGAGGTAGAGGTATTAGATGTGGAGCTCAGGCCGCTAGAGGTGGAGGCCATCCCGTAGCAGGCCATCCCAGTGATGTAGTTTATAGTGGTGGGGCCCAGCCTTGATGTTATGCTCCTCCAGCCAGACCCGAGGCTGAGGCTTTCGATGTAGTTATCACAGGTTCGGTTCTGGTTTGTGATAGAGATGCTTCAATGATATTTGATCCAGGGTCTACATACTCATATGTGTCATTTTATTTTGCATCGTATCTGGTCATGCCTAGTGATTCATTTAGTGCCCCTATCTATGTGTCTATACCGGTGGGTTATTCTATTGTGGTATATCCAGTCCATCATGCATGTATAGTTGTGATTTGAGGTCTTGAGACTCGTGTAGATTTGCTTCTTCTGGACATGGTTGATTTTGATGTCATATTGGGAATGGACTGGTTATCACCTTACCACACTTGGACTGTCATGCCAAGACTATGACCATAGTCTTACCGAGTTTACCTTATTTAGAGTGGAGAGGGACTCCTGGTCATTCTGACCGTTTTATTATCTCTTATGTGAAAGCTCGGCGTATGGTCGAGAAGGAGTGTTTGGTATATTTGGCATATGTTCATCATTCTAGTGCTCAGGTTCCTTCTATTAATTATGTGCCCGTTGTTCGTAAGTTTTTTGAAGTTTTCCCTTCAGACCTACCGGGTGTGCCACCTGACAAGGATATTGACTTTTGCATTAATTTGGCTTCGAGCACTCAGCCCATTTCTATTACGGTATATCGCATAGCCCCACCTGAGTTGAAAGAGTTGAAGGAGCAGTTGCAAGACTAGCTTGAGAAGGGTTTCATTAGGCCCAACGTTTAACCTTGGGGTGCGTCATTTTTTTTTGTTAGGTAGAAGGATGGATTGATGAGGATGTGTATGAATTACCGGATGTTGAACAAGGTTATAATCAAGAATAAGTATCCGTTACCGAGGATTGATAATTTGTTTGATCAGCTTCAGGGTGACAAGGTATTTTTGAAGATTGACTTGAGATCTCGCTACCATCAGTTGAGGATTAGGCATCCAATGTCCCTAAGACAACTTTTCGCACTCGATATGGGCATTGTGAGTTCTTGGTGATGTCATTCGGGTTGACAAATTTCCCAGCAGCTTTCATGGATTTGATGAACCGAGTGTTTAGGCCTTACTTGGACTCATTTGTGGTAGTCTTCCTTGATGATATTTGATATATTCCCACAACGGGAGGAGCACGAGCGACATCTTAGAGTGATTCTTGAGACGTTGAGTGATAGTCAGTTAAATGCTAAGTTCTCGAAGTGTGAGTTCTGTTTGAGTTTATTGCATTTTTGGGTCATGTTGTATCGGTAAAGGGTATTCACGTGGACCCGAAGAAGATTGAAGCAGTAATGATTTGGCCTAGACCAGCATCATCTATAGAGATTCGGAGTTTCTTAAGGTAGGAGGGTTACTATCGTCGGTTCGTGGATGGGTTTTCATCTATCGCAACCCCGATGAACAGGTTGACCTAGAAAGGTGCCCAGTTCCGATGGTCGGACGAGTTTGAGGCAAGCTTTTAGAGGGGCAAGACAACTTTGACTATGGCATCACTGTTGGTTTTGCCCACACATTAAGGGCCTTATAGAGTTTATTGTGATGCATCTCGAATTGAACTAGATACAGTGTTGATACAGGATGTCAAGGTCATTGCCTATGCTTCGCGTCAGTTGAAGATTCATGAGAAGAACTATCTAGTTCATGATTTAGAGTTGGAAGCCATTGTTCACGCTTTGAGGCACTTTATGTATGGC
The DNA here is from genome assembly GCA_034376525.1 of Nicotiana benthamiana. Classification (NCBI taxonomy): domain Eukaryota; kingdom Viridiplantae; phylum Streptophyta; class Magnoliopsida; order Solanales; family Solanaceae; genus Nicotiana; species Nicotiana benthamiana. Next base: position 64,388,529 of record CM067334.1, on the reverse strand, counting down.
GTGGCATGTGAGGTGTTCACAGATCACAAGAGTCTTCAGTATTTGTTCAAGCAAAACGAGTTGAAATTGAAGCAGATGAGGTGGTAGGAGTAGTTGAGATATTATGATATCACAATCATATATAATCCGGAAAAGGCCAATGTGGTAGCCGATGCTTTGAGTATGAAGTCAGCCAGTATGGGCATGCTTGCTTATATTCCGGTCGCTGAGAGACCGCTTGCTTTGGATGTTCAGGCATTGGCTAATCTGTTTGTGAGGTTGGAAGTTTCTGCACCCAGTCGTATGTTAGCTTGCACGGTCACTCGTTCTTCTTTATTGGATAGCATTCGTGATCGGCACCATGATGATCCCTATTTGTGTTCTCTCAGAGACATGATGCATGTCACGTCCCGAAACCATGGTCCGCGATGGATGCCTGAGTCATCCCAGTCAAACACCCCAAACGTGCGTATAGGATATGAACCTGTATCACATCTACTATATTAAAAAATTGACATATGTGAAGGAAACCTACCATCCATGCATATGTACGTATACATGAGGAATACACTGGGCGAGCCCGTAAGGATTCTATAGACAACTATTAATCAAAAACTAAAAGCCGGCAAGGCCATATACAACCCTACTACACATACTGTTTACGAACCTCTAATGCAAACATAACTTTACAAAGACGGTAATGAGCCACTATATATATATATATATATATATATATATATATATATGTATATGTATATATATATACATATACATATATATACATATATGTATATACATATACATATATATACACACACACACACACATAAAAACGTATCATACCAAACTCAAGAGCAGCTTTGAAAAAGTGGAGCATGCCAGTACAAAAAATGTAATCAGTATGTAAGGCATGAAAATTAGTACGTAAATGACATAGTTGAATCATGGAATACAGAAATACCCTCAAATCTGAGTAACTCTGTAAATTCTGACACACATAAAAACGTATCATACCAAACTCAAGAGCAGCTTTGAAAAAGTGGAGCATGCCAGTACAAAAAATGTAATCAGTATGCAAGGCATGAAAATTAGTACGTAAATGACATAGTTGAATCATGGAATACAGAAATACCCTCAAATCTGAGTAACTCTGTAAATTCTGAAATGTTTATTATATCATGCACATGCGTATAAATGTCATGCCATGCATAGGTATGGGTGTACGTAATATCATCAAGCCACTGAGGGCATCCCATCATATCGTCTCGGCCATTGTGATCTCATTATCAACATATACCAGTTGATTGGGTGGTGATGCGTATATAATACCATAATATCGTCCCATATCCCATATACATAAACATACATATATATGTGTATATAACACCGTTTTGAATTATATTTCAACCATTGTGGGCAACATTATCATATACAAGTTGATCAGGCAGTGGTGTGTATATAACGTCGTAACCTTTTCCCATATCCCATAAGCATATATTTACATATATACACATATATAATGCCATCTGGTAACCGGTCAATGCACATGTATAAATGAGTGAAATGCATGGAAAATACACAATAATTTCAATATTCCTTCCGGATAAACCTTTTCAACTGCGTATTATTCTGAGATCCATGAATAGAATATAACAATATTATTCATGGGGAATCAAGAGTAAAGAACCCCTACTATTTTTACGAATAGAGTAATTTATGGAAAGTATGTGTTTACTCCTTTATTGAGTATAATTGGACCATTCCAAAAGAAAGAAGGGAGTGCCATAAAGTGACGACTCATGAGTTACCGCCCTGTTTCCCCCATTTCATGCTTTTGCATGTTTCATTATCGTTATCTGGTGTGTTAGAGTTTATTAGGATTGGTTTTGGTAGGAATTGAGATTCTTAGTCTCTTTAAGGAAGGTTTGGTTGGGAAAAGTCAATCGGATGCTAACTTATGAGTTAGAAGAATCGGATGTGATTTCCGGCGATTCGGCTAGCTTCGAGGAGTAATTTATGACGTAAGAGTGTGATTGGAAGTGATTTTTGGAGGTCCGATGCATAATTAGGACTGAATTGGCGAAGTTAGTATTTTGACGATTTCCAATTGATAGGTGAGATTTTGATCCGAGGATCGGAATAGAATTTTGAGAGCTGCAGTAGTTTCATTAGGTGATTTGGGATGCGTGTGCAAAATTTCAGTTGATTTGGAGGAGATTTGATTGGGTTTTTGATCGAATGTGTGTTTCGGAAGTTTTGGAAAAACATAGACTTGAATTCGTTGAGAATTGATTATGTTAGTGTTGTGGGATGTGTTTACATGATTGGAACAAGTTTGAATATCATTGTAGGATGTTTTGGCATCTTTGGTTGAAGTCCCGTGGGCCTCGGGGTGAATTCGAATGGCAAAACGAAGATTTGGAATTTTTGCATGTTGCATGTCTGCTGGTATCTGGTATTAGTGTGGACCGCAGAAGCGGTCCCGCTAGTGCAAAAGCTGAGCCGCAGAAGCGGTTGGGGCCTTTAAGTGGAAAACCACAGAAGTGGTGTAATGGCTGCAAAAGCGGTCTCGCATAGCGGAAACGGGAACGCAGAAGCGAGAAGTCTGAGAGAATATTCAATTAGTCTTCTTCCCCAATTTTTGAAAGAGTAATATATTTTATTTTGGACTTGGAGAGTTTTTGGGTGATTTTGAAAAGGGTTTCAAGGGCTTTAATCAGGTATGAATTCTTGGACATAAAAACATGATTTTATGGTGTAAACACATGGATTAGAGCTGAAAACTCAAGGAATTAAGGTACAATAATAGTGGTTTAAGGCTTGAACCTAAGAGAGCTTAAACTAGGTATTTGAGGGGTCAAATGGATTCCGATTCCTGTGATTTTGATATGTATAGATTCGTGGTGAGATAAGGAACGCGTTGGAGTAAATGTTTTTGAGTTTCAAGAAGTGGTCTCAGGGCTCGAGTTTTGCTAATTTTTGGAATTCTTGTTGTTTCTAGATTATTTTAATTTGGTTTTGTTCCCTTGGCATATTATGACTGATTCATTGTGGTTTTTGTTAGATTCAAAGTGCGAGGAGGTCAATTTGATAGGCAAGGGCATAGCGAGCTAGACTTATTACCAGCTTGAGGTGAGTAATGAATGTTCTGATGTCCTGAGGGTTTGAAACCCCAGAATTTCATATCGTAGCGCTATATTGAGGCGAGACACGCGCTCTATGATGAGTGCGGGGTCGTTTACGATGTGACTTAGTTTGTCCCGAGTGATGTTTTACCGTGTTTTCGATTGGAACTTATTTGAGAATCATCCTTACCTAGATTAACTTGTTATATTTGGGCTTCGTGCAATTTATTTTAATCCTTGAGGGATTGTTATCATTGTTTTCATATTATCTGCCATGTTAGTTGATTTCAGTCCTAATTTTTAATACTCTTTTGCAAACTTAGCCATCTTTCTAAGATTTGTAAACTTAAATACTATTTTATCGACATTTTGAGCTGAGAACTATTATTTAAAATTTTGCCCGAGAGGCTTATTTGAAATTTGGACTAAGCATGGATCGGGTTGGGCGCCACAGCAGTATTATATTGATATTGAGGCCGAGAGACTGGTTGATGCCATGATATGGCTTGATATTGCGCTTGAGCTGTAGGATCCCCTCCCGGAGTAGTACACAACCCCAGTGAGTGCTGCCAGCGTTAAATGGATCGGGCTGCATGCCGTAGCGGGTACTAGAGTGTACGGTTCTATGTGTTGCATTTCATTCATGCATTGTTCTTTATCTGGTTTACTTGTCATAGTATTTCTATATTCTTATTTCATTGACTCGTTACTTTATTATTAAATGCTCTATATTTCCAATTATAGTTCAGTTTATATTTTTCCATGATTTCTTATTCTCAGCCTTTATTTATGCTTATTACTTATTGGGTCGGAGTACTCACATTACTCCATGCACCAGAGGATGAGTGATGATTTTAGTTGAGTAGCGTAGCATTCGGGAGCATCGAGGTAGATGCATGCCGTTTGCAGCCTTGATCTATCCCCTCTATCTCTATCTTTTATTCCGCATTTTCTGGACAAACTTGCAGCAGGTTGATATTCTGTAGTAGAGGCTCAGATTCGTGACACCGGATTCCATTGGGCTATGTTGCAGTATTTTAGTAAACTTCCGCATATTTTACAATTTTTTCTAGACTTTTAATATAATGGCTTAGTAATTTCCACTGTGTTATTTATCCATAATTTGTGTAAGAATTTGGGGAATGTTCTTGAAAGTTCGGGAATGCGTAGCAGTGTGTTGGGCGTCTCATGACCGGGGTTGGAGTCATGACAAGTTGGTATCAGAGCCAGGTTACTTGGTCTCACGAGTAAAAAGCCAGTTTAGTAGAATCTTTTGAATCAGTATGGAGACGTTTGTATTTATCCTCGCGAGGCTGCAGAAACTTTAGGAAACACTTCATATTCTTGAAATTCTTGTCGTGCGACTTTGTTTATCCGAGAACTAATCTTTTGTATTATATCCTCTCACATATGGTGAGGACTCACGCTACCAGACGTGGTGGTCGACCACCAGTACCACCCACTGAGACCGCCAAAGGTCATGGTCGTGGCCGAGGTTGAGCTGTGAGGGCAGCACCTATTGATCCACAAGTTGCCCCAGCTCAGGACCACACTCTAGATGTGGATACTCCAGCAGCACTTGGTCAAGCACTGGTAGTACCCATTATGATTCTGGGTTTCCAGAAGGCCTTGGATTAGATATTATCATTTTGCACTGGCCTGACTTAGGTAATTTCAGCCACTGCGGTAGCAACTACTTCACATGCCGGGGGAGGCAATCAGACCCCCGTTGCTCGCACACATGAGTAGGTTGTGCATTGATTGCAGACACCGGGAGCAGCTCCAGCTTAGCTGGCTGCACAAGTTCAGGACTTTGTGGTTCCACCTATGCCAGAAGATGAGCAACATTGTCTCGAGAGGTTTGGTAGGCTTCAGCATCCGACATTCAGAAGTGTAGAGGGAAAGCACGCCCAGGATTTTCTTGATAAGTATCACTGTATGCTTTGCACAGTAGGGATTTTGGAGTCTAGTGGTGTGGCTTTTTCTACATTTCAAATCTCGGGGGTTGCGTTTACCTGGTGGGAGGATTTTGAAAGGCGTAGGCCTATTGGTACGCCTCCCCTTATTTGGCAGCAGCTCTCCACTCTCTTCTTGGAGAATTATGTACCGCAGTACATCATATAGGTGTTGCATCAGCAGTTTGAGTGGTTGAATCGGGAGGATATGATCGTGACCTAGTATGAGATGAGGTTTTTACAGTTTGCCTGTCATGCTACCTGGATGATTCCGATGGACCGTGAGAGGATCCGGAGATTTGTGGATGGGCTTAACTACTCTCTCTGCATTTTGATTACTGGAGATAGAGTATTGGGTGCTTCGTTCGAGGAGATGGTTTACATTGCTCCTGATATTGAGACGTTTCACCACAAGGAGCAAGAGGAGAGGGAGGCCAAAAGGCCTCAAGGATGAGGCCGTTTCAGTAGTGCTCCGTCTAGGGGCCACTTCCAGTGTGATAGAGGTCGTTCCTTCAGGCCTCCTCAGTCGTCCTGTCTAGAGTATATGGGGCGTCTTCAGGCCGTGGTCATCAAGGGTTCCAGCAGGGTCAGTCTTCCTTTAGTGCCCTCCCAGTTCAGAGCTCATCTTATGCTTTTTCAGCTCAAGGTTCTTCTGCGCCAAGTGCATCGGCTAGTCATTCTGGTGTGAGGGGTTCCCTTTAGTCCCCATCTCCAACACCTGGTAGTTTCTTCGAGTGCAGAGATTTTGGTCACATGAGGAGGCAATGTCCTCGACTTTGTGGTAGCCAGTTTTAGCAGAGGGACCAGCCCTTGTCTTTTGGTCTAGTTTCTTCAGCATCTGCCCAGCCAGCTAGGGGTGGAGGCCTAGCAGCTAGGGGTCGCCCTAAAGGTGGAGGCCGATCAGGTAGTGGATATGATTGATTTAATGCTATCCCAGGCACGACAGATTCCATTACGTTGGATGCTATTATCACAGGTATTATCTCAGTCTGCCATAGAGATGCATCTGTCTTATTTGATCTCGGTTCCACCTATTAATATGTGTCTTTATATTTTGCTCTCTATTTGAGTATGGCCCAGGAGTCCCTTGTTTCACCTGTTCATATGTCTACCCTGGTGGGCGATACTATTGCTATGGACCATGTGTACTGGTCGTGTGTTGTGATTATTGGGGGTCTGGAGAACCGAGTTGATTTATTGCTTTTGAGCATTGTATACTTTGATGTTATTCTGGGCATGGACTGGCTATATTCATCATGCTATTCTAGACTGTGATGCTAAGATAATCACGTTGGTTATGTCGCGTGTACTGTGGATCGAGTGGCAAGGTGTGACTGACTATGTTCCTAGTTATGTTATTTATTTCTTGAAGGCCTGCCATATGGTGGGGAAGGGTTGCCTTTCATATTAACATTGATTTTGTTCCCGGTGTGAGGGTTTTCCTGATTTGTTTCCTGCAGACCTGTCGGACATGCCACCAGATAGGGATATTGATTTTGGTATTGACCTGGTGCCGGGCATACAGCTCATTTCCATTCTGTTGTATCGCATGGCACTAGCGGAGTTGAAAGAATTGAAGGAGCAACTTCAGGAATTCCTAGAAAAGGGGTTTATTTGGCTGAGTGTGTCATGGTGGGGTGCACATGTTCTATTCGTAAAGAAGAAGGATGGCACAATGAGAATGTTCATTGACTACAGGCAATTGAAAAAAAAACATTGAAGAACACGTATCCCCTACCTCGTATTGATGATTTATTAGACCAGCTTCAGAGAGTGGGGGTGTTCTCCAAGATTGATCTCCGTTCAGGTTATCACCAATTGAAGATCAGGGATTCAGATATTCTTAAGACTACTTTCAAGACTAGATATGGTCACTACAAGTTTTTGGTTAAGTCTTTCGGGCTGATCAATGCCCTTACAACGTTCATGCATTTGATGAACAGTGTATTTCGGGCTCATCTGGATTCTTTTGTTATAGTGTTCGTTGATGATATTCTGGTGTACTCACGTAGTCATTAGGAGCACGTAGAGCAATTGCGAGTTGTATTGCAGAGATTGAGGGAGAAGAAGCTTTATGCAAAGTTCTCCACGTGCGAGCTTTGGCTCGATTTAGTGGATTTCTTGGGGCACGTGGTGTCCAACGATGGTATTCAGGTTGATCCAAAGAAGATAGAGGTGGTTTAGAGTTGTCCAAAACCGTCCTTTGCCACAGATATTTGTAGCTTCCTCAGTCTGGAGGGTTATTATCGCCAGTTTGTCCATGGTTTTTCATTTATTGCCTCGCCCTTGAATAAGTTTACGCAGAAGGGTGCTCTATTTGTATTGTTGGATGAGTGCAAGGAGATTCAGAAGCATAAGACAGCTTTGACCACAGCTCCAGTATTGGCTTTGACCATAGCTTCGAGAGTCGAGATTGGCAGTGTATTGATGCAGGAGGGTAGAGTTATTGCCTATTATTCTCATCACTTGAAGCCCCATGAGAAGAACTACCCTATTCATGACTTAGAGTTGGCTGCTATAATTCATGCTTTGAAGATTTGGAGGAACTACTTATATGGCCTATCTTGTGAGATATTCATCGATCATTGCAGTCTTCAGCATTTGTTCAAGCAAAAGGATCATAATTTGAGGCACCAGAGGTGGCTTGAGTTGCTAAAGGATTATAATATTATTATTCTATATCATCCCGGAAAGGCCAATGTAGTGGCCGATGCTTTGAGCCAAAAGCCCGTCAGTATGGGGAGTTTCACGTATATTCCAGTTTGCAAGAGGCCCTTTGCAGTTGATGTTCATGCATTGGCCAATCGGTTTATGAGATTAGACATTTTAGAGCCAAGCCGAGTATTGCCTTGCGTGGTTTCTCGGTCATTCTTATATGATCGTATCGGAGAGCACCAGTATGATGATCCGCATTTGCATGTCCTCAAGGACAGAGTTTAGAATGGATATGCCAGAGATGTGACCAATCGTGATGATGGTGTATTCAGAATACGGGGCTAGATTTGTGTGCCAATGTGGATGGGCTTAGAGAGTTGATTCTTGAGGAGGCCTATAGCTCGCGGTATTCTATTCGTCCGGGTTCTGCGAAGATGTATCACGATTTGAGGCAGCACTACTGGTGGAGAAGAATGAAGAAAGATATTATAGGTTATGTAGCTCGGTGTCTCAATTGTCAGCATGTGAAATATGAGCATCAGAGATCGGGTGGTTTACTTCAGCAGATGGTTATTCCAAAGTGGAAGTGGGAAAGAGTCACTATGGATCTTGTGAGTGGACTTCCTTGGACCTCGAAGAAGTTTGATTCATTTTGGGTAATGGTAGATCGGCTGACCAAGTCCGTGCACTTTATTCCGGTGGGTACGACCTATTTTTCAAAGCGGCTGGCAGAGATCTTCATCCTGGAGATTATTCGGTTGCACGAGATTCCAATTTCTATTATCTCGGATAGGGGAACTCAGTTTGCTTCCCTGTTTTTTAGAACTTTTCAGCGCGAGTTGGGTACACAGGTAGAGCTGAGCATAACGTTTCATCCTCAGACGGACGGGTAGTCCGAGCGTACCATTCAGATATTGGATGACATGTTGCGTGCCTATATGATTGATTTCAAAGGTTATTGGGACGAGTTTCTGCCGTATGTAGAGTATGCCTACAATAACAACTATCAATCCAGTATTCAGATGGTACTGTATGAGGCCTTGTATGGGAGGCAGTGTAGATATCCAGTCAGATGGTTTGAGACAGAGGTGGTCCAGGATGCCTTAGAGAAGGTGAATGTGATACAGGAGAGGTTTCGTAGCGCAGTCACGGTAGAAGAGTTATGTAGACCTGAAGGTTCCGAGATGTGTCTTATATGGTGGGAGAGAATCTTGCTGAAGGTTTTTCCCATGAAGGGTGTTAGGAGATTTGAAAGAAATGGAGGTTGAGTCTGTGGTTCATTGAGCCTTTGAGGTACTTAGGAGGATTGGAGAGGTAACCTATATGCTTGCTTTTCCACCCAGCTTGTCGGGCGTCCATCCGGTATTCCATGTTTATGTGCTCTGGAAGTATGTTAGGGACTTGTCTCATATTTTTGACTTTAGCATGGTGCAATTGGATGAGAATTTGACTTATGATGTGGAGCCAAAGGCTATTTTGGGTCGTCATGTTCGGAAATTGAGGTCAAAGGACATAGCTTCATTGAAGGTGTAATGGAGAGGTCGGCCCATGGAGGAGGCTACCTGGGAGATCCAGCAAGAGATACAGAGCAGATACACTCACCTATTTAAGACGTCAGGTATGTTTCTTGACTCGCTTGAGAACGAGCATTTGTTTAAGTTAGGGAGAATGTGATGACTCGACCCGTCGTCTCATGAGCTACCACCTCGCTTCCCCCATTTTATGCATCTGCATATTTTATTATCGGTATCTAGTGTGTTAAAGTTGATTTGGATGGGTTTTGGTAGGAAATTAGACACTAAGTCTCTTTAAGGAATGATTGGTTTGGAAAAGTCAATCGGAAGTTGACTTATGAGTTAGAAGACTCGGATGTGATTTATAATAATTCGGCTAGCTTAGGGAAGTGATTTGTGACATAGGAGTGTGATCGGAAGTAATTTTTGGAGGTCCGGTGTATAATTAGGCTTCAATTGGAGAAGTTAGCATTTTGGCGATTTCCGGTTAATAGGTGATATTTTGATCCGAGGGTTGGAATACAATTCCAAGTTTTGTAGTACTTTCGTTAGGTTATTTGGGATGTGTGTGCAAAATTTCAGGTGATTCGGAGGAGATTTGGTTGGAATTTTGATCGAATGCGTGTTTCGGAAGTTTTGGAAGAACGCAGGCTTGAATTCGACGAGAATTGATAATTTTAATGTTGTGGGATGTGTTTTTATGATTGGAACAAGTTTGAATACCGTTGTAGGATGTTTTTTCATCTTTGGTTGAGGTCTAGGGGCCTCGGGGTAAATTCGGATGGCTAAACGGAGATTTTGGAACTTTTGCATGTTGCATGTCTGCTGGTATCTGGTATTTTCGCACCTGCGGTTGCGGGACCGCATGTGCGGTTACGCAAAAAAGGAAGAGGAAGTCGCATAAGTGAGTCGTAGACTTAAGGCAGTTATGTAAAAGTGAAAGTGTGGACCGCAAAAGCGGTCCCACTAGTGCGAATGCTGAGCCGCAAAACCGGATGGGGCCTTTAAGTGGAAAACCACAAAAGCGGTGTAATGGCCGCAGAAGAGGTCCCGCATAAGTGGAAATGAGACTTAAGAATATTAAATTAGTCTTCTTCGCGAATTTTTGAAAGAGTAACATATTTCACTTTGGGCTTTGAGAGTTTTTAGGCGATTTTGAAGAGGGTTTCTAGGGCTTTGATCAGGTATAAATTCATGGACTTAAAAACATGATATAATGGTGTAAACACATGGATTAGAGCTGAAAACTCAAGGAATTAAAGTATAAAATGGTGGTTTAGGCCTTGAACCTAAGAGAGCTTAAACTAGCGATTTGAGGGGTCAAATGGAATCCGATTCTTGTGATTTTTATTTATATAGACTCGTGGCGAGATAAGGAACCCGTTGGTATGAAAGTTTTTAAGTTTCGAGAAATGGACCCGGGGCTCAGGTTTTGCTAATTTTGGCTTTTTTTTGATTATTTGTATTGGATTTTGTTCCGTTGGCATATTGTGACGGATTCGTTGGTTTTGGTCAGATTCGGTGCGCGAGGAGGTCGATTCGAGAGGTAAGGGCATTGCAGCTAGACTTTTGGCCGGCTTGAGGTGAGTAATGAATGTAAATGATGTCCTGAGGGTTTGAAACCCCGAAATTTCACATTGTAACGCTATATTGAGGCGAGACACATGCTCTATGACGAGTGCGTGGTTATTTACTATTAGGGATTGTGACTTGGTCCGTCCCGAGTGATGTTTTACTGTGTTTTTTATTAGAACTTATTTGAGAATCATCCTTACTTGGATTGAATTGTTATATTTGGGCTTCGTGCCAATTATTTAAATCCTCTGGAGATTGTTATCACTGTTTTCACATTATCTGACATGTTATTTGATCTCTATCCTAACTTTTAATACTATTTTGCAAAATCAGTCATCTTTATAATATTTGAAAACTTAAACAATATTTTATCGACGTTTTGAGGTGAGAACTATTATTTTAAATTTTGGCCGAGAGGCTTATGTGAATTTTGAACTGAGCATGGATCGGGCTGCGTGCCGTAACAATATTGCATTGATATTGAGGCAGAGAGCCTGGTTGATGCCACGAGATGGCTTGATATTGTGTTTGGGCTGTAGGAGCCCCTCCCGAAGTTTGTACACACCCCTAGTGAGCGTCTTTGACCTTAAATGGATCGGGCTGCACGCCACAGCGAATACTAGAGTGTACCATTCTGTGTGTTGCATTTCATTCATGCATTTGTTCTTTATCTGGTTTACTTGTCATAGTATTTATGTACTCTTATTTCATTAACTCGTTGCTTTATTATTAAATGTTCTAAATTCCAATTATAGTTTACTTTGCATTTTTCCGTGATTTCTTATTCTCAGCCTTTATTTATACTTATTATTCACTCGGTCGGAGTACTCACATTACTCCTTGCACGTTGCATGCAGATTCAGGTGCATCACAGGCTGAGTGAGGATTTTAGCTGAGCAGCGCAGTATTCGGGAGCATCGAGGTAGCTGCATGGCGTTTGCAGCCTTGATCTCTCACCTCTATCTCTATCTTTTATTCCGCATTTCCTAGGCAGAGTTGTATTAGGTTGAGATTTTGTATTAGAGGCTCAGATTCGTGACATCGAAGTCCATTGGGCTATGTTGCAGTATTTTATTAAACTTTCGCATGTTTTATCATTTTTTCTAGACTTTTAATATAATGGCTTAGTAATTTCCCTTGTGTTATTTATCTATATTCTGTGTAAGAATTTGAGAAATGTTGTTGAAAGGTCGGACTTGCCTAGTAGTGTGTTGGGCACCATCATGATCGGGGTTGAGATCGTGACACTTAACATACCTAGATTGGGAAACACTCCGTATAATATTCTCAGAAAATATTGCACCTTAAACTTTTAGAACCATACAATTTTACGTTGCTATGGTTCTAACAATTCTCTTTGTTTGAATGCAAGAATTTTTATTGAGATCTTTCTGGATCGAGCTTGAAATCTAGAACCGTTTGGCTCCTGATGCTAGCTCTTACTATTTCACTGATCACATGTGGAAATGCGCCGCAATATAATGATGTTGTAGTAGTCATTGGGACAGTTAGTTGCCGGATTCTAAGGAGATAGCACAAGAAACAAACTGAAACTGGAAAGTCTATGAAGTAATTCGACAGCTAAGGTTAACCTCCTTTTTCGATGTAGAAATGTCAGCACTGGGGCTATGAAATAATTTATGGTTTTAAGATATCTTGAATATGAATATGAGTTTTGGAAGAAACAAAATTTTGTAAAGTTATGAGCTTAAGCTTTAATAAGGTCTTACACTGAAACGTAAGTGTCCTTATGATTTTTAATGGATATTAAGCCTACTATGACAAAGTCATGTGCCATTTTAACGATTTGCTGCCACGTCTCTTTGTCACAATTTAATAATTAACTAGGTAATGTTTCGTTACACAGTAATTAATCAATTGTCCTTATAATTTAAAAAGTATCTTAAATTACTTAAAATACTATTTATTTTAATATATTATATATATACTTTATACATTATACTATTGTGCTCATATGGTACCTTGAATGATACTAGTTCCATTATAGGGTATTATTGCTTAACCTGTATTTTATCCCAAGTTATCCATTTTCAACGAAACTCGTTTTCTTTAATCTGTGTATCCCTTTATCCTTCATAACACTTATTTATCGCTTGTATAAATAGAGTAAGTATGTTAATGTCAAGATGATCTCATCCCCGAGTCTACGTCGGTTAACTAAAATAAAATTTTAATGTACGAAAACGCGAGATGAAACATTGCAGCACGGAGGTGCCAAGATATTTACCTTAGGCGATGATGAAGTTTTGAGATTGCAGGGTTGAGTTTGTGTGCCTGATGTGGATGTGCTTCGAGAGTTGATTTTGTTAGAATTTATGCCGTTCACTAGAGGGGGGGGGGGGGTGAATAGTGAGGCACGAGAATATTGAAATATTGCGGAATTTAAAATTGCAGGAAAAAGTAAATACGGTAATTGAAATAATCAAGAAAGAACACACCATATTTTATCCTGGTTCACCACAACCCGTGGCTAGTCCAGTCCCCGAGAGACTCTCTCGAGATTCCACTATCTTCGTCAAGCTTATGGGTGCTTAATAAACCGTTACAGTTTCTCAAGGATACCGCACCTTAAGACTTCACTTGCTTGAGGATACCTCACCCCAAGATTTCAACCACTAAGACTTTGGGTACTTAGCAAACCCGACAAATGAGAAGATATGTTCTTCTCAAACAACTCTCTTTTACAACAAATACTCTCTCAATAGAGTGGATAAAGAGAAACAAAATAAGCTCTATGAACAACACAAAGTTGTCTATCAAATGGCTCAACAAAAGCTCTAAAATGATGCTTGAAAATGATCAATATGTATATCAATATATGCAGGAGTTGTGTGTTTAAAATCAGCTCAAAAGACCTCTTTTTATAGGTGAAAAAGTGGTGCTGACCGTTGCTTAATTGACAAATAAAATCCCTGATTCTGTGCTTCAACAATCGATTGTTTGGAAGTGACAATCGATTGTCTGACCAACGTTCAAAAAACAGATTCCTGATTTTAGGCTAAACAATCGATTGTTAACCCTGAATAATCGATTGTTCTTCAACGTTCAAAAATCAATTTAGGATTCTGTGGAACGGTCAAAAAATAATCGATTGTATGAAAGTGACAATCGATTGTGGGACAAAGACAATCGATTGTTTTGATATTTAAAAACTTCGGTTGCACACTGTCTCAAAATAATCAATTGTTAAAGTGGACAATCTATTTTCAACAATCGATTGTTAAAGTAGACAATCGATTATGTTGTTCCAGTATTCAAAACTTTGGCAACGGTCGATTATATACACTTGATATACACTGTGTATACCAGAGTATACCAGAATTGAAAACTTACTTCAAAACCCATTTTGGTTGAAATGAAAACGTTAAAATCATTTAGTTTGAAGTATATATTAAAAATATTTATGATATATATAATTTAATAAAGTGATTTTATGCATGTTTAAGATGACCTAATGTTGAGCCAAAGGATAAGATAACTTAAACGTTGTCCTTACATTGGTTCTACCAAACGACCTACGTCTTGGGTCTTCGGTCTTGAACTTCTTTGGCTCGTTCATGCAATTCCGTCATCAGTATGCTTCTCGCCATTTGATTATATCGTTGTTTGACACTTGACTTCATTGTTTGTCATTCATCAAAACCTATACCGGAAAATCATGCTCATACAACCAAAGCGCACATATCAAAGGTATACATGATTTCCAACAATTTCCCCCTTTTTGATAATGACAAACAACGGAAGATATGCATATTGAATTCCCCCTAAATTCATGCTATATCTCAACATACAATTTATGCAAACTATTCATAGAAATCAATTCAATATAATTCCCCATTAATTGAATATTCCCCCTCAATTAAGGCATGCATATCGCCAATATTCTTCCCCCTTTTGGCATTAGCAAAAAGACTATACCAAATAAAAATTAAACCATTGACGATTCCAATCGTTATAAACAAGATCATATCAAATGTTAGTAAATGGCATACTAATGATAACGGTCATTTTTCTCAACAATATCAATTGTTATTTTAAACTAAGAATGTTCATCAAAACATGAATCAATCAATTATTATAAACCAAATTGATACTAATTGTTATTCAAAACGAACTGATTAAAGCATGTATCAACCAAAACTGATATATATTATTTGCACATATCAACTCATTGTGTTTTTATTCAAAATACGATAACTAACCGATGTTCCCCCTTAATGCATTAAGGTTTTGTGCTTGGTGCATCCACTACAATATTGTAGTCTTCAAGCACACCTGCAAAAAGAACCTAAAAATAGATTTTTGGTACCCAACTTCTTTTGGGTCCTTGGGGGTTAGGATAATAACAATTATAATCAACACATAAATTTCTATGTTTAGCAAAACAAACGGGTGCAATGTGTCCTAGCCGATTACAATAATGACATATAACATTAAGATTGTGCATATGTCTAGGTTGAGCCAAATGCGTTCTAGGTGATCTAAAGTCATTCCTAGACGCGTTGAAATTCCTAGAGTCATCTCTAGGTGGTCTAGAATAATTATTCCTAGACTCATTAGCAAAAATCCTAGAATCATTTCTAGGTTGCGCAACTCCATTTCTATCATGATTCTT
Source organism: Nicotiana benthamiana (assembly GCA_034376525.1). Lineage (NCBI taxonomy): Eukaryota > Viridiplantae > Streptophyta > Magnoliopsida > Solanales > Solanaceae > Nicotiana > Nicotiana benthamiana. The sequence goes on along the minus strand of CM067334.1, from coordinate 64,373,090 downwards.
ATTCATTTTACGCCTATAGTTATTCCTAGGCTTTTTCTTCTTTGTTTCAGCTTTAGGAATATCAACACTACGTGTTTCTAGTGCTTTCCTAAGTTCTGTGTTCTCTAGTTTTAAAGAACTACAAGAAGAACAATTTGAACATGTATCAATAGAAGAAGCTTCATTCAATTCCTTGATTTTATTTTTAAAAACAGCAATGTCATTTTCCAAAAATTTGTTTTCTTTTTCTAAAACTTCAATTTTGTTTTTAAGAACACCATTTTCATTAGTCTATTTTTCAAAATCTATTTCTTTCAAAGAAGAAGATTTTTCAAAATCTTTTTCTTGTAAAGAAAGTGTTTTCTGAAAATCTGTTTGCAAAGAAAGTGATTTCTGCAAAGAAAGTGTTTTCTTCAATTCTTTTATCAATTTGGAAGCATTGACAAATTCATCATACAATTCATCATAGGCATTTTGTAAATCTTCAAATGCGTGAGAGTTAGATGTACTTACCTCTTCTTCTCCGTTTGCCACGAGACATAATGCGCCGGCTTCATTGCCCAAGCTGTCTGAGTCCCGCGATACGCGCCTATGGTGTTTCCTCTTTTTCTTGTCCTTCTTCAAAGACTTACAAAACTTTTCAAATATATCACTGGAAGTATTTTCATCATCCCTTTCCGAATCACTTACCTCTTCTCTTTTAGAGGATGAGGCTTTGAAGGCAAAATTCGAATCACTTCTAAGATAAGGATTAAGAATTGTGCTATCATAAGTTTCGAGGTTACCTCTTAGTCCATCAATTGTGATATTCGTGTATTCCATCGACTCTTGGATGGCATTGGCTTTGGAACGCCATTCGGGAGTGAGACTCCGTCGAACAAGATCTTTGTTCGTGTAAACTTTCCCGAGAGCATGGAGATCATTGACGATTCTTAAAAATCGTTCAAACATAACACCAATAGGTTCCTTCTCCATTTTAAAAGTTTCATATTTATGAGTTAGAAAATCAATTTTGGATTCTCGGACTTGAGGCGTACCTTCATAAATGATCTCGAGTTTATCCCACATCTCCTTGGCGGTTGTGCAGCAAGAGATTTTCCGATAGTCATTCGGATTCATCGCACAATATAATACATGGATGTCCCTAGCATTATTTTCAACTATCTTCATGTCCTTGGCATCATATTCATCTTCCTTCTTTGGAACCGTGATTTCTCCAACTTTCTTTGTCGGCATTGGTTCACCGTTTTTGATGATTTGCAACAAACGAAAATTGTTTGCTTTGAGGAAGATACTCATCCGCCCTTTCCAATATGCATAGTTTGTTCCGTCAAATAGTGGAACGCAAGTGGTGGATTGTCCTACATTCATCATTCCTGCGTTCAATATTCTATACAAAAAAATATATATAGCTCTCAATTAAGGCTTTCAGAGAGTTAGGCTCTGATACCAATTGTTAGAATTTATGCCGTTCACTAGAGGGGGGGGGGGGGGTTAATAGTGAGGCACGAGAATATTGAAATATTGCGGAATTTAAAATTGCAGGAATAAGTAAATACGGTAATTGAAATATTCAAGAAAGAACACACCGTATTTTATCCTGGTTCACCACAACCCGTGGCTAGTCCAGTCCCCGAGAGACTCTCTCGAGATTCCACTATCTTCGTCAAGCTTACGGGTGCTTAACAAACCGTTACAGTTGCTCAAGGATACCGCACCTTAAGACTTCACTTGCTTGAGGATACCTCACCCCAAGACTTCAACCACTAAGACTTTGGGTACTTAGCAAACCCGACAAATGAGAAGATATGTTCTTTTCAAACAAATCTCTTTTACAACAAATACTCTCTCAATAGAGTGGATAAAGAGAAACAAAATAAGCTCTATGAACAACACAAAGTTGTCTATCAAATGGCTCAACAAAAGCTCTAAAATGATGCTTGAAAATGATCAATATGTATATCAATATATGCAGGAGTTGTGTGTTTAAAATCAGCTCAAAAGACCTCTTTTTATAGGTGAAAAAGTGGTGCTGACCGTTGCTTAATTGACAAATAAAATCCCTGATTCTGTGCTTCAACAATCGATTGTTTGGAAGTGACAATCGATTGTCTGACCAACGTTCAAAAAACAGATTCCTGATTTTAGGCTAAACAATCGATTGTTAACCCTGAATAATCGATTGTTCTTCAACGTTCAAAAATCAATTTAGGATTCTGTGGAACGGTCAAAAAATAATCGATTGTATGAAAGTGACAATCGATTGTGGGACAAAGACAATCGATTGTTTTGATATTTAAAAACTTCGGTTGCACACTGTCTCAAAATAATCAATTGTTAAAGTGGACAATCTATTTTCAACAATCGATTGTTAAAGTAGACAATCGATTATGTTGTTCCAGTATTCAAAACTTTGGCAACGGTCGATTATATACACTTGATATACACTGTGTATACCAGAGTATACCAGAATTGAAAACTTACTTCAAAACCCATTTTGGTTGAAATGAAAACGTTAAAATCATTTAGTTTGAAGTATATATTAAAAATATTTATGATATATATAATTTAATAAAGTGATTTTATGCATGTTTAAGATGACCTAGTGTTGAGCCAAAGGATAAGATAACTTAAACGTTATCCTTACATTGGTTCTACCAAACGACCTATGTCTTGGGTCTTCGGTCTTGAACTTCTTTGGCTCGTTCATGCAATTCTGTCATCAGTATGCTTCTCGCCATTTGATTATATCGTTGTTTGACACTTGACTTCATTGTTTGTCATTAATCAAAACCTATACCTGAAAATCATGCTCATACAACAAAAACGCACATATCAAAGGTATACATGATTTCCAACAGATTTTAGAGGAGGCCTATAGTTCCCGGTACTCTATTCATTCGGGCGCCGCTAACATATATAAGAATTTGCGGCAACATTATTGGTAAAGGAGAATGAAGAAGGATATCATTGCGTATGTGTCTCGGTGTTTAAATTGTCAGCAGGTTAAGTACGAGCATCAGAGGCATGGTGGATTATTTTAGAGGATTGAACTTCCCGAGTGAAAGTGGGAGCAGATCACTATGAATTTCGTTGTTGGACTCCTGCAGACTCGGAGGAAGTTCGACGCAGTATGGATCATTGTTGATAGGCTCACCAAGTCAGCACATTTCGTTCATGTAGCAGTCTCCTATTCTTCTGAGAAGTTAGCTGAGATCTATATTTGGGAGATTATTCGCCTTCATGGTGTGACAGTGCATATTATTTCAGATGAGGTACGTAGTTTACCTCACGCTTTGAGTTGAGCACATCATTTCATCCTCAGACGGACGGGCAGTCCGAGCGGAACATTTAGATTTTGAAGGATATGCTCTGAGCTTGTGTCATTGACTTTGGATGCTCGTAGGTTCAGTTTTTTCCTTTAGTAGAGTTTGTCTACAACAAAATCTACCATTCGAGTACTCAGATAGCTTCGTGTGAGGCTATGTATGGTAGGCGGTGTTGGTCGTCAGTTGGATGGTTTGCACCTCAAAAGGCTCAGTTATTGGGTTTGGATCTAGTTCAGGATGCCTTGGAAAAGATCATGATTATTTTAGGATGGGCTTCGTACAGCTCAATCTAGCAAAAAGACTTATGCCGATCGCAAGGTTTGTGATTTGTCATTCATGGTCAGGGAGCGGGTATTGCTTCGACTGTCGCCTATGAAGGGGGTGATGAGATTTGGGAAGAAGAGCAAGCTTAGCCGTAGGTTCATTGGCATGTTTGATATTCTTGATCAAGCGGGAGAGGTGGCTTATTGACTTACGTTGCCGCCGAGCTTGTCAGTCGTGCATCTAGTGATTCATGTATCCATGGTTCAGAAACATAACGGCGATCCATCCCACATTGTAGATTTCAGCACTGTCAAGTTGGACAAGGACTTGTCTTGTGAGAAGGAGCTGGTAACTATTCTAGACCGGCGGGTTCGTCAGTTGAGATCGAAGAGTTTTCCTTCTGTTCGTATTCAATAGAGAGGTCAGCCTGCTGAGCCATCAACCTAGAAGTCCGACTCCGATATGTAGAGCCGGTATCCCCATCCTTTCCCCGACTAAGGTACTTCCTTCTTCTGTCTATTCGAGGACGAAAAATTGTATTAGAATTGGAGAATATGGTGACCCAAAAGGTCATCACTTATTTTTAAAATAATTTTCATGCTTCTAGACCTTAAAAACCTCTTTTAGTATCACCTCGATTTGCGTGCATAGTACACGAAAAGCCTATTTGTGAAAACCTATAAAAAATAATACATTTTGATAATAAAATAAATTAATTTGACTTCGGTAAATATTTTGGGTAAACGGAACCAGACCCGTAATTTGATAGTCCCTGAGGGTCCATAAAAAAATATGGGACTTGGGCGTACTCCTTGAATCGAATTTCGTGGTCCCAAGCCCGAGAAATGAATTTTTGAAGAAACTTATTTTCTAAAATTGTTTACAAGGTTTGGAAATGAATTTTTGATTAAAACTTGATAGTATCGGGCCCGTATTTTAGTTTCGACAAACGGTACAAGTCTTATATATGATTTAAGATAATTCTGTGAAGTTTGGTAAGAAACAGAATCCATTTGACGTGTTTCGTACCATAAGTGAAAAATTTGATGTTTAATGAAGTTTTGAGAAATTTCATTTATTTTGAGGTTTAATTGAATGTTGATGATGTTATTTTGGTGATTTGATTACCTGAATAAGTCCATAGGATATTTTTGAGGTTGTGTGTGTATTTGTTTTGGAGCTTCGAGGGCTCGGATGAGTTTTCGATACGCCACGAAGTGTATTTTGGACTTAGAAAATTGCAGGTTTTATGCTGGTATGTTTCAGACATGTAGGCTACCCATTTGCAAAGCTTATCTTGCAAATGCCAGCCGTGCATCTCAAATGCAAGAGGTGGCCTGGGCAGCCTTCTTCGAAAATGCGAAGTATATGTCGCAAATGCAACTCCCATGTTAATTCCCCTACAGTCGCAAATGAGAGACCCGAGTCGCAAATGTGATCCTCCCCCTCCTCCCTCGCATTTCCCAAACTAGCAGGGGTTAGGGTTCGCAATTGCGAACCTATGTTCGCAATTCCCATATCTAGGACTTTCAACTTTTATACTTAGACGATTTTCATCCTATTTTTACATCTTTTCAAAACACAAATTCCCTAGGGCGATTTTGCAAGAACAACTCTTCTTCCAAATCGATTATACAAACAAATTGATGTTGTAATCAAGGGGTAAAGCTATAAGTGAAACCTGAATTATGTTCGTGGCATCGAGATCCCGGAGCAGCTCTTGGACCGTAGTTGGAGGCTACCTTCAGTCCACGCGGAGATCCAAGGTAGACCTACAAGCGTCCAACGGCCCTGACATCTCCCTCTATCTCTATTCCCTATTTCAGTTTCCTTGCATTCACAAACAGTGTATTGTTGTTTTCTTCAGACTATGTATGTAGTAAATCTTAGACCGTCTGTGACACCAGGTTTTGGGTGATTAAGTCTTGAGTAACTGTAATAGACGTAGATTTTAGATATTTTATTGTTGTCTTCCGCTTAAATTTAAAGTTTCGATGTTTATACGTTATTGCCTTATATTTGTTTAAAATAAATAATTGGACAATGGAACAAGTAGCTAAAGGATTGACTTGCCTAGCTCACATTATTAGACGCTATCACGACTCTTGAGGGTGGAAAATACGGGGTCGTGACAATGATGAGATTGAATTGCACGCCGCAACACGTGTAATTAGGGTAGATTGTGGTGAAATAAGGGTGAAGTGTGATTGTTATTGTAATATGGTGGGATCGCGTTGCATGCCGTAACAACCTTTATGTTCATATTTTTCTTGACGGTGTTAGCTAAAACAATAGTCCGAAACTGCACCTTAAGGATTAGTAATAGCTGAGCACTGATGATGTGCTTTGAGAAGTGTATTCAGTCCTTGCAAGTTACTGTTTTATTTTATCCTGTCCTTCTTTCTGCTTTTATTTTACACAGTACACTGGTTATATTGTAAATGCATTGTCGTAGCCTCGTCACTCGTCGAGGTTAGGCTCGGCAGTTACCTGTACATGGGATCAGTTGTACTGATACTGTACTTTGCACTTCCTGTGTAGATTTTGGAGCATGTTCGTGTTGATCGAGAGGTTGACTGTAGGATTCACTCGTTTGAAGACTCAAGGTAGTCTTGTTGGCGTCCGCAGGCCCTGGCATCCTATTCTATATCCCAAACTTTGTTGTTTTCCTTATTTCGTAAACAAGTGTATTTTCTTTTTGAAAAATGCTTGTAGTAATATCTTAGAATATTCGTGGATGGTACCACCGAATTATGGGTAGTAACAATAGTGGTATATAAACAAAGAGGCTATTTACTTGCTTCCGCATTTATATCTACTTGTTTTAGCTTGTTTATTGTTGATCACTGAAACGTAAAGGAATTGGTTAGTAAAAACTCTAACGTTTGCTTGCCTAATAAGTGTAATATTAGGCGCCATCACGATTCCGATAATGGAAATTCCAGGTCGGGACATTATACGATGATGGCAACTTGGTTTTTGTTTATTGGGTTATACTCTTACTGGTGGTGTTAAAATCATTGATTAGTTATAGCTACAAATTAAATAAAAAATAGTATATCTCAAGTATTAACAATAAGATCAATTTTTTGTCTTAATTTTCTTGTTGTATATGGTTAATTGGTGCACAAATTAATTTAAAAAGTTATTAAAAATCTCTTTCCCATTAAATCTTATTGTAAGTGGCCACTGTGACAATGTTAACAATTTGCAAGCAAATATTGATAAAATATTATTTGCTGCAATGCAAAAAAAAAAACATAAAAAAATTCAGTCTTGATTTTGCAGTACTAATTAACAAATTATAGCACCTTACAAGATTAAAAATGCAGCTCTGTGTATTAAGTTCTTGTTATACGCGAGATTCAGAAAAAGACCAGATCATATGAATTTTATACGCAATCTTATCCTGTATTTTTGCAAGAGGATATTTCCATGATTGGAACCATGACCTAAATTACAGCACCTTAGAAGGTTCATTTTAGAAAGCTTAGTTTCTTTTGTCCTTTTTTCTTATATTTGTAGGGTTTTGAACTCATCCGGATATTCTAGTACATGAACATAGAATTAGGAACTGCCGAATTTAAGACGTTTTTCTAAAATCAAGTGTAACTAACTTTTGCAAAATTTTCAATAATTTAGATAGACGCAACCAAGGCTCTTCTAATTAAAAATTAACTAAGAAATTGGATATCAAGTTTTGCTAAATCATAATCATCGAATAGAATACTTACAATAGTAACATTTAATAATATTCAATGTATAGGTACTTCACCTTTTTCGTAGAGATGGTTTAAAGGAAATTAAAAAATTTATCAGCAAATCACTGCATAATTATGCTTAAGCAGTAGTTTTCGCCATGTCCTGTTAATTTTCCTTAGTTTGAGCATTTTATATTAGTGCTTTCGTTCTCTACCATAAATTTAGATATGTTATACCTACTTTCCAGGAAGGGCTACGACAGTGGCGGAGGTAGAGTGTGTGTTGGGAGCGGGTTCGACCGAACTCATTAATTTTGATTCGAATTATATATTGTCTTAAAAAATTTATTAAATATGTATAAATGATTAATTTAGAACCCAATAACTTTTAATGATTAGAATCTCCAACCCATAAGTTCGAAATCCTAGCTCCGCCTCCAATCTCACAATTCACACCATTGGAGGTCAATTTGAATTCAACTTAGGTGATTTCCTCTCTCCAATCTCACAATTCACATTACTCATCCTTGATTAATGAATGCAGGTATCTCCTACATATACAGGGTAGACCTTGGGTGAAACATATTTACAGGAAGCAAAATCAAGTGGCAGATAAGCTGGCCAAACAAGGGGCAACTCTTCCTCTGCAAGTCCCATTAGTAAATTATTCCACCTTATTTTGTCATGCACGAGTTCATAGATGATCAACGGGGAAAACTTCAGAAACGTTCCATAACTGCTACCATGAAGCTGGACCAACCCTCCTTTTGTTTAAATAGGTCGTTCAACTCTTGTAATTTTAACTTTGACATTTCAGTTGAAGTTGGTATCACTGCACGCCACTCTTTTTGTAACACTATATCACATTATGCTTCTTGTATTGTTCCTTAATATATGAAATATGCATCTTTGATTGACCCAAAAAAGATTGCTCTCGTGTACTGAAACTGATAAGAGTACATTGAATTTGTCCAGTGACAAAATGTGCAGAGCCATAGAAACCAACTACGACCAATTGACAATTAGTGATCCACGTATGAATAGACTAAACACAGGGAGCTGCATTTCTCAGCCATTAAAATTTCTTCACGTGATGACAATATAAACACGAAAATGTCGTCTTGATGGTCCATATTTTACAGAAGAGAGGACAAGATGCTAATTAAAGTGATTGAAAAGCTAGTCTTTTCTTTTACTTGTGTTGTACCATTTAATTCACTGTCCAATTTCATAGAAGACACTAGACAGTAAGATGCTTCAAAGCTAATATTTCCATACAATAAGTAGTAAAGTCTTGTGGTATGAGTGCATTAGTAGGTGAAAAAATACGAGCTATCAAAGTAGTAGTAACGCCCAAAGAAGCTCGAGCAAGATCTAATTGAAAATGAAATGAATTATTTATTGTGTCATAAAGATCCTTATGACCACAACACACAGAGGCTTTATAAACTCATACAACATCTGTTCTTTCAATTCTGGGTTCGAATTGAAAGAATTTCGGCATTTAAATATGTCTCAATCGAACTAAAGAGATGTCTATGAATTTCGGCATTTAAATATGACCATCAGTAAGTGACTATATGTTTCCCAGTAAATAGTAAATAAAGGAGTATTTTCTTTACCTTTTCCCTTTCTGGGCCTTTTTGTTGTCAACATGTGAGCTATTTTTGCCCTCCAATTTCCACCAAAATTCCTCTGCTTCCCAAAAACCTATAAGTACTACCTTTTCTACTAGTATATTAGTAGTAGCAAAAAGGGGTGTGAATTCCATCCATGACTTCTCTTTGGCTAGCTCTTGCAGTAGTTGCCTTGTGTTTTCTTCTTCTTCAACAACTGCAGAAGTTCAGTAAGAAGAAAAAGAAACTTCCACCAGGGCCAAGAGGGCTTCCACTTCTTGGAAATCTACACATGGTAGGAGAGAATCTTCACCAAGATCTTTACAAAATAGCTAAGAAATATGGCCCCATAATGACTATCCGCTTTGGTCTTGTACCAGTCATTGTTGCTTCCTCTCCTCATGCTGCAGAACAGTTCTTGAAGACTCATGATTTGGTTTTTGCCAGCAGACCGTATAATGAAGTTCCTCAGTACATGTTCTATGAACGGAGGAATCTGGTCTCTGCCAAGTACGGACCATATTGGAGAAACATGCGCAAATGGTGCACTCTGCAATTATTAAGCAATGCCAAGATCCATCAGTTTCAGCCTATGAGGAAACAAGAACTTGGAATTCTTGTGAATTTCCTCGAACAGGCTGCTTCTGAAGGCACTGTGATTGAACTTAGTGGTAAAGTTGCATCTCTTAGCGCCAACATTTCTTGTCTGATGATATTTGGGAAGAAGTACATGGACGAGGATTTTGGCGATAAGGGTTTCAAAGCTCTGATTCAAGATATACTCCACATAGTAGCACTGCCAAACTTTGCTGAATTCTTTCCCTTCGTGTATTTGATCTCCAGGGATTTGCTCATCGCATGAAGGAATTAGCTAAACTTTTTGATGAGTTCCTGGAGAGAGTTATTGATGAACATGTTCGATCCACTGAGGAGCAGAAGCAAGCAAAAGACATGGTTGATACACTGATGGATATTATGCAATCTAAAGAAGCTGAATTCGAGTTTGATCGTCGCCATATAAAAGCCATTTTGCTGGTAATGTTCACTCTAATTCCATTTCTGTTTCGAAAATATTAGGCAAGTAGTACAAGTTCATTTCCCCTTGAGGAAATGGTATTAAGAAAAGGGGAACACATAAAACACATATATTCATTCTCTAGTTTGAGCTTATAAATATTTTGAGATATTACTACAGTATTAGTTATCTTATCGTATATCACATGCTGCAAAACTAGTATCTTATGTTGGTATAACAATTTTATCACAAAGTCATTGACGATTTCTATAAATGATTTTATTCACTCTATAATTTCACTTGTTATAGGTCCACAGGGATATAAATAGTTCTGTTTATGTAATGATACTGAACTTTGCTCCATGTTATACACCGGTTTATCCAGTGAAATCCTATAAGTAGGGTCTGAAGAGGGTAAGTGTGTACACATACTTTACCCCTGCCTTGCGAAGGTAGAAAGGTTGTTCCTAATAGACGCTAAGGTAAAGTAAAGATGCAAAAGAATGTACTAACATAAGCAGTAACAATAGCAGGGTAAGATGAGAAGATAACCAAAGACGAAAGAAACAACAAATAGTGGTACAATTTGGGAATAAGAAAATATGAGAATAAAATCTTTACTTGACTGACCAACTCTAATCTAGTGGCATTCTCTGAAATTATATAGAAATAGTGATAGGACAATTGTTCTATGTGTAATATGCTGTATTATTTTTTCTGGCCTTCTCTTGAACTGTAGAAAGCAAACTCAGCTGAGTTTTCTAATTTATATATGTAGGACTTGCTGATAGCTTCAAGGGATGCTTCATCAACAACAATTGAATGGATTCTAACGAAACTTTTAAGGCACCCTGAAGTGATGAAGAAACTCCAGAATGAGTTGGAACAAGTAGTTGGTAAAAACCGGATGGTAGAAGAATCAGACTTAGAAAACCTACATTATTTGGACATGGTCATAAAAGAAAGTTGTAGGCTCCATCCCGTTGCGCCATTATTACTTCCTCATGAATCTATTGAAGATTGCACAGTTGATGGTTTTCATTTACCTAAAGGATCCCGTCTTTTGCTTAATGTTTGGGCAATAGGGAGAGATTCAGACACTTGGATTGAACCAGAAAAGTTCAAACCTGAGAGGTTTCAAGGAAGCAATATTGATCTTCGAGGACGAAATTATGAACTTTTACCATTTGGCTCTGGGAGAATTCACTGCCCTGGTTTGCAGTTAGGGCTCACCATCGTGCGTTTGGTGGTTGCACAATTGGTTCACTCCTTTGATTGGGAGCTACCAAATGGCGTGCTGCCAAAAGATATTGACATGACGGAAAAATTTGGATTAGTAACAGCTAGAGCTCGACATCTAATGGTGATTCCTACTTATCGACTGCATATGAAGTAAAATGCAAATGTTAAAATAAGTCAAGGAGATGCACTGCCTTTTAGTTTGAATAAGATGAGGATTAAGACAAAAAAGGAGGGCATTTGTTTTATTTCCTATAGTATGTAGTGTGAAGAAAAAACAACTTCCCAAATTCCGGAAATTGCTTTCTTAGAGTAGTGAATTATGCTTCACTAGCCCAAGACTCACAACCACAATTGAAGAAGAACGAAGAAGAAAATATAGCTCCAAAAATACTAGAACTAAGAAAGTGGAAGACTTACTTGAATAACTTGGAGAATACTTTATTAACTCAAGAAGACTTGGATTTTTTTGGATGATACAAATGTGGAGGAAGGGGTGGGTATATATAGGCTTTCCACCTCCTCAATGGACGGTCATGATCTATTTAATCCTACGGTGGAGATTCATCTTCTAGAATACTCCACACTTTTCTTACAAAATATCTAGATATTTTTATCACCTACACTAATCTAGAAATACCTCTCCTAACTTCTATAATATTCTACACTATTCTATAATTTTCCAAAAGTTACACTTTAATTTCAACACTCCCCCTTAAAGTGAACTTTTGGAGACAAGTCCAAGCTCGCCACGGAGATCCTCGAATGGTCCTTTGGAAAGAGACTTTGTAAAGATGTCTGCAACGTTATCATTACTCCGAACCTCCAATGCTTCAATGGTACCATCTAGAACCTTCTCTCGGATGAAATGATGCGCAATCTCAATATGTTTTGTTCTTGCGTGACACACCGGATTAGTAGCCAACTTTATAGCGCTTTGATTGTCACCAAGAAGTTTTGTAGGCTTATGAATTGGTGAGAATACATCCCCAACAAGCCGACGAAGCCACGTGCATTCCTGAGCAGCAAGAGTAGAAGCCTTGTATTCCGCTTCAGTAGTAGAGAGCGAGACCGAGTCTTGCTTTTTACTGCACCAAGAAACACATGCTGAACCACAGGAGAATACATAACCGGAAGTTGATCTGCTATCATCTAAGTCACCTCCTAGATCAGCATCAGTGAACCCATGTAGTGAAAAATCAGCTCCTTTCTTGTAAAGAAGTCCCATGTCATATGTTGAGTTCACGTATTTCAATATGCGCTTCGCCGCTTCAAAGTGAGGTTTCCGTGGCTCTTGCATATGGCGACTAACAAGTCCAACAGAAAATGAAATGTCTGGCCTTGTAATAGTCAAGTAGATCAAGCTACCAACAAGAGCCCGATAAGGACGTGGATCTGGTAAAAGCTTTCCTTCATCACGCCTAATTTTTATGTTAGGCTCAAGAGGAGTAGAGCAATGCTTACTTGTGTTTATTCCAAACCTGTCCACAAGCTTCCTCGCATAGCTTTCTTGTGAAAGAAATATTCCATCTTTCACATATTTCACTTCCAAACCAAGAAAGTGACGAAGCTCTCCCAAATCTTTCATTTCAAATCTGATCGAGAGTTCAGCTCGCAGTTTTGCAACCTCCTGTTCGTTATTACCTGTAATAATCACATCATCCACATATAGTAGCACAATCATGTGGAGCGTACCTTGCTTCTTCACGAACAGGCTAGAATCTGAGTCTGATGCAAGATAGCCACAAAATTGCAAGTATTCAGCAATCTTTCCGTACCATGCTCTGGGAGCTTGCTTGAGTCCATAAAGCGCTTTCTTCAGCTTGCATACATAGTCTGGATGAGTAGGAGAAATGTAGCCCAAAGGTTGTTCCATGTAGATATCCTTATCAATCTCGCCATACAGGAAAGCTTCTTCACGTCAGGCTGACATAGCTTCCACCCAAGTGATGCCGCCAAGGAGATCACAACTCGAACTGATGTCATCTTCGCCACTGGGCTAAATGTCTCCTCATAGTCTTCTCCATAAACTTGAGAGAATCCTCGTGCAACCAGCCTTGCTTTATATCTATCAATGCTCCCATCTGCCTTCTTCTTTAGTTTATACACCCACTTGCAAGATACCGGTTTCACATCCTTGGTCTTTGGCACAAGATCCCAAGTTTCATTTTTCACAAGTGCGTGCATCTCCTCATTCATAGCTTCTTCCCATTCCTTAACACCTTTTGCTTCATTATAGGAAGAAGGCTCATTTTCATAAATAGGACCGGCACTGAAGCAATGATAGATGCTTACCATGTTGCCATCTCGGTAGCGAATATGTTTGATGACTTGCCTTCCATATCGAGTTGTCCTTTGACCATTTGTCTCCTCCAGGTTGATATTTTCCCTTTGTTCATCCACGCCAGAAGTAACCTTGCTCCCCCTATCACCAGAATCTCTTGCTTCTGAAGATGACGTACTATTATACGTCATTGGTGATGATGGCGATGATGAAATATTGGAGCAAGGAGCTGAAGAAGTCACCGGAAAGCTTACGGGCATCTCTTCATGTTCTATAGCTGGTGAAGGAGCATCTCCAGGAACACCACCTGGACTGTAGTAGGAAGAGATTTCATCAAATACTATATCCCGAGATACTTTGCACTTGCCTGTCTCGGGATCCATGCATTTCCAGCCTTTCTTCCTTTCATTATAACCGATGAAGATGCACTTCCTTGCCTTAGCATCTAGTTTATTTCTTTGTGAATCTGGAATGTGGACGTAGCAGATCGATCCAAAGACCTTAAAGTCTTTCACATTTGGCTTCTCGTTGTAGAGCATTTCGTACGGGGACTTCATATTAATCGGACTGAGTGGTACCCGATTAATCACATATGCCGCACAAGCCATACCTTCGGCCCAAAGAACTTTGGGCAAATGTTTAGCATATAACCAGCTCTTACATGTCTCAGTAAGATGTCGAATCTTCCTCTCTGCAATGCCATTTTGCTGAGAAGTGTTTGCACATGTGAGCTGCCTTCGTATTCCCTGCCTCGAGCAGAATTGATTAAAATCCCCGGAAGTATATTCTCCCCCACTATCAGTCCTCAACCGTTTTATCTTCCTCTGAAACTCACCTTCGACCTTCTCCTTGAACTCCAAAAATCTGGAAAATACTTCAGATTTTTGCACCACGAAATATACCCAAGTATATCGTGTGTAATCATCAACAAATACCACCATATAGCGATAACCAGAGAAGGTAGGTGTACGTGTAGGACCCATCACATCACTGTGAATGAGTTCTAGTGGTGCCTCATATCTTGTTTGGGATCTATCAAATGGAAGACGATGCGCCTTACCATATTGACACCCTTCGCATAATGTTCCACTACCAAAAGTAGTAATATGAGGCAAACCATCAACCAAATTTTTGTTTACCATGACTTTTAACTTATCCATATTAAGGTGCCCCAGTCTAGCATGCCAAAGTGATGCATTATCATTCGTGCTCATCTTGTCAATATAAGATGTAGATGCTGACAAAACAAATAAATCTTTAACTCGCTTACCGGTGTGAACGACATCTCCTTCCACCTTAGTGATATTTCGGAAGAACTTCACTCCATTTGGCTCGAACAGAACATAGTGCCCAGCATCCACAGCGTTAGCCACCGAGAAAAGATTCTTCCTCATCCCAGGTACATGATACACACTCTTCATAGTGATAGGATCTCCGCCATTGTTGAGAATAATTGTACCCTCCTTTTCTACCGGATAAACAGTATTATCCGCGGTGAGAATAGCTTCGTTACCTTTATGTTTCTGAAGAGATGTGAACTTTGAGTCATCTCCGGTAAGGTGATGACCGCAACCAGAATCCACGATCCAGTCATCCTTGAAGTTGATGCTAGCGTAAGCATTTACCGAGGTAGTTTCCGTTGAGAAGCAACCACCCCAATTCTCTTCGGTTTGTTCTGCTTTATCAGCAACATTTCCTCCCTTTAGCTTCACCTTACAATTCTTCTTGATGTGTCCAGGCAAGTTACACCGATAGCATCGAATAGTGCTTCTTTTCCCGTTGGCACTCTTTGGTGGCTCTCCCCCTTCATCTTTTCTTCTCTCTCTTTCATTCTTCTTCTCTGGTCTATAGACTTTCTTCTTTCCAAAGAATAAGGCGTCACCTTGAAAGGATAAGGAGACTCCGGCCATTTGTTTTGCTAGAGACTCTTGAGAAGAGAGAAGATTCTCAAACTCAACAAGAGAGGGTTGATTAGCCCACCCCTGAATAGAAGTGACAAAAGGAATATATTCTTTGTTTAATCCTCGAATAATATTCCTTTTCATTCGAGCCTCCGAAATAGGTTCCTCCGGATCAAGAGCAGAAATTTTCGAACAAATATTTTTAATTTTTAAGAAAAATTCGGAGATTGAGAGCTCACCTTGAGTAGTTCGTGCCAACTCATTCTCTAAGTATTGCAGCCGAGCAACGTTCTTCTTGTTAAGCAATGCACTTAGAGTATCCCAAATCTGAGATGCAGACTTACACCCAACAATGTGGTCAAATAGATCGTGAGAGATTGATCTCTTCAACACGAATTCCGCCTTTGCATTTGAAGTCCTCCACTTCTTTACGGTATCGACATTAGTATCCGTGGGTGTAGGGGCAACCTTGTTGTCTCCACCAACAACCTCCCATAAATCTTCTCCAAGAAGATAAGATTTCATGCAAGACTTCCATACCTTGTAATTGGATTGATTAAGCACCTCAATTCCAAGGCCGACAACTCTTCCACTTGAATCCATTTTTGGAACGCCAACGAACTTCTTCACCAAGAGTGACTTGACAAGATTCCAAGCTAACACCCTTGTAGCTCTGATACCATGTTAAGAAAAACAACTTCCCAAATTCCGGAAATTGCTTTCTTAGAGTAGTGAATTATGCTTCACTAGCCCAAGACTCACAACCACAATTGAAGAAGAACGAAGAAGAAAATATAGCTCCAAAAATACTAGAACTAAGAAAGTGGAAGACTTACTTGAATAACTTGGATAATACTTTATTAACTCAAGAAGACTTGGATTTTTTTGGATGATACAAATGTGGAGGAAGTGGCGGGTATATATAGGCTTTCCACCTCCTCAATGGACGGTCATGATCTATTTAATCCTACGGTGGAGATTCATCTTCTAGAATACTCCACACTTTTCTTACAAAATATCTAGATATTTTTATCACCTACACTAATCTAGAAATATCTCTCCTAACTTCTATAATATTCTACACTATTCTATAATTTTCCAAAAGTTACACTTTAATTTTAACATGTAGAACGTATTTTCGAACAAGTACCATTCTTATATTTCTTCTAAGTTTTCCTTACGAAACACCAGAACATGAATAACGTATCTAAGTTCAATTCATCGCCTCATAAATATATACACAACAACAACAATAATCACCCAGTAAAATCTCACAAGTAGGGTATGGGGAGGGTAGTGTATATGCAGACCTTATCCTATGAAAGACCCTCGGCTCAAGACGACGAAAAAAAACACTTACCATCAACAGAAAACCAAAAAATAATGACAGCATTATAAGAACCAGAAAATAGATGACAAGCAACAATAATAACCAGTAAATAAGGCCCGGCACAATGAAAACGGAAACACAACATTAACCACAAGCAGTAAATGACAAAACCCTATCTGACTATACTAACACCGGTACGATAGTGTGAACACTACATTAGCCACAACAATATATAGAAATATTTGTGCTAGCACATACTATAAGGACATATTTATCTTTCACCCTAATACCAAATATACACAAGGTTTTGCCGATTTATTGTATGCCAGTAGTTTATTGCTGGATTATTGATCGTTTACCTTTATTTTTTCGCATCAAAAAAAGGACGAATACGTTACATCCAATCAGATGAACAAACCAAAGCATTAGAATCTTAAGCTTTACCTCCATTAATGTTGGTCGATAGTGGAAGATGCTACAACAAACGAAATGCAGAGACATTTCTGGTAAATGTCGGAACGAACATCGTTTCACATTTCGTAGTAGAGAATTGAACTAATGAACTTTGGAATGGGTGCTGGATTTCTCTCCAAAATGCTTTAATTTGGAGCGAAAAATGGAAGAGACTCTGATATCTAAAAATGAAATGAAGATGCAAATAATTGGGATTTGCTAACATTTAGTTGAATAAAAAAATTATGTAAATCGTAACAGTGCTATATCGACCAAACTTCTAAAATCTTATTATAAATAATATTTTTTTCAGAAGTATTTTAAAAGAAGTACTTATAATAATAAGCAATTTATTTTTTAGTAATCAAGTTAAAAAGTAATTTTGAACAACAATTAATAGTAACCATGTTGCTTAAAAAATATTTCTAAAAACCTGTTTGGATGTGCGGACTCACCAGGTTAGATAAGATTAAGAATGAAGTTATTCGAGAGAAGGTGGGGGTGGCCCCGGTGGATGAGAAGACGCGAGAGGCGAGGCTGAGGTGGTTCGGGCATGTGCGGAGGAGAAGTCCTGATGCCTCGGTGAGGAGTTGTGAGCGCCTGGCGATTGTCGGCGTTCGGCGAGGCAGGGGGAGGCCCAAGAGGTATTGGGAAGAAGTGATTAGGCATGATATGGCTAGAATGCGGGTTTCCGAGGACATGACTCTTGACAGGAATATCTGGAGGTCTAGTATCAGTGTTGTAGGATAGGGGCTCCTAGAGTTTTTGTACTTCTCACCCGGGGTTGGGTGAGGCTTGGCAGGGCTATCCATAGATGATTTGTGTTTTGGAGTGTCTCCCTTATGGTAGTTTATTTATGGTAGTTGCTGTATGATATTATTGCATGCTATTTTTTTATGGCTCTTATATTTATATAATTATTTACGCTATTTCTACTGGAGTTAATAATGCTCTTTTGTTTTTGTTTTTTGTTTTTCCTTTCCTTCACTGAGCCGAGGGTCGATTGGAAACAGCCTCTCTGTCCTTTCGGGTAGGGGTAAGGCTCGTCTACATATTGCCCTCTCCAGACCCTACTTTGTGGGACTATACTGGATAGTTATTGTTATTATTGTTTTGCTTGACTAAGCTGTCTCGAGGAAAAGGTACTTTTTGTAATTAAAAAAAAGTATCTATTTAGAAATTTAAGATATTTGGCCAAACATAAAAATACATGTGAGTAATAGCATAAGTTATTTTTCTACTTTCGGAAAGAAGTTAAATATTCTTTCTTCCAAGAGAGAAGCAAAAAATTATTTTTTTTAAGATAAAAATATCTTAACCATAAATCTACATTTTTAAAATTATCCCTCGTGAATTCACCTTTTTCCTTTACCTCTTTTATTTCTCCAATTCCTTTCTTCTCTCTTTGTCTTTTTTGTTTTTACCGTATTTTTATTCTTTTTATCATGGGGATGACACATACCACATTTATTTCCCCAACCTACTATAGGATTCTCTTTTATTCCCCAACCTGCAAGTTTTTCCTCAGTTTTCATGTGAACGATATTACATATTACTCTATTGAGATTGTCTTTATTTATCATTTGCACCCGCAAATATTACGGGTGTCGTATGACCCCTTCTCTTTGTTTAAAGTGTAATGAATACCACATTATTTATCCAATCCCAATTTCTTTAATAAAGTGTATATAACGCATCAATATTTACTTGTGATATGTTATAATTTGTTTAACTATTTTTTATTTGTTATCTTATTTTGTTTATCCACTTCTTTCTTTCTTTTTTCATTTCTTTTTCCCTTCTATTTCTCTTTCCTCTAACCTCCCCCTTTTGGTCCTTGTCGACCAACCTCTATGTGACGACCCAGCTGATCGTCTTAAGAATTAATGCCCTATTCCCTATTAACTGCTTTCCCTAAATGTGTTTCTGCTATTTTGGTTCGGTAAGTCGTTTGGTTTTGAGTTTTGGGACACTTAGTCCCTAAACGAGAGCTTAAATGTTGAAAGTTATCCGTAGTCGCAACAGTGTGAAGACGGCCTCAAAATGGAAATTCGATTGTTCTGTTCGCTTCATTGGATAATTTTAGGGTTTGGAGCGTGTTCCGAATGTGTTTTGGAGGTACGTAGCTAATTTAGGCTTGAAATGTCGAAATTTTAATTTTTGAAGTTTTCGATCCGATAGTGAAATTTTGACCCGAGTGTCATAATAGAATTACATAAGTTGCAATAGTTCTGTTATGTCATTTGGGATGCCTGCGTAAAATTTAAGGTTATTCAGATGTGGTTTGGTTAGGTTTTTTATCGAATATTTTGAGAAAAATTGGAGTTCTTAGGCTTAAATCCTTGATTAATTCGCGTTACCGATATTGCTTAGGTGGTTTAATGATTGGTACAAGTTTGAATGATATTTTAGGTTATGTTGGTGATTTTGGTTGAAGTCTAAGGGGCCTCAGGTGTGTTTCGGACGCTCAACAAGTCATTTTGAGTTGTTAACAAGTGGCAGAAATTCAGGTTCAGGTGTTGCAGACTTTTTCTTCTTCGCCGATCGCATAGTTTAATCCCAAAGCAGGCCAATTATTTCTTCGCGATCGCATTACCTGGACCGCGATCTCATAATGACGCCCCTTCCTTCTTCACGTTTGCATTCCTTTACTCGCGTTCGCATAGTAGAAATTGAGCATGTGGCTTAGTGGTCATTTTCCTCTTTGTGATCACGTGATCTTGTACGCGAACGCATAGGTCTTCTTCTTCATCTTCTGGGATCACATGCCTTAAGCTGCGTTTGCATAGCCCAATTTTTGGAGCCATAAACTTTTACTCTTCGCGATCGCAGACGATTTACTGCGATCGCAATGAACAAATCTGCCTGGTCAGATATAAAATTTCAAAAATGAGGGTTTAGCCATTTTTACCAAAACATAAGCTTGGGAGCTCGGATTTGAGCGGGAATTCGAGGGGTTTTCAGATATATTAATTGGGTAATGATTCTAAAATCCTTTTTGCTTGTAACCCACTAATCCAAACATGAATTCCTCCTTTAATTTTGAATTTTCAATAAAAAGTTGATAAAATTTCATTGGCTGATTTATTGAGTTTTGATCGGGCATTTGACATCGGATTTTGATAATTATAATATGGTTGGACTCGTGAGAGTATGAGATTTCTGAAAATGTTAATTTCACTAGATTCCAAGACGTTGGACTAAGGGGCGTTTTGATCATTTTACCTAATTTCGCGGCTTAGCGTTGAATTAAATCGTAGAATCAGTTGCTTGAGATGTTATATGCATTATTTAATTGAATTGAATATATTTGGGGCATTTGGAGTGGGATACTCGTGGCAAAAGCGAGGTTTCAAGTTGATTTTTGAGCCGATTCGAGGTAGTGACTTGTCTAACCTTATGTAGGGGACCTTTCCCTTAGGATTGGTATATTTGGTAGCTGAATTACCTTGTGCATGAGGTGACGACCACGTACTTGTGCAAATTGTTGGAAATCTGGTTTTTCTTAAAGTATTTATTAGCATGTCTCTTTTCCTACTTTATCATACTTGTGAATTTAGCATATGGTTAGCTAGACGAGCATGTTTAGTTGACTTAAATTGCTTATTTACTTAAATTGACTTGATTGCACTACGTGAAGCATGTTAGACTAGAAGTACTTGTTTTCCATGATGAGAAATTTAATTTCTAAATATCTTCTTGTTGTTGTTGCGTATTTACATTGGGACTACGGATGTGGGATTCCGTTAGCTCCCCCTTGTTTGTTTACTTTGGGACTACAGGTTAGATTCCCGGTAGATCCTCCTACACAGTTATATAGAACTATGGGAATGCACCTAGTATATTCCCCTATTACTAGGTATTTACACTTGGGACTACGAATCGGGGTTTCGGTAGATTCCCGCGCTTTGATAATTGGACTATGGGACGATATCCCAGAGATCCATTGGACAGTTGCTGAAAGGGACTACAGGATGGTATCCCGGGAGATACTCGTTGTTGCCAATATTATTGAGCTGTTCTTATTTACGTGTTTACTCTGTTCTTGTTTAATTGTTGTTGCCTTGTATAACATGTCTTATTTCAGTGATGTACTTATTTATATTGTCTATTTCATGCTGTTAAAACTTATATTATGTTTAACCTCAGTAGGGCCCTGGCCTTCCTTGTCACTACCCAATCGAGGTTAGGTTTGGCACTTACCGAGTACCGTTGTGGTGTACTCATGCGCTTTTTGCGTATGTTTTTCATGTGCAGATCTAGGTACGTCGGCACAGGCTTACAATCCTTGAGGCAGGGAGCACTTTGGAGTCTTCAGGGTACATCTGCCGCATCCGTAGACCGAAGAGTCTCCTTCCTTACACTATCTTGTAGGGTTAACCTTCATTTGTACTATTGATGTAGACATTTCTGGAGATTAGAGCACTTAACTGTATTCCTTATAGCATGGGTTTCCGTGAGTTTCCGGGTTTTGGGATATTATTGTAGGTCTCACTGATGTTGAGTTGTATATGCGAGCGATATCTTATATATTGTGTCTTCCAGTTGTTTAGATTAATTATTTATTTCGCAATTCAATTATTTTCTGCATTATTAGGCTTTCCTAGTCGAAGATACTAGGTGCCGTAACGACATGTTCACAGAGGGTGAACTGGGATCGTGAAAATTTTGTATAAGAGCTCTAGGTTCATAATTGCATGCAGTGCTAGTTCAGCCCGATGGCATGGTAGCAGCTTCCGAGCAAGAGCAGCTGAGGATTGAGAGGTTCAAGAGGTACAAGACTCCTGAGTTCAGTGGTCTAGCATCGGAAGATGCTCTGGGATATCTTTATGAGTGTTACCTTATTTTTCGTACTATGGGTATTTCTGGATCGAGCGAGGTTTCTTCACTACTTTCCAGCTTCGAAGAGCTGCCTATGATATGCGGTGCACTAAAGAGTTAGACAGTCCAGATGCGGTTGCTTCACTGACTTGGGCTCATTTTTTGAATCTGTTCCTGAGAGAGTATGTTCTATAGAGTGTCAGGGACGCATGGCGGGCAGATTGTGCCAGGGTGCTAGGACTGTTTTAGAGTATATTGTCCGTTACACCAGTTTGTCTAGGCATGCACCAGACTTGGTTGCTACTGTTCGCGAGAGGATTCGCCGGTTTATTGACGGGTTTATTCCTCCCATCAGATCTGGAATGGATCGTGAGTTGGAGATGGACATTTCTTAAGAGTAGGTGGTGAGAATTTCTAGAAGGATTGAGGGTGTGCATGCTAGGGAGAGAGAGAGGAGAAGGAGGCCAAGAGGTTTTGAGAGTCGGACCATTTCTCAGTTACCCATAACCAAGCTTCAGGTCGACATGGCAGGGGTTATATGAGTCACCCCATTCATTCAGCTCTTCCAGCAACCAGTAATGCTCCACCTCCTCCTAGACCTCAGGAGCCTTACTATGCACCTTGGTTTCTAGCACGCCTTCTGCGCGTGGTGCTTTCAGAGGTCAGTCCTGCAGCCCTAGACCTAGCAAGTCACAACCACCACTTCCTCTCAAGGCTTGTTTTGAGTGCGGTGACACATGCCATATGGTCATAGATTGCCCTAGACTTGGGAGGGTTGCACCTTCATAGACTTCTTAGCCACAGCATACCCTACAAAGTTCCCAAGCTATGTTTCCAATACCATCTTCCCAATAGCCATCTAGGGGTGGAGGATGGGGAGATAGTGGTCGCCCTAAAGCGGGAGGCTAGGCCAGATACTATGCCATTCCTGCCCTTATCGAGGTTGTTGCCTCAGATTCTATCATCACATGATTATACTGGTTTCTAACAGAGATACATCGATTCTATGTGATACAGGCTCAATTTATTCTTATGTGTCTTGTTATTTTGCTCCGTATTTGGGCGTACCCCGAGATTCTTTGAGTTTCCCAGTTTATGTTTCTACTTCTCTGGGAGATTCTCTAGTTGTGGACTGCTTTTGTTTGTCGTGTTCGGTTACTATTCGTTGTTTTGAGACCAGAGCCGATTTATTTCTACTTAGCATGGTTGAATTTGACATTATTTTGGGCATGGACTAGTTGTCGCCCCATTATGTTATCCTTGATTGTCACGCCAAGACCGTGACGCTGACTATGCTTGGTGTACCTCGTGTTGAGTGGAGTGGTAGTGTAGTTCACACTCCCAGTAGAGGTATCTCTTTCCTTGAAGCTCAGCGTATGGTTTAGCAGGGGTGTGACACATATTTAGCTTATGTGAGAGATGTTAGCATTGATACACCTTCAGTTGATTCAGTCCTAGTAGTATTGGATTTTTCCAATGTGTTTCCAGCTGATCTTCTAAGCATGTTGCCTGATAGAGATATTAATTTTGGCAGTGATCTATTGCCGGGCACTCAGCACAATTCCATCCCTCCGTATTGTATGGATCCTCCTGAGTTGAGATTAGTTACAGGAATTGCTTGATAAGGGTTTTATTTGACCCAATGTTTCACTATGTGGTGCTCCTGTCTTGTTTGTGATGAAAAATGATTGTTCTATGTGTATGTTTATCCATTACTGCTAGTTTAACAAGGTTACAGTGAAGAACCGGTATCTTTTGCCTCGTATTGATGATCTAATTGACCAGTTTCAGGGTGAACAAGTGTTTTCTAAGATTGACATACGCTCAAGTTCCATCAGTTGAAGATTCGGGAGCCAGATATCCCGAAGACTGCCTTCAGGACTCACTATGGTCACTACAAGTTTCTTGTTATGTTATTTGGGTTGACCAATGCCCCAACAACTTTTATGCATTTGATGCACATTGTGTTCTAGCCCTATCTTGGTTCGTTCGTCATTATTTTTATTGATGATATTTTGGTGTATTCCCGAAGTTGGGAAGATTATGAGCAACACCTGAGGACCGTGCTTCAGACTCTAAGAGAGAAGAAGCAATATGTGAAGTTCTTGAAATATGAGTTTTGGTTAAATTCAGTGGCATTCTTAGGCCATGTGGTATCGAGAAAGGGTATTCAGATTGATCCGAAGAAGGTATAAGCCATGCATAGTTGGTGCAGACCGTCCTCAGCTACAGAGATTCGTTGTTTCTTGGCTTGGTGGGCTACTACATCGTTTTGTTGAGGAGTTTTCATCAATTACAGCCCCTATAACCAGAGTGACCCAGAAGGGTGCTCCATTTCAATGGACAGAGGAGATTGAGACGAGCTTTCAGAAGCTTAAGACAGCTTTGACTACTGCCCCAGTTTTGATATTGCCTACTGGTACTGGTGGGGATCTTATGCAGTCTTTTGTGATGCCTCGAGGGTTGTTCTTAGAGCAGTATTGATGCAGGACGGTAGGGTAATTGCCTATGCGTCCATACAATTACAGATACATGAGAAGAACTATCCTTTTCACGACCTTGAGTTAGCTACCATTGTTCACGCCCTGAAGATTTGGTGCCATTATTTATGCGGGGTTCCCTACGAGATTTATACTGACCAACGGAGCTTGCAGCATTTGTTCAAACAAAAGGATCTAAATTTGCGCCAGAGGATGTGGTTAGAGCTGCAGAAAGATTATGAAATCACTATTTTATATCACCCGGGCAAGGCCAATGTAGTGCTTGATGCCTTGAGTCACCGGGCGGAGAGTTTGGGCAGTTTGGCATATTTACCAGCATCATAGAGGCCTATGGCAATGGATGTTCAGGCCTTAGTTTCTCGGTCTTTCTTATTTGATCATATCAGGGAGAGGCAGTATGATCACCCTCATTTCTATTCCTCATGGACAAGGTTTGGCACGGGTATGCCAGAGATGTGACTATTGGAGATGATGGAGTGTTAAGGATGCAGGGTCAGATTTGTGTACCCAATGTTGATAGGCTTCGAGAGATGATTCTGGAGGAGGCCCATAGTTTGTGGTATTCTATCCATCAAGGTGTCGCAAAGATGTATCAGGATTTGAGGCAGCACTATTGGTGGAGGTGGGTGAAGAAAGATATAGTTGGATTTGTAGCTAAGTGCCTCAACTGTCAGCAGGTTAAGTGTGAGCACCAGAGACCATCTGGGTTGCTTCAGCAGATAGAGATTCTGGAGTGCAAGTGGGAGCGGATCACCATGGACTTTGTAGTTGGACTCCCACGTAGGTTGAAGAAGTTTGATGCTCTTTGGGTGATTGTGGATCGGCTGACCAAGTCCGCTCATTTAATTCCTATGTGTACTACCCATTTATAGGATTAGTTGGCAGAGATTTATATCTGGGAGATTTTTCATCTGCATGGCATTCCAGTTTCCATTATCTCAAATAGAGGTACTCAGTTCACATCGCGGTTTTGGAGGGTCGTTCAGTGTGAAATGGGCACTCAAGTAGATTTAAGCACAACATTTCACCCTCAGACGGACGGAAGTCCTAGCGCACCATTCAGATTCTTGAGGATATGCTCCGTGCATGTGTGATTGAGTTTGGAGGATCTTGGGATCAGTTCTCGCCATTGGCAGATTTTACTTACAACAACAACAACTATCAGTCTAGCATTCTGATGGCACCGTATGAGGCTTTGTATGGTAGGCGGTGCACATTTCCGGTGGGTTGGATTGAGCCGAGCGAGGCTAGAAGTTTGGGCACAAATTTGGTTCACGATGCTTTGGAGATGGTTAAGGTGATTCAGGATAGAATCCGCACATCTCAGTCCCGACAGAAGAGCTATGCGGACCAGAAGGTTCGTGATGTTTCCGATATGGTTGGAGAGTGGGTTCTGCTTTGGGTTTCGCCTATGAAGGGCGTTATGAGATTTGGAAAGAAAGGGAAGTTGAGTTCGAGGTTTATTGGCCCTTTTGAGACATTGAGGCATGTTGGGGAGGTTGCTTATAAGCTTGCCTTACCTCCCATCTTGGCAGGACTTCATCTAGTATTTTATGTTTCGATGTTCCGGAGGTATCACGGTGATCCGTCGTACGTGTTGGATTTTTGTTTAGTCCAGTTTGACGAGGATCTATCCTATATTGAGGATCCAGTGGCTACACTGGACAAGCAGGTCAGGAAGTTGAGGTCAAAGAACATTGCTTCAGTAAAGGTTCAATGGGGGGGTCAGCTGGTCGAGGAGGGAACCTGGGAGACCGAGCAGGATATGTGTAGGCATTACCCTCACCTTTTCACTACTTCAGGTATGTCTCTATCCTTGTTCGAGGACGAACGGATGTTTAGATGTAAGAGGATATGACAACTCGACCGGTCATCTTAAGAATTGACTCCCCGATCCCCTATTAACTACTTCCACCAAGTTTGTTTCTACTATTTTGGTTTGTTGGGACGTTCGATTTTGAGTTTCGGAGAGTTTTGGGACACAGTCTCTAAATGAGAGCTTATGTGTTGGAAAGTTATCCCTGGTTGGAACAGTGTGAAGACGGACTCATAATGGAAATCAGATGGTTCCGTTAGCTTTGTTAGGTGATTTCGGGGTTGCGAGCGTGTTCGGAATGTGTTTTGGAGGTCCGTAGCTAATTTTGGCTTGAAATGCCGAAGTTTGAGTTTTTAAAGTTCCCTGTCCGATAGTGAGATTTTGATCCTAGGGTCGGAATAGAATTGCAGAAGTTGTAGTAGTTTTGTCATGTCATTTGGGATGCAGTGTAAACTTTCAGGTCATTCAGACATGATTTTCTTAGGTTTTTTATCGAAAACGTTATTTGCAGAAAATTGGAGTTCTTTGGCTTAAATCCTTGATTAGTTCGATTTTTCGATATTGTTTAAGGTGGTTTAAGTATTGGCATAAGTATTAATGATGTTTTAGGTTATGTTGGTGCTTTTGGTTGAGGTCCTAGGGGCTTCGGGTGTATTTCAGATGCTCAACGGGTCGTTTTGAGTTGATAACAAGTTGCAAAAACTTAGGTTCAAGTGTTGCAGACTTTTCTTCTTCGAGATTGCAGCCATCCATTCGTGATCGCATAGTGTGATTCCAGAGGGGGCCAATTCCTTATTCACGAACGCATTAACTGGATCACAATCGCATAGTGATGTCCTTTCAATCTTCACATTTGCAATCCTTTACTCGCGTTCGCATAGTAATAATTGAGCATGTGGCTTAGTGGCCATTTTCCTCTGCGCGATCGCGTGGCCTTGTACGCGAATGTATTGGTCTGCTTCTTCCTCTTCTATGATCACATGCCTTAAGCTGCATTCACATAGGCCAATTTTTGGAGCCCTAAACTTTTACTCTTCGCGATCGAAGACGATTTTCTGCGATCCAAATGAACAAATCTGCGTGGTCAGAAATAAAATTTCAAAAATGAGGGTTTAGCAATTTTTACCAAAACTTAAGCTTGGAGCTCAGATTTGAGCAAGATTTCAAGTGGTTTTTAGAGATATCGATTGGATAATGACTCTAAGCTCATTTTTTGCGCGAACCCACTAACACAAGCATGAATTCCTCCTTTAATTTTGGATTTTGAGTGAAAATTTGATAAATCTTCATAGAGCGAATTATTGAGTTTTGATTGGGCATTTGACTCCATTTTGATAATTTTAGTATGGTTAGACTTGTGAGAGTATGAGGTTTCTAATAATTTTAATTTCACCCGATTCTTAGATTTTGGCCTCAGCGGCATTTTGGTCATTTTACTTAATTTTGCGTCTTAGCTTTGGATTAAATCGTACAATCAGTTGCTTGAGATGTTATTTAACTTATTTAATTGAATTGAATAGATTTGGGCCATTTAGAGTCGGATACTCCTGGCAAAAGCGTGGTTCCTAGTTGATTTTTGAGCTGGTTTGAGGTAAGTGGCTTGTCTAACCTTGTGCAAGGGATCTTCCCCTTAGGTTTGGTATATTTTGGTAACTGAATTGCCTTGTGCATGAGGCGACGAGCGCGTACTTGTGCAAGTTGTTGGAAATCTGGTTTTTCTTAAGTATTTATTAGCATGTTTCCTTTCCTGCTTTATTATACTTGTGAATTTAACATGTGGTTAGCTTGAAGAGCATGTTTAGTTTACTTAAATTGCTTATTTTCTTAAATTGCTTTGATTGCACTACGTGAAGTATGTTTGGCTAGATTTCTCCAGATCTTGTTGTTGTTGCATATTTACATTGGGACTACAGATGTGGGATTCCGGTAGCTTTCCCTTGTTTGTTTACTTTGGGATTATGGTTATATTTCCGGTAGATCCCCTTGCAAAGTTATATGGAACTACGGGAATGCACGCGGTCGACTTCTCCAGTACTCGGTATTTCCATTTGGGACTATAGACCGAGGTTCGTATAGATCCCCGCGCATTGATAATTGGACTACGACACGGTATCGTGGAAGATCCATTGGACAGTTGATGAAAGGGACTACAGAACATTATCCTGGGAGATCCTCGTTGTTGCTATTGGTATTGAGTTGTTCTTATTTTCGTGTTTACTCCGTTCTAGTTTAGTTGTTTTTGCCTTGTATAACCTGTCTTATTTCATTGTTGTACTTACTTATGTTGTCTATTTCATAATGTTGAAACTTATTTTATATTTAACCTCTGTAGGGCCCTGACCTTCCTCGTTACTACCCGACCGATGTTAGGCTTGGTACTTACTTGGTACCGCTGTGGTGTACTCATGCACTTTCTACGCATGTTTTTCATGTGCTGATCCAGGTACCTCTACACAGGCTTACCAGCCTTGAGGCAAGGAGCATATTAGAGACTTCGAGGTATATCTACCGCGTCCGCAAACCTTAGAGTCTCCTTCCTTACTCTATCTTATAGTGTTAGCCTTTATTCATTCTATTGATGTAGACATTTCTGGAGATTATAGCACTTTATTGTATTCCTTCTAGCTTGTATTCCCGTGAATATCCGGATTTTGGGATATTATTGTAGGTCTTAGTGATGTTGAGTTGTATATGGTGAGTGGCATCTAATATACTATTTGTTCCAGTTGTTCAGTTTGATAATTTATTTCGCAAGTTAGTTATTTTCTGCATTGTTAGGTTTACCTACTCGTAGAGACTAGGTGCCATCACTACGTGTTCAAGGAGGACGAACTGGGGTCGTGACACTCTATCACCTCACCGGAAAGCTCTTGTCCACCGGAATGAAAACCAGAAAACATCGAGATGAAAAACACTCTTTTCTCTCAACTAAAGCTCTCCAACAAGGGAAGATACGGCAAAATTCAGCACCAAAATCATTAAAACTCTCTCAATTTCTCAAATCATATTCAAGCCGCCAAAAATGGTATTTATGGCAGGTTGAAATTTGAAATTAACATTTGTTTTCTCGAAAAAAATGTCTCATTTTTCTTTGTTTTCTTTTTTTCCTGATCTTCTTTCTTCTTATCTTATCTCCCTGTAGGCAATGGGGGCTTCTTTTGTTTAAAATTTGGATATAGTTTCTTATTTTTTATTATTTGTTCTTGATTTTAATTTATGCGATTGAAGGAGCTTTGTTATTAAAAATTTAAAAGTTAACCATGATAAAAGAAAAGGGAAGCTAAGAGGGAGGGGTTGGGGAGGAAGGTATGAAGAAGGATAAGACAGGAAAGAGACACTACCTACCTGTTTTGGTTCACACGAAAGAAAGAAGAAAAAAGATAAAGGAGTAAGGATAAACAAGGGGAAAAAATTAAAGAGGGACATATATTAAAAATTAAAACAACAGAAAATTGTAAAACTGTTATAAATAGAAGATTCTTACACTTCTATTTAAGGTGAATGTCTTTAATGTATTTAATTAGAGAGATTTTAGAGTTCTATTAGTGGTAGCTAAATCTTCCTCTCCCCTATAAATAGAGGTGCCCCCTACCATTGTAGATCATCCCTTGGTACTCCAATCAACTCAATAAGAAGAACTCTCTCTACTCTTCTCTCTATTGCTCTTGTTCTTGCATTATTGTTCTTGTCTTTATATTATTTCATAACACGTTATCAGCACGAGTCTCTAACCAATTGAAATTTTCGATTGTCTTAACTTTTGTTTGTGTAGGGTTTTTCTTCAAAGAAAGAATGAAGAAAGAAAAAAGAAAAGAAACAAAAGGCAGAAGCCTTATTCTCCTTTGAGAATCAAAAACGTGAAGAACGAAAAGAAAAAAAAAGGGATAGAAAGCAAAAGAGAAAAAGGAACGAAAAAGTTGAAAAGAAAAAGGAAAGAAAGAAAGGAAAGGAAGAAAGGAAGAAAAAATTGAAAATATATTTGGTATACCTTAAAGGTAAGTAATTTACTTTTCCTTTTCAAATTCTTGGAATTCTATAAATTTTATATACAAAGTTTGATTATAACTCTAATGGAGTTTGTGAGAAATTATAACCACACGAAGTGGTAAAATCTCTATGTCCTGCCATGATTAAATTCATGTATGATTGTGGACGTGACAAAGAATTCCGTCCCATTGAATTTGCTCCATTCCCTTTAGAGAATGTGGAAGCAGTATATGATAAGTCTGAAAGAAGACTAATTACCATGAAGGTATCAATGAATCTGGACGTGACAAAGAATTCCGTCCAATTGAATTTGCTCCATTCCCTTTAGAGAATGTGGTAGCAGCTTGTGTAAAGCACATGATTTTGATCCATTCCCTGAAGTGAATGTGATAATTGTAATAGAGCCTGTAAGTATGAACACGCTCTTGATGTAATTGTGTCATATGAAAAGAAAGTTCGTTGCCCTCGAAATTTCGGGCAAGAACTATATGACATGGGTGTTGGATGATGAAATCCACTTAGATGCTATGGGTCTTGGAAACGCCATTAAAGACAGAAATAGTGCATCTACCCAAAACTATGCTAAGGCCTTGATTTTCTTGCGCCATTACCTTAATGAAGGTTTGAAACTATGCTAAGGCCTTGATTTTCTTGCGCCATTACCTTAATGAAGGTTTGAAACTATGCTAAGGCCTTGATTTTCTTGCGCCATTACCTTAATGAAGGTTTGAAACTGTATGAAGGCCTTGATTTTCTTGCGCCATCACCTTGATGAAAGTTTGAAGATTGAATATCTCAACATCAAGGATTCACCAATCTTGTGGAAAGGCTTAAAGAAGAGAGATGACAACATGAAGTTGGTCACTCTGCCACAAGCACGATATGATAAGAATCCAAAAGCAAATAGTTTATAAACTATATATTATCGTTGCGGTGGAAACGGGCACTGGTCTAAGTCTTGCCGTATACCAAGACATTTGGTTGACCTTTATTAAGCATCTCGAAAGAGTAAACGCCCCATAACAAATTTTGTCTCTGACGACAACTTGAATGTGGCAGACTTCTTTGAGCAACCCGATGGGAAGATAGACCACCTAATCGATGATGGATCGGTGATGAAAGAAGATGGAGCTATTTGATTTTATTCCACTTATTTGTATTAGTCAATGAATAAATCAATAGTCATTAGTATTAGCTCGTATTAGCTAGTTCATGATATGATATTTGTATTAGTTCTTTAGAACGTCTCAATATGCTCAAATATCAATAATATCTTTACTTTCCAGTAGAGGTAATCGACTAACCTGAAAAACTAGTCGGTTATCTCATGTCGCATAAAACTGCAAAACAATCGATTGTCAATGATCAACAATCGATTGTCTTTATAACGGATTTTTCAAAAAGTGATCAACAATCGATTGTCTATATTTGACAATCGATTGTCTTATCCAGTGAGGTCCAAAATTTTTCAAAAATGACCAACAATCGATTGTCAGATACAGTGAGGTCCGGAATTTTTCAAAAATGACCAACAATCGATTGTCTATATTTGACAATCGATTGTCAGATACAGTGAGGTCCGGAATTTTTCAAAAATGACCAACAACCGATTGTCTATATCTAACAATCGATTGTCTTAAACAGTGATCTGAAGTTTTTCAAAAATAACAAATAATCGATTGTGTATGTCTAACAATCGATTGTCTATGTTCCAACAATCGATTGTGTGTGTTTAATAATCGATTGTATTATGAAAAACGCTGAAATTTTCAAACTGCAAAGGAATTGATTATGGATAACATATCTGATTTTGTTAGCCAACTGTTAGTAGCAGATTTTGAAAATATTATGTGACACAAAAGAATTGAACTTGTTTATTCTTATGTTCGTGTATTTCTTTTGTATGTTAAACTATGGGATAGCAAATATGGATATCTCACAAAGCGAACTTGGACCAACGTCCAATTGTAAAAGTATTTGCCTAGTTGATTCATGTACTACACATACAATACTCAAAGAAAAGAAGAGTAATTGTGTAAGGCAAACATTACTACAATCTATGGAAGTAGTAAATTGATTGAAGGCTCCGGAAGAGCAATTGTAACTCTGCCCAAAGGCATGACGTTAATCATAGAGAATGCAATGTTCTCCTACAAGTCTAAGAAGGACTTGTTGAGTTTTAATAATATCAATCAAAGTGTTCTCCTCCAAGTCTAAAAGGAACTTGTTGAGTTTTAAAGATATCATTCAAAATGGATATCATATTGAGACAATAGATGAGAATAATCTTGAATTCTTCATGAAAACGAGGCTGCCCATTTCGGTTTGGGTTCACGCCATTTTGAATGCAACAATGCTAGTTTGTCGGCTGCCCGCTTCGACTTGGGTTCACGCCATTTTGCATGCAACAATACTAGTTTGTCGGCTGCCCACTTCGGTTTGGGGTCACGCCATTTTGCATGAAGCAATTCTAGTTCGTCGGCTGCCCACTTCGGTTTGGGGTCACGCCATGTTGCATGCAGCAATGCTAGTTCGTCTCTGACTGACGAATTGACACAAATATTCCCCATTGCAATTGGTTTTGGGTCATGAACCCAATATATCCCATTTAAGAAGCTTTGGATGCGCAGTATATGTGCCTGTAGCACCGCCATCCCGCACCAAAATGGGTTTGCAAAGGAGGTTAGGAATATATGTTGAGTTTGACGCGTCCTCCATTATTCGCTACCTCGAAACATTGACAGGAGATTTGTTCACTGCACTATTTGCAGACTGTCAATTTGATGAGACACTTTTCCCAAAATTAGGGGGAGAAGTTGGTGAAACCAAACGGGAAATTTTGTGGAAAAATGCATCATTATCTCATCTTGATCCACATACCTCTATTTGAAAGAAAGAGGCACAAAAAGATTATCCATTTGCAAAGAATAGCAAATCAAATGCCTGAAGCATTTATAGATTTGAAAAGGATAACAAAATCACATATCCTCGAAGTGAATGTGATTCACAAATACATATTCAATGTTGGAAGAATATGAACATGAAATTGGTATTGAATATACCACACTCACTCCTAGAAGGAGGCTTGAGATGATACCACCCTCACCCCTAGAAGGAGGTTTGAGATGATATATGGCATGAATGATGTTGGTCGCGTACCTATTGTACGCCAAAGTATTTTGGAAATATGACCATTAAAGGACAACGATAATGCAAGAAACATATCTTGCATATAAGTTTGACATGACCATAATGGTATAACTTTCTCTTTAAGAAAGATATTCACCACACGGATGTTGATGAACCTGTGGTAGTACAAAGTTAATTGAGAGCTCTCGAAGAGCCAATTATTACTATGTTGGAGAAACACAATTGAGTATTGTGCTGTAGTAAGTCTCAAAGAAACTTATTCAGTTTCCAAAGTACACGCGAAAGCGATTGATTATATTGAGACTATAAATAAAGGAAGGCTTTGATTCTCCTATTACTACAACTTGTAGCGGGGTAATTTGTATATGAAAAGCTACCCGCTTTGTTCTCCAGTTTGTACTACACAAACGAAAGAATGCCACAATAAAGTGGATATCTATTGGTATAAAACCCATGTCATAATAAACCCGAAGTTTATTGATAAGTGCACATGTCATGGTGTAAATTTGAAGTTTACCAATATTGATAATTTATTCAGTTGACATTCGTGTTAGCCATCTCATTTGAAGTATGATGTGCAAATTCACATAGGTGAATATCAAAGAACTAGAAGTTCTTGTTCTCAGTAATGAACTGACCAACTAAAGAGTTCGGGTTGAAGCCCCTTGATTCTGGAAATATCAAAGGTGAATATGGGCCCATTCACCTGCCATGTATACCAAATATGATGCATCTATGGAATGGTTACATGCGCAATTGTTATTGACCCGCAGCCTGGCCGGTGCTTGCGGGGTAAATCGCTCAGTAATCTAACTTCGAGCATAGTTTCCAGATTCTCTACTCAAGACAGTTCATCTTGATAAGTTGGTTTATATCAAAGTTGGTTTAGCAAGATAATTATTGAGTGCTTCCACTTAATAGCTAAACTGTTCCTTATGAGAACGAAGTTGTATATATCAGTTTGATATAAGTTGTATACAAGAGTATATTCTCCCCTCAAAAGTGGTTCAGGGTCAGGAACCAAATAATTTCATCTTATATTAAGGTACTGTGTATATTGACATAATGCACAAAGATGATTTCCCAAAGTTGAGGAAACATGTTAGCTTTACTAACATGAGGGGGAGACATGATAAACACTTGAGAAAATGTTACATGGGATGAATTCTCATTTGTATATGTATATCCCCGAATATCATGATATGAACCTGAAGTTCATAAAAGGGATAATTCAATTGCAACATATTGCAAAGCATGCTATACGCATTTGCTGACCCAAAGAAAGTAACTAAATGGAAGAGATACAATTCAAGAAGAATTGATTCCATATGAAAGACATGTAGCTTTGAACCTATAGTTCAAATGCTTGAAGGTATAAAGTCAAAGGTATGTATAATCAGTTTTCGATATTTTATTTGTCTAGCATGACATGGAAAACTTGATATGCATCTAAAGTCTATTATATGGCTTCTATGACTTAACTTGAAAGATTTAAGTTGCTTGAAGCATATGCAATTCGTGGTCCTGAAGTACCACATCCTAAGTACAATTTGTGTACATATGTATCTTGCTATAACTATAAGCATGATGGCATTGAGAATGCATTTATGGAGATATTGAAGAGTTATTCCGCGACATTATATGAAGATGTTCATATCTATCAAGAATGATGATTTCAAGGTGCGGAATATTTATTCAAGTCAATATGGTTGATTTACTTATCAAACGTCTACCAAAGATCGTTTTGAAGATGATGCACAAGATTGGAATGCAAATGCTCAAGGATATAAATTGATGTACTCATTAGGGGGAGTCAATGCGCGTTGCACTCTTTTTTCCTTACAAGGTTTTGTCCCACTGGGTTTTCCTTGCGAGGTTTTTAACGAGGCAACCAATAGGCGCATATTCAAACATGTGTACTCTTTTTCCTTACTTTGATTTTTCCCATTGGGTTTTGGTTTTAAGGTTTTATGAGGCACATTGTTGAATAGACATTCAAGGGGGAGTGTTATAAATAGAAGATTCTTACACTTCTATTTAAGGTGAATGTCTTTAATGTATTTAATTAGAGAGATTTTAGAGTTCTATTAGTGGTAGCTAAATCTTCCTCTCCCCTATAAATAGAGGTGCCCCCTACCATTGTAGATCATCCCTTGGTACTCCAATCAACTCAATAAGAAGAACTCTCTCTACTCTTCTTTCTATTGCTCTTGTTCTTGCATTATTGTTCTTGTCTTTATATTATTTCATAACACAAAAATTTTAACCTTTTTTTTGTCTTCGCGCTCTTCATGAGAGTAATAATCACTTTCAATGCCACATAGGCTTAAAGAATGGCATTTATTATACTTTGAATAAAGACAAGGGGGTTATACGACCACCGCAATGTATAAGGGTACAACTAATAAAGTGGAATAACCTCAGGAAGGTAATTATGTATATTCCCTTTATATTACCATGAAGTAGAACCCACACTGTAAACTGATTATCTTTACATTGTAAACTGATTACCTTTAGGTTGGCATCATTCTTGAACTACTCTACGTACTATTTTTAATATTAAATATAACATTTTAGTTTTTAACCTCAGTATTTCACGTATAATTTAAATAATTTAGATTTTGTTTCAGTTCAATAATATTATAACTAATTTAAATAAAGTTATGCACAAAAATAAATGAAAAATAGTCTTATACATTAAACACTAACAAAGACAGGAAAAAAAAACACTAGCAAAGAAAAAAAAACCTTACTATGTGCTCCAAATAATTTATTTGTTTAGACTTTAAAAGTTATGTTACATTATGGTTTTGATAGAATATATGAGTCCATCAAACTATATAAAGATCATGTCCTATATAAGTTTCCATAGAGAACGTTAATGTAACGGTAAGTAAATGAAATAAGGAGTTTTTACGTGGAAGAAACCCTGCTCAAAGAGGATAAAAATCGCGACTGCTAGGATTTCAACTTCACTATTAGAAAATTTAGATTATAACCTATGCAATCTAGGAATTAAACTCTTAATCCCTCAATAACTTCTAATACACCTATTACAAGTCATTTTGCAATATACCTATTACAAAGACTTCAACTCATGATTAAATCTAGTCACGACACAAACACTAAAGGTTGATTATTTTCAAAAGGATCCTACGTAACTCTTCTAGATAAGCAACGTGAGAATTAAAATTAAGAATAATGAAAAAATTACAACTCAACTAAGGACATAGAAGATACTAGCTGTAGGAGCTGGTCCGTAGTAGTGTTAAAATTTATTCTTGATGCACTTGAGAATTAAATGCTTGATTGTCAGATGCTTGAATGCTATAATGAATTCTCAAAAAGTTCAAGTGATATTTTGTTGTAATGTTTAATGTTAATCCAACATGGATGATATCACTTAAATGATGTAATCACTTGGTAGATCAAATGAGAAGTGATTGCTGAACTGTGCTGCATTGTTTCTGCGTACAGTGCAGGCCGTCACTTTCTAGTTGTAGACAGTTGACTTCGTACTGTTGTTAGAGAAACACTAGGGTATCAGGTCCCTGTATTGATTCTCTATTTTCTAAAGTCATAGCAACTCAAATTAGCTGGTGCCTATTGATTTGAGTTGTGCACCAAGTGTGTCAGGTTCCTTATCTGGTTCTTTTATAGTAAGTTTGTTAGATCATCAAAACATATAGCTAAGGTACTGTTAACCCATCAATTTCCCACTTTTTAATGATGACAAACTAAGAAATTTATAACACATGTTTAGAGCAAAATTAAACAGATGAAGTAACATGAACTTCACAAGTTCCCCCTGACTTTACGCTTCCCCCATAGTCAGATCCGTATTTCAATTATAGTCCCCCCCCCCCCCCCCTTTAGCAGCATTAAAAATATACAAGCAAGCAATTAGCAAAAAGAAGTCTAGCCTAACTAAGTCATGCCATATATGTGCACACAACATTATATAAAATAGAAGGAGTGAAACATAAGCAATAAACAATAAAAGAGGATAGTTTTTATAAAATATAATCCTTTGCTTAGACTGTTATCATCAGGAGCAGTACAAGGAAATTTAATCCACACAAGAAAAACAAAACAGCTGCCATAGTCATCAAAAGCAAAAGAGATTATCCATAAACTGGTCACTGAAAGGGTTAGCCTAGGGGGCACTAGAAGGAGAGGGCTTGTTAAGAACGAGATAAATTAGAGCATTGGTAAACATTTGCTCTACAAGCAGTTTCTCCTCTAGGTTCTCCACTTGTTCCTGAGATCAACATTTTCTTTTTTCAGACAAGCGATCTCCTCATTTGACCTTTGTGCCCCTTGGGCCTGCTGACTCTCCAGAATGGCGTTCCTTGCCCTCAACTTCCTAATCTCCTCAGTAGCACAATTGTGGACATTGATAAGCTAAGTGATTGTTGAAGTACTTCCTACTCCTCTACCTTTTGAATACATTCAAATTCTTCCAAAGTAGTTTGAGAGAAGGTCTGCTTCCTGGTCCCAATCTTGGGCTGCCCCAGAGGAACATAAAAGAACTTGAAGATATGCGTGAGAAGAAATCCATAAGGAAGACCATGGTTTCTATCTTTGAAAGTTGCCACCTTTTGCATGCGCTCAATCATGATGGCTGGCAAGTTTACAGCGCGAAACCCATCCAGTGCTTCCATCAAATACAAACCAG
The DNA here is from genome assembly GCA_034376525.1 of Nicotiana benthamiana. Lineage (NCBI taxonomy): Eukaryota > Viridiplantae > Streptophyta > Magnoliopsida > Solanales > Solanaceae > Nicotiana > Nicotiana benthamiana. The sequence goes on along the minus strand of CM067334.1, from coordinate 64,335,026 downwards.
ACTTGGAAATAATGGACCTTCTCAACATGGTGTAGAAGATTCTTGTTTGCCAACTCAAACAATAGCTGATAAACAGGAAGCAAAGCTTTTTTGTATACCCGTTCCCCCCGCTGGACTGCGCCTTCCTTCATAATCGTATTCATAAAATTTGACCCACACACATTCTTGACAGAGGACATACCATCATCAGGGACCTTAAGTACGTCCTCAAATAGAGCAGCATCCAAAAACAATATCAACTCCATTGACCAAAGAACAAATATGGTCAGTTTCAACAGCAAAGAGGTCTACATAGAAACTTTGGACCTCATCCTCATAGACTTTAGGCACATCCAACTTGAACATATGTCCCCACTATTGAAACTAAACCATGTATATTATTTTTCTCATATCGGCCATTTCAGAGATTTCTAGGTCAATAGTACGAACCTACAGAACCTTTTGGTACCTCAGCCTTTCCTTAGCAAACACACTTTCTCGTTTCACTCTCTTTGTAGAATCAGGTTACCTCATTGTGTCCAACTTTCTTTTCCCAGACGTCACGCTTGATTTTTCCTTTCCACTTGACTTCACAAAGATATCCTCCCCAGACAATCACTGTTCACTCACTACTTGTTTCAACTTGTCACCACTTTTCACTGATTTTGAACTTGGCGTAGCAACACCTTCCTCTCGCTTGTTTTTCTGAGACCATTTTTACCAAGGAACTTGGTTCCTCTGTTGCTTCCTCATATATTTCCACTACAAGAATGTTTTTGTCACACAAAACCTCTCCATTTTGACCAGCCACTTTTTCTTCTTCTTCTTACCCTTTTACTCTTCTGCAGGGCAGACTCAAAAGCTTCTTTTGCTTGCAACCTAGTAGTAGGTCGCTTAGGAGAAGGTCGGAGTGGTTACTGCCCATCTTTTGGAAATGAACATATCTAGAGCAACATCATCTAGATTTTCTTCATCACTGAACCTCATAGCACGATCCAAAATATCCAAGGGATCAACATCAAACTGAGGAGAAGGAGTAGGGTCGAAAGTGACTTGGGAAGAGGATTCTTGACCTGTTTCCTCAGGAGAGGGGTCAGCTCCTTCAAGAAGGGTCCCACTATTTTCTTCTGGTATAGAGTTTTCAAAGAGCACCATAGTTCCTTCTCCTATTAAAGATCGAGTCTCTCCCCCTCCCTCCTCCAGACATGCATAGTAGAGATCACCCCATACACTATTCCATTAACAGATATGGCCAATATATTTTCTATAGACTTTTTCTCTTGAGACTCCATGGTTTCCACAAATTACGAAAAGGGAACAACTATAGATTGATCAATACTAATCTCTAAGACTTTACTTCCTACGGAACTTTACTCTGTTCTCCATCCTTTCTTTGTGTAGTGAGAATCTTAAGCGATAGATATGAAAAGCTATAGAGTTGGGGGGTTGTGAGTTAACAACACTTAGAGGGAGAGAGAGGTCTGAGGGAGTGACAGAAGAAATAGGGGGTGAAGGAGAGTCAGGTTTAAGAGTATCCTCTGCAGTGGTGGTTGAGATGGGGATGATGAGAGGTGTTTCATTAAAAATTTAAGAATCAAGGGTTTTCTCTGCGGTTTTCTCAACTAAGGAAGGGATTATTGGTTGATCTTGAACCATGGTAGAGAAGAAGTATGAAAGTTCTGGGGAAGAACCGAAGAGAAGATATAATTTTTCAAAATTATGAGATGGTTTTAATGGGAGAAGAGACAATTATGAGGGAGAGAGAAATTTGTTTTGAAACAACAGTAGTTTTGTGGGGCAATCTAAAGTTTCTGTTAGTTTGTATGGGTCCACCAAATCGTAGATTACATGGTCCTTTACAAGATTCTACTGAGAGTGCTAATAAAGCAGTATGTACATAAGGCAGAGGATTTTTATATGAAAAAATCTCACACAAGGGGATCAAAAAAACCACAACCTACAGATGTAGTCTTTTAACTTCACTAACTTGTAATCTACCTATTACAAGCCACTTTACAATATTTTATAGTGTAAAGGATTTACTCAACCAACATGTGGTACTCTTACCACAAGACGCATTGTGACGTCCTAGTTACAAAAGGCTTTTTCTAAATTGTGATTCTCATCACAAGCCACTTTGTTACTCTACATTACAAAGAATTCAACTTACGACTAAATCTAGTCACAATGAAAACTCAAGGAGTTTACAGATTTTCAAGAGGATTCCTGATCAAATGCTTCTAGGTAAGCAGCTTAGGAGATATAAAAAGTACAATAACAAGGTTACAACTCAACTAGGACAAAAACAAGCTATCTTTTGGGAACTGGTCTGTAGTTACGTTCAACATTATTCTTCGAGCTTGTGAGGATTGATTTCTCTGTTTTTGCAAGAGGCTTGAAAGAGAAACAGAAACCTTCTAGTGATATTTTGTATAAAGCTCATTGTGGGTACATCTATATCACATTACTTGAAAAGATATGAGTCCTTTTGTTCGGTTAGAGAATGAGTTGGCGAATAGTGCAGTGCGGCAGAAACAATGCCATCAGTCACTTCTTTTCCAACTGTGTTTAATTGACTCTGTACTACTATGAGAAACCCACAAGAGTATCAGGTCCTTGTGTGGGTTCCTAGGTTCTGAAGTTGTCATTGTTCACCTTTAGCTGGAATCAGTTAAAGCTTGCAACAATCTAAGTAGGTCAGGTTCCCTATCTGGTTCTTAACAGCAAGTTTGTTAGATCATCAAAACATAAGGAAAAATTATTTGAAGTCTATCAATTTCTCCCTTTTTGATGACGACAAACTTAACATCTATAAGCTGGAATTTGGGCAGTAAAAACCAAATTGTGCACAGGTGAACACAGAGTTCCCACTGAGACTATGCCTTAGAGCATTAAGAACCAGTTCCCCCATTGTTTTCCCCCAAGTCCTATTTTCCCCCCTTTTGGCATCATTAAAAGGAACAACAACACAAAGAAGTCCAGTTAACTTATTGCATGCCGCATGTGTGTAAAAAATAATGATAAAGAATAGAACGTAGAGATAAAGTAATGGCATAATAAAATGAGGATTTATATTAATAACGATTTTATATGCCTATGACTTTTGAAAAAGGAAAAAAGGCAATATTGGACTTATTAATAGGAGCAGTCGTAATTCATCCCAACCATCAACAAAAAGAAAATTAAAAAAACATCCACAAAACCATCAACAAAGAAACAAAACATAAGAAACATATCCAGAAAACTAGTCACTAAAGGGTACTTAGGAAGCACTAGGAGAAAAAGGCTTGGTAGCTGCAACAAGTGTTTGGAGAACGAGATCTATTCGAGCGTTTGCCGACTTTTTCTCATTGAGCAGTTCTACCTTCAAGTTCTCAACTTGCATCCTGAGATCAGCATCCTCCCGTTTTAAACGAGCCACTTTATCATTTGACATGGGAATCCCTTGGGCTTTCTGACCTTCCATGATAGCATTCCTGGGTTTCAACCGACGAATTTTCTCAGCTGCATTATTCTTAGAATTGATAAGCTGAGAAACGGTTGATGTACTTCCTCCCCCCTCCCCAATATACATTTCCATACACTCACACTCTTCCAAAGTTGTCTGCGAGAAGGTCTGCTTTCAAGCCCCACTTTACCTATTCCAGTGGAACTTTAAAGAATCTGAACACTAGAGTGAGCAAAAATCCACAGGGAAGGCCATGATTACTGCCCTTGAAGGTGGAAACCTTTTGCATTTGTACAATCATAATAGCTGGTAGACTCATAGGATTGAAACCGTCAAGTTGCTCCATTAGGAATAAGTCAAACATAGAAGTCACTGACCTCCTTTTAGCTCGAGGCAACAAGACTTTGTTAACCAATTCAAACAGTAGCTGGTAAATAAGATGTAGTGCCTTTTTTTTTTAATGATTTGGTCCCTTTTTTGATTAGCATTATCTTTCACCACTACATTTCTGAAGTTATACTGACTGAAATCTCGTACACTTGACTCCCTAACTGTAGGAACTTTCAAGATCTCTCCGAGCAATTTTACATCAAAGACAATGTTCGCCCCATTGACCAAAGCACAAAAATGGTCAGTATCAACTGGAAAAAAGTTAGCGAAGAAACTTTGTACCTCCTCATACACCTTAGGTGAATCAATGTGAAATATATGAACCCTTTGTTGAAACTCGACCATTTCTAGAATTTGGCACATTCTGGCCATCTCAAAAATTGCTGGGTCAAACATACAACCCAGCAGAACCATTTGATGGCCCAGGCGCTCAAAGCCAAGGCTGACTTCACTTCTCAGTTTCTTCATCAAACTAGGTTCTTCAACAGATTCAGACTTGCGTTTCCCAAACTTCTCTCCACTGACTTTGCCTTTTCTCTTGGACTTGACTAGTACATCCTCATCAGACATGGAAAACTCACTCGTTACCTCCTTCAACTTGGACTTAGATGTTGAAACTTTCTCCATTGGAACATGCTTTTCCTTTCCAAGGACCACCTAATAAGTGAACCAGGTTCCTCTAGAGTTCCCTCTTCCACCTCGACTACAGGGATAGCCTCATCACTTACAGGTACATCATCTTTCACCAACTTTCTTCTTTTCTTCTTACTACTCTTCTTGATCTTTTGGAGAGTAGGGTCGTAGGCCACTTTGACTTGAAGCCTGGTAGTAGGTCGTTTGATTTCAGAATCAGGGTGGACACAACTCGTTGCATACTTATGAGCGAATCAAGAGACACATTGTCTATGTCTTCTTCATCATTGGATCGCATTTCAGGTGCTTGAATTTCCAGGGGCTCGGCATTGAATGCGGCAATAGTAATGTCTTAGGGATGAGATCCCTGACCTGGGTCCTCCTGAGAGGGATCAGGTTCCCTATGTGTTGCCCTATTGGTATTTGCTACTACATCCCCGTCAACATACATACCCCCTTCTTCCTACATTCTGCGTTCTTATTTTTTTGGGATGTAATTTATGCAATATTCCATCAGTGGATACTACAAACATAGTTACATGAGCCTTTTCTTTTTCAATGGGTGCTTCCACAATCATGGAATCGGTGGCAATGATGGCAGAACCCTTTGTAAACTCAGTACTTTGACCTTGACTGGTGGGAACAACAGACGATGGGGAGAATGTAACCGTAGTTTTAAGGTTTCTCGAGTTGAGAAGAGATTGGGAAACTAGATAAGGTGTGACTGCAACAGCAGGAGTGATAAACGGTGAGGAAGGCTCAATGAAAATGGAAGGGTTTATAGATAGATCAGTGGTAGTTACATTTGAGTTAGAGATATTGGAAGTGTTTTCAGCCATTGGAAGAAGTGGTATGACGTTCTTTTCTTTTTTTGGTTGATTCTAGTGTAAAACTTATGGTTAAGAAGAGGAAAAGAGAGGGTTTTAATAGAAAGGATAATTATAAATGGGAGAGGAATATGCACCATTTTTGAGATGGTGGTTGGGTGTGGAGAATTGCAATGTTTTAAAGGGAGATGGAACATTTGGACTTGAAGGGATGTGACAGCAGGATATGAAAAGTTGATGACATGGCAGTTGTATTTTGTACCCTTTATAAAACGTGTATTAAAGGATCCACAGAACTACTAACCTTGATACAAGAACGTGGTTCTTGAAACTTCTTTTGAAAAGAATCAATCCTCGTTTACCATTCATGCGATGCATCTATTGCCTCTATGCTGATCATACGTGTTTGCCTGTGATGGTATTGAAGTGAGTTAGACATGGCCATAGAACACGTTTAGGCAGTTATTTCTTAGGGGTAAGAGCCAGCAAAAGAAGAATCATGTTCTTAATTGGGCTTCAGTAGTCCTGACTTTACTCTGTTTCTTTCAAAATGTTCCCTACTTAGGGCCTTGGTGAAAATGTCTAAAATTTGATCTTTTGTGCTACACAACTTCATACATATCAACCATTTCTCTATATTATATCTCAGAAAATGATTCCTCACAACAATATGTTTTGTCCTCTTTTGTTGAACTGGATTCTTGGCCATGTTGAGTGCACTGGTGTTGTCACATAAGCACACTCTCAGTGAATATCCCAAAAGATAGGACATGAACCTAAGAAGTTAGCCATTCCAGAAGTTATGTCCAAAAGATGACGTGCATAGTCTGCATCAACATACCCAATTAGATTTAAACTGTCAGCTGATGGATAATACAACACCAGGTCTTGTGTTCCTTTGATATATCAGTATTTTTTTAGTAGGCTTGAAGTGAGAATCCTTGGGATTTTATTGAAACCTCACACACAACCCCACACTGAAAATAATATTAGATCGATTGGCAGTGAGATAGAGGAGAGACCCAATAATTCCTTTATACATTGTTTGATTTACAGGATATCCAATTTCATCCATGTCTAATCGAGTGGCAGTTGCAGTGGGAGTGTTTATCACCTTTGATGCTTTCATGTCAAACCTCTTCAAGAGTTCTATGATATATTTTTGCTGACAAATGGAATTACCTTTTGGAGATTGTTTTACTTGAAGACCCAAGGAGAAGTTTAATTTCCTCATGATGCTTATTTCAAGTTCACTTGCCATGAGTTTTGCAAATTGTTCACACAAAGAGTCAGCTGCTGCTCCAAAAATGATATCATTAACATAAACCTAAAAACTGAGCAGGTTCCTTCCTTGTTTATTTAGGAAAAGAGTATTGTCAATTTTCCCTCTCTTAAAACCATTTGATAAGAGGAAATTTGACAGTCTTTCATACCAAGCTCGAGGAGCCTGCTTTAGCTCATATACAGCTTTGTCTAGTTTGAACACATAATCAAGGTGCTATGACATTAAAACCCTGGGGTTCTTCACATAGACTTCTTCCTTAAGGAGTCCATTCAAAAAGGCATCTTGAAATCCATTTGGAACAAATTGAATTCCATATGAGATGCAAAAACGATTAAAATTCTAATAGCTTCCAGGCAATCCACTGGAGCATACGTTTCATTATAGTCAATCCCTTCCTCCCGACTGTAGCCTTGGACCACTAGCTTGGCCTTGTTCCTTGTGATAATCCCATGTTTATCAAGTTTGTTTCTGAATACCACCTGGTTCCTATAATGATCTGATCTGGGTATGTAGGTACCAAGTGCCACACATTGTTTCTGTCAAACTGATGCAGCTCTTCTTGCATGGCTGTAATCCAATCTACAACTTTCAAGGATTCCTTGATGTTTTTGGGTTCTATCTAGGGGAGAAAGGATGAGAAGGCAAGTGAATTTCTGGCTCTTGACATGGTCGTGTACTCTGGAATGTAGAGGAGCGATGATGTCTACATGGTGAGAGCTGTAATGTCTCCAATTAGACGTATGAGTTCATTCTAAGAGGAGGAAGGTGTGTATGGCTAATTTTCCTCTATCCTTTTCTCAGAGGCTCGTGGAGTTCCCTGAACTGCATCAACCACTCTTTCTTAAGCTTCAGTGGTTGTAATTGAAGCTCTTGATTTTTTTGATGATGAGGCAGCATTGTCTTCATTTGGCTCCTTTACGTGACTCATCATATCTGCCTAATGACTTCACCAGGAATGAGTAGGGGTTCTCCATCTTGATCTTCCTTAGAACTCTTCTCAAATGACGGATGAGATTCATCAAAGATAACATGGACACTTTCCTTAACATATTGAGTCCGTTTACTATTAATCTTGTAAGCCTTTCTTTTAGAAGAGTATCAAAGAAATATTTCTTCGTCACTCTTGGAATTGAATTTACCAAGCTGATCCTTTCCATTGTTGAAAACATTGCATTTGCATCCAAACATTTTTAGGTGAGTCGACTTGGGTTTTCTTCCATAAACAATTAATACGGGGTCTTGTTTAGAAGTGATCCGATCCTGCACTTGTTCACTAAGTAGCATGTAGTGTTAACAGCTTCAGCCCAAAAGTTTTTTGCAATTCCACTGTCAATCAGTATTATTCTTGCCATTTCTTCTAGAGTTATATTCTTCCTTTCTACTAGTCAATTTTGCTGGGGAGTTCTGGGAGCTATGAAGTTGTGAGTAATGCCATTTTTATTAAAGAATTTATCAAATGAGTTCGATGATCTAATTGAATGCATACAACTCTAGACTCCGTCTTCACATGGATTTTCTTCACAAAGGCCACAAACACTTCAATAGTTTCATCTTTTATTCTGAGAAACAGAGCCTATGTGAATTTGGAATAGTCATCCACAATTACGGAAATGTACCTTTCTCCTCCTCTGGATTACACCCTCATAGATCCACACAGATCTATACGTAGAAGCTTAAGCAGTTTTGAGGTGCTCACAGGAGGACTTCGCTTTTTTCTCTAGCACAGGCATCATAGACTTTTTGCATCTTGAATTGTGACATAGGCAGACCATGGACCGGGTCCTTCTGAATTAGTTTGTTCAAAATGGAAAAGCTTGCATGGCCCAGTCTTCTATGCCATAATTCAACATCATTGTCAACAACTTTAAGACAACTCAAATCACCACTATATTAGGATTCAAAACCAGCAACATAGTTGTTCTTGTATCTTTTGGCCATCAGTACTATTTCACGGGTTACAAGGTCAGTGGCTGTTCATATTTTGGACAAGAATTCCACCTGGTTTCCTTTATCACAGATTTGAAAAACACTCAGGAGACTGTACTCAAGCCCATTGACATAGTACACATTTTCAATAGAATGAGTGAGTGACTTCCCAACTTTTCCAACTCCAAAAATGTACCCTTTTTGAGCCATTACTAAAGGATACACTCCCTCATTGCAGGGCTTTTGGTGAAAGAAAGTCTGTGGTGTTCCCAGTCATGTGTTTCTAACACCCACTATCCATGAACTATTGTTGACCAATTCCTTTCACTGTTCCCTATACAAGAGATTAGTAGTTAGTCTTAGGAACCCAAACAAGTTTGGGTCCCTTGTAGTAAGCAAGAGGATGAATAACAGCTCTATTAGTCCATGCAGGTAATGTGTTTTTTTGTGAGTGGAATCTGGTCCCTCTTTTGTGGTCACTGTTTCTATAACCACTTTGTTTTTCTGAACAAATTGATTCTTGGCCTGGACACCTTCTTTGAAGTGCCTAATTATCAGGGACTGTGACGTACTTACTATGAGGATTGTGAGGAGTTTTCTCCATTTGGAACCCCTCTCCCAGCTTTTTTCACAATCATTAGTAAGCAAGGTAGTGGTATCTTCTGAGGACCGCGGCCACTTTAGAGACATTTCAAAATCATTCATTACTCTTTCTAGATTAGTTTGAAGAAAATTGTTTTTTTCAATTTCAGCACACATCCTAAATCTCATAGCTTTCATCTCATCTTAAAGCCTAATGGATTCCTCACTTGCTATCTCCTTTCCTCTTTCAGAACTTTCACATTTTGACTTAGTATATGGCTTTGCTATTGTTTCCCTTTGGTCTGCAATTTCTGCCAATAGATCACTATTTTTTTTTGCGGATTACAATGGTTTTCTTATGGTCAGTAACTGCAACCACTAAGTCTTTTCTAGTATGTTCAAATTCTTCTAAGTCTACGATCAAGTAATCCCCATCCTCTTCAAGACTACAAAAGGCAGTGATTAAAACATCAGCTAAACACGTCAGTTTTATTGGAGAGTAGAATTTTTGATTTCTCTGAGCATCCCTGAAGTTTACCTCTTTGTTGACATTTTCTTTATCATCATCCGATTGAGCCATCAAAGCAAAAGTTGAGTCACATCAAATTCCCTTGCCTTAAATTGCCATCATGGAACTATCACCAGTATTAGGTTTATCTTCATACTATTTTACTTGTATAGTTCCCTCATAAGTTATTTGCAAAGCTTCCCATATTTCCCTTGCAGTGTCATAGGTAGAGAATACATTGTACATTTTAGGTCCCATTCCATATACTAGAATTTTCTTGGCAGGAAAATTCTTCTTTACACCTTTCTTGTTTGCTTCAGTGTGTTCTTGCCTGCTTTTTGCCATTGAATATGGAAATTCATCTAGTACCTTGATTGGAACATAAGGACCATTGCAAATGATATCCTATAGCTCACAATCCTCAGCCATGATCAAATCGTGCATTCATGCTTTCCACCACCAATAGCATTGTACATCAAACTTGGGGGGTCGGTATATTGATTGACCTTCTTCAAAATTTGGTGGAGAAGCCATGAGGATCCTTCCTAGGTGTTACCCTGATAGGAGGAACCCGCTCTGATACCAATTGTTAGTTTATATGGGTCCACCAAACCATAAAGTACCTGGTCCTCTACAAGATTCTACTGAGACTGCTAATAAAGCAGTATGTAAATAAGGAAGAGGATCTTTACGTGGAAAAAGCCCACACAAGGGGGTCAAAAAAACCATGACCTATACCTATAGTCTTTTAACTTCACTAACTTGTTATCTACCTATTTCAAGCCACTTTACAATACTTCCTTTGCAGAGGATTTACTCAACTAACTTGCGGTACTCTTACCACAAGCCACTTTGTGACTTCCTACTTACAGAGGCTTTTTCTAACTTGTGATGCTCTCACCACAAGCCACTTTGTAACTTTACAATTCTAAAGAATTCAACTTATGACTAAATCTTGTCACAACATAAACTTAAGGAGTTTACGGATTTTGAAGAGGATTCCTAATCAAAACTTCTAGGTATGAAGCTTAGGAGGTACAATAAGTACAATAACAAGGTTATAACTCAACTAGGACAACAACAAGCTATCTTTTGGTAACTGGTCTATAGTTGCATTAAACCTTGTTCTTCAAGCTTGTGAGGATTGATTTCTCCATTTTTGCAAGAGAGTTGAATGAGAAACGGATACCTTCCAGTGATATTTTGTATAAAGCTCATTGTGGGTGCATCTTGATCACATCACTTGAAAAAATGTGAGTACTTTGTTTGGTTGGAGAATGAGTGGGCGGACAGTGCAGTTAGGAAGAAACAGTGCCGTCAGTCACTTCATTTTCTGTTGTTTCCAATTGACTCTATACTGCTATGAGGAAACCACAAGACTATCAAGTCCTTGTATGGTTTCCTATCTCTTGAAGCTGTCGCAATTCAACTTTAGTTGGAGTCTGTTAAAGCTTGCAGCAGTCCAAGTAGGTCAGGTTCCCTTTCTAGTTCATAACAGTAAGTTTGTTAGATCATCAAAACATAAGGCAAGAGTATTCAAAGTCTATCGGTTTCAGAGGGAGGTAAAGGGATTTGAATGAAAATATGTGACATACAGTGTCTGAAAAGGTTAATGACATGGCACTCAATTTTGGTTTCCTTTTAATATATGTATGAAAAAGCACAAAACTACTAACATACGGTATGAGAACCAGGTACTTGACCCGTCTTTCAAAAATTCTCAATCCTATTTTACCTCTCACGCAATGCTTCTGCTACTTCTATTAACATCATCTGTGTCTACCTGCAACGGTATTGAAGTCAGTTACACTTGGTTGGAAAACACTTAGCTACTTTACCTGAATGTGACTTTCTAGCCATATAGAACGAGTTAGGTTCTCAATTAGGCTTTATTAGCCCCATCTCCAACCTAGTTCTCTCAAAATGTTCTCTGCTCAGTGATTTGGTGAAGATATCTGCAATTTGTCCTTTTGTACTACAGAACTTCATACAGATAAGCCCCATCACTACATTGTCTCTGAGAAAATGATGTCTCATATCAATGTGCTTGGTTCTTTTATATTGAACTATGTTCTTGGACATGTTAAGTGCACTTGTGTTGTCACATAGAAGAGACACAATGTCAGTGTACACGCCAAAATCTTCCAACTCTTGTTTGATCCATAAGAGCTAAGCATAGCTGAAGAAACATATTCTGCTTCAACTGTTGAAAGAGCAACTGAGTTCTGCCTCCTTGTGACCCATAGGATGAGATATGATCCTAGAAAGTGAGCCATTCAAGAAGTACTTTTCCTATCCACAAGATAACCTCCATAGTCAGTATTAGTATACCCAATAAGATTAAAATTATCACCTGAAGGGTAGTACAAGTCCAGGTCAAGTGTTCCCTTCAGATACCTCAAAATTCTCTTGGCTTCCTTCAGATGAGATTCCTTGGGATTTAACTAAAACCTTTCACATAGACCTACACTAATGACAATATCAGGTATGCTGGCAGTAAGGTAGAGAAGAGACCTAATAATTCCTATATACTTTATAGGAGAGCCAGATTTATCCATGTCAAGTCGACTAGCAGTGGAAATGGGAGTGTCAATCACTTTTGATGCTTCTATATCAAACCTCTTTAGGAGCTCCTTCATATATTTCAGCTGGCTGATGAATGTACCCTTTGTGGAGTGCTTCAGTTGAAGGCCCAAGAAGAAATTCAACTCACCTATCATGCTCATTTCAAACTCACTTCCCATGAGTTTTGCAAAGTCTTCACACGGTGAATCAGCGGTTGCCCCATAAATGATATCATAAACATATACCTCAACGATGAGCAGGTTCCTCCTTCGTTTCTTCAGGAATGAGATTTTGCCAATTTTTCCTCTTGTAAAACCATTTTCTACGAGAAACTTATGATAGTTTTTCATTACAAACTCGAGGAGCCAGCTTCAACCTATATAATGACTTGTCCAATTGAAACACATATTCAGGGTGTTCATTATATTCAAAGCCTGGAGGTTGCTTTACGTATACTTCTTCCTTAAGGAAACCATTCAAAAATGTGCTTTTGATATCCATTTGGAATAGAGTGAATCCCATATATGATGCAAAGTCAATAAGGATTCTGATAGCTTCCATGGCGAGCAACTGGAGCAAAAATCTCATCATAATCAATTCCTTCCTCCTGATTGTAGCCTTGAACCATTAGCCAATCCTTGTTCCTTGTAGTGTTTCCATGTTTATCAATATTATTCCTGAATACCTACTGATTTCCTATGATGTTTTGATCTGAGGGTCTAGGTAGCATGTGCCATATATTGTTCCTTTCGAACTGATGCAACTCATCTTGTGTGGCTATGATCCAGTCTGCATCTTTTATGGATTCCTTTATGATTTTGGGTTCTATTGGGGAAAGAAAGGCTGAGAAAGCAAGTGAATTTCTAGTTTTTAATCTGGTTTGCACTTCTGAATCCAGAGGGGTAATTATAATGTCAAGAGGATGTGAGCATTTATGTTTACAGTTGGGCACTTGAGCCTCATTTGTAGAATAGTTGGGCAAGTCTGACTAGTTCCCTTGCATTCTTCTCTCAGCTAAATGTGGAGTACTTTGAACTACATCAACCATTCTTTCTTTTGCTTCGGTAGTTGTGATTTGGTACCTGGTTCCTCTCTAGATGATGAGGAATAGATAGCGTTGTCTTCACTTGACTCATCATGTCTGCCTTTTTGATTTCATATCAATGACTTCACCAGGAACCAACAGAGGCTCTCCATTTTGATAATCCTTGTTGTTTTTATCACAGGAGAGATTGGACTCATCAAAGATTATGCGCACGCTTTCCTCAACACACTGAGTCCACTTGGTGTATATCTTGTAGGATTTACATTGAGAAGAGTACCCCAAATAGATTCCTTTATCACCCTTGACATCAAATTTTCCAAGCTGGTACTTTCCATTGTTGAGAACATAACATTTACACCCAAATGCTCTTAAATGAGTCAGCTTGGGCTTCCTTCAATTCAACAACTCATAGAGAGTTTTGTTCAAGAGGCACCTGATCATGCACCTGTTCACTAAGTAGTAGGCAGTGTTGATAGCTTCAACAATAATTTTTAGCAATCCCACTGACGATCTTCATTGTTCTTGCCATTTCCTTAAGGGTTGTGTTCTTCCTTTCCACAACTCCATGTTGCTGTAGAGTTCTTGGGGCTGAGAAGTTGTGAGTAATTCCATTCTCGTTACAAAATTCACCAAACTTAGCATTGTAAAATTTGTTACATGATATGATCTTATGCATGCTACTCTTGATTCCATTGTCACATGGATTTTCCTTGCACAGGCTACGAAATCTTCAAAGGTTTCATATTTTGTTCTAAGGAATAGAGTCCAAGTGAATTTGGATAGTAACGGTATAAAGAACAGAGCAAGAAAATTTAAAAAAGCAAACTATACTATAGATACGAAAGTTTCCCTAAAAAAGGGGCTGGCTTCAACAACCCATAAGGGACGGCTTGCCAAGATACACAAATAGTTAACTTGTTTATAGTCGCAAAAGTTTTTCTATAAAAGGGGCTGGCTTCAACAACCCATAAAGGACGGCTTGCCAATCTACACAACTCAGAAAACCTTTGTACTATAACCAACATTAGCTGTTTATAACTCAGAAAATTTTTGCATTACAATAAGCTAACTTTAATAGAGTATTCTTACTCTATTTTCATACATGGACCAGCCTTTCCATCCATTCGGAAGAAAGAACAAGAGAAAAATTTAGAAACCACTCATATGTAATATATCACAAAAGATTTACAAAGGTTACAAGATGATCCTACCATTACTACAAGGCCTCCTTTATATAGGGATAGGAGGTTATTACAAGATAAATTTTCAAGATAAAATGAACCTATCTTACATGGCAAATTTATCTACATGTGGGTCCTTCTTGGCATGTGAAGGACTTTAGACAAACCAACTAAAAAACACCTTAAAACATATGAAGGTGGTGAAATATACATGGTGTAGCATGTGAATGGAAGAGGTAGCATGTGACGCCATGTGAAAATATTGTGTTTCATGTGACGAATCATGCGGAGGCATGTGGAAGCATGTGAAAACAAGTGAAAGTGTGGCCTGGATGGTATGGAAAGATGTGGGAATTTTTCTTGGCATGGGTAGGATATTTTTAAGGGTTGTTTTTGGTAGGTAAAGTAGGATTATCGGGGATTTAGATAATTAATTCTAGGGTTGTCTTTTAGCATCTTTTCAAGGACCTTGTGTAGTAATGCCTTGAGCTGGATGATCCTTCTTCGATGTGTTCTTTCTCCTTTAGACTGAGAGATGTAATCCGCAACTTTAATCTGGAAATGTCATGAGTGATCTTTTCTCGGATGACTTCATATGGAGTTGCTGCTTCCCAGACTCTTTCCCAGTGAGGATGAGTGTTGGTGTAATTCCAGCTTGCCCAATTTTTTGGCCATATCTCTTTCGAGATGCACCTATTTTGCTGAAAAAGGATTCTTTGTGCCTCGCTATATTCGTCCTCCATTGATAAAATTGACACCGGAATTTTCCAACAGAATGATGACTCTGCTTGTGCCTGGAGTTTTCCGTTGATGATGTTTACTGGCCTATAGAACATGAATACATTTGCTGTGTAGGAATCGGTGATGCATTTCATCCAGTATCTTCTAGGCTTGAACTATAATAAAAATACTTTAAGGGCTGGTGAAACGGTATCAAAATCCTTGAAGACGTTGCATTTGAATTCCATGAATATTTAATATTGATGGCATAGGTACCGGAAAAACCATAATAATTCTTGTGGAAAATCCTTGGCTTGAGCGATGAATATGTGGCAGAACGGATATTCTGGATTGACCCCATAAGGCTTGATAATAGATCCTCCATATTTCCAGAAAATTTGGAGCTCATAATAAGTTCTTCTTTCCATTATAATTGACGGATCAAAGGGATCCGTAAGATTGAACAACTCCAGTGGGGTGATCCGTTGGCTTTAGTGAACTTGTTCCTGATGCATTTGAAACATGAAGATGTGGCTTATTAGCTTTTGCTTTGTCTTCAATTTTGCGGGTGAAAATCTCTTTGAAAATTCTTCTGGTCTAGATAGAAAATCTGCGAGAATATTATCCTTTTCTTTCAGGTGCTTGACTTGAAATTTGTATGGAGAAAACCGTTGAGCCCAGCTGAGAATCGGATGATTGAGAATAATTTTTGAATTTATCTGGATCATATTTGGGAAGGCCTTCATATCCATTTCAATTAGATATACTGTATGGATCAGGAAGAAATTGAATTTCTTGATTCCATTTTTTACCGCAAGAATTTCCTTGAAAGTGTAGTGATAATGTTGCTCGGCAGCTTTGAACTTTCCACTGGCGTATCCACATATTTTCCTCTGGCCATCCTTTTCTTCAAATAAAATATCACTCCAATATTCATGGCTGGCATCAGTTTGCCATATCGTTTTTCCATATGATGGGATGTAGAGAGACTTGACATTTTTTGATATTTCCTCTATTTTTCTAGCTGCTTCATCCGGTTCTTCTCCCCATGCTGGAGCCTTTTCCTTAAGCATTGCTGTGAGTGGTGAAATGTATGTAGAGATATTTGGAATGAAATCTCTTACATAATTTATTACACCCAAGAACTGTTGGATTTGCTTTATTGTGAGATTGGTATTTGGAAATTTGAGCAATTCCCGACATATATGTGGTCCTTGACTGTATTCTCCTTGGAAAAAATGCATTCTGAGAAAATCAATCTTCTTTTGAGCAAGAACCATCTTTTTTGAAGAAAGCATGATTCCGTACTGCATTACTAATACCTCAAATTGATGAATCAAGTTGACATGTTCCTCCAATGTATTACTAAATAGCAGGATGTCATCAATGTAAACTAAGGAGGTATGGAAGATGGGTTGGAAGATTTTTATCATGGCTTTTTTGAAGAAAGAGGGTGCAGTTTTCAACCCGTAGGGCATGACTTTCCATTAGAAGTGATGGTCGGGATGCAAAACCTTGTTTTGGATCTTTTGTTCAGGGTGGATTCCCAATTGCCAAAATCTTGATTTTAAATCAAACTTAGAAAAATATTTGGCCTTGGCTGAATTGGAGAAAATGGTAAGTTTATTTGGGATAGGGAACTTATCATCTTGGAGGAAATGGTTAAGTGGCTGGTAATTGATGACTAACCTGAGTTTTTCTCTTGTCTGTTCAGCTTTTTTGTTGAGATAAAATGCTTCGCATGCCCATTGTGAGTCTGATGGCTCTATCAGATCAAATTCCAAAAGTTCATCACATTCTTTCTTTGCAGGCCGAAGATGATCTGGATTCATTCCTGAATGATTGGCCTTTGCTATATTGATGTTTTCATTATTCTTGAAGGGGATCTTGATAAAAACTCTTCATTTTTCCATAACGCGCGTTTCCTTTTCTTCATGAAATCCTTGTGGGATTCAGCACATGAATGATCAATGAGTTTTTTCTAAATCTCTTTGATTTGTTCATCATTGATGATTTGGAATAGCCTTGGAATCTCAAAATAAGGTCTGAATTATTTTTTTAAAGCTATCCCATTAGCCTTGATCTAGAGTTGATCTCTAAGTTGTTTGCAAATGTCGAACCCAATAATAAGATCCTTTCTTGTTACATTAGATCCTAGCTGCTTGGTTCTGTACTTCAATCCTGGAAAAAACTCAATTGTGATCGGGTGCTTTGTAGCGACAGTTGTTGTCACAATTGCATTTGATGCAGTGTTGAAATCCTTAAAATGCGGCACCCATTGATCTTTAGGGAGAACAACAAGATTTATAAGTGAAGAAGCAGCTCCAGTATCGATGAAAGCAATAACTCGAGTTGGTTTATCCCATTTGGATGAATAGACCTTGAGTTCTACTTGAGGAATGACTACGAGAGCGTTGATCTCCTCTCGGGCTTCGATCACTGGTTATGAAATTTTGTATTGCTCATTGCCTTGATCTTCATAGATATGAAGAGGGAATAAATTTGCTTCATTAGGTTCATCATCTACATAGAATATGGATTCAAGGTCCTCCTCCTTTCGCAGATGTATGCCAGTGTAATCTTTGATTTCTTCAACGAGTTTGATAGATCTTCTTGATTGTGGACAATTTTTTGTGAAGTGTCCAATCTTATGGAAAATAAAGCATCTATTCTTCTTGTGAAAATTTCTTGGCCTTCTGTGCCTGAAATACTTTGTGCGTCTCTTTGACCTTGATTTTCCATCTGGAATTCTTGGCCATTTGAACCTCCTGAATTCTTTCATTCTTCTTGATGTGCGGAAGGAAAATCCTGATCCGGTGATTAGATCAGATTTGCGGCATGCTTTGTCGAGCACTTGATTATGTTGGATAATTTGCTTTAAGGCTATGCGCTTTGTACAAATATCATCTAATGCAACAAAAATAGATTGCCTAATGTAACCAATTTGTGGGATTGTTATGGACTGAAACCTTTCTTCAATAATGGTCATGGTTCGGCTTGCTAACTACTTTGGAGGAGAAGAGACAAAGGCTTTCTTCAGATTAATGTCTCCGCCAATTTCAAAGTATATCTTCGCCATTTTTTGGAAATGTCTGTCAATGTCGTTTCTGTCGAATGACACACACTTCATTTCAAAGAGTTTTCTTCGCATCTTCTCCTGTCTTTGGCCAGTATCTCCACATAAAACATCATGTAGGATCATGATGTTGGAGGCAAAATCATGTGAAGTAAGAAAAGTATTTTGTCTTGAATTGCAAGTGAGTTCCACCAGTCTCTGAGAATTCATGAGAATCGTGAAGTAAGTTCTGACAGGATGATATACTTCTCTCGTTCCACCAAATTTTTGGTCACCATCCAAGTGTAGATGTCTTGGATCCTTTGAGGCCATTTTTAAACCTTAATGTTATCTAATGTGAAAGTGTGGAAACCAGTCCCAACTTGTTGTGACGCCATGGGCTTATATCGTTTTTCTGGGATTGGCTCATCTATCATCCCTTCTTGTTCCTCATCTACTTCAGATACTTCTGAGTCTCTTGGATTATACACAAGTATTGGGGGATTGTCTTCTTCGGAAGAGTTCGTCATGGATTCATTGCTTGACTGAGAGCTATCTTCTGTTGATTCATTGTCTGATGAATTAAGAGATTCCGACCATGGAGTATCTTCTTCTGGTATGTATCTTGGCTGAGACACATAGAGTTATGGAGCCTTCTGGTTAGAAATCATCAAATTTTCAAGGTTGGACCCTTTTGAACTTTGTCCTTGGTCTCGCGTTTTCTTTGTTTGTTTTTGTGATGCAAAGTCATCTTTCTTTTCCCAAACCATTTTTTGCGATATCAAAATCATGTTCTTCTTTTAAGGATTGGGTGAAAGAAAATGGAATTTGTGAGGTAGATGGAAAAGCATTAAAGGTGTAGTCTAATTTAGATGGGGAATATGCTTGTGGAGACATGGGGAAGAAGGTAGGTTTTGAGGAGTAGACTGAGGTTTTTTATGGCTCAAAGAGTTCATTTCTCAGGAGTTGAATTTTTTCTTTGATGGAAATCATTTCCTTTTATTGTTGTTGGAAGAATTGGAAAAGTGAAGTTCCTAGCGGACAACTATCGTATTGTAAATTTGCCAATCTTAGTTCCAAGGCTTTGATTAGTCCGTCATGGTGAGCAGATGTCTGCCCCATCTTTTTCTCAATTGTTCCCACCTTGCTCATCATTTTGTTTTGTGTATGGGCCACGTTCTTTATGGTGTTGCCAATGCTGTTCAGCACCTTCTTTTGGCAGATGGAGATTTCTGATTGCAAGTTCATTATTGCTTCGATGTCACTTATTGGGGGGGGGGGGGGGTTTCTCAAGTAAGTAGCATTATGTTTTTCTTGGGAAGTTTTGGAGCATGGCTTATACCCTCTTTATTAAAAGGTTGAAGTGAAGGAAAATCTAGGGTATGACTGGAGCTTGAAGGACATAGCATGAAAATCTGTGGTTGTGGGGAATTTGTGGTCTTTTGAGTTGGTGGAGTTTTAGGTTCAGGTGGCTTTTTGGATTCTGGGGTATGGGCTGATAGTGATGGTGATTTTGGTATGGTTTCAATATCCTCCCAGCTTGGAGTGAATTATTCTGGTAATTTTGGCCATTCTTGGAGTGTTCTGTAACTGACAAGAAATTCATATTTACCTGGACGGCTTAATGAGCCAATTGAAGGATCTTTATTTTCGTATTTGGCTCGAAATTATTTTCAGTTTTCCTCTTTTACTTGGATTTTGGTTTGGTCTGATTTAGGCCGCCCCATTCATCACATTCTCCAATTGAATCTTCCAAAAAGTCTAGTCAATTGCAATCAAGATCCCAAGGGCAGTGTCCCGTAAAGGGGCATTTGAACCACCAAGTTCTTTTTCCTTCTTTGTCCAAATTGCGACACCAATGATGTTTTTCCATGATGCTTTGTATATTCCCGAAGAACTCTCCATCTGGTTCAAGATATGTATATGTTGTATCTTTGGGTTAAATCATTTGGCAAGAGAAGATGGGTTTATTTGGTTTTTTGAGATAGGAATGGTCAAAGCTTATGCAAACGGTTTTGTAATCTCTTTTGGTAAAAGTTGGTTCACCAAATTGCAGAGATTCCTCTGATTCTCTTAGCTTTTAATAATTTGTGATCCAAGAATCAGGAAGAATTTTTACAAGTTCATTTCTGAAATTTGTCTGGGTATTTGGGTGCACATGGTGTTTCCTTTAGTAGCATCAATATTTAAGAGTAAAGTGTTTTCTCCTCTGGGAAGGAAAAGATCCATGGCATGATTTTGAACTCGCCAAGCCATTTGGTGGTGAAGGGTAGCTTGGATGGAATATTTGGCTTGTGGGGCTCCGTGGATTTGGACTTGGATTATTAAAGTTTCGGTTATGAACTGGTCATAAAGGGACATGTTAAAATTTGGAAAGATAGTTATAAAAACAGTTCCAGCATTCAAGGTAACTTCTGTAGTATCCAAATTTGCATATTGGTACTCCAAGTATCTTGTATCTAAAAGAGAAAGTCGAGCTACAACAGGTTGACCTTTTCTTCTGTGATATGTTAAAGAAATTCGGATAGCACCAAAATGGATAAAACCATGATCTCTCCATTGTCTGGGAAAATCATCTAGGATTTGAAGGGTGATAGATTGTTCCTCTGGAGTGGCAAGAATAGGATGCTGGTCAAGCTTTGAGGCAACAACATATACTTTGACTCCTTTTGGTCTTTGTTGGACTAAGGAACGGATTTGGGTCCAAGGTGCAAAGGACTGTTTTGCAAAAGTTGAGTAGGGGTTTATGAGGGTAGTTCAGTAGAGGATACTTTTTGTTCATCGGGTAGGATATCTACTTCGTATACGTAATCATATTTTTTGG
Organism: Nicotiana benthamiana; assembly: GCA_034376525.1. Lineage (NCBI taxonomy): Eukaryota > Viridiplantae > Streptophyta > Magnoliopsida > Solanales > Solanaceae > Nicotiana > Nicotiana benthamiana. Next base: position 64,314,058 of record CM067334.1, on the reverse strand, counting down.
ACAGAGTTTTGTATAGAGTAGGAGACATGTTCATTTTTTCTTGGGAAGAGGATGATGGAAATGACTCAGACATATTTAGCAAACTATTCCTCCCTCCGAAAGGATGGGCTGGCTCTGATACCACAACATAAAGAACAGAGTAAGAGACTCCAAGAAAGCAAACTATACCGTAGATACGAAAGTTTCCCTACAAAATGGGCTGGCTTCAACAACCCATAAGGGACGGCTTGCCAAGATACACAAACAGTTAATTTGTTTATAGTCGCGAAAGTTTCCTACAAAAGGGGATGGCTTCAACAACCCGTAAGGGACAGCTTTCCAAGCAACAAAACTCAGAAAACTTTTGTACTATAACCAACGTTAGCTATTTATAACTCAAAAACCTTTCGCACTACAATAAGCTAACTTTAATAGAGTATTCTTAATCTATTTTCATACATGGACCGGCCTTTCCATCTATTAGAAAGAAAGAACAAGAGAGAAATTTTGAAGACACTCATATGTAATATATCACAAAAGATTTACAAAGATTACAAGATATATCTCTTTCCTCCCTTGCTTTGAACTCTCATCGGCCCACATAAAACCATATGAAGGAGATCAAGTGGTTTTGAGGTGCTGAATTCCTTCGTTGGCTTGGATGAGGATTTCACATGCTTCCATCTAGTGCAGGCATCATAGACTTTGTGTTCTTTGAACTTTTACATAGGCAGACCATGGACCAAGTCCTTCTGAACTAGTTTACTTCGTAGAGAGAAGCTTGCATGCCCCAGTCATCTGTGCCACAGTTCAACATCATCATCAATTGCTTTCAGGTAACTCAGATCACCACTTTGTAAGGACTTAAAATGAGCAACGTAGATATTCATGTATTTTGGGCTACAAGTACCACTTCACCAATTACTAGATTAATAACAGTGCATATCTTGGACAAGAATTCCACCTTGTTTCCTTTATCACATATCTGGGAGACACTCAAGAGACTGTACTTAAGGCCATTGACAATGCACATATTCTCAGTTGAGTGAGTGAGTGACTTTTCAATATGTTCAACACCTAGAATGTACCCCGTTTTCCAATTTCCGAAGGACACACTCCCTCCTTGCAGGTATTTTTTTGAAAAATAATCCATGTTATTTTCGGTCATGTGCTTTGAGCATCCACTGTCCATGAAACATTTTTGACTGCTTCCTTTCACTATTCCCTACACAAGGAGATCACGGGTTAGATTTAGGAACCCAAGCAAGTTTGGGTCCCTTGTAATAACCAAGAGGATGAATAATTGCTCTTCTATCCCATGTAGGTAACTTGCGCTTTTTATGGGTGGTACCTGGTCCTCTTTTAGCAGTTACTCTTTCATCAAAATCTTTGTTCTTCTGAAGAGACTGAGCCCCGGCTTGATAATTTTCTTTGAAATGTCTATTATTCCCACAGTAAGTATACAACAAGTTATCAGGTATAGTTACGCTCTTGCTATGAGGGTTATACAAATTTCTCTCCCTTTGAAACCCTATTCCCCACCTGTTTCCACCATTATTAACATATATGGCAATAATAGCATCCGAGGACCAGGTCCACTTAAGGGGCTTCTAAAGATCATTTTTTACTCTTTCCAGTTCTGCTTGGACCTGTCTATTTTTCTCAAGTTCAGTACACAAACTAGTTCTCATAGCATTTAACTCGTTTTCAAGCTTAATGTGTGCCTCACTAGAAACTTCTTTTCCTTTGTCAGAATTTCCAGGCCTACACTCAGCTTTGAGTTCCTCTTTTGTTTCCTTTTAGTCTACAATCACTTCTAAGAGGTCATCTCTCTCATGCTCAATAACATTAACTTTCTCCTGTTAGTTTATATGAGTCCACCAAACTATAGAGTACATGGTCATCTATGAAATGATACGTAGAATGTAGTAAAGACTGAATGTAAAAAAGGGAAGAGATTTTCTAAGTGGAAAAATCCCACACAAGGGGATCAAATAACCACTACCTACTCTTGTAGGATTTTAACTCTACTAACTTGTAATCTACCTATAACAAGCCACTTTGCAAACACCCTATTACAAAGACTTCAAACTAACTTGCAATGCAACCACCGCAAGCCACTCTGATGTTAATAAATGTAAAAACCACACAAGAGGGTGGGTGATTTGTGTAATTTTCGCGTTAGAAGAACATGGTTCTTCTAAGTGATCTAACTACAACAGTTTGCGGAATAATAAGAACTAAAAGTAATGTGCACGGAGATTTTATGTGGAAAACACCTGGCTCAATAGGTGAAAAAACCACGACCTGCTACTCAGTAAGATTTTCCCAAACTCCACTAAAAATTGATGAGCCAAAACAACATTTACAAAGACTCTTTATAAACCTAAGGATTAAACACTAATCCGGTGTGGCACACAGCCTCAACTGCTGCGACATTATCAAGTTAACTCTAACTTGATGACACAACATACCTAATACAACTGCTTCTAGCTAATCTGAAAGATACAATATGAAAACACCTACTACAATTGAACTATAAATAAAGAAAGATTCATAAAACTCTTTACGGAACTTGTTCTTCAATCTGGTTCATGTAGATTCCGGTTGGCACTCTTGAATTACACACAAACTGCTTGCAAAAATCCTTGCTATTTTTCTCCCAATTAATTTTAACTTCTGCATCTTTGTGCAACCACTTTAATTTGAGAACATCCTGCAATTTATAGAGTTATTAGATGAAGAAACAACTAGAGTTCTGATGCAACTCTTCCTTTGTTGAAGAATTCTAGTTGATTTCAACTTCCAACTCCTTGGTGGAAGAATTCTAGTTGAAGAATTCCATCATTCTTCTCCTTTTCTCTTGCTAGTTCAGTTCTGAGAACATATCTCTCAGATTCTACCTTAACCAATCATGTCTTCAGCCTTGCTATCTCAATGTCCATTGCCTTACTCTCTTGTACCAAGACTCTGACTTTTCTATTATAGGTGTCTTTTTAGATGAACCATGTTTATTAAGAATGAAATTTACTTCATAATTACAAGCAAGTTGAATATTAACCCCACTTCTTCATACGTGCCTTGAAATGTGCAGAACAATTTTTGAGAATTAACCCATAGGGAATGGCATGAGTTTTGATGCCAATGATAACTCTATCAGTAGATCCACAAGGGCTTCCTGTTCAGATGGAACAGGTTCATCTAATTGTTTTTCCAAGTTGAACCAACCACTCAGTATCTTTGCCAGACCCACTCCCCCCTGTTTTGTTCACACTCTCCTTTATTTCTTTAAATTCCTCTCCCCAAACAACCATTGCACTAGTTTCTTTTGTTAGACCAACATGAGTAGGTGAAGAATCAACCACTCTTGTACCATTTCCCCTCACAGTACTTCTAGCCCCCTTGCTCTCTTTTCTTCCTTTTTTCATTTTTACCACCAACTTCTCCAGATTATATAGTATAAGTACTTTTTATACATCCTACAAATCTATTCTCAAAATTTACAGCATCTTTTGAAAGTGTCTCAGGAGAACCTTTGTAGTCAGAAGATAACTTATCAGTTTCAAAAGAACTACTTTCTTCCCCCTTAGTAGCCGACTTAAATGAATCTTAGGATTATTCTTCCATACCTACTTTCAATTTCTTGTTTATTTTCTTTATCTCTCCCCTTCAACGTTGTTCGACAATCTAGGCTAGGGTATGAAAAAGAAGAGAATTAGATTGTGTTTGGAAGATGAAGGAAGAATAAGAGTTTCTGACGGTTTGAGAAATATGAAGTAAGAAATACACTAAAGCTGATCAATATAAAGAGAAATAATTGATGGGGTAGCTACAACTTTTCAGACTCTTAGAAGTTTAGTCAAATTGAAATCCAGTTTTGAAGAGATGTTGGAGTATATCCCTAAAATCTAGGTACTTCCATTTGATTGGGACTCTGTTAAACGGGACTGGTTCAGTTGTAATGGATAAGTTCAAAAGAAGTTTGGCATTTGGTAGGACTCTGCGCATGATCAAAATATAGTAGTTTCAAATGATGCAGACTGTAGAAAACATACTGTGTTGTCTTGATGAACCGGTTTCTTCACTGAGAATTCTCATGTTTAAGTCTAAATTTGCCAAATAGGGAAAATATCATTAGTGATTAATGAGTCATTTTAAAACATGGCACAAGAGTATACTATGTAAAGAATGTGAATGAGCAAGGTTTAATCTTACTATACACAATATACAAACTTTCTAACCAAATAATTTTTTTCCATTTTATTGTTTAACCTCTAACTTGTCCTTTTAGGTGATCTTAATCCTCCCTAATTCCAACATGTTCCTCTCAAAGTGATCTCTACTAAAACCTTTTGTGAAGATGTGAGCAATTTTCTTGTTAAACGCACAAAACTCCACAGTGATCAAGCCTTTTTAATAGTTGTCCCTAAAAAATTGGTGTCTAACATCTATGTGCTTAGTTCTCTTTTGATGAAACAGATTCTAAGACATACTAATAGCACTAGTGTCATCACAGAAATAGGGATGCAACCAACTTCAATACCAAAATCCATCAACTGCTACTTGATCCACAACAATTGAGCACAATCATGAAGCAGCATCAACAGAGTCAGCTTCAGCAGTAGACAAGGCCACTGAATTTGCCTTTTAATAGCCCATGACACAAGACATGAACAAAGGAAGTGTGCCATACCTGAAATGCTCTTCTTATCCATTAGGAAAACTGCATAATCAGTGTCAGCATATCCCACTATGTTAAAATTACTACCCTTTTTTCACCAAAGGCAAAGGTCAGAGGTGCATTTCAAGTATCTCAATGTTCTCTTTACATTAGTCAAGTAGGTCTCATTTGTATTTGTCCGAAATCGAGCACAAAGACCTAAACTACAGACAATGTCAGGTCATCCAATAGTGAGATATAAAAGAGAACCAATCATTCCCCTATACACCTTCTGATCAACAGATGAACCAGGTTCATCTATATCCAATTTCGTGGATGTTGTAATAGGAGTTTCAATTTCTTTGGATGTTCCTTCCTGTTTTTGTTAATGAGGGATAGGTTCATGGACAGGTTCCCTCGAGGTTTGAGGATCAGTTACTCTCTAGTCAGTTCCCCCTGCCATGTTGCCCAGGTGGAAGAACATGTTCCATTATCTGTTCCTTACTGTGATGCATATTCAGATGGATTGTGGTTTCACCATTTGAATTTCTTATCAGCCGAATCTCTTCATTATCTTGCTCCGGCCTCTCAGAAAGAATGTTATTTTTCAATAAAATAACATAAACATTTTTCTACACACATAGTTCTTTTATTTAGTATCATATAAGTTTTACTATGTGAAGAATACTCCCTCATCACTTTTGCGATCATACTTACCTAGGGAGTCTTTTCCATTATTGCGAACAAAGCACTTGCATCTAAATGCGCTAAGATGGGATATATTTATCTTTCTCCCTTTAAGTGACTCATAGGGAATCTTCTTAACAGGAAGTCTATCCATGCAACTATTTATAATGTAGTATGCGAAAATTCAGCAAACTTGGCATTTTCAAATTCAGTTCCATGATCAGACCTAATTAATGCAAGTTGATTACCTAGTTGTTTTTGAGTTTTTTCTATAAGAAGTAAACATGTTAAATGCTTCATCTTTAGATGTTAAAAACAATGTCCAACTAAACCTAGAGTAATCATCAACAAGCACCATCACAAATATTTTACCATCTCTAGTTAATGTTCTCATTGGACCATAGAGATTCATATGGACAAGTTCCATCATTCTGGTGGTGCTTACTATTTTTTTCTTTTGAAAGAGGATCTTACCTGCTCCCCCCTTGCACAAGCCTCACAAATTTTTTCTTCCTTGAAATTAATGTTAGACAGTCTTATCACCAAATCCTCGGAGACTAGTTTGTTGAGTTGACTTAGACTTCATGTCCAAGTCTCTTGTGCCAAGGGAGGGGATCATTGTCCAACACACTTATGTAAGTGAGTGCATTTTCTGAAAGTTGGACAAATCTACAATGTATATATTGTTTACTCTTTTCTCCTGCAAAACAATCTTGTTTGTGGTAAGATTAATCACAAAACATTTGGTAGAGGTGAATACTACCAAGTTACCTGTATCACACAATTGTGATTGTCTTATTAGGCAGTATTTTAGGCCATCTATCAATTAGCCATTCTCAATAGAGTGAGAATCAGTCTTACCTACCATTCCAACCCCAGTGATCTAACTTTTCTTCCCATTTCCAAAGGAGACATTACCTCCTTTGAGGTCCTCAAGTGAAAGGAAATGGTTCTTGCTTCCTATCATATGCTTTGAGCAGCCACTATCCATGTACCACATTTGGCTGCTCCCCTTCACTTGGACCCGCAAAAGTAAATTAGGTGTTAGTCTTAGTAACACAAACTAGTTTGGGTCCCTTTCTATAGGCAAAAGGGTGAATTAGATTCTTTTTAGCCCAACCTGGAAGCCTACTTTTCCCATAAACAAATTCTTTATTCTTTTGACTAGCCTTTTCTTTTGCAATACATTCACATTTATAGTGACCTGTTTTACCACAATGTGTGCAAATTTTATTCTTAGGAAGTGTGAGGTACTTGATTTTGGGATCCCACTTAGGTGCAGGGGTCTCGTAGCCAAGTCCTCTCTTATTGCTACTATGGTGTTCATGTTGCCATGAAAGTGCATCGGAGGACCTATTCCATTTACAGGTTCTATCTAGCTCGTGCTTAACTTGTTTAGATCCTCCTTAATGACTATTATATGATCCTCTCTTTTGTACAACTCATCTTTTATTTTTCTTACATTTTCTTCTAAAGTGAGTTGTGTGTGATCAGATTCTTTTTTACCAGTTCCTAATTTCAATTTTAGATTTTCAGATTTGAGCTCTAGGACTGTGGTGTCAAGTTCATTAACCTGGTTCTTCAACTCAACATTTTTACTATCACTTTCACTAGCCCTAAGTTACATATTTTTGCACTTAGTTTTCAAAATCTCACACTCCTTAGACAGCTGTTCCTTTTCATTTTTTTAGATCCTCATATTTATCAATGAAATCCAGGAGTAATTCAGATAGCCTTTCTTTAGACAAAAATTTAATCTTGTCTTTGAGATGATTTATACTTACCTCGGATTCCTCATCAGATTCTCCAATTGTCATGAGTGCTTCTTCATCTCCATCTTCACCCTCTGAGTTTTCATCTAAGCTTTCTCCCCAGGCAGCAACCATAACACTTGTTGATCCTTTGTTCTTCTTGAGTTGAACATGTTCCTTCTTCTTATTCCTTTGTTCAGCTCTTTCCTTCTTCCATTCAATTTCCCATTGAGGGCATATTCTTATGTGGTGATCAGTCTTCCCACAATTGTAACACCCCTCATTGTTTTGTTTTTTAGGAACCCTTGTTTGCTATAGCTTCCACTTCTTGAAGAACCATTTCCTCTCATTAGATACTTCTTGAATTCCTTTGTGATCATGGTTAGTTCATCCTACTCAATATCATCACCTTCAGTGATTTTGAATGCCATGCTCCTTTTCCTTCTTGGGTGCATCCATCTTCATGGTTTGAATTCTAAGTTCATAGGCTGTGAGATTTACAATTAACTCGTCCAACTTAAGAGTGGCAATGTTCTTTGATTCCTGAATGGCAGTGATTTTGCTTTCCCAAGTGACTAGCAGAACCTTTGTCAAAATTTTATCATTTTTGTCCTCTTCAAGAATAACCCTTCCAAGAGACTTATGTTCATTTGTCAGTGTGGTAAACCTTGTATACATCTCCTGGATGGTTTCCCCTTCCTCCATGGTGAAATTCTCATATTGAGAATATACCAATGTTCCTCTTAATCTCTTTACTTGAGGAGTTCCTTCATGAGCCACTTGTAAAGTGTCCCATATTTCCTTGGCAGTGGTACAACTTTGAATTCTACTGTACTCATCTGGACCAAGGCCACACACAAGCCATTTTTGGCCTTAGCATTCTTTTCCCATTTTCTCAAGTCCTCATCATTGCCGTCAGCTCTTGTTTTTGGCATATCTACTCCTTCAGCGTTCTTCTTCATGGTAGCTAGGGGACCATCAGTGACAATGTACCATAGCTCATAGTCTTCTCCACTGATATGATCTCTCATTCTATTTTTCTACCAAGAGCAGTAGTGACCATTAAAGAGTGGAGACCTATCAGCAGATTGCCCTTCCCATTTATAAGGTGGTGCACTCATCTTGATCTTTTCCTAAGGTGTTAGCCTCTTCAAGGATAACCTGCACTGAAACCAATTGATGTTAATGAACGTCAAAACCACACAATAGGGGGGGGTGATATGTGTGGTACCTAATTTTCGCGTTAGAAGAACCTAGTTTTTCTAAATGTTCTAACTACAGCAGTTTGCGGAATAATAAGAAATGAAAGTAAAGTGCATGGAGATTTTACGTGGAAAACACCTGGCTCAAAAGGTGAAAAACCACGACCTACTACTCAGTAGGATTTTCCCAAACTCCACTAAAAATCAATGAGCCAAAACAGCATTTACAAAGACTCTTTGTAAACCTAAGGATTAAACTCTAATCCCAGTGTGGCGCACAACCTCAACTGCTGCGACACTATCAAGTTAACTCTAACTTGATGACACAACGCACCTAGTACAATTGCTTCTAACTAAGCTGAAAGGTACAATATGAAAACACCCACTACAATTGAACTAGAAATAAAGAAAGACACATAAAACTCTATATGAAACTTGTTCTTCAATCTGGTTTATGTAGATTCTTGTTGGCACTCTTGAATTACACACGAACTGCTTGCAAAAAGCCTTGCTATTTTACTCCCAATTCACTTTTATCTTCTGCATTTTTGCAACCACTATAATGTGAGAACATTCTGCAATTTATAGAGTTATTAGATGAAGAAACAACTAGAGTTATGATGTAACTCTTCCTTGGTGGAAGAGTTCTAGTTGATTTCAACTTCTAACTCCTTCCCTATCTTGAATAGTGTTGTCTTTGATTAAGAACTCCTTCTCCTTATAAATTATGCAACCTTTTCGATCAGGACATATTAAATACACCAAGTTAAACTTATCTCCTTCACGTGAAACCCGCATGCTTGAATCTGCCAGTTTTATGAGCCTGAGGGATGAGCCTGGTTCATCCTAAGTTCTTTTGTCAATCTTCAAAACTTAACCTTTACTTGGGACAACACACTCTATAACTCTCTTAGTTATTACAGATTTAACTTATGACTATTTCTAGTAACAACATAAAGTCTGAAGTTTACGAATTTGGTTTTTTCCAATGACAGCGCTTCTAAGAAAGCATACTAGGAATTACAATGACGAACAAACAAGAAGATTACAACTCAAGTACAGATATACATAAATTTATTTAGAAACAGATCCTCAATGGAGTTGTCTTCTTGTTCTTGACACACCAGTGACTTCAATGCTAGATGAACACTATTTTTTTGAGAGAATATCACTTAATGCACGAGTAATGGTATGCCTTGCACCAGGTTATTTTATCAAAAAAGATAGCACAATGGATGTTGATGTCAACTCTTAGTGTCCACTTCTTCCCAGTGAGAAACTACAACACTGTCTACACAGCCACTTCTCGGCAGTTGCGTTCCGGCTGGATAGTGGAATTTGTACTTCATCCAAGAAACATCGACGGACCAAGTCGTAGTTGTGTTCCTCTACTGTGATAGTTCCCAGATTGTCACTTTCTTTTGCTAGATTTTAGCTGTGCATTTGACTTGTACTTCTGTTAGAGAACCTTAAGGGAGAAGGTCCCTGTTGTGTTCCTCTATATATTGATATTGTACAGTCACATACTTGTTCTTATCGTAGAACCCTAAGGGACTAGGGCATCAGGTCCCTATTATGTTGCTTCTAGTAGTCGTTCATCCATTTACTAATTTTTAGATGTAGATCATTTCACATGAGATGTGTATCCTCTAGGACAAGGTTCTCTATATGGTTCTTCACAACAAGTTTGTTATATCATCAAAACATAAAATGTGTAAGGCCAAGACATTGAAAACCCATCAATTTACCCTTTTTTGATGATGAAAAACATAGGCATGAATAGTATTTGTTTAGAGCAAAAGAAACCAGATGAGATGCAGAACTACACAAAGTTCCCCCTTAATCTCAAATCTCCCCCTTTGTGATTTTCCCTTAATTGCAGAGTTGATAGTTCCCCCACAATCTCAGACATGATTTTTCACACAAGAATATTACCACACACTCTCTCCTACCTCTACCAAACGAGTTACCTTCCCCCTTTTGGCATCATTAAAAAGAACAGCTATGTAGAAGAGCACAAGAAGGTAATAAGCATAAAAAAGTCTAAAACAGCTAGCTCATGCCGGATATGTGCACATGACACGACAGAAAAGAGAAGTTAGAAGAAAACAGTATTATCATTCAAAGAAAGGGGTGATGTTTTATTAATGTTTACATTGGACTGATAAAGTTAGGAGCAGTAATGGTTGAGTTTAACATGCCATTACAAAAACAAGCAAGCAAATGTAAAACAACAACCACAGGATGTTGGAGCAAAAATAGTCTTCACACAAAGAGGATCCTAGGAGACACTAGAGGAAGGAGGTTTGGAGGAAGAGGCAGCAATAGTTTTGAGAACCAGGTCCAGTCGAGAATTTGCATAGAGTTTCTCTTCAATTAATTGAGCCAGGAGTCTTTCATTTTCCATTCTCAGTCATGGAACTTCCTCATTGACAAAATCTTGTTCTTTAGCTGCTTGACTGAGTTGATTTTCCAGAATGGCTTTTCGATCCCCTAGCCTTCTTATTTCCTCATAAGCTACCTTTTGAGTTTTTATCAGCTGAGAGATGGTCACGATGCTTCCACCAACTTTCTCTATACATTCACACTCTTCTAGAGATGTCTTAAAGGAGGTCTTCTTGTGTGTTCCCACTCTAGGATTCCCTAAAGGGGCCTTATAGAATTTGAACACCAGAGTGAGGAGAAAGCCATAACGTAACCCATGATTTTCATCCAAAAACTTTGCCACATTCTGCATATGATCTATCATGATTGTTGACAAATTGATTGCTACAAACTCATAAGTGCTTCCATAAGGACCAAATCCAATTTTATAGCAATAGAGCGCCTCTCAGAGCAAGGTAAGAGTACTTTATTAACCAGTACAAGGAGCAGTGTGTACTCAGGAAGCAATACCTTCTTGTGGACCTGTTCCCCTTGTTGAATAGCTTGCTCTTTAATGATAGCTTTCCAAAAGTTTATTCCACGGACACCCTTAACTGAGGACACACCTTCACACGAATTTTTGAGAGCTTTCCAACGTTGAAGCGTCGAGTACAATGTCCACTCCATTTTCGAGCACAGATGTGATCCCCCTCAACAGTGGAAATAGATGCGTAGAAGGTTCCTACTACATCTTCGTACACTAGAGACATTCTTCCTTCAAACAGGCGTTCCCATTATTGAAATTCAACAATCTCAAAAATTTGTCGCACGCGTGCAATATTTGAGATTGATGGACTAAATGTTAGACCACACAACACCTTATGAGTTCTTAATCTCTACTGCTACAGAACACCATAACAGGTTATGGAACTTGTTTGAGCAGGTTCTTTAATAGGTGTTGTGTTTCCCCTTTTTGTTTGCTAGAGCCTTCGGTAGACTTTTCTTTCCAGCTTGCTATCCCTACAGTATTGTCTTCAAACACGACTAGCTTAGTTTGACTCCGTTTAGACTTACTTTTGTACTTGAATGACCCTTTCAGTTAACAATTCCCTCAACTATCATGGATTTTGTACTAAGGAACCAGGTTCCCTAGAAGCATCCATGTCTATTTAGTTTACTGACACACTCTAGATGTAATCTTTTGGATCCATTTTCCTCTTTTTTTCTTGTCTTGACACTCCTCTTACTTTTTTGTGGTGAAGATTCAAACTTCTCTTGCTGTAGTGAACTGATGGTGGAAGATTTGGACTAAGACTCTAAGAGCTTGGAGTGAACAGGAGGTTCAAGAGTGAGTTTGCATGGAAGATAATTAGGTTTATCAGAAGTCTTTTATGAGAATATCTCGTGAGCCAAGGACTCAAGGAGTGTTGTGGTTCTTACATCTTCTAGGAATGTAATTTCTTCCCCTGGTACTCACACGAGAGGTATTATCCTTCATTTATCAAACTCACAGCAACTATATCTATGATGATATGAGCTGCTTCCTTTTCTGGTGACTCTTTATGAGTCACCAAGTCAACCATAGAGGAGTTCAGATACTGGTCAGGATCTTCCTCAGGGGCTTCTACATTTGAGGAGTAAAACTTCATATGTGGTTTTTGATGAGATCGTAGGATTGACTAGTCATAGGATTCCCAAAATAATGGGAAACACGATTTATCATAAAAGGAAACACTGTATGAGCTGGAGAGAAACCAAGAGTGGGTAAGGTGGTAGAAGACATGAAATAGTGATTTTCTAGGAATGATTTCAAGGACGATAGCAAAGTGGGAATGGTGTTAATAGTGGGAGAATGAGATATTTTTTTGATCGCCATTAGATGAGTGTTTGGTAGACGAGCAAAAAGAGAGAGAGAAAAAGAAGAAGAGAGGATCCTAGCTATATAAGAGAGATGAATGTTCATGACTTGCCGTGAGAGAGAAAGAAAGTTTTATTGGAAGAAGGGCCAATGATGAGTGGAGAGTGGAAAAATTTCTAAATAGTTCTAATAATGACAGTAGATTTATGGGGAAGTGTTACCGTGTATAGGGGATGAAAGGATTTGAAAGACAAGACATGATACAAAGATGTTGAAAAATCGGATGATGTGGCAAATAAGTTAATTTTGTAAAAAATTATTATTTTTGTTTGGAGCGGGCATGCAGAATCTAAGTACATCACTACTAACATGTGGTACATGAACTTGATGCCAGAACCATTTTTTGAAAAAGTTATTAGTAGTTCATCTCTCTCGTTGTTCATAACTGTTCCTTTAGATTCTGTGATCATCATGCGTGTTTACCTGCAACGGTATTGATGGGATTTAGGTCTGGTCAAATAACACTTTAGCTCTCTTTACTGGGTGATGTCTAACATAGCCAACTAATGGAGGATTATGTTCTTGGTCTGGCTCTTGTAACTCCTTCACTTTGATTGATCTAGAATTCTCCACTCGAGACTTTGATACAGATGTCTGGAATTTCATCTTCTATTCCTTCAATACGCTTGATCTTCTTCCTTTTTTTCAAATTTAAAAACCTTCTTCAGTTCTTAATGAAGCCATTTGAGTTCTGCTTCATTGTCTCCCAAAGGATGAGGCATGAATCATGACAAGAGAAACATTCCAGAAGTGCTTTCCTTTCCCATAGGAAAACCTTCATAGTTAACATTATCATACCCAACAGGATTAACAGTACTGTCACCCGAGGGGTAATATAGGCTAGGTCCTGAGATCCTCAAAGGTATTTCAACTCTTTTGTGGATAGCCTTCAAGTAGGATTCCTACAGACTTACACTTTGGATTCTATTTAGGAGTGGAAGAAATAAAAACACAAGCTTATCTAACTCTTAGAATAAAAGAGAGGGATTGACTTGTCACACAAAAGGGAGCCTTTGGTTTTCCAATTTGAGACAACAGTTTGATTGAAGAGGGAGATTTGGAGGTTAATTTTATTTCCTATATTTTGTGTTCGGTTGCTTGTGTCATGTCATGAGCTACATCCTTTCTCCCCTCTCAGATTTAATGGTAAAGGGTGACGTACCAGGTTCTTTGTGAGACATGGAGAATGATGTTGCATTGCATTTCGCTAGTCCCCTTCTTTATTGAGCTTACCTGGCTAATCCTTCCTATTTTTGAGAACATGGAATTTTGTCTATTCCATTCTTTCTTTCAACAATATCACTTTACTACAAAGTCCTTGATTGTTGTGAAATTGTGCTGATCCCTTTTTTCCCCTCCTTCTTCATTTTGTGAACTCATGTTTAGGGATACTTGAGCATTGCAAACCACACGCTAGGTCATGCTGAGTTAATTTATTCGGAGTTGAGAATTATGCATATACTAATCCTTCATGCCAAGGTTGCGACTTTACTCATCTCATACCACCTGCTTGTGGGGATTCGTACATAGTTGGAGTGGATGTGCTTGTGTCCTTTGTCAACTGAGACAACTTTGCAATTTATCAAATTGGTGAGTACGCTCTTCAGACCATTCACATTGTGCACATTCCCACTTGAGTGACAAAAGAACTTATCTACCTTTTCATTCACTTGAGAATATACTCTTTACTTCCTTCTTAAAGATACATTCCCTTCCTGCAGGGCTTTCAGTGGGAAGAGATTCATGATGTTTTCAGCTACATGCTTTATGAATCCGCTGTCTATAGTCCATTCCAGTCCGCTTCCTATCACCGTTCCCTGCTCATGCAAATTATGGGTTAGATTTAGGAACTAAATCTAGTTTAGGCCCCTTTTATGATAAAAAGGATGAATGATGGATTTTCTAGCCCATGCAGGCAACATTCTCTTTTTGCGAGTGACACCTGGTCCCCCTTTAGTTGTTACTATATTAGAGAACACTTTGTTTTCTGGGCACACTAAACCCTGGCCTTGCAATTTTCCTTATGATTCCCATTGTTCCCACAGTGGGTACATAGCCAATTATCAGGTACAGTGACATACTTGCTTCACGGGTTATAGAGAGTTTTCTCCCTTTGGAACCAGATGCCCTCCTTGTTCCCACTGTTGTTGAGATACATGATAGTGACAACATCTGAGGACTAGGAACACTTCAGATATTTCTCAAGATCATTTCATACCTTCTCCAATTTAACTTGAATCTGTAGATTCCTCTAGAGTTCAGTACAAAGACTGGTTTTCACAACGGTTAACTCCTTTTCAAGCATGATGTGCATCTCACTAGCTACTTCCTTCTCTTTCCCAAGACTTACATTCCTAAGTTATCTATTGATTCCCTCAATGTTTTCCTCCAGATCAGTGCATATTAGTAACAGGTCATCCATTTTTTCTTCATTAGATGCTCCTTTTTCTCTAAGGCGTGTTTCTCATTGTTAAGGCCTTCTATTCTTTCTTTTAGATCAACTACTACTACTATCATATCGTCTCTCTCCTTTTCGACACTGGTTATTTTTTAATTCAAGGCTTCTTTTTTTCTTTTTTAAGATGACCTAAGGACTCATTTTAGACCACTACACAAACAAGTAGATCATCTCTAGATTGTTCTACCTCTCCTAGTTCTGTGGTCAGGATCTCCTTATCCTCTACAAGGATATAATAGAAATCAATTAGGACATTAGATAAATACCTTAGCTTCTTAGAAGAATAGGATTTTGCATTTCTCTGAACATCCTTGAATTTTACCTCATCGTCTTTATCTTCTTCATCATCAACATCATCATAATCTGACTGAGCCATCTCCATGAACGGTGAATCATACTTTGTTGCTTTAGTTTACACTGCCATCATAGAACTATTATCTGCATCTGATTCCCTTTTGGATTCACTCGAGGAGTCTCCCCAAGCAGCAACAGCCTTCTTAACAATATAGTCTGCAGCACTTTCCGATAAAACCTTTTATTTGGAACCAGGTTCCTTTTTCCTACTTTGTCAAGATATTTCTTGTATTGCTCCTATTTTGCGAGTTGGCAGTATTTGAAGAAGTGCCCTGACTTTCCACATCTGTGACAGAGATTGTTGTTCCTTATCTTACATGAACTGCCCTACTTTGGTATACCATAATATCTTCGAACCATCTTTTGAACTCTCTTAGTAAGATAGGCCATGTCACTATCTTCATCACTTAAATATTTGCTTTGAGCCTTAAGCAATAGTCACTTTTCTTGACTACGTTCCAGTTGTGCACTTGACTTGTAATTCTGTTAGAGAACCCTATGGGAGAAGGTCCATGTTGTGTTTCTCTTTATATTGATTGTGTACACTCACTAGCTTGTGCTTGTGTCGGAGAACCCTAAGGATCAGGGCATCAGGTCCCTGTTGTGTTCCCCCCTATGGTCATTCATCGATTAGCTAATTTTTAGACTTTGACCAGTTCACGTGAGTTATGTATCCCATGGGACAAGGTTCTCTATCTGGTTCTTCACGACAACTTTGTTAGATCATTAAAACATATGAAGCATAAGGCTAAAACAGTGAAAATCTATCATCTCCACTAAGGCATTTTTTTCTTTACTAACATTCTCAATGGTTTCTCTTAAGTCAACTACTACTACCATCAGATCATCTCTTTTATGTTCTACACTAGTGATTTTCTCCGTTATAACTTTCTTTTCATTTTCTAGATTATATATGGTCTCTTTCATATCAACCACAAAGACTACCAAGTAATCTCTAGATTGCTCAACATCTCATAATTCTATGGTCAGGGCATCCTTATCATCTACAAGACTGTAATAGGCATCAATTAATTTATTTTCTAATGACATGGGTTTCTTTGGAGAGTAGGATTTCAGATTTTTATTTGAACATCCCTGAAGTTTACCTCATCATTGTCATCTTCATCATTTTCTGATTGAACCATTAAAACAATTATTGAATCTTATTCATTCGCTTCACTTTCAACTGCCATCATAGAACTATCACCCACATCAGTTTCTTCTTCAAACTAACTGGAGGAATTTCCCCATGATGCAAGAGCTTTTTTCATAATGTTGTCAGCGACATTCTTTCTTTTAAAGCGTTTGTTAGGAACTGGGTTCCTCTTGGCTGCTTTATTCGGGTGTTAGTTGAAGTGTTCTTGCTTCAAGAGAGGCAATCTTTAAAAAAATATCCTGGCTTTCCACATTTATGGCAAAGGTCATAATTCTTTAGTCTGCTGGAACTGCCTCTCTTTGGTTTCCCTTCATTCCTTCTGACCATTTTCTGACCCCTTTTGGTTAGGTAAGCCATGTCACAGTCCTCCTCACTTGAGTCATTACTTTCAGCTTCGAGTACCAATTTCTTTTCCTTGTTTGGTTCTCTGTTTTCACTGTCCTTCCTCTTCTTCATTTGTAAGATTTAAGATTTCCAACTAGCTTATTTATAGTTAGGGCATACATATCCTTTGCTTCAGTAATTGCATTCACTTTGATCTTCCATGAATTGGGAAAGAATTTTACTCACAAGGTTGTTCCTACAAAATGATTTCACCAAGAGAGTGTAGCTCATTTATGATGGAAGTGAATCTTGTGTGCATGTCTTCAATAGATTCATCGTCTTTCATACTGAAGAGCTCATACTTAATAGTGAGCGTATCAATCTTAGTTTGTTTTACTTGAGTTCCCTCGTGTGCCGTTTACAAAGCTTCCCATATTTCTTTGGTGGATTGACATGCAGAGATCCTGTAGAATTCATCATGTCCTATGCCACACACTAAAATTTTCTTGGCACAAAAGTTTTTCTCTATAGGTTTCCTATCTGCATCGTTGTATTCTATCCTTGTTTTTGGCGTCGTCAGTGGAGGGTCTCCAACATTTTTTGTTGGGACATAAGCACCATCACATATAACATCCCACAACTTAGAATCTTCTGCCATGATAAAGTCATGCATTCTTCTTTTCCACCACTTGTAGTATTGCCCACTCAACCAGGGTGGTCTATACGTAGACTGGCCTTCTTCAAAATTTTGTGGAGCAACCATGAGGATCCTTCGTAGGTGCTAACCTAATAGAAAGAACCCGCTCATATACTAATTTATAGAATATATGAGTCCACCAAACTATATAACGACCATGTCCTATATAGGTTTCCATAGAGAATACTAATGTAACAGTAAGTAAATGAAATAGGGAGTTTATACGTGGAAAAATCCTTGCTCGGGGGGACTAAAAACCACTACTTACACTGGTAGGATTTCAACTTCACTATTAGAAACTTTAGATAACAACCTATGCAATATAGGAATTAAACTCTTAATACCTCCCTAACTTGTAACACACCTATTACAAGCCACTTTGCAATACACCTATTACAAAGACTTCAACTCATGACTAACTCTAGTCACAACACAAAAACTAAAGGTTCATTTTTTTTCAAGAGGTTACTAAGTAACGCTTCTAGATAAGCAATGTAGGAATTACAGTGAAAAACAATTACAAAGTTACAACTTAACTAAGGACATACAAGATACTAGTTGTAGGAACTGGTCCGCTGTGATGACCCAAAAGGACATCACTTATTTTAAAAATATACTCTATGTTCCTAGTCCTTAAAGCCTCTCTCTACATCACTTTGATTTGCGTTCATCATCCGGGCGCGTAGCCAAAAAGCCATTATGTGAAAATCTATGAAAAATGATAAAATTTGCCTTCAATATAAATTTAAGTTGACTTTGGTTAACATTTGGGGTAAACGGACCCAATACCGTAATTTGATGTTCTTAAAGGGTCTGTAAGAAAATATGGGACTTGAGCGTATGCCCGGAACCAAATTTTGAGGTCCCAAGCATGAGAAATGAATTTTAAAAAAAATCATTTTCTAGAATATTTATGAGTTTTTTGAAATACAATTTGTTTACAATTTGAAGGTATCGGGCCCATATTCTGGTTCCGAAGCCCGGTATAGGTCTTATATGTTGTTTAAGTTGAGTTTGTAAAATTTGAAAAGAAACGGAAGTCGTTTGATGTGATTCTCACCCGTAGTTCTGAAATTTGATACTTTGAAAGTTTTGAGATTTTTCTTTGATTTCTATGCGAAATTTGTTTTTCAAGATGTTTACAATTTGAAGGTATCGGGCCCATATTCTGGTTCCGAAGCCCGGTACAGGTCTTATATGTTGTTTAAGTTGAGTTTGTAAAATTTGAAAAGAAACGGAAGTCGTTTGATGTGATTCTGACCCGTAGTTCTGAAATTTGATACTTTGAAAGTTTTGAGATTTTTCTTTGATTTCTATGCTAAATTTTTTTTTCAAGATGTTATTTTTTCGATTTGATCGCACGACCAAGTCCATTTAATGTTTTTGAGTTAGTATGCATATTTGGTTTGGAGCCCCGAGCGATCGAATGAGTTTCAGATAGGTTACAAGATGTTCCAGACTAGAACATAGTTGTTGCAGGGTCAGAGAAATTGTAGATATCTGAACCCGCAAGTGTGGTCCGCAATAATTTTGTGATTTCGCGGTGGGGCCTTTGCGGCCGCAGAAGATTTTGTGTGGTCCGTGGTG
Organism: Nicotiana benthamiana; assembly: GCA_034376525.1. Taxonomy (NCBI): domain Eukaryota; kingdom Viridiplantae; phylum Streptophyta; class Magnoliopsida; order Solanales; family Solanaceae; genus Nicotiana; species Nicotiana benthamiana. The sequence goes on along the minus strand of CM067334.1, from coordinate 64,294,921 downwards.
AGGAAGAATCCGCAGGTTCACTAGTCCGATATCGAAAGCCTATATCTTTTGATCTACAAAAAGTTTTGAGATGATTAAAGACAAAATTGTAGCTCTTCGTTTCTAGTTTCCAGAAGGTAAAGAAATCACAACTTGAACATCTGTAGAGAAAGTTATGGCCATTATACTGAAGCATGTCACTGGACTCATCATTCTTCGTAGTGAGCTCCGCGGCCGCAATCGTTTTTGTGCGGTCCGCGGAGAGGGTATAAGAGGGGTATATTTAAATGGTACTTACAGTTGTTTTTCACTTTTCAAAACCTTAAAATATAAGAGGCGATTTTTCAAAAATCCTTTCTTCTCCAAACCATTAGTAAGTGATTTCTAACTCATTTTGCTTTACTCCTTAACTTTTTTTTCAAGATTTCATCCTAGAATCTAGGGTTTTCTTTGTGGAATTTAAAATTTTGGGTAAAACCTAAAAAATATTGAAATTTAGGGATTTAGACCTCAAAATTGAGGTCGGATTCCAAAATCAATTATATATCTGGGCTCGGGGGTGAATGGGTAATCGAGTTTTTGTCCGAATTTCGGGTTTGGACCAAATGGGCTTGAGGTCAATTTTTGACTTTTTGGGAAAAACTTTATTAAACCTATTTTCATACATTAGAATTGATTCATTTAGTATTTATTGATGTAATTAATTAACTTGTGGCTAGATACGAGTGAGTTGGTGGTGGAATTAAGAGGTAAAACGATTGTTGAGACTTGAGTTGTGTTCGTGCCATCGAGAAAACTGTTTGGTCTAACCTTAGCTTGAGAGATTAGGAGTCGTGTCCTATCTGCTACGTGTTATTTGTTGAGTACGACGTATAGGCATGGTGACGAGTATCTATACATCGGTGTCACGCATGCCCGTGAGTCTTAAATTAAAATCGTCGTGTTCTTAATAAGTACTATGAATGCCTATGTTGTTGATTCTCTATGTCGGGCAAGAATTATTTTTATACTCGTGAAAATTGCTTATGGTTGAGTATTGGTGTTAGTGGAGATTCCATTTGTGAAGATAAATGTTAGAACAAGTTTGGTTATAGCTGATTCCCTTGCCATTGTTCCCTTGTTGAGACTCTTTTGTGATTGGTTTTGATATGAATAGATGGATCAGGTTGCACGCCGCAATAATATTATATTTGAATTGGGTTGCACGCCGCAAAAATATTATAATTGGATCAGGTTACACGCCGCAATAATATTATATTTGGATCGGGTTACACGCCACAACAGTATTTTTATGATTTGGATAGGGTTGTGTGCAACGATAATGATAAAAGTGGTTATTGACTTGTTACGGTTTTTCTTATTCTTTCTGCTGCAAGTTTTAAATTGTTCCTATGCTTCTCTCCTGAGTTACTATTGATAAATGATATTCCCCCGCAGCATGTTTTCCCCTCCCATCCTTAATTGTATATTTTTGTTTCATTTTCCATTGTATATGATATAACTGCACATGTTTATTTCATAGTCTGGTCCTGTCCTCGCAGTCCCGAGGGTTAAAAATTTAGGTCATGACATCAGTAGTAGTGTTAAACTTTGTTCTTGATGTACTTGAGATTTGAATGCTTGAATGTGAGATGCTTGAATGCTTGAATGAATTCTCGAAAAGTTCAAGTGATGCTTTTTGTAAGTTAATGCTAATATAACATGGATGACATCACTTGAAAGATGTAATCACTTGATTGATCAAATGAGAAGTGACTGTTGAACTGTGTTGCACTATATTTCTGTACAATGCAGACGGTCACTTTCCAGCTATAGACAGTTGACTTTGTACTACTGTTAGGGAAACATAGGGATATCAGGTCCCAGTGTTGATTCTCTATCTTCTGAAGTCATAGCAACTCACATTAGCTAAAGTCCGTCGATTTGAGTTGTGTACCAAGCGTATCAAGTTCCTTAGTATGGTTATTTGACAATATATTTATTAGATCATCAAAATATAAAGCTAAGATACCGTAAACCCACCAGGTTTGAACATCACTATTTGTAAATACTGGACTTCCGTAGTTAATTAGGTTGCGTAATATTCAAATAAAATAAAAATTTTCCTTTAAAAAATTTATCTTTCGACCAATGAACTTCATGTTAAAAAATAATTCGTAGCTTCCAAATGTTCCTTCTCAACTTCAACTTAGAAATATATATTCTTTTGTTAATTTCAACCAAATAGTATCCTAATGCCTACTAACCAAATTCCATAAAATATATGCCAACGCTAAGTGTTATGTATTTATTGGTACAATGTAAAAACATCTAAACGTGAGTCCATTCTAGTCCGCTTCCTATCACTGTTCCCTGCTCATGCAAATATGGGTTAGATTTAGGAACTCAAACTTGTTTAGGCCCTTTTTTATGATAAAAAAGAAGAATGATGGATTTCATAGTCCATGCAGGCAACATTCGCTTTTTGCGAGTGACACCTGGTCCCCTTTAAGTTGTTACTATATTAGAAAACACTTTGTTTTCTGGGCACACTAATCCCTGGACTTGCAATTTTCCTTAAAATTCCCATTGTTCCCACGTTGGGTACATAGCCAATTATCAGGTACAGTGACATACTTGCTGCACGGGTTATAGAGAGTTGTCTCCCTTTGGAACTTGATGCCCTCCTTGTTCCCACTGTTGTTGAGATACATGATAGTGACAAGATCTGAGGACTAGGAACACTTCAGATATTTCTCAAGATCATTTCTTACCTTCTCCAATTTAACTTGAAGTTGTTGATTCCTCTAAAGTTCACTACGAAGACTGGTTTTCACAACGGTTAACTCCTTTTCAAGCATGATGTGCATCTCAGTGGCTGCTTCCTTCTCTTTCCCAAGACTTACATTCCTACGTTCTCTATTGAGTACCTAAATGGTTTCCTCTAGATCAGTGCATATTAGTAACATGTCATCCCTTTTTTCTTCATTAGATGCTCCTTTTTCTCTAAGGTGTGTTTCTAGATCAACTACTGTTACTATCATATAATCTCTCTCTCCTTTTTCACGCTGGTTATTTTTTCATTCAAGGATTCTTTTTTTCTTTTTATGATTAGCTATGGTCTCATTTCAGACCACTACACAAACAAGTCGATCATCTCTAGATTGTTCTACCTCTCTTAGTTCTGTGGTCAGGATCTCCTTATACTCTACAAGGATATAATAGGAATCAATTAGGACAATTAGATAAATACCTTAGCTTCTTCGAAGAATAGTATTTCAGATTTCTCTGAAGCTCCTTGAATTTTACCTCATCGTCTTCATCATCAACATCATCATCATGTGACTGAGCCATCACCGCGAACGGTGAATCATACTTTGTTGATTTAGTTTCCACTGCCATTATGGAACTATTATCTGCATCGGATTCCCTTTTAGATTCACTCGAGGAGTCTCCCTAAGCAGCAAGAGCCTTCTTAACAATATTGTCTGCAGCAAATTCTGATTAAACCTTTTATTTGGAATCAGGTTCCTTTTTGTCAGGATTTTCTTGTATTGCTCCTATTTTGCGAGTTGGCAGTATTTGATGAAGTGCCTTGATTTTCCACATCTTTGACAGAGATCGTTGTTCCTTATCTTACATGAACTGCCCCACTTTGGTATACCATAATTTCTTGGAACCATCTTTTGAAATCTCTTAGTAAGATAGGCCATGTCACTATCTTCATCACTTGAATCGTTGCTTTCATCCTTAAGCAACAGTCACTTTTTTCGACTACGTTCCAGCTGTGCACTTGACTTGTAATTTTGTTAGAGAACCCTAAGGAGAAGGTCCATGTTGTGTATCTCTTTATATTGATTGTGTAAATTCGGTGGCTTGTGCTTTTGTCGGAGAACCCTAAGGATCAGGGCATCGGTTCCTTGTTGTGTTCCCCCTTGTGGTCATTCATCCATTAGCTGATTATTAAACTTCGACCAGTTCACATAAGATATGTATCCCGTGGGACAAGGTTCTCTATATGGTTCTTCATGAAAACTTTGTTAGATCATTAAAACATATGAAGCAGAAGGCTAAGACAGTGAAAATCCATAATCTCCACTAAGGCATTTTTTTCTTTACTGACATTCTTAATGGTTTCTCTTAAGTCAACTACTACTACCATCAGATCATCTCTTTCATGTTCTACAGTAGTGATTTTCTCAGTTAGAACTTTATTTTCATTTTCTAGATTATATATGGTCTCTTTCATATCAACCACACAAACTACCAAGTAATCTCTAGTTTTCTCAACATCTCCTAATTCTATGGTCAGGGCATCCTTATCATCTACAAGACTGTAATAGGCATCAATAAATTCATTTTCTAATGACATGGGTTTCTTAGGATAGTAGGATTTCAGATTTCTTTGAACATCCCTGAAGTTTACCTCGTCATTGTCATCATCTTCATTTTTGTCTGATTGAGCCATTAAAGCAATTATTGAATCTTATTCATTCGCTTCACTTTCAACTGCCATCATAGAACTATCACCCGCATCAGTTTCTTCTTCAAACTAACTGGAGGAATTTCCCCATGATGCAAGATATTATTTCATAATGTTGTCAGCGACATTATTTCTTTAATGTGTTTGTTAGGAACTGGGTTCCTCTTGGCTGCTTTATTAGGGTTGTACTTGAAGTGTTATTGCTTCAAGAGAGGCAATCTTTAAAAAAATAAGCTGGCTTTCCACATTTATGGTAAAGGTCATAATTCTTTAGTCTGCTGGAACTGCCTCTCTTTCGTATCACTCCGTTCCATCTGACCATTTTCTGAAACCTTTTGGTTAGGTAAGCCATGTCACAGTCCTCCTCACTTGAGTCATTACTTTTAGCTTCGAGTACTAATTTCTTTTCCTCGTTTGGTTCTCTGTTCTGACTGTCCTTCCTCTATTTCAGTTGTAAGATTTAAGATTTCCAACTGTTTTATTTATGGTTAGGGCATACAGATCCTTTGCTTCAGTAATGACATTCACTTTGATCTTCCATGAACTGGGAAAGACACTGAGAATTTTCCTCACAAGGTTGTTCCTACAAAATGATTTCACCATGAGAGTGTAGCTCATTTATGATGGAAGTGAATCTTGTATGCATGTCTTGAATAGATTCATCGTCTTTCATCCTGAAGAGCTCATACTTAATGGTGAGCGTATCAACCTTAGTTTGTTTTACTTGAGTTCCCTCGTGTGCTGTTTACAAAGCTTCCCATATTTCTTTGGCGGATTGAAAGATGAGATCATGTACTATTCATCAGGTCCTATGCCACACACTAAACTTTTCTTGGCACAAATGTTTTTCTCTATAGGTTTCCTATCTTCATCGTTGTATTCTTTACTTGTTTTTGGCATCGTCACTGGAGGGTCTCCAACATTTTTTGTCTGGACATAAGCACCATCACATATAACATCCCACAACTCAGAATCTTCTGCCATGATAAAGTCATGCATTCTTTTTTTCCACCAGTTGTAGTATTGGCCACTGAACCTGGGTGGTCTATACATAGTCCACCAGACTATATAGCGACCAGGTCCTATATAGGTTTCCACAGAGAATGCAAATGTAACAGTAAATAAATGAAATAGGGAGTTTTTACGTGGAAAACTCCTTGCTCGGGCGGATTAAAAACCACTACTTACACTGGTAGGATTTCAACTTCACTATGAGAAACTTTAGATAACAACCTATGCAATCCCTAACTTGTAACAAACCTATTACAAGACACTTTGCAATACACCTATTACAAATACTTCAACTCATGACTAACTTTAGTCACGACACAAATACCAAAGGCCCATTTTTTTCATGAGGTTCCTAAGTAACGCTTCTAGATAAGCAAAGTAGGAATTACAGTGAAAAACAATTACAAAGTTACAACTTAACTAAGGACATACAAGATACTAGTTGTAGGAAACGGTCCGTTGTGATGACCCAAAAGGCCATCACTTATGTTTAAAATATATTCTATGTTCTGAGGCCTTAAAGCCTCTCTCTGCATCTCCTTGATTTACGTGCATCATCCGGGCGCGTAGCCGAAAAGTCATTATGTGAAAATCTATGAAAAATGATAAAATTTGCCTTTAAAATAAATTTAAGTTGACATTGGTTAACATTTGGGGTAAATGGACCTGATCCCGTAATTTGATAGTCTTAAAGGGTCCGTTAGAAAATATGGGACATGAGCGTATGTCCGGAATCGAATTTTGAGGTCCCAAGCCTAACAATTGAGTTTTTAAAGAAAATCATTTTCTGGAATATATATGAGTTTTTTGAAATAAAATTTGTTTACAATTTGAAGGTATCGGGCCTATATTCTGGTTCCGAAGCCCGGTACAGGTCTTATATGTTGATTAAGTTGAGTTTGTAAAATTTGATAAGAAACGGAAGTCGTTTGATGTGATTCTGACCCGTAGTTCTGAAATTTGATACTTTGAAAGTTTTGAGATTTTTCTTAGATTTCTATGCTAAATTTGTTGTTTAAGATGTTAATTTTTCGATTTGATCGCACGACCAAGTCCATATAATGTTTTTGAGTAATATGCATATTTGGTTTGGAGCCCATAGGGCTCGGGTGAGTTTCATATAGGTTACAAGATGTTTTAGACTTAGAACATAGTTGTTGCAGGGTGAGTTACAAGCTTTCTCATTCATTCTGTGTCTCCAATATCTTGAAAACCTCATTTACAGTTGCTTCGATTTAAGTGCACAATCTGGACGCGTAACAGAAAGCTTAAATATGAATTCTGTGAGAAAAATGATGAATTTTGATATTAATTTGATTAATATTGACTTCGGTCAATATTTTAGGTAAATAGACCCGGACCCGTAATTTGACGGTTCTGGAGAGTCCGTAGGAAAATATGGGACATGGCCATATGCCCGAAATCGAATTCTGAGGTCCTAAGCTTGATAAATAATATTTTTTAAAAATTGTTTTTTTCTAAATTAAGATGGGAAATGAAAATGGATTAGATAGTAATGGTATTGGGCTCGTATCTTGGTTCCGGTACCCGGTACATGTCTTGTATGTGGTTTAAGACATCTCTGTGTCATTTGGTCGAAATCGGATGTCATTTGGCGTGTTTCGGACTTAAATCTCTATGTTTCAAAGTTAATGAAGTTTGATGAAAAATGATGATTTTGAGGTTTGATTCCTCGTTTATGATATTATTTTGGCGATTTGATCGCACGGTTAAAGTCGTAGGATGTTTTTGAGGTTATGTGTATGTTTGGTTTGGAGCCACAAAGGTTCCGGTGAGTTTTGGATAGGCGTTGAGTTGCATTTTGAACCTTAGGCAAAATCTGGTATGCTGGCTTCTGTGATTTTCGAAAATGCGAAGAGAAGACTCGCAAATGCGAGCTTTGAGTCGCAATTGCGGAGTCTGGGAACTAGGCACGGGATCGCAAATGCAATTCATTTGCTCGCAAATGCAGAACTGGTTAATCGCAAATGTGATATATTTCGTTGTAAATGCGAAGACCCCTGTGTTGTTCAGAGTTTGCAGATGCGAACTCAATCTCGCATCTCCCAAGCCTATTGCCCAAGTTCTCATTTCCCACGTCTGCGACCTGCATTTTCATGCTTAGACGAATTTTAAACCCCATTTCTTCATTCTTTCAAAACCCAAACTCCACAGGCGTTTTTCAAGAAAATTATCTTCTCCAAATTATTTGTAAGTAAACTTTTACTTAATTTCTTCAATCTTTAACATCATTAAACATGTTTTCATCTTAAAATCAAGGATTTTTATGGGTGAAAATTGGGATTTTGGGTAGAACCTAAGTTTTATTAAAATTGGGGATTTAGACCTCAAATTGTGGCCCGATTTAAAAACAAATCATTAATATGAACTCATGGGAGAATGGGTAACCGGGTTTTGATTCGAACCTAGGGTTATGACAACATGTACCAGGGGCATCTTGGGAATTTTTGACAAATACTTTGGAAAATTAATTTTTATGCATTCTAATTGATTCAATTAGCATTTGTTGATACATTCAAGTAATTTGTGACTAGATTTGAGCAGTTTTGTGGTGAATTCGAGGGGTAAAGCTATACTAGAGGCTTGAGTGGAGTTTAGAGCATTCGAGGCAAGTGTTTGATCTAACTTTGGCTTGAGGGAATAGGATTAGAGTATTACTTGCCAATTGCTAATTGTCGAGTACGGTGTATAGGCATGGTGACGAGTATATATACATTGGTGTCTAGCATGACCGTGACTCCTTATTTGTGCTTTTACGGATTTTGATGTGACTCTTCCTTATTTAATTGTTGATTTCCATATAATGTGAACAATATGAGAAAGAATTATGAACTGAAAACTCTGTGGAGCGTTGGCTCGAATGATAAAGTAACAATTGAGTAAGAAATTAAAGAAAGAGAAAGAGAAGTGGTTATTCCCTTGTCGGGCTGTACTCGTATATTGATTATCTTCCTTGCCATGACGTGTAAGTTATTGTTGTTGCTCCCTTGCCAGGAACTAACTATTTACTTGTATTTTCCCTTTCCATGATAGTTTAATTGATACTTGTTCGCCTAACGGGAAACCATTATATGTTATTAAATGGGATCGTGTGGCACGCCGACCACTTATATATTATGAAATGGGATCTATGGCACGCCGACCACTTATATATATATCATGAAATGGGATCGTGTGGCACGCCGACCCCTTATATATTATGAAATGGGATCGTGTGGCACGTCGACCACTTATACGTATTATGAAATAAGATCGTGTGGCACGCCGACCACTTATACATATTATGAAATGGGATCATGTGGCACGCCGACCACTTATTCTATGTTAGTAGGAATCAATTGCAGTTTCCTTATTTATTCCTGATGTTCAGTTTTATTTTCTACCCCCAAAAGCATGTTCCCCTCCCATTCTTAATTTTTACCTTCCACTGTTACTTTTTTGTACTTGTATATATATATATATATATATATATATATATATATATATATATATATATATATATATATATATATATATATATATATATATGCACAGGGTTGATTGGTAGTCCTGTCTAGCCTCGTCACTACTTTGCCGGGGTTAGGCCAAACACTTCCCAGCACATAGGGTCGGTTGTGCTGATGCTACACTCTATGCATCTTTTTGTGCAAATCACTGTGTCGGAGCAACAGCTTTTGGACAACAGTAGGAGCATTGGGAGCTGACTTCAGTCCAAAGATTCCGAGGTAGCCTTGCTGACGTCCGCTTGGCCCGGAGTCTCTCCTATGCTTATTTTCGTTTGTTATCCTTGTACTGAAACAAATAGTATTGTGTTCTATTCAGACTCTATATTTAGCATTCCATAGATTTTCATGAGTTAGTGACTCCAGTCTTTGGTAGATATTGTATTTGAATTTCTGCACATGTATTCAGTTTATTTAAACTTAAGACTTCCGCTTAATCATATTATGTTTTATTTTTATTGAATGGTCGAGATTTGCTAAAAGATGTAAAATAATTTGGCTAGCCTAGCTCATATTTGTAGGCGCCATCACGACTCCCTATTGTGAGAAATTCGGGTCGTGACAAGTTCGTACCAAAGCTTTAGATTACATAGGTATCACAAATCATGGACAAACTCGGTAGAGTCTGAGGGATCAGTACGGAGATGTTTGTGTTTATCCCCCGAGGCTATAGAGTTAGGAAAAATCTCACTTTTCTGTTTTCTTGTCATACAATTATGTTTTTCAGATACTGATTGTCTCTCTACTCAATTCTTTCACAGATGGGGAGGAAACGTGCTTCTTCTTCTACCACGAAGCAACCTGAGCCCCCACCAGCAGCTCCTACGAGGGGCAGATGGCGAGGCCGAGGCCGTGCCAGAGTCCGAGGTCGGGGCAGAGCTCAGCCTCAGGTAGCAGTTCCTGAGGTGGAGCCTCATGTTTATTTTAATGAGGATTTCCAGCCCCAGTAGCTCCGGTGGGCCCAGACCACGTCCCAGATGGGTTCATAGCCACCCATGTTCTTTAGGATGCTTTGGTCAGATTGGTAGGCCTTTTGGAGAGCGTCACTAGAGCGGGTTTCCTTCCAGTAGAACCAGCCACTTCTCAGGCTGGGGGAGGAGTCCAGACTCCCGCTACATGTAATCCGGAGGAGGTAGCTCCTCAGGCTCAGTTTACAATGGTTCAGCCGACTATTGAAGTTCAGCCGGGTATTGCGAGTCAGACCGGCGATGAAATGGCTATGTCCGCAGATGCTTTGTGGATGCTTGATAGATTCACCAAGATATTCACCACCACATTCAATGCTGCTTCGTCAGAGGACCCCCAGGATTTCTTACTCAGCTGCCATGAGTTTCTTCGGATATGGGTTGTGTGGAGACCAATGGGGTCGACTTCACCACCTTTTGAATAGTAAGATCTGCCAAGACTCGGTGGAGGGACTATTTTTTATCTAGACCAGCAGGGTCACCATCATTGACTTGGGACCAGTTTGCAGAGTTGTTTTTGGAGATGTTTCTCCTAGTTACTAAGCAAGAGGCTCTTCGCAGGTAGTTCGAGTGCCTCCAGCAGGGCTCTATTATTATCATGCAGTATGAGACTCGGTTCATTGATTTAGCTCGCCATGCTATTGTGATACTTTCCACCGAGAGAGAAAGGGTGCATATGTTTATTGATAGGTTGATTCAGCCGATCCGTCTCTAGCTGGCTCTGGGAGCCGATATTGAGATTTCTTTCCAGGAGGCAGCCAACACGGCCTGTAGAATTGAGATAGCTCTTGCATGGGGAGGTGATCATGGGCTAGATAAGAGGCCCCGTCATGCAGGTTGGGTATGTGGTACTTCGTCCGGAGGTGGGGACTCTTATGGTAGAGGCCATCCTTCGAGGCCCTTTCAGTCAGCCCTACAGGTCTCACATGGTACTTCAGGCGGTCGTGGTTCTCAGCTGCATTATTCTGACCAGTAGCTTCTTAGTTCACCATCAACACCTATCAGTGTGCCACCACTCTGTTATTATCAGTAGGCGAGGGCTTGTTACACATGTGGTGATACGAGACATATTTTTATGTATTGCCCTCGAGCATCTGACAGCTCTCAGCTGCAGGGTCCTCGTCCTACGGTTCAGGCATCAAGCAATCCATAGGCTGCGCAGCCAACTAGAGGCGAGCGGAGAGGTCATAGAGGTTGAGGTAGAGATCATAAAGGTGGATCTCGGACTCCAGATGTAGGGGTCAGCTATTAGTCGATCATCCCACAGACATAGTTTAGGGAGGTGGGGCCAGCCAAGGTGTTATGCTCTTCCAGCCAGGCCAGAGGCTTAGTCTTCCAATGCAGTTACTCGAGGTACTATTCTGGTATGTGATAGGGACGCTTCAATGTTATTTTGCCCTAGGTCTACGTATTCATATGTGTCATCCTATTTTGAACCCTACCTGGTTATGCCTAGTGATGCTTAGTGTATTCCTGTTTATGTATATTCACCGGTGGGTGATTCTATTGTGGTCGATCGAGCGCATCATTCCTGTGTGGTAGTGTTTGAGGGCTTTGAGACCCGTGTTGATTTATTGCTCTTAGACATGGTGTACTTCGACGTTATATCGGGGATGGATTGGTTGTCCCTGTATCATGCTATCTTGGATTGTCACGCCAGGACCACGACCTTGGCTTATCCAAATTTGCCCCGTTTGGAGTAGAGAGGGACCCCAGGTCATGCCACCCACAGTGTTATATCATATGTGAAAGCTCGACACATGGTCGAGAAGGGGTGTTTAGCTTATTTGGCGTATGTTCGCGAATCTAGCGCAGTGATCCCTTCTATTAATTCTATTCCTATTGTCGAGAGTTCCTCAATGTTCTCCCTTCAGACCTGCTGGATATGCCACCTGACAGGGATATTGATTTCTGTATCGATCTGTCTTTTGGAACGCATCCCATTTCCATTCTGCCGTATTGCATGGCTCCGGTAGAGCTGAAAGATTTAAAGGATCAGTTGCAGTATTTACTTGAGAAGTGTTTCATTAGACCCAATGTATCGCCTTGGGTGCCGCTATTATTTGTGAAGAAAAATGACAGGTTGATGAGGATGTGCATTCACTATCGGCAATTGAACAAGGTGACGATAAAGAACAAGTATTCATTGCCGAGGATCGACAATTTAGTCGACCAGCTTCAGGGTGCAAAGGTTTTTTCAAAGATAGATTTGAGATCCAGCTACCATCATATGAGGATTAGGGCATCTGGTGTCCCTAAGCTAACATTCCACACTCAGTATGGGCATTATTAGTTTTTGGTCATGTCATTTGGGTTGACCAATGCCCCAGCATCATTTATGGAGTTGGTGAACCGAGTGTTCAGGCCTTATTTGGACTTTTTTGTGATACATTTCATTGATGATATTCTTATATACTCCTAAAGCCAGGAGGAGCATGAGTAGCACCTTAGAGTGGTTCTTCAGACTCTGAAGGATAGTCAGTTATATGTTAAGTTCTCGAAGTGTGAGTTCTTGTTGAGTTCTATTGCATTTCTGGGTCACGTTGTATCAACAGAGGGTATTCAGGTGGACCCGTAGAAGATTGAGGCAGTCAAGCACTGGCCTTGACTAGCATCAAATACATAGATCCGTAGTTTCTTGGGGTTAGCAGGCTACTACCGTCAGTTCGTGGAGGGGTTTTCATCTATTGCAGCCCCGGTGACAAGATTAACCCAGAAGGGTTCCCAGTTCAGATGGTCGGATGAGTGTGAGGCAAGCTTTAAGAAGCTCGAGGCCGCTCTTACTACGACACCAGTATTGGTTTTCCCACAGGTTCAGGGCCCTATATAGTCTATTGTGATGCTTCATATATTGGCCTTGGTGCAGTATTGATGCAGGATGGCAAAGTCATTGCCTATGCTTTGAGGCAGTTGTAGATCCACAAGAAGAACTATCTGGTTCATGTTCTAGAGTTGGCGGCCATTGATTATGCTTTGAAGATTTGGAGGCATTATCAATATGGTGTGATGTGTGAGGTGTACACTGATCACAAGAGTCTTCATTATCTGTTCAAGCAGAAGGAGTTGAATTTGAGGCAGAGGAGGTAGTTGGAGTTGCTAAAGGATTGGAATGTAACCATTTTGTACCACCCGAGGAAGGCCAATATGGTGGCCGATGCATTGAGTAGAAAGTTTGCCAGCATGGGTAATCTTTTATTCCGGTCAATCAAAGGCCATTTTCTTTGGATGTTCAAGCCTTGGCCATTCGATACGTGAGGATGGATATTTCTAAGCTTAGCTAAGTGTTAGCTTCCACGGTCTCTCGTTCTTCATTATTGGAGCATATCCGTGATTGACAGTTTGATGATCCTCATTTATGTGTCCTAAGAGACACAGTGCAGCGTAGAGGTGCTAAGAAAGTGAGCTTAGATGATGATGGTGTTTTGAGATTTCAGGGGCGAGTTTGTGTGCCCAATATTGATGGGATTCGAGAGTTTATCTTAGTGAAGGCCCATAATTCTCGGTATTCTGTTCACCTGGGTGCCGCGAAGATGTATCAGGATCTGAGACAGCACTATTGGTGGTGCAGATGAAGAGAGATATTGTTGCATATGTGGCTTGATGTTTGAATTGTCAGCAGGTTAAGTACAAGCATCAGAGTCCCGGTGGACTATTCAAGAGGATTGAGCTTCCGGAGTGGAAGTGGGAGAGGATTACTATGGATTTTATTACTGGACTTCCGATGTCCCAGAATAAGTTTGATGCGATTTGTGTTATTGTTAGTAGGCTGACAAAGTTAGTACATTTTTTTCCGGTTGTATCCACTTATTCATCAGAGAGGTTATATGAGATCTACATCAGAGAGATTGTTCGCCTTCATGAGGTGGCGGCATCTATCATTTTGGGATACGCAGTTTACTTCACTCTTCTGGAGAGTAGTTTAGTGAGAGTTGGGCACCAATGTTGAGTTGAGCACAACATTTCATCATCAGACGGACGGTTAGTCTGAGCGGACTATTTAGATTCTTTAGGATATGCTCCAACCCTGTGTCATTGATTTTGGAGGCTCATGGGATCAGTTCTTACCATTAGCAGAGTTCGCCTGCAACAAAAGCTACTAGTCCAACATTCAGATGGCTCCATATGAGGCATTGTATGGTCGGCGATGTCGGTCTCTAGTTGGATGGTTTGAGCCAGGAGAGGCTCGATTATTGGGTAAAAATTTAGTTCAGGAGGCCTTGGATAAGGTCAAGATCATTCAGGATAGGCTTTATACAGCTCAGTCTAGGCAGAAGAGTTATACAGACTGCAAGGTTCGAGATGTTGCTTTCATGGTTGGGTAGCGGGTACTACTCCGTATGTCGCCTATGAAGGGCGTAATACGATTTGGGAAGAAGGGCAAGCGTATCCCTAGGTACATTGGACCATTCGAGATTCTCCATTGTGTGGCATATGTGGTTTATAGACTTGCATTGCCTCATAACTTGTTATCCGTGAACCCAACTTTTCACGTATCCATGCTTCAGAAATTTCACGACGATCCAGCCCATGTGTTAGCTTTCAGCATTGTCTAGTTGGACAAGGATATGTCTTACGATGAGGAGCCGGTGCCCATTCTAGACCGGAAGGTTCGACAGTTGAGGTCGAAGAATCTTCCATCAGTGCGTGTTCAGTGGAGAGGTCAGCCTCCTGAGGCATCGAACTGGGAGTCCGAGTCCGATATGCGGAGCCGCTATCCTCATCTATTTCCCGACTAAGGTACTTCTTTCTTTTTCTGTTCGAGGACAAACGATTATTTTAGAGGTGGAGAATATGACGACCCCAAGGGTCATCACCTAATTTCTCATTCAATTTGTGTGTCTGAGGCCTTGAAAACCTCATTCAGGGTTGCCTCGATTTGCGTGCACAGTCCGGGTACGTAATCGGAAAGCTTAAATATGAGTTTTTTGAGAAAAAAGATAAATCTTAATATTAATTTGATTGATATTGACTTCAGTAAACATATTGGGTAAATGGACCCGTACCCATGATTTTACGCTTCCGCAGGGTGCATAAGAAAATATGAGACTTGACCGTATGCCCAGAATCAAATTCCGAGGTCGCAAGCCCGAGAAATGAATTTTTCAGAGAAATTATTTTTTTGAAATTAACAGGGAAATTCGAAATGAAAATGGATTTGATAGAGATTGTATTGGGCCCGTATCTTTGTTCCGGCACCCGGTACAGGTCTTATATGTGGTATAAGACATCTCTGTGTAATTTGGTTGAAATCAGACGTCATTTGGCATGTTTCGGACCAAAATACCTAAGTTTGAGAGTTTATGAAGTTTGATGAAAAATGGTGATTTTGAGGTTTGATTCCTCGTTTATGATATTATTTTGACGATTTGATAGCACGGTTAAGTTCTTTGGATGTTTTTGAGGTTATGTGTATGTTTGGTTTGGAGCCCTGAGGGCTCCGTTGAGTTTTGGATAGACGTCGAGTTGCATTTTGAACTTAGGAAAAATCTGGTATTTTGGATTTTGTGATTTTCACAAATGCGAGGAGGAGACTCGCAATTGCAATCTCGCAAATGCAAGCTTTGAGTCACAATTGCGGAGTCTGGGAATTGGGCATAGGATCGCAAATGCGATATATTTGGTCGCAAATGCGATATATTTGGTCGAAAATGCGAATACCCCTCTGTTGTTTAGAGTTTGCAAATGCGAACTCAATATCGCATTTTCCATGCCTGTTGGGTTCGCAATTGCGGACCCATGTTCGCATTTCCCACGTCTGCAACCTGCATTTTAATACTTAGACGAATTTTAAACCCCATTTCTTCATTCTTTCAAAACACCAAACTCCATAGGCGATTTTCCAAGAAATTTATCTTCTCCAAATCATTTGTAAGTCAACATTTACTTAATTTCTTCAATCTTTAACATCATTAAACATGTTTTAATCTTAAAATCAAGGATTTTCATGGGTGAAAATGAGAATTTTGGATAAAACCTAGGTTTTCTTAAAATTGGGGATTTAGACCTCAATTTGAGGTCTGATTTTCAAACAAATCATAGATATGAACTCGTGGGGGAATGGGTAATCGGTTTTGGATTGAAACTCGGGTTTTGAAAATGTGGGCCCGGGGACATTTTGGGAATTTTGAGCAAAACTTTGGGAAATTCATTTTTATGCATTCAAACTGATTAATTAGCATTTGTTGATACATTCAAGTAATTTATGACTAGATACGAGCAATTTTGTTGTGAATTCGGCGGATGAAGCTATGCCATAGGCTTGAGTTAAATTTGAATCATTCGAGGTAAGTGTTTGATCTAACTTTGGCTTGAGGGAATAAGATTAGAGTATTGCTTGCTAATTGCTAATTGTCAAGTACGGTGTATAGGCATGGTGACAAGCATCTATACAGTGGTGTCATGGATGCCCGTGAGTCCTTATTTGTGCTTATACGGATTTTGATGAGACTCTTCTTTGTTTAATTGATGATTTCCTTAAAATTTGAACAATATGAGAAAGAATTATCAATGGAAACCTTTGTGGAGCATTGGCTCGAATGATAAAGTAATTATTGAGTATGTAATGAAAGAAAGAGAAAGAGATGTGGTTATTCCCTTGCCGAGCTGTACTCGTATATAGCTTATCTCCATTTCCAGGACGTGTAAGTTATTGTTGTTGCTCGGTTGCCGGGAGTTAACTCTTTACTTGTATTTTACCTTGTCGGGCTAGTTGAGTTGATGCTTGTTCCCTTGCCTAGAAACCATTATATATTATAAAATGGGATCGTGTGGCACGCTGACCACTTATATATATTATGAAATGAGATTGTGTGGCACGCCAACCACTAATATATTATTAAATGGGATCGTGTGGAAGGCCGACCACTTATACATATTATGAAATGAGATCATGTGGCACGCCGACCACTTATTCTGTGTTAGTAGGAATCACTTGTAGTTTCCTTATTTATTCCTGCTGTTCTTTTGTATTTGCTACCCCAAAAAGCATGTTCCCCTCCTAGTCCTAATTATTACTTTCCGTTGTTACTTTGTTGTACTTGTATGTATGTGTGTGTGTGTGTGTTTATGTGTGTGCGTGTGTATATATATATATAAGGGTTGATTGGTAGTCCTGTCTAGGCTCTTCACTACTTCACTGGGGTTAGGCCAGACACTTACCAGCACATGGGGTCAGTTGTGCTGATGCTACTATCTGTACATCTTTTTGCACAAATCACAGTGCCGGAGCAACAACTTTTGGACAACAGTAGGAGCATTGGGAGCTGACTTCAGTCCAAAGATCCCGAGGTAGCCTTGCTGACGTCCGCATGGCCCGGAGTCTCTCCTATGCTAATTTTCGTTTGTTATCCTTGTATCGAAACAAATAGTATTGTGTTCTTTCAAACTCTGTATTTAGCATTCCATAGATGTTCGTGAGTTAGTGACTCCAGTCTTGGGTAGAGATTGTATTTGAATTTTCACACTTGTATTCAGTTTATTTAAACATAAGACTTCCGCTTAGTCATATTATATTTTGTTTTTATTCAATGGTCGAGATTTGCAAAAAGAAGTAAAATAATTTGGCTAGCCTAGCTCCTATTAGTAGGTGCCATCATGACTCCCGATGGTGGGAAATCCGGGTCATGACATAATGGCATACATATTGTATCCCATGATACCAATACTCTTTTTGAAAGATCACTTTTTTCTGTCTACAGAAAGGTTCTACAAACAATAAGAATTATCTTGAGTATCTTCTTTGGCAATAAAAACACTTGAGCCAAGTATGTTTGCATCTCAAATATCACACTTTTCAATATATGATAACCACTTTGTTGTCCAGCAGTCTATCCTTGCTGTTATCTTTTTTATAAAGGGAATAGACTGCTGCACAGATAGCTTTTTTGAATAAAGAGGAACTCCAAGATATCGAAATGGTAATTCCCCTAAAGTAAACTGCATTTCATCCGGTATCCTCTCCTTGAATCCTTTCTAACACCTACAATATATAGGTCTTTTCTCTAGATTGGCTTTCAACCTTATACCTTTGAGAAGTGGTTGAACTTTTCATCATCAATTTGATAGACACCTCATCTGCTCTGGAACAAATAATTAAATCATCTGCAAAATAAATTTGAGTAATGTTATTCTTGGAATACCTTGGATGATTATAGAAGTCTGGATTATCTCTTAACTTCTTTAGAGCTCTCTTCAGATACTCCATCACAAGCACAAAAAGGTAAGGATACATTGGGTCTCCTTGCCTTAGCCCTTTCTTCCCTTGGAATCTGTTTGTTAACCCTTCGATTAGGATCAGAGAGCAACTAATAGTGGATGCACATACCAGAATCACCTCCACAAACTCCACGGGCATACCATACTCTACAAATAACATACTAAGTAAAGGCCAATCACTTAATTATATTAGAATGTATAATTTACAATTCAAGTACAAAATTGTAACGACCCGACCAGTCGTTTTGAGCTCTAGCACATCGTTCAACGATCTGAGGCCATGCATAGCTTCAAATCATGTATATTGACTTGTGCATATGTTCAGAATTGAATTTCAGAAAGATCAGAGTTAAATTTAAATGAAAACTCTCGTTTCAAAAACCTTAAGTTGGAGAAAATGGCTAAGATTTGAATTTTGAGTAAACGATCTCGGAATCAATATCTGAAGGTTCTAGGAGGTTTGTATGATTATTTCCAACTTGGGAGTATACCCGAAACGAGTTTTATATTACCAGGGAGCATTTTGGAGCCCATTGTGTAAGTTAGCATTTTGGAAAATTTCATAAGTTTGTTTTGAAGTGTATTTAAGTGTTTTCGGTGTGCGTTGGTAATTTCAAGAGTGTGAGTAGTTGTGTATCGTGATTCTGGAGTTGGGAGCACAATCTAAAGTGAATTCGGAGGCTCGTGGGTCAGTTTGGAACCATTTGGCTAAACATAGAAATTTGAAGGTTTTTAAAAAGTTTGGCCGGAAGTGGACTTTTTGATATCAGGATCGGAATCTAATTTTGGAAGTTGGAGTAGGTCCGTAATGTCAAATATGATCGGTGTGTAAAATTTGAGGTCAATCCGACATGATTTGATAGGTTTAAACATCGAAAGTAGTAGTTGGAAAGTTCAAATCATAAAGCTTGAATCGGAATGTAATTCATGGTTTTAGCATTGTTTGATATGATTTGAGGTCTTGAGCAAGTCCCTAATGTGTTTTGGGATTGGTTTGCACATCTGGTTGTGGTCCCAAGGGCCTCGGGTAGATTCCAAATGGTTAACAGATCGAAAATGGATTTTTGGGAAGGTTGAGGTTTGCTGGCTGTTGGTATTTCTGCTTCTGCGGAAATGGGACCGCAAAAGCAGCCCCGGAGAAGCGTGTGAGCCTGCGTTGTATGTATGATTTGTGAGCAGGGTAATTAGATCTCCTTTTCATAGTTTGTTTTCCTTTTGTGTCACATTCTAAGTGGTAGCCTATTGGTACATGATAGTGTCATATGGGACTTTTGATTGTGTCTGAGGTGGCTTATTGTATGAGAAGTTCGTACTGAGTGACACAAGATTATTGGATTTAGGACCAATGCACTTATATTAAGAAGCTAAGACCATTAGATGGTTCAGGAAGAGGCAATGACTCTTGTCAGTGATATAGACCCAATGATTTGTTGATTCAGTAGTTGGTTATGAATTTCAGCACATTTCTTCCGTCATGTCGGTGTTGTAAAAGTTAGAGCAAGAACTATGTAGGTCATGAGGTGCAATGGGAGCATCAGATTCATGTAATTTCGATTAATTCGATCAGAAATGTTATTGTGGTCCTATGAGTAAAGTGATGCAATGTATGAATTCAACAAAGTTATGCAGTCGTGTTTGTGTACAGCATGTACTGGTTGATGTGATGATTGTATGTTGGAAAGAGGCTTGGCAGAAAAAATTCGGGTGTTGGAATTGGGCATTAAGGCTTATTTGCTTAAATAAAAGAGTGTAGCTGCAGAATCATCGAGCTAATGTGCTCAGCTGAGTTGTGGTAGCACGGGTCGGTGCATGAGGTGTTGAATAGTGATTTTAGACTACTTTAGTGTAGTTCTCAGCACGTTCGAAGATGAACATACGTTTAAGTGGGAGAGAATGTAACGGTCTGACTAATCGTTTTGAACTCTAGCACGTCATTCAGCGGTCTGAGGCTATGAGCATCTTCATTTCAGGTATATTAACTTTGCGTATGATCGGAATTGAAATTCAGGAAGATCAGAGTTAAATTTAAATAAAAATTCTCATTTCCGAAACCTTAAGTTGGAGAAAATGGCTAAGATTGGAATTTTGATTAAACGCCTCGAAAAAAAGATCTGAAGGTTCCAGCAGGTTTGTATGATGATTTCGGACTTGGGCGTATGCCTGGATCGGATTTTGGATGACCAGGGAGCGTTTTGGCGCTTATTGTGGAAGTTGGCATTTTGGAAGAAATTTCATAAGTTTGGTTTGAAGTGCATTTCAGTGTTATCGATGTCCGTTTCAAATTTCTAGAGTGCGAGTAGCCCTGTATCATGATTCTGGAGTTGAGAGCATGATCGGATGTTGATTAGGAGGCACGTGGGTCATTTAGGAGCCATTTGACTAAAGATAAAAATTTGAAGGTTTTTGAGAAGCTTGACCAGAAGTGGACTTTTTGATATCGAGGTCAGAATCTGATTCCGGAAGCTGGAGTAGGTCTATAATGTCAAATATGACTTGTCTGCAAAATTTGAGGTCAATGAGACATGATTTGATATGTTTAAACACAAGAAGTAGAAGTTGGAAAATTCAAAGTTCACAATGCTTGAATCGGGATGAAATCCATTGTTTTAGCATTGTTTTATATGATTTGAGGCCTCGAGCAAGTCCCTAATGTGTTTTGAAATTGGTTTTTAGGCTTGGTTGAGGTCCCGGAGGCCTCGGGTGGATTCCGGGTGGTTAACGGATCAAAAATGGATTTTTGGGAATGCTGAGGTTTGCTGCTTGCTGGTATTTCCCCTTCTGCGGAAATGGGACCTCAGAAGCATCCCCGCAGAAGCATGGGATGGACCCCAGAAGCGGCTGGAGGTGATGGGAGTTGTGACCGCAAATGCGGTCATTTGCAATAGATGCGGGACCGCACCTGCGGAGGATGGAGCACAAAAGTGAAAGGGGGAGGCCTAGTGAGGACCGCAGATGCGGTATTGGGATCGCACATGCGGGACTGCATAAGTGGTTTGGGAGCCACAGATGCAGAAATAGCTGGGGCAGAATGTTGTTTTAAAATCCAATTTTGGCCATTTATAATCATATTATTCTTGTCTTGGGGCGATTCTAGGAGGAGTTTTAGAGAGATTTTCCTCATCAATGGTAAGCTAAGTTATCCTCACCTATTTTTAGTTAAATACATCAATTATGTATGGATTTGAGCATGAAAATTGTAGAAAAACTGAGGGTTTGAGGTAAGTCCCAGAAAATGATTATTCTTGGAATTTAACCATGATTTTGGGAATGGAATTTAGTGAGAATTATATATTTGAGTTTCTAAGGTCATGGGTAAAAAATTTCGGATTCCGTGCATGTGGACCTGAGGGCATTTTTTATCAACTTTTCAATCGGTGTTAGTAATTGTTATAAATTGGATTATAATTAGTACCTTAGCAAATATTAATGAATTTGTATAGCCATTGGCTAGTTCTAGAGCATTGTGCGTGAGTTCAAGCCTTCGGAAGAATATAGAATGCCGGTCATGGGTCTTCGGAGCGAGGTGAATCTCCTTTCTAACCTTGTAAGAGGGAATTGTCCCCTTAGGTGAGTTAATTGGTTATGTGATCCTATTTGTGGGGGCTACGTACGCACGAGGTGATGAGAGTCCGTGCGTAGCTACTATTATGCTATTATCCAGGTAGTCTAGGACCCAAAAGCATGCTAAACTTGGGATGTTTGCAATCTTATTGACATTTGAATTGTTAAAATAAAAATAAACTAGTAAATGAATTTAAAAAAGGATTAGACTTCATTTTCTTAAATTGTTAAAAGAGGATTTGGTTTTTATTTGATAAGATGTTCCCCGATAATTCTTAAATGATTGTTTAAGCACGTATTCTTATGTGTACCTGCGTTATATGGATGATTCGCGAGCATGATATTTATTTATTTTATGTTGACCGCGTCGCATGGATTATTCGCGAGTGGGGGAAATAGATGCATCTCATGGTTCGGGCCATTCGACCCTTGGCAGTGCACAATTTATCATTCTGTTGGATCTGGCTGTCACCTCGGCATGATATGCGCATGTTTATATTGTTTACTTGAAATATTTGATGTTGATATTGCCTTTTGGCCTGACATAAATTGCTGAAGATAAATGGAAAGAAATTCAGAAAAATCCTTTGTTATTTGTTAAAGGTGTTTACCTGTTTTACCGCTTTGTGAACTAGAGAATGCTATATAAATCCATGACTTCCTCACATTTTGGTATATTATTACTAAACCATTAGTAAGTGTCAAAGTTGGCTATCTCGTCTCTACTTCTTCGAGATTAGGCAGGATACTCATTGGGTACACGTTGTTTTCGTACTCATACTACACTTGCTGTGCATTTTCGTTGCATGGATTTATTGTATGGCTTGTGGCTTAGCGACATAGCGACATGATGGGCACATAGACTAGCTGAGTTGTACTTCTTCGAGGCGATTCCGCAGCTAGTATAGTCTCTTTCAGGCGTTAATTTACTTTCTGTCCAATGGTATTCCGGACAGTTATTGTGCCTATTTGGTTTCTCTTAGAAAATTGCTCATGACTACGGGTTCTGAAAATATTTGGATTTATTTATAAATTTTAAAAGTTGATTAAATATTTTATTATTTATTTGGAGGAATATACTGAGTATTGCTTTAATCATAATAAAAAAATATTTTCAAAATTTTTAAAACAAGAATTTAATTAAATATTTTAATTGGCTGGCCTGACGGCGGTGTCCAGCACCACTACGACCCTTAGTAAATTTTGGGTCGCCACAAAAATAATATGTTAAACGCTAGTATTATCCATTTTAGGTTTTATTCTTTTTATTTCTCTCCCTTTATATCTCTCTTCCTTTTCTCTTTCTCTCGTGCCTCTCTTCCCGTAGGTGTTGAATTAATTGAAATTTAATTTCGTTATATATTCTCTTTATAGTAAGATTAAAGCTAGTCTCTGTATTCAGTTATTTATTTCATTTAATCTATATCTATCTATCTATATCTATATATAATATAAAGCTAGACATAGACAAGGTGATGTGGCACATCTCTATAGCCTAGAAGATCATTTATCTTTTTTCTCCTTTTTTTTTAAAAATGTTTTGGATTTTTGTCTAATTCTTTTAATAACAAATTCAATATATTCCACTCATATTCTTCATTAATGACACTTATTGGTAATGAGCAATCACTACATACATTCAAATATTAAAACCAAATGAAGCCCAACTTAGTGCAGCTATAATTACCGCTACAATTCCATCATTGTGCTTCCAGTTTTTTCTTTTCCAATTATTAAAAGTTGCTATAAGAGAGCATTGGAGTCGAAGACAACCAACTCTAAAGAGAACACATGATATTTCCAATCAAAAAGTTGTTCCAATTGAAAACATCGTTATATTGGAGAGTACGTAATCCAACAAATCTTGATTTTATTTCATGTCTAAGATTTCATGGATATCTGAACTCTAATTTACCTCATGTGAATATTTTTGTTAGAAGATGGAAAAGGTTTACTTAAATTGGAAAAGTAGCAACTCCCTCAACAACAACAATAAGATATGAAAAATGCAATTTTTCTTTTAAATTAATGTGCATATGCTTTGTAGGAAAGAATGATGTATAGGTTTACAATTTGTTTGTTTTTTTTCGATAGTTTCTCTGTAGAGCGTGAATGGTTAGAGGTTTGGTCCATATACCCCCTAACATAAATAACATTTTTGATTAATCGACCTGTATGAGTCAAGCCTACCCCTTCTCACCAAGCCCACATCAAAGAGATGACAACCTAAGTAAGGTGATGACTTATTATAGAAAAAAAGATTGGAGCTATAAATTACAATAGAAAATCTGGCAGGTAATTTATTTATTTGATTTCTAATTAGACCATACTTTCTTCCTAATCTTTCTCTAAGACAATGCTTATACGTTTTGTTTACTTCTTCGGATTTCTATAATAAGTCAAGAAGGTTCCGGATTATACAAAGGTATAATTCTGCTCTTTTGATTTACCGTTGTTTCTAATTTTATGGGACTCTGATTTTTCTATCCAGTATAAATTTGTACTAATTCTCAAAGTAATGTTTCCTTTGATGCGTTTAAAAATTTTATTTTCTAAATTTTAATTTATTTTATTTTTCGCTTTAATGTGTTTATCTCATTGCTACTCTCTTTTCGTGTTGTGTACGTTTTACGGGTATTCCAATGAAGACAACAATGTCACAACACGAACTTGAACTCCGGGTAACTGGATCGCTCCGGCGGGGTCACTCTGACGCCGAGGGCCCTGAGAAGCGCAGTATTATCTCGGCAGTACAAGCCGTTATGATCCTATATTGTCGCTCGGTAGTGACCTAAGGTTCAATGATTTATCTTCCGCGCTAATCTTTCAGACATAGAACTGTTCAAATGACTCGGTGTTAGATTATTTCCATATTTACTTATATTCTTAAATTTTATTTGAATATCATTCTTTAGCTGGTTTTTTTAAGTCTTCAATAACTAGAATATATATCTTAAAGTTTCACAATTATGTATCTCAGGTACTTCAAATTAACTACTATAGTTTTAGTTTAGAACTGGGTTATTTGTCATTTATATGAGATGTTGATATTTTATTATTGTATGTGGGCAAGTAAAAGATATGTGAATTAAGCTTCGGTAAATTTGTTTACTTAGCATAATTTATCTTCATATAAATCAACTACCTTTTTTCCAAGTATATTTTAATAATTTTTAGACTTCAATTTTTTTTTGACATATAAACGGATAATTTTATTTCCCAAGACAAGTTATTAACTTGAGTTAAAATGCTTAAGAGCCGCTTCACAAGCCTTTTGTGCTAATTAAAACAAATCAAAATTTAAAGTGCTTGGGAAATCTGTAAAATTGCTCTACTTCATGCAATTTAAATCTCCTTGAAGCAGTATGTGATCATGCATTATTTATAAGTCGATATGTTAAACTATATACAGTGTATATATATAAAATTAGACATAGAAAAGATGACGTGATATCTCTCTAAAGTTAGCATTTTTACTTATCCTTTTCTCTTTTTTTTTTTTTTGCAATTTCACTCGATTTTTTTATTTAATTATTTATAAAAAAAACCAAAATCTATGTATTAGACTATTAGTAAACACATCATCGGACACAAAAAATCAAAAGTCAAATAAGCTACAACCATTATCTATTAGTCCAAAAGTCTATTGGTGTGCTTTATTGAAAGCTACAACCGTTACTAATATTAATAACTATTATTAGTATCTTTAAATTAGACCCGTATATGATTTATGGATCATTATTCATTATGCATTATTTGTTTTCCTCCTCATTAGAAAAGAGCAAGTGAGAAAGGTCTAACTTTAAGCCTTTTAATTTTAGAATTCTCATCATCACAATGTTGAAAATAGAATCATCTATAGATGTTTTTGCTTTAATGTCTTTTACTTCAACCGGTTATTTGTTAATGAAATCATCCTGATTTATGTTTGAAGGAGACAAGGGACAACCAGGGAGGAGAAATGTTTGAGAAAATTATATAGTAGAAAAATAATTCGACTTTTAAAATATTAATATATTCATATAAGATCAAATGGGGAATACTTTAAATTGAATACGTGGAATAAATGTCTATACCTCCATTTTATATACGAAATTGAATTTTTTGTAGTTTCCATTTTCTTCTATTAAATCTATGATTTTTGTATAAGTAAAAAAATTAATTTTTATAACCGCGCGAAGCGCAAGCAAATACACTATTTATGTTACTAAATGCGGGATTATTAATCGATTGTTGTTGTATTCAAAAATCTGTTAGCTATGAAGTGAAAAATACAAAAACCTAAACGAAACAATATTTTGTTCTAAAATAAAATTTGTAGTCCTTTTGTGTTTTCTGAAATAAAATTTGCAGTCCTGTTTTTTCTTAAATAAACTTTGCAGTGAATGACGTGACATGTTGGAATTGTCATGTGAATTCGAAGTTTAGGCCTACGAGTTTATTTACTTAAACTAATAGTCATACTGCGTGATGCGCGGTTAATATTAATTAAATTAAATTATGATCGGAGTTGTTTGAATATTATTACGACTCAATACCGGTCGCGATGTCGCCCAATACAAATGCTAGGCAAACCTGATTGTGACGACTCGACTCGTCGTCTCGTGAGTACTGCCCCGTTTGTTCCATTTCCTACATCCTCATGCTTCATTATTGGTATTGGGTGCATTAGAATTTATTTGGAGCAATTATGATGAGAAATAAGACAATTAGTCTCTTGAAAGAAGAATTAGTTTGGAAAAGTCAACCGGACGTTGACTTTTGAGTTAGAGGGCTCAAAATTTAATTCTGATGATTCGGTAGTTTCGGGGGATGATTTAAGGCTTAGGAGCGCAATTGGAATTAATTTTGGAGGTCCGGTGAAAAAATTAGCCTCTTTTGGCGAAGTTAGTATTTTAGCGATTTTCGGTTGATAGGCGCAATTTTTATCCGGGAGTCGGAATTAAATTCCGATAGTTCCAGTATCCTTTTTAGGTGATTTTTGACTTGCGTACAAAATTTCAGTTGATTCGGAGGTGTTTAGGTCGAGTTTCTAATTGAATATGTGTTTTGAAAGTTTTAGTTTAACTTAGGCCTTGATTTTATGAAAACTTGACGATTATGATGTTAACGATAGTGTTTTTATAACTTGAGCAAGTTTGACTGAAGTATTAGAACATATATGTGCTTTTGGTTGAGGTCTCGAGGGCCTCGGAGTGATTTTGGAGTGCCAGCGAGTCATTTTTGGAAGGTTTTGAACTGCTGTTGCAGGTATCTGTTGTTGTCGTTCGCGTCCGCGAGGCCCTATCGCGAGAAAAAATTGGCTTCTGATACTTTTAGTCTTCGCATTCGTGAAGAAGGAATTGTCCTCTGGGACTTTTGTGCTTCGCGTTCGCGACTGTGCTTCGCGTTCGCGAAGAAGAAATTTTCTGTCGCACAAGTCCTACTTCGGAGGCTCGTATCTCTCAAACTACAATGAATTTTGAGATGATTCAAAAATGAAAGTTGTATCTCTTTGAATCTTTTTTCAGAAATGTAAAATAATGAGAATTTTAAGTTGTGTACAAAATGTTATGGTGGTTACACTATAGGCTGTCCGGGAATGTCTCTAATACACAGGGCTGACTTTGGAAGCTTATATCTCACAATATATAATGATTCAGGAAATGAGCAACATATCAAAATTAAATTTACTTTTCAGAACATCAAATCATTTGTCATTTGGAGTTTTGTGCAAAAAGTTATGACAATTATACTAAAGGCTATCCAAGAGGAGCTTGAAGAAAATGATTTTTGGAAATATATCTTCGCGAACGCGAAAAAAGACCGCGAACACAAAGAACAAATACCTGGGCAGAACAATAAAGTCCAAACTCATGTCACTCTTTCATTTTTGGATCAAGGGAGTTCGGGTGAGGCGATTTTTCAAGAGATTTTCAAGGAAAACATCGGGATAAAAGTTGTTAACTCAATTTTTGTTGTATAACTCGAATCTATTGCAAGTTTTGGTGTTTAATTTTAGAATTTTTGTGGAAAAGGGTAGAAAACCCTCTTGGATAGAAATGGTGATTTGAGGGGTCAAATAAACTCTGATTTTTGTCAATTTGGTATGTATAGACTCGTCGCGAGATAAGGATCGTAGTGATGTGAAAATTTCGGAATTTCGAGACGTGGGCCCGGGGCTCGGGTTGTGAAAATTTTGTGTTGTTTGATATTTTTGAAGTCTTTTTGATTGGGTTACATTCCCTTAGCATATTGTGATGTATTCGCTCTAATTTGGATAGATTTGACACGCGTGGAGGCCGATTCGAGGACCAAGGGAGTCGCGGGCTAGAGATTTCGCCGGTTCGAGATGAGTAATAATTTTAAATGATGCACTGAGGGTTTGAAACCCCATATTACACTACATATTGCTATGTTGAGATGAGACACACGTTGCATGACGAGCGCGAGATCATTTACTATTGGGGATTGTGACTTGGTCCATCCCATATAATATTTTTACCACGTATTTGATAAAGATTTATTGTTTTTCACTATGATTGGGGCTTATTGCAATATTAGGGCTTCGTGCCATTTATCTAAAATCTTTTGTGAATTTACATCACTATTTTCCTCACGAATTGAAATATTATTTGAACTCAGTCCAATTGAATAATATTATTTTGTGAATTCAGCTACATTTGTACTCAACTTGAGACTTAATGATATTCATTATGTTGTTGAGCTGAGCACTATTATTTTACTGATGCCCAAAAGGCTTGTGATTATTTTCTAGACTGATTGAGGACGAGGGCCATACGTGATGATATGTTGAGTGATGTGAGGAGGTTTTCAGGCCTCGAGTGTTATGTGAGAAGGCTTTCAGGCCTCAAGTGTTTTGTGAGGGGGCTTTCAGGCCTCGACTGTTATGTGAGGAGGCCTTCATGCCTCGAGTGTGATGTGTGAAGGCTTTCAGGCCTACTGATATTGCGCTTGGGTTGTAAGAGCCCCTCCTGAGTATGTACACGCCCCCAGTGAGTGCATGGTATCCATGTGAGTTGGGAGTGGGCCGAGAGGCTGTTGTTTGTGTTTGGTGAGTTGGAAGTGAGCCTGAGGGGCTGATGTTGTATGCTGGTGAGTTGGGAGTGAGCCTGTGGGACTGATACTCTACTGCGAATTTGATATTGAGCCCGAGGGTCAAGTTTATGATTATTCGTTACTTTTTGAAAGTAATTGTGTTCATTATTTCTAAAAGAGAATTATCTGATACTCCACGGCTTTATTGTATAATTGATTTTACTGCTTGAGACAGCGCTATATTGTGCGTTTATGAGATTTCATGCTTTCAGTCGTTATTTATTTTTATTACTAACTAGGTCGGAGTACTCACATTACTCCCTACACCATGTGTGTAGATGAAGGTATTGATCACCTGGTAGCGGGATGTTAGCTGATTAAAGGTATTTCTATTGTAGCTGAGTAAGGTGACCGCCAGCGTTAACGGCACCGTGTCTCTTCCTTTGATTCTGAATTTCCAATATGTATCTTGATGGTTTTATAGTAGTGTTCAGATTCCTTAGATGCTCGTGACTTGTGACACCCCAGTCGGGTTATGTTGGGCAGTAGACACTGGCTATTATTGTCATTAAGTTGTATTTATTTATGAATTTATGTTTAATAGTTATTAAAGAACAAATTTGGGTTACTTGGCTAGCCTTGTCTTCACGAGAGGCGCCATCACGACCGGGTTAGGAAATTGGGTCGTGATAAGTTGGTATCAGAGCCTAGGCTACTAGGTCTCGCGAGTCATGAGCAGGTTTAGTAGAGTCTCGCGGATCGGTACAGAGACGTCTGTATTTATCCCCGGGAGGTTGCAGAACCTTTAGGAAAACTTCCTATTCTTGGAATTCTTATCGTACGTACTTGATTCAGCTTGGAATATAACTCTTGATGGCTCAGTATTATATGTGCATTGATGGCTCGTGATTCCCCAATCGAGGGAAGAAATTTAATTCTTATGAGTCGATGTTGGGCCAGTCTGGAAGACTTGAGGCTGAATCTTCGCCTATGGCTCTAGCACCGAGGTGCTTATTTTGGGAGCTGGTATTATGAACTTAGATGTTCAGTATTATCCCTAATTTTGGAAATGGAGGCTAGATAGCTACATGATGAGTATATTGGTGTTGTGTGGAGTGTCTATAGGACTTGGAAGAGTCGAAGAAGGACTGCTAGATGATAGATGGACCATTAAGTGTTTAATTTCCATTGTGATTGGATGTGTTGCCCGAGTTGTGTGTGCATGGAGAATCTTTTCAGTTCTCCGAGTTGGGAGCGAAGTAAATAGCACGTTGCGGGATGAGTTCAGACCTAGAAAGATTATATGACCATTTAACGTATATGATGGTGGAAGGCATGCTGAAATTATGAATTAAGGCGAAGCAGGTGACATATCTCCTACGGGGCGTCCTTAAGTGGTATGATCCTTATGCGTATGTTAGAAGATCTTATGTGTAATTGAAAGGTATTTTCTATGTGTTATGATTTGAATAGGTGCAACACATGCCCATGTATCAATTTTGATAATATAATACATGTAGTATTGAGAATAATTTTGTTGATATACATTATGATGCTTTGTCAAGTTGTAGACGTGTTGTTAGGATGATTTTGGTGATTCTCTGGCAAGTGGATAAGCCCAATTACAAAGGAAAGTCTACAGAAATATTTTAAAATTTTGGGACTTAGTAAAAATTTAGTCGCCTAAAGAGTGTGCTTAACTGTTGTGTGAGTGAATGCAAAAATTGCAGAAGAGTAAAAATTTTTGATGATTCGTGTTTCCACAAGCTTGTGAAAGATTGAGTTTAAACCCACCATGATATATATGGCTTCGAGCTAAGTTGGAGAGGTCACTGTTTGTTAGGTGATTATAAGGTTATGTACTATGTTAGTTCTAATTTGATGCATGCTGGTGAGTCGGTTCTGGTTGTGGAAATTTGGCTGAGAAGGGCACGATTGAAGGAAATTGTTTTTTGACAAGATGTCATGAGCTCGGATGAGCAGGAGATAAATTTCAATGTTTATAATAAGTTGCCATTGTCTTCAGTGTCACCTAGATCGGTGTTTTGTAAAAAGGGTATTGCGTCCTTGTTAATGATTCTTGATCGCTCTTATCAACAATTTGTTCAATCGCCATCTACTATATCTGAACCTAACAGCTATGCCCAAGCTTCCATACACCAAGAATGGAAAGCAGCTATGAAAATAGAGATTGCAGCATTATAATTGAACTACACTTGGGATATAGTAGATTTGCCTCAAAGGAAGAAAGCTTTGGCTTGTAAATGGGTGAACAAGTTAAAGCATCATCCAGATCGGAATGTGGAAAGATTGAATGTTAGGTTAGTAGTTAGGGGAACATCCAAAGAGAAGGGATTGACTATTTTAAAACCTTTTTACTAGTAGTAAAAATGACTATCATAAGATGTCTTTTTTATTGTGGTTGTAAAGAAAGGTTGGAGGGTGTCACAACTTGATATGAAAATGCATTTCTCCATGGAGAATTGTAGGGAGAGGCCTATATGAAATTTCCTGCAAGTGTTCTTCAACCTAAACCAAATCAAGTATGTCTCTTGAAAAAGTGTCTTTATAGGTTAAAACAGGCATCCAGACAGTGGTATGCCAGACTTGCAGGAGCCTTGGTGTTTAAAGGTTATTCTAGCTCACTCAACGACTATTCTGTTTTCTAAAAACAGAATGGAGCTTTTATTTGTATCCTAGCAGTGGATGTAGATGATATCCTACTCACAGGGGATGATGCAATAGAGATTGAAAAAATTACTGTTTTTCTTAATTTAGAATTTAAAGTCAAA
Organism: Nicotiana benthamiana; assembly: GCA_034376525.1. Classification (NCBI taxonomy): domain Eukaryota; kingdom Viridiplantae; phylum Streptophyta; class Magnoliopsida; order Solanales; family Solanaceae; genus Nicotiana; species Nicotiana benthamiana. The sequence goes on along the minus strand of CM067334.1, from coordinate 64,263,375 downwards.
AACTTAGGAGTTATTCATTATTTCCTAGGCATGGAAAACCTTCGAAAAATAGGGTTTCATCATCAGCCAAAGAAATTTTACCTTAGAATTGCTACGGGAATTTGATTGTTCAGGAGATCGAATTTCTTCACCTCTTGACCCTTCTATCAAGCTTCACGTAGATTTGGGCCACAAATGGATGACCCAAGCCTTTATCATCCTCCAGTTGGCAAATACAATTATTTGACGAAGACCATCCTGATCTCGCATTTGTTGTTTTGTCTCTAAGCTAGTACATGCAAAGGCATTATCTTTCTCATTTTTTTTTGCTGCTCAACGTGTGTTGAGATATCTTCGCAAAGATTCCTCACAAGGAATTCTTTTATCTTCACACCCTCCTTTGATTTGCTAGCCTTTTATGATGCTGATTGGGCGGCCTGTCACGATTTTAGACGATCAGTAAGTGGGTTCTTCATTATCTTGGTGGTGCGCCTATTTCCTGAAAATCGAAGAAGCAGGCTTCCATTTCTTTGTCATCTACCGAAGCTGATTATCGTTAAATGCGTAGAGCAATGACAGAGATCACTTGGCTCGTTCGTCTTTTGGGAGATCTCAATGTTCAGCCTACCTTATCAATGCCCATCATTCTGATAGTCAGGCGGCGATTCACATAGCTCGCACCCCAATCTTCCATGATCGCACCAACGATGTGGAACTGGATTGCTACTTTGTTCGCCAACAAGTTCTCTATGGTTTAACCTCTCTTTCTTTTCCATTGGACTGTTAGCTCGTCGATTTGTTTACCAAACCCTTATCTGGGGGGTCTCATCGCTGTATCTTATGCAAGCTGGTGTTTCATTCTCTCCCCTCCACCTTGAGGGGATGTTGAAGATCAAAACCCACATATTAATTCAAAGGATGATGAAGAAGGTAAGCATACAAGCGAGAAGAAGAAGTGTAGGGTTTTAGAGTTTCCAAAGAAAGGTTTGAGTTTATATCTGAAAGGAATCTTGTTGAAATACTAGTTTTAATTTATGAAGGGCTACGTGTCACGACCATGAGCATTGATGCAAATTACTTAAGATCAGATCTGGTTTGAGAAGAGAATGCTAAATTCTAGCGATTCATGTAACAGCTCTCATTTCATATGATCAGGAAAGAGCACTAGAAGCTTCCACATATGAATAGTATATGCACACACATTGTAAAGAATAATTTCTGTTAGTTAGTTACACAATTAGCCAATAGGAAATAGTACAAAGTGTATATGAATATCTATTTACATTATTTTGTATGTACAGTATGTACTTGTATATAAGGAGGAAAGTACTGTGAATAAAATTACAAGAAAATTTCTACAATTTCACCCTTTTCTTTCATAGATTGGTATTGGAAAAACTTCTCTTTAGCTGTTCTTCACTAGGTGTACTATATATTCTTTTTTACTTCTTTTTATATCTTTTTCTTTACTTGGTTCAGAGAACTTAGCAAAGAAAAAAAATAATAGGCTCTTCTTAGAAAAGACATTGAAACAATTATTTCTTCTTTTCACATTCCTCTGGTTGGAATTTCTACTTCTTAATCCAACGAAAAGAGAAAAACAAATCTAATAAAAACTAAAATGGAAAATGAAAACCAGCTCATATTTTGGTAACACGATTATTATGTTAATTCAAATAGGAACAACACAATATGGTCCCGACGGGCTCAATTCCGCGACCTTTGGCTCATAAGACCAACGCTCTAACCAACTGAGCTACGGGACCATGTATTAGAGGAGTTAATCAATCCATTTTAGAATTTTTAAGAGATTGCGTAGGATCTTGAGAGTAAAATACTCCTCCATTTTGAAGGATATATTATGAGAAAAGAAGAATTATATTACAAAGTGATACGTATTCAGAAATTGCAAATAAAATGCAAATTTACCGATTTTATTATGAAGACATATTCATCTTGTCCATGTAATTAAAGATATGACTTACCAATAGTACAATTTCCATGAAGATTCTCATCATATTCAATCAAATTGACTTATGTAATATTTGAATGAGAATGATATCGTTAATAGTTTAATTCCAGTGTATATTTTAACTGTTGAACGGTTACTTTTGTATTTTAAATAGGGTGAGATTTGAGAAAAATTAATTTGTAATGGTATGAATAAAATGTTTTTGATATAATATTTTGACAATAAAGGAGCAACTTCCAATATTAGATATGAAGTACTTAATTTACAGTATGAAGCTATTGAATTTAAGTTTTAATATTGAATAGAAAATGGATGTCAATTATCTAATTATCTAGTCTTTCTTCCGAAATTATTTCATTCAATCCATTCTTTAATTAAATAATTTGTAAGAGCATAATTTACGAGAGTTTAACATTTATACATAACAATGTAAAGTGTTTAGCTGTTAGTTACGTGAAATTTAAGACAAATAAATATGCTATAACAAGTTAATTTATACAAATAATATAAAAATCATTCACACTATTAACATACACAAATTAAATTCTAACGACAAAATAATGCAAGACAATGTTTTTCCACAGTATCCTAATTTTTTTGCTATTACAGATTGTGTTATTTGTTTTTGTTATTTTTTTTATCTTTTTTATTTGACATTGTTATTGTTTGTTTATTACGTCTTTTTCATTGTTCTTGAGCTTCTCTTCATTCATAATGTAGGGTAAGATATCTGTATATACACTATCTTTTCCAGATTTTATTGTGTGGGATTGCATTGGATTTTTTTATTGTTGTTGTTTAATGTTTTTCCACAGTAGTAACAATAACTGCACCTTTGTTCTAATGGGTCCAATGTTGTTTCCATTGGCATCCCAAATAGTGCGACAAAATACACATAAATGCGATAAAGAATCTTAACATGGTTGTCAACCTTTAAGAATGTGCACTTTGTCGTATCTTTAAATAGTGGTGATCTAGAATAAATAGACATGTAGTATATATATTATACTCGTAGCAGATAATATTGAAAATATATATTCTAATTTAACAATTACGATGTTTCGTGGAAAAGAGATTATTTTTCTCAATCCACAATAAGTGATCATTTTATTTTTTGATATAATTAAGAAAAAATTAATTTATTTTTTAAAAATTTATCCTTATTTACATATTTCAATATATCAAGGTAATAATTAATTAATGTTAATTTAGTAAATATATCTTTTTTTATTTAGAAATTTATATTTTTTTAATGGGTGTGCCAAAGTTAAAATGGTCACTTGTTGTGAACCGGAAGGAATATTAATTACAGAAGCTCGACAAGTACTCTAATTCCATAGGGAAATAGAAAATACAAATCCTTAGAACTTTCTTTAACTAATATATAAAAAACAAAGATAATACTTTTGACTTGTTCTAAATCCACGATTATTTGACAGAAAATGAAAATATTTAGTGATAACATATTTTAATTTAACGTGACAACCTCACTCTTAAACATCTTTCAAATTCAAGTTTCAACAATAATTCTGAGTTCTTTTATATGTCTACCAAACTCAATAAGTAAACCATATTCAATTCTTTCTCCCTTAGGTACATAATAAGTTGGAGAAAGAATACTTGGAATCAAAACTGCAGCTATGAAAATGAATAGAAAGAAGAATGTAAATGAACATACACTAGCAACTGTTGTAAATGTAATATGAGCCCATTTCTGTTAGCAGAAACAATTAAGACATAAATAATTGCAATCATTTATAATTTGAGAAAAATGTCAATCAATCAATCAATGGATTGATCATCCCTTTACACAAAAATTGAAGGGGGGAGGAGGACAGAAAATGGGAATATGTAAGGATTGACCAACATGAGAAGGCAACCAATAGGAGAAAAATTAATTGAAGGAAAAGAAATAAAAAGAATTGAAACCAAGACACATGTACAAAAATTTCACACAGATATGGAACACAAATCTTCAACTACTTGTCTGATGTTAGGCCTTTCATTTACTGGAAGAATACACCTTAATGACACAGCTAGCAGATCATCCATTGCTTTGCAGTGTTCTTCTCCTCCTGCAATGTCTCTATCAATACAATCCATTCCTCTACCTTCTTGATCACACAACCGAACCCAATCTGTTAAATCGACCGCACCTGATTGCCCTGAGATTATGTCACCAGCGCTTCTTCTCGTGAGCAATTCCATTAGAATCACGCCAAGAGCGTATACATCAGCCTTAAATGATGGGATAGGTTTCGTTGCAGTAGCAAGTTCAGGAGCACGGTACCCAAGAGCCCCTAGGTTCAATATCTGCTCTGCAATCCCCGCTGGAGTCATCAAGCGGTGGAGACCATAATCAGTGAGGCGGGCACTGTAATCAGCACCAACCAAGATTATATTAGTTGGCTTCAAGTCTCCATGAGGCAGGCTTCTCTCATGCAGGTATGCCAAACACCGGGCAACTTCTACAGCAACTTTCAACCTCTGATTGAAGGATAACGGGGAGTACCTCCGAGGGGTTGTCTCTGTAAAGAGTAGACATTCACTAAGAAATTAAACTATGAAAAAGATTTTTAAAAACAAAGAAAACCCCACACTTGTACAAGTAAATCAGTCTTTGCTGCACGCAAGGATTGTCATCCAGGAATTTTAGTGATGCTATGACAAAGCTATCCTTTACAGATTTACAAGTTTTTCATCATGATTAATGAATGATTCCAGAAGATGTAAAAGGGAACTAAGCGAAATGCTCAGCAATTACTACAACATTTTAGGGCATTATAACTATATGGTAGAATAGGTCTATTCCCTAATTTGATGGGCTCTCGATGTATGGTCAACGGAGTATGTCAATTAGTGAACCAAAGAGCTCTTGCACCTTTCTGGAATTCCTGAATGTTCTCAGACGAAGCATAAAGATCTTTGCATATGTTCAAACAAACATAATTTGTAAGAATATTCCTATTCTACAAATGCACTCTTCTTTTATTTTTCTTTTTTCCTTTTGATCAAGGACTCTACACCGCATTCAACCAAAAGAGACCACATCTTCATAATAAGACATGTAAAGGAAGCACAGTTGCAAGAGGCCAAGCCACCTTGCAGTCGAAATTTATCCTCTCCGCATTTTTATCACTATGATCCCACAAAAAATAAGAGAACGCAGCAATAAGAAACCACCACGAGAAATAAGCTCTGCTGCTTTAGAAACTATCTATGCCGAGGAGAGCAGACATTGATCCCAACACAGGATAATCACCCACCAGATCAGCAAAAGAAAACTTTTAATAATAGTAGCCAAACAAAAATGAACGTGGATAATAAGTATTGAAGTTATTCATAAATAAATCTTACCATAAAGATGCATTGCCAAGCTATCTCCTGCTATGTAGTCTGCTAAAATGAGCCTCTCTTGCTCCCGAGGACCCCAGTAATATGCTCGTAAAAAAACAGCATTTGGATGCCTGATAGATCCGATCTTTTTAACTTCCTTTGCAAATTCTTTCTTATTTTTTACTAACCCCACCCGCAACCACTTGACAGTGAGAACGTGACCACTATTTAGAGTAGCTTTATACAACGTGCCGTGGCTACTTCTACCCAGAACTTCAGCAGGTGCACGAGATAACTCCTCAGCAGTAAATGACAGTGAACCATCCAGGAAGAACAATTCCCCAGCCAATCGATCAGGTGAATACACATCCAATGTCACCGGTTGTTCAATTGTGTCAATAAAATGAGGGGAGGAACCTATTGGAGAGTCTGGCGAGGACCTCCGGCCAGATGTTGCAGGATGATTACCTACGGTGTGCGAAGTTGCTGAACCTGCAGTTACTACCTCTGGAAAAACATGCTCAACAATTTCTGTACCGGACTCAATTTGCCCAGACAGCGATCTTGAGTTTGATGTGAGCAAGTGATCATTAGAGAAACTCAAGGAAGTTGGGGGCGGCTCTGAGGAGCCATGGAACTTGAAAATAGCAGGCCGATTGAACCTTCCAAGTTTAACATCTCTTCCAGTGGATTGGCCATTAAATCCACTTCGCAAGCGTGCATCTTGGGCCTGAGCTCGACGGTAAGCGAACAGAACGAAGGCAATCATCAAAAGAGCTCCAACTGAGGCAACAATAATTGCCACCTTGATACTGGATTTCGAGCTGTGATGACGCGGATTACTTTGATCAGGAACGCCATGATTATTATGTGGCCAGTTGCTCGGGAAGATCAAGAGTGAGTTTCCAGGATGAAATGAACTATCAGAAAAGTTTTTCAAGCTAATAGGGACTGTACCACTTAGATCATTGTAAGACACATTAAACACCCTCAAATTCGATGAAAGATTTTCAGGGATTCTACCCGTAAAGTTGTTTTTAGAAACATCAAGGAATTCCAAACTTTTAAGTTTACCCAATTCGCTAGGCAGCATGCCTGATAACTGATTCTCAGCAAGATTTAGCACTTGAAGCCTCCCCAGATTGCCAATGCCAGAAGACAAATTACCTGTCAATGAGTTTTCTGAAACATCAAGAGACTCTAGTGCTGGGTATGTTGGTTGAAGAAGTAATTCGCTACTATGAGAGCCTCCAATAGGAATTAATCCTGACAACTGATTCCCGGACAAATTGAGGTTCATCAATGTCATAGAAGTGAACAATGTAGGTGGAATTGATCCACCAAGTTTATTGGTGCTGAGATCAAGTGTAACTAGTCTTGGGTAGCTGCCCAGTGATGAAGGTAAGGTTCCTTCGAGAGAATTGTTTCTGAAATTAAGAGAAATCAATTGTTGAAACGGAAAGGTCATATTGGGAATAATTCCAGTCAACCTGTTCGAACTCAAATCAATAGTTTCCAAATTGGCTCCCCAGCTCTCAATAACTGATATGCCATCATCTAGCATATTTCTGCTCAAATCCACAACTGCACAATTTCCCACGGAAGATGGCAATGAACCTAACAGGTGGTTTGATGAAATATTTAGAACACTCAAAGTTGTTGAATTGACTTTCGGAACTGAACCTGCATGTGTCGAAACGAAATATTAAACTTTAAGCATCACTTTAGGTAAAGTTTCAAGTCCAAAAGGAAATGGGTGATATTAGATAGGACAGTGTGCATTGCTATTAAACGTCCAGGTCCAATTTAACTTTCAGCGGAAGTCAAAGTACACTATTCGGTCTAAGACAATATTATAGAAAAACTATATACATCCTAAAACAAAATAAAGCAAAAGAATATCAGTGAGACAAGGACATAACGATCTAGCTAATCTAAGAGGCAATTCCTCGAAGAATAAACGCAGGAATGAGAAGAATTAAATATCTTTCATCAGTCAATCCCACCATTCAATTTCTGAACAGAGGATCTCCACGTTTAGGCTCTAAAAGGAACCATGATTTGGTCCCTATGATGAAAGATATCCAAGTGCAACTAAAATAACAGGAAACTGTGAACCCTCTCTTCTGTTTCTCACGGAATAGAACAAACCTCTCTTCAGAGGGTCATCAAGGAATTTACCCCTCTAAATCTGCTCCTCTTTGTTTCCCCTATCAAATCTGACAGATTTTTCTTTTCACTAATTTAAGTACTCATTTAATAATAATGAAGTATGACTGACAGAAAGATTCTCATCAATTATCCACACCCCCCTCCCCAAAAAAGAAAACATCACCATGAGCGGCAAGAATGCTACACTGGAGGAATGGGGAACCTCTAGAAGGTGTAACAAAGGGTAAGTAAAGAGAAAAATGAACATATTAAGGACAGATAGATTGCTAATGAGATAAATGTCATTCATTTTAGGTGCAAATATTGTGCGCTATAACATAAGATATTGAAAGCAGACAGAAATTCCATATTTTCAAGTTTTCAAGATAAAGAAGAAATATCGCTCCAGCAAAGCTTGCATGAATTTTGAGCTATACAGCATGAAATTATACCACCGCAAAAAAGACTGTACTATGGCTACTAAATGATACAGTCATGCAACTATTCCATTAGGTGCTTCTATCAATTTTACTAAAACAATTGGAAACCTCTTTGATTGACTACTTTTTGTCAAGAATAAAAGTAAGTCCTATTTAACATGCTTTGCAATTTAAAACTCCTCTACCAAATCCACGCTACTCAAGATCTGTTGAGGCAAACACAAAGACGGGAAGTAAAAAGTTGTTCTAAATTCTCCCAAAAAACGCATTCTTATATATAGCATAGGCCGAAAGACCTTAAAAGATTTCTATTTTCTGGGATATCGAAGCCAAACACTACTCAAGCAAGAAAACTAATTACAACCTGACAAGTAAATAGAAAGAACAAGTTTTGGCATTCACAACTGTAAAGTTCCAATTTGGTAAAACACAAGAAGTTTCCAATTCAAGCCACCCCAAAAATTTAAGAGCCTTGAAGTTTAAGGCATGCATTTACAACAATATACAAATAAAAGTTATATTTAATTAAGATCATTCAACAACAAAAGATACTGATCTAAAGAATGCAAATAACCTGAAAATCCATTGCCACTAAGATCCAGTTCTTCCAATGGAACCATCCCTTGCAAAAGCTCCTCAGGAATCGACCCGAAAAGCTGATTATTCCCAAGCCTTAGAACTCTCAAATTAGGCAATAACCCGAAAGACGGAAGCTCTCCCATTAAAGCATTATTCCCCAAATCCAACACTCTCAAATTCACAAATCTCTGCAACAAATCTCCCCTAAAAAAACCACCACCCAAGTTATTATGACTCAAATTCATAATCTGAACTGTTGCAGCTAATGCAGATATATTCTCCGGTGCCATACTCGAAAACGACCCAAAAAACGAGTTGTTACTCAAATCAAGATGCTCAATATACCTCAACTCATAAAACAACTCCTCAATATCACCCCAAAGCCCATTATTATGCAAATCCACCACTCTCAACTGCTGAAGACTACTAATCCCACTAGGGTAACCCCCTGTAAAATTATTGTTACTCAAATTGAGGTAATTCAAACTCCAAAGCTCGTTAATTCTGGCCGGGATAGGCCCATAAAACTGGTTAGCAGACAGATCCAAATGTTGAAGAGTGAACATGGAACCCAAAGCGGGTACAACCCGACCCGTGAAACAGTTACCCGAAAGACTGAGATTTTTGAGCTGTTTTAGCCCATTCAGAGTTGAGAACTTCAAGTCACCCACTAATCCAAGCCCGTCAAGTGCAATGGAGACAACTGAATTTGAGTTGGTGTCACAAACGACGCCGTGGAATGACTTTGGGCATGTTGATGGATCTGACCCGAGACCCGTTTGGCTCCATGTGTTGAAGATTTTGCCTAATGGGTCGTCTTTTATGCCCTTTTTGAACTCCAAAAGTGATCGAACTTCGTCTTCTGAAGCAGAAGAGGCGTTGAAATTAAACAGAAGCAACAGGAGAAGTAGAGAGAGAGATTGAGAGAAAGTCATAATGTGAGTGAAGTTAAGTACTAAGAATGAGGCATTGAGATGAAAAAGGAAAGTCTGAAAAAGGGTAAAAATCAGAAGGGTTTAAGGTGGACTATGGACAGAGCACCATGGAAATTCATGAAAGCTCCGGAGAGAGAGTGTGTGTGTGTGTGTTTTTAGAGGTGGGTGGTAGGGGGTGGGGGTGGGAAAAGAGTTGGAAAGGGGGAATAAAAGAGGGAAATTAGGGTTTTTATATTAGGGGGATAGAGTGGCAAATGAGTTGGTGTCTCTTTTGTATTTTTCTCTTTTCTCTCTGTACATTACCCTGATGGAATGGGGTGTTTTTTCATGAGAGAGAGGGGTGGTGGAGTAATGGAGTGGGGTGGGGGTTGGAGCAAAAGCAAATTTACAATTTATATATATTAAATAAAAAATAAAATATAAAATTTGGATCAAAAATATTGAGTCCAGCCGAATCACAGTGAAAACTTTACCTCCGCCCTTAGATGGAGAGAGCATCAAAAGTGAGGTTTTAATATTAAGGAAATGAGTTGTTTCGTAGTGAAAGATGAAGGAAGATTGATTTTAATAACAATGACATTGACAGAGAAGATTTTTATTAGTTGTAAATATTAAAAAGAAATTGTATTTGGTGTGTTATGGTTTGAGTTTACTCTATGTTTTTGTGTGTGTGTTCAGACAGAATTGTGGTGTTATTTTATTGCTTACTTGAAAATTCTTGAACAGGGAATCATAACTTTTAATACAGGGCACAATTTGAAAGAATTTTGAAATAGAGTCTAGTTGAACGAGTTTATTGTGGTGTTGTAGGAACAAAACAAATATAATAGAAGAAGTTTATTTTATCATGTGAAGAATGAGAAAATTCAATATTTTAAAAAAATTAAATTTTTATTTTACATAATTTATAACCACATAAATACATATATAATAGTATATCTGAACACAAATTAAACACTCGCTTCAAATGAAGTCAAAGGGAGTATTGTTGCTGTTATGATTTTTCCAGTGGTCTTTGAGCAATTTTGCCACATTAATTGTTCAAATTCTTTTTTATTTTTTCTTGTAGAAAAAATTTTAGAAAATATTATTGTTTTGTGATTATCGTACGGGGTGAAATTTGGCTCTTAACACCCCCACGCCGAGTGGGCACGTTCCTTATGACAAGGTCAACCCAAGTAAGGACACGACCCAAGTTGGTAAAGAAGAAGTGGCGTCGTTTAGTGCCTAATTTTTTACTGAATGGAAGCCACCAGTTTTTGTACTTTTTTATTACTTCGAGGAGGGTCTCCTACTGTATAAAAGAGACCTTCACATTTTAAAAGCGATTATGATTATTCTCGGATAAATATAACTTCTCTCTCTATCTCTATCTCTTTCTTGGTTTTCCAACTATTGTTTCTCTCTTAAGCTAAGTTCATTTTTCTTCACACTTTCAGATCTACAATAATCTTAAAACAATAATCATCTCTAGGGCTCATTATATTTGATTGCGATTTACCCTTATATATTTTCGATTGTTTTTAAGCTTATAAAGTACAGGTATAATTTTTGAGCTAAATAATTTGGCGCTGTCTGTGAGGATTTCGAGAATTAAAACCATAGTTTGCACCTAGAGAATCATCGAAAACCCTTCTCTACAACACACAAACGAAAAACTGGCTAATAACAACGCAATAATGAAAGCGATAGCAGATGTTGCAACCAACCTCATCGTCCCTCTCAACGAAGCGGGTGAAGAGAGTATTTCGATTGCAACCCCTAGCGCCACCACAAGCGGAGAAATCCCACCTCCACCACCCGAAGATCCAACGATCTTGCAGGAAAAGGGCGTTTCTAGATCGGCAACTGAAGAAGCACCCTCAGAGGTCAGGAAAGTACTAGAAGAGTGGTTAACAAGTACTCTAAGTGGCTTGGTTAAAAAGTCACTCCAAAACAACGTCAGATGCATGCCAACAGCAGACCTTGCTGCAGCTAAAGGTGAACCCGAGATCGTACGAGCAAACAATGCGCTCATCGATACTCGGGCCAATGGTGACACGCTCACAGCCATCCTCAAGAAGATGGAGGAAATGAAAATGAAAACAAGTCACTTCGTGACCAGATGAAGGAACACCAGGAGAGAGTGGACAAGATCCCTGGCGCTCCCAAGCTGCTGCCAAAGCGTGATGTGGGTAGGTTTGTTGAACAACCTTACACGGAAGAGGCTGCACCGTACTCCATCCCAAAAACCTTCAAAATGCCTCCTTATTTAAGAGTGTACAGCGGAACTACAGATCCCGAGGATCATCTGATCCACTACGTCACGGCTGTAAAAGGTAAATGACCTATCAAAAGAACAGGTATCGTTTGTGCTGCTGAAGAAGTTCGGCAAACACTGACAGGAGGAGAACTAACCTGGTATTCCTAGCTACCGGCCAAGATCATTTCTATGTTCGAGGAGATGGCAGAAAGGTTTTTCACCGCCCATGCAAGAGCAAAGAAAGCAGAAGGGAGAGTCAATGATATCTTCGCTGTTCGGCAAACCACAGGAGAAGGACTCAGGGACTTCCTGGCCAGGTTTAATAGAGTAAGGATGAGCCTACCAAATGTGTCGGAAGGCATGGCGGTCGCTGCTTTTCAGAACAGGTTGAGCAGGGATGGCTCGAGGACAACCAAAAAACTACTAAGCCATCTCATGAAGTATCCACCCACCACGTGGGAAGAGATTCACAATGCCTATTGCGCTGTGGTACGTGCAGATGAGGACGACCTCAACGGGCCGACCAAACGTTTAACAACAATACACCCAGAAATCAGGAGGGACCGACGCAATGAAGGACGACGGGAACAAGTCCCACATCCCAATAGGGAGAGACACCAACCCTATATCAGTTCCTCTCACCCTCCGCCACCTAAGCACGCTGACAAACTACAGCGACATGTCGCTCCACTACGAAATGATAGAGGTATGCCACTTGTATTATCTGCCCATAACCTTTGTGTGTCCCCTTCATAGATAGTGTACGCACTTAAAAAACTGGGCAACAAAGAACGCCATTAAAGACCTTGATGTCATAGAAGCCTGCAAGGCTACGGTCGAAGACCTCGACCCAGTCCAACTAGACAACAACGACCCTACAAGGAAATCCTACATCTGGCACGGCCTCTCAAATCCAAGTAAGTATCGTGAATTTGTATCTAACCATGCAGACCTGTTTGTTTTTTCCCTTTCAGATATGCCAGGGATCTCGTGAGAAATCACCACTCACAAGCTGAACATCGCCCGTGCGACAAATGAGAAGAAAATTCAACGCTGCTATCAACGAAGCGGTCAGCGAGGAAGTGGACAAACTTCTAGCCAACGGCTCCATCAGAGAATCAAAGTAACCTCAATAGGTCGCCAATTTCGTCATGGTCAAAAAGAAAAATGGGAAGTGGAGAATGTGTGTAAACTTCACTGACTTGAACAAGGCATGCCCAAAAGAGTCTTCCCCACTGCCCCACTTCGATCAACTGATAGACGCGACCGCAGGGCATGGGCTGCTAAGTTTCCTAAACTCATACTCTCGCTACAACCAAATCATGATGACCGGGGAGGATCAGGGAAAAAATAACTTTCATCACCCACCAGGAGACATATTTCTACAAGGTAATGCCCATTAAAGTCTATATCGACGATATGCTGGTAAAATCGACAAATAAAGAAGACCATATCGGCCACTTAAAAGAGGCCTTCGAGATATTGAGGAGGTACAGCATGAAGTTGAACCCCGAGAAATGTGCTTTCGGTGTGGCCTCAGGAAAATTCTTAGGGTTTCTCGTATCGCAACGAGGCATCAAGGTCAACCCAGACCAGATCAAGGTGATCGACGTAATACATGAGGTGCTGAGTAGCAAGAAATAGGTACAGAATTTGACGATGCGTATAGCCACCCTATCCAAATTCATCTCATGGTCATCCGATAGGTGCCATAAATTTTTCAATGTGCTGAAAAAAGACCATGGGCTACAGTGGAACGAGGAATGCATCGAAGCCTTGAGAAAGCTGAAAGTGTACTTGTTTTCGCCGCCTTTGCTGGTCAATGCGAGCCCAGGCGAACCCTTGCTGGTGTATCTGGTCGTGTCTAAGGTCGATGTCAGTGCTGTCCTAGTTCGCGAAAGCAAAGGTACACAATCCCTTATCTATTACATTATCAAAACCTTTACGCCAAAACTCGGTACCCAAACCTCGAGAGAATGGCACTAGCATTGGTAGTAGCTTTACATAAGCTACAGCCCTACTTTCAGTGCCACCCCATAAAAGTGGTAACGACCTTCCCATTAAGGAGCGTCTTACATAAGCCTGAACTATCAGACTGGCTCCCAAGTTGGTCCATTGAGCTTAGAGAGCATGACATCTCGTATCTTACAAGAATCACCATCAAGACTCAAGTTCTGACCGATTTTATAGCCGCATTTAGCGCAAAAATCCTACCAAAAGCAGAACTTGAGGCACAACATGCCTTCACTAATAACGACCTATGGGTCCTCTACACTAATGGTACCGCCAATCCATCAGGGTCGGGACTGGGGCTCGTCCTCGAGGTCCCCACGGGTGACACAATCCACCAGTCCATACGATGCCTTGAAATGACCAACAACGAGGTAGAGTACGAGCTCGTTATTGCAGGCATGAAACTGGCCAAATATGGGGCTCGCCGACTCATCCTTCACTGCGATTCCCAACTCATAATAAACCAAGTCTCTAGGACTTAACAGATCAAAGAACAAAAATTGCAAAAATACCAGTCGAAAATTCGCAGGTTAATGGCTGAGTTTGTCGAATGCCGCTTCAAACAGATCCCAATGGCACGAAATATCGAAGAAGACAGTCTAGCGAAGCTGGCTACAACCACTAAAAACTTCAACAAAGAAAGTGTGGTCACCCTCCTCCACTCCGCCATTGATCACACTAAGGTATTTTCTTTAAATTTGACTTGGGACTGGTGCAACCAGTTTGTATCCTATCTGCAGGACTGAACGCTACCACTTGACAAAAAAGAGGCAAAGAAACTCTGCACGCAAACTGCTTGGTATTGCTTAATAGACAATGGCCAAGTGCTTAGGGCCGTACCAAACGAGGCCGGTACTCGAAGAAGTGCACGAGGTCCACTGCGGTGCCCATACCTGTAACTGAACCCTCGTACGATACATCATATGGGCCGGCTACTACTGGCCCACTATGAAGAAAGAGGCAGCAGAATATGTTCACCGATGCGAACAATGCCAAAAATACGCCCCCATGATACACCAACTAGGCGAGCCCCTCCATTCAGTCACCTCCCCATGACCTTTCATCAAACGGGGAATGGAAATAGTCAGCACCCTACCCGCAGGACGGGGAAAGGTACGATTTTTATTAGTTTTAGCTGATTATTTCTCTAAGTGGGTAGAAGTAGATGCGTACACACAAATATGCGAACATGAGGTGATCACCTTCATATGGAAAAATATTAAATGCCACTTCCGCATCCCCAAAGAAATCAATTGTGACAACGGACGACAATTCATCGGTCAAAAAATGACTAAATTCTTCGAGAAATGGTGCATCAAGAGGATACTTTCCACGCCATATCACCCTGCCGCTAACGGACAAGCATAATCCTCTAACAAAACAATATTAAACATACTGAAGAAGAAGCTCGTGGACGCCAAAGAGCTATGGCCCAAGCTGCTACCCGAAGTGCTGTGGGCACACAAGACCACACCCAAATCTAGCACGAGGGAAACACCATACTCGCTGGTGTATAGAATCGATGCAGTCATACCAGTCGAGGTCGGTGAACCAAGCCTAAGATATTCATACACCAGTGCAACAGAAAAATGACACAAAAAGGCTCCAAGACCTCGACGAAGCTGAGGAAAGGAGAGAAATGGCCCATATTAGAATGTTGGCCCAAAAATGACAAGTCGAAAGATACTACAACAAGAGGGACAAAATAAGACCACTCAAAGTGGGAGACTATGTCCTCAAAGTCAAAGACATTGGCATCCAAAGACCCAAGTGAAGGAAAATTGGGCACCAACTAGGAAAGACCCTACAAAATCACAGCAGTAGCCAGCAAATGGGCCTTTTAGTTGGAAACAACTGGAACGTGCCCACCTCAAGTATTTCCACTTCTGAAAGGCGTCTCTCGAGTCGTACTCTTTTTTCCCTTACCCGAGTTTTGTCCCAATTGGGTTTTCTCGGAGAGGTTTTTAACGAGGCGGCAAAGGAAACACATGGAGATATTTGTGGTACAAGATTATCATATCAGCCTCTCCTTACAACCTCCAGGCCGACATGATAAAGGGAGTGGACTAGCTTGATCTCCAATGTATGAAATTCTACGGCCATCTCTAATGTATGAAAGGCTACGGCCATCTCCAATGTATGAAAGGCTATGGCTATCTCCAATGTATGAAAGGCTACAACCATCTCCAATGTATGAAAGGCTACAGCCATCTCCAATGAATGAAAGGCTACGACCATCTCCTATGTATGAGAGGCTATGGCCATCTCCAATGTATGAAAGGCTATGGCCATCTCTAGTATATAAATGGCTAAGTCCACCTCCAATGCGCATATGGATAAGGCCATCTATAAGCTATGAACAAAGGTCATCAACTTTATATGGCTAAGGCCATCACCGCCAACAGTCGACCTAGTTCAACTACGGCAAGAAAATAATTTGACGACAGTCGAAGTCGACCATATGGTCAAAGCCATCAACAAGCTATGACCAAAGGTCATCGACATCACATGGCTAAGGCCATCACCGCCAAAAGTTGACCTAGTTCGACTACAACAAGCAAATGGTTCTACGATAGTCGAAATCAACCATATGGCCAAAGCCATCAACAAGCTATGAACAAAGGTCATCGACTTTATCATGGTTAAGGCCATGATCGCCAACGGTCGACCTAGTTCGACAAGCGACAAGCAAATGACGACGACAGTAATGTCACCTATGTGGACAAATGCCAAAGTCGTCGACTCCATCAAAACTAAGGTCGTCAATCTAAGTCTGGATAAGGCCATCAGATCCATAAAGACTAATGTCGTTAACCTAAATCCGGCTAAGGCCGTCAACACCGATAGTCGGCCTAGTTCGGCTATGACAAACAAGTAGTTCAACGATAGTCGAAATCGCCTATGCCGATCTAGCCTAAACTATGGTGAAAAGCGCGAAAGCAGCAATCAGAAACACAATAAAAGCTCTAAGGAATGAAAGAAGAACATCACTAGCAAAAATTCATATTCCATTATCTTCACAAGTATACATACATCTGACCTTAGAAAAAAGGCTCCATTTAAACAAAAATATATATAAGTCTTAAGAGCCTTCATCACTCCACCCATCACGACCCACCTGATCGCCGTCCGGTCCGTTTCCATCTCCAGCCTAATAAGCCTTAGAAATCCATGAACTAGAGTCCAAACGGTGACGTCCTCAGAGTTACAGCCCTCCCTACCAGGCGAGTCGGAGCTACGACCAGTCGCTTCACGGGCAACACGGTTTAAGTGTCGTTGCCTTTCGACTTCCGCCTCATATGCTCGACTTGCCGCTAAGAACTCCTTAAAAACAACCAACTTGGCATCATGATACACCACATCTCATGCGCATCATGATGCGCAGTGTCTTGTGGGGCAATTCGCCCGATAACTTCAACCTCGGCCGTCCTAGCATCAAGCTCAGACGTAAGGGCTGTGACCTGGGTTCGCAGTTCCGCAGCCTCCGCCACTACCCTATGGTATATCTGCAATTCCTACTCTTTTGACTGAAGGAGGGTCTCCAACTCGATGTTTCGAGCCAAAGCCGCCATCAGCTGCTCATCAATCTCCTCCAGCTTGGCCGTTCTCTTCTTCAAAAGAGCTTCCGATTCCTCAAGACCCTCACGGAACGTCCGGAACTAGGGTCCTTCTTGAGTACGTCTGCCAAAGCCTGATGCTTGGCACGACACTCCTTATATTTCATCGCCATTTGATTGAAGGTGGCCGACTTCTTTTGTTAATGCCACCTCTTCTCCACCTCCAAGATAAGGTTATGAAAAGAAGAGAAGAAACACGTCAGTACGTACCAAAGTCACTTTTACGACTCATAAAATAAAAACTGAAAGCTACCTTCAAAGATGCACCAGCGATCCACCTCAACAAATCCATGTTGCTAACATTTCTCAGCGTCTCGTAATCTCCAACCGCACATAACAAGGTCATGTCCACTATGGCTTGCTCGTTATCTTCTAACAAATTATACCCACCAGGGATCATGATACGGCGAGTAGACCTGCCCTCCCTCATCTCTACACGGGCCGAGCCCCCCGTTGCTTCTCCATGAGCGTCTTCAGAGCCCCCCTTTCAATTTCCACGGCCACTCCCCTAACTGCGAAAGACGACTCGCCTCCTAAGGCACGGACCGAGCGGACGGTGGCGGCTGTTCCCCACGGAGCCAATCTCCCTGAACGAATGGTCTCAGCCATAAAAACTAGCCTCGGGTATCGGCGGGGCTCACTAGTCCTCGCCCCCTCAGTTGCAATTGCCTTGCCAGTAAACAGTCCCCGCCTCTTTCTCTCTGATGGATCTTCATCTTCAGAAGCTGTCTCCGCTAGAGCGGCTTCAGTTACCATCACAGAAACGACCTTATGCACCATTATTGGTACCGCCTCGGGTATCTATATTGGAACAACCTCAAGCACCTCCTCAGATGCAGCCACCGGCGCAGCCCTCTGCTGAGCGGTCGAAAGGGCGCTGTCTCTAGGCGAGCCTCCCACAAATATATCTCCCCCATCGAAGTCGGACTCTACCCTAGATGGGCCAGCATCGGTTTTCTTCTTCTTCGCCTTTGTAGAAGCACCCCGACCTGCCAATGAGAGTACATTGAATAAAAGGGTCTCCAAGCCAAAACAATGCGAAAGAGAAAAACAGGAAAGGTTGTTACCAGTTGGGCTGTACAATCTACAAAACTCAGCCCAAGTGCGGCATTTTTCCGCATGCGATATCAGCCCCGCCACCCACAACCTAATGTCGCCAACGGGATGAGGCGAGCGAGCCACCACTATAAAAGGAAAGAAAGTAAATTAGAATGATTGATCGGTCAAAACAAGGAGTCACGAAATTACATACAAAGATACTTACATCTCATGTTCCACGTATATGGAAACCCTTTGGGATTGGATACCAGATGGATCGTCCTAATGTAAAAGTATTTACGCCAGAAGTTACGGTTAGCTTTGTTGTCAGCCCTCACCATAAAGCTCTTCTTACCACGGCTCCTCAATTGGACCATGGTACCTCTCATATAGCTAGGGCTGAACATCTGCAGTAGGTGATGAACAGAAATGACTGTCCCAGCCTCGCCCGCAAGCGTGGTGAGAATTCGACACACCTTCAGGGCATAAGGTGTGAGCTGAGCCGGGAACACTTGATAAAGCGGCAAAGATCTTCCGCTAGAGGGTTAAGCGAAAAACTATATCCGATCCTAAGTGCGTATTCGTAGAACGTAGAGAACTCGGGCCTATGCACATTGGCATAGTCCGTCCCGGCCAGAGCCATTTCAACATGGTCGGGGATGTTGTATGTAGTTCTGACGGCGTCTAGGTGAGACTGCAGTAACTCACTATGCTCCCAGGGAAAAGAGGGGCATGTCGAGTTGAAGTCTTTTTGAACACTCAGGTCCCTCAGAAGAATATTATCCACCATTAAGAGAGCGAGGGTTTTCTCCACTTTTTCCCTCTCACTATCGGAAGAAGGCAGAGCACTAGAAGGAGCGTTATACTTGGTCCTTTTGCTATCTTGACGACGTTCACCATGATATAATTTATAAGAAAAGGTGTCAACAAGAGATATAATCCTCAGAAATGGTAGTTCTTTAACGATACAACAAGTACCAGAAAGAAAGATGAAGGAAGAGACAAAGGGAAACTCACTAAAGGTTCGAAATATGAATCCCATTGAACCACTCCTCTATTTATAGGGATAAGGTGCGCGAAAATCGAAGAGGCACAATTCTGAAACTGACGCTGGAAACCAAAACGTCACGTCATGCTTTGAATAGTCTCGGGAACAAGTATAATGATGATGCATGTGACCAGTGATGTCACTCTAGAAAAGGGGTCGCATGTCAATAGCTTAACAAATATTACACACACTCATGCTATTTGAAAGAGGTGCCTATGGGTGCGGCCAAATTTCCGTAAAAGGGAATCATGCATGTCCGTCCATTGAAGATGGTCATCGGGCACGTCTCCAATGAACAGAGGGATTAACTGTATAGGGTGAAATTTGGCTCTTAACGCCCCCACACCGAGTGGGCACGTCCCTTATGACAAGGTCGACCTAAGTAAGGGCACGACCCAAGTTGGTGAAGAAGAAGCGACATCATTTAGTGCCTAACTTTTTACTAAGTGGAAACCACCAACATTTGTACTTTTTGATTATTTCGAGGAGGGTCTCCTACTATATAAATAAGACATTCACATTGTAAAAGGGATTACGATTATTCTCGGATAATACAACTTCTCTCTCTATCTCTATCTCTTTCTTGGTTTTCCAACTATTTCTTCTCTCTTAAGCTAAGTTCATTTTTCTTCACACTTTCAGACCTACAACAATCTTAAAACAATAATCATCTCTCGTGATCATTATATTTGATTACGATATACCCTTATATATTTTTGATTGTTTTTATGCTTATAAAATACGAGTACAATTTTTGAGCTAAACAATATTAACTTTCTATAATTACTATATACATAATATTTTTTATAGCTACTATTCAGTTGTTACAGTAGTGTATTCGTGCTACCATATTCATGAACACAACAACAAAAAGCGCCTCAAATCAGGGAAGTCCAACGGGTACGGGCATGTATTCACATGTATTCGCGCTATAGTATTAATGAATACATTAGTAAAAATTGCCTAAAATTAGGACAGTCTAGTTGTACGCATATGTATTCACATGTATTCGCGCCATGTATTTGTGAATACAACAACAAAAAGCGCCTAAAATCAGGACAGTCAAGCTGTACGCGCAGGTATTCATGAAGATAGCAGCAAAAAGCGCCTAAAATCATGGCAGTCCAGCTGTATGCGGATGTATTCACATATATCCGCGATTTTGTATTCATGAATACAATAGTAAAAAACACCTAATATCAGGGCAGTCAAGCTGCATGCGCATATATTCAGATGTATTCACACCATGTATTCATGAATTCAGTAATGGAAATCACCTTAAAAATAAGTATGTCCAGCTGTTTAAGAGAGGGGAAAAACATAAATAGCGAATTTCGTGCCTTATTTCATGCCTCAATTGTAGTATATGCTATAATACTTATTTTGCTGTAAAAAAAAAGGTAACTATAGAAAATAATATCTTAAAATTATATTAGTTTATAAAAAATAGGGTGTATACCTTTTCTATATGAGGTAAAATTTCTTTTTTTGTACGCTTTATATTTCTCATCAAGGCTAATATTGGGGTAGAAGGATAATTAGTAGGTAATCGAGCCATTT
This sequence comes from Nicotiana benthamiana, assembly GCA_034376525.1. Taxonomy (NCBI): domain Eukaryota; kingdom Viridiplantae; phylum Streptophyta; class Magnoliopsida; order Solanales; family Solanaceae; genus Nicotiana; species Nicotiana benthamiana. Next base: position 64,242,465 of record CM067334.1, on the reverse strand, counting down.
ATTTAGTCTATGCAGGGGCGTATTTACATTGGGTTAAGCGGTGTCACGTGATACTGCTTTGTCGGTAAAATTAACTAAATATATATGTGTCTAAATGATCTCTGAACATAAGAACGGTCAAATAAAATTGAGTGACACCACTGAGAAAATAGGCAGTTTCTAGCGCATTGGTTAATACTGTGACCTTAATCCTAGGAGGTCGCATGTTCCATCCTTTATGCTGTAAAGTTCAACCTAAGCCTGTCAACCGGTCCGGGTTGACCCGGGATCGAACCGGACCGGCCCGGTTCTTAAGGGGTGGGCTGGGCTGGGTTGGGGGGGAGGGGTAGAAGGTACTGATAGAGTTAAGTGCAAACTTTGTAACGAAACGTTTAAACATTTGACCGGAGGTAATTTAGGGGGGACTGGGACACTTATTAAATATTTCTTTCCAATTCCTCCAGTTTACTTAATTGGTGCAGTTTTAAATCCTTCTATTAAAATGTCTGATTGTCACCAATTAATGAATGCTTTATATACTTATATGGAGATTGGGCCCACTGAAAGCCCAAATTTGTATGATTCTATGAACCAGCTAAATGAACATTTACAACATCTATATAATTATTATGCAACTCAATGTGATAATTCTCGTGCTTCAACAGATGTAAATCCCGCTATGCAATGTAGCAGTTCTAATGTAGATGATGAAGAAGGCATTGATAGTTTTAATATTTTTTCAACTTTTTCTAACACTCAAAGTAGTAGCAGGAATATTGATGAACTTCAATTTTACTTGCAGAAGCAAAAGGAGCCTCGCACCAAGGAATTCTCACCGTTAGGCTGGTGGCATGAAAATGCAAAGCAATTTTCCGTTCTTTTCGCTATGTCTCGGGATGTCCTGAATGTGCCAATTTCCACTGTTGCATCCGAGAGTGCATTTAGCCAAGCAAGACAACAACTTGGAGACACACGCCACTCATTGGGAAGCAATGCTTTGGAAGTTTTAGTATGTTTAAGAGATTGGATTAGATCGGAACGAAGAAATCAAGGAAGGAAGATCTTGATAGCCCAGAAGACGAAGAACTTGGAGATATATTAACGCATGGAAACCCATCCGAATTTAACACGCCAGAAGAAGTTCAATCGGTTCATATTGATTACGATGAACTTGCTAGGGCAATGCAAAGAATTTGATGATTCAGATTACTACTAGTATACTACTTGTTACAAAAGATGTAAAGTTTTTACTACTTAAGATACATTTTAGTTTTTCGATTTGAATTTAAGAAATAAAGTAGCACTTGCAATAAGTGTAATTTTTTTCCCATCTTTTGTTGTGTTCATTCAATTATTACAAAGTATTAATATAACTTAATATTTATACATAATTCTAAAAAAAAAAATACAAAATAACGAAACCCGGCCCGGCCCGGACCATTACAACCCGTAACCCGTATGGTTCAATCTAAGCATGTCTCAACCCAGCCCGGTGAAAACCAGTACTGTTTGTAACCGGCCCGGCCCGGACCGGTAACCCGGACGGGTCGAAAAAAAATCGACCCGGACCGGACCGGTGAAACCGGTTGACACCTCTAGTTCAACCACCTATAGTTTTAGGAAATCAATTTAAAAATGACTGGACTGGTCACCCCTCTGCAATATATTACCTAGCCTGAAAAGAAACATATCATGCTAAGTTCGTCTTTACTTATTTGTGATAAAGTCAACTTTTTTTAGCCTTTTTTTCTGAAATATTCTCATTTTTTTGTCTTTCTTTTTGAACATTAAAATGATAATTATATCAATGCATTTAAATTGCTTTTTTATTTATACAATATTTCAATGATTTGTGTATGTGTTCATTATTTAAATGTGACACCGTTTGGGAAGAGTTCTGTGTACGCCGCTGAGTCTATGAGATAGCATGGTTCGAGTTTAGAGTACCTTATTTGCTCCTCTCTTTTCCTTATTATTATTATTATTATTATTATTATTATTATTATTATTATTATTATTATTATTCAATTTTATCACAGATTGTTATTTTTTTACATTGATCATCTCTACTATTTTGCTGTCAATATTTTTATTTTCTTTAGTTTTATCCTTAGCTTATTACTTTTATATTCTTCAAGTTTGTTTTGAAAATATTTTTCTTGAGTTGAAGTTTTATCAGAAACATCTCTACATCACACAAAGTAAGAATAAGGTCTGCAGACACCCTATTTTCTCCGGACCTTGCTTTTAAGACCACATTAGGTTGTTGTTGTTAAAAAAAAACACTTCTTGGTTTGTAAAACTAATATTGGTGCAGATACCGTGGTCAATTAAAATCGAAAAACAGATAAAATAGGAGTGAATCAAACAAAAAATAAATAAATAGTAACAGTTTTAAAGAAAAAGCATTTATACCAAGGTGCAACTCAAAGACAAATTGACTTGTATTAGTCCTCTTTTTGAAATTTCAAAACATAAAAATATCTCAGTTTTCCATTTTCAGAACGTACATCCTTCTATTTGTAACTACTCTTTTTTATTTTTTCTTCATTTCGTGTTTGGACGTGAGAGACAGGAAAGCACATAATTTCGTTCAAATTTTCCAAATCAACTGGAAAAAGAAATAAAAACACAGGGGGGGTGGGGGGAAGGTGAAGGTGTAGGAGCTTTTGTCTACGTGATAAACAATAGAATATTCCTAAAGACAAAAGGGTATGAAATGGGATTTTAATATAGATGGATATTAGTTGTAAATTGTAACATCTAACATGTAATATAATCTACATTTTGGCTTTTCTATATTTTCGACTGTTCGTTAGTGATAAAGGTTCATATTTTTGTTACATTATAATTGAGTTTACTCACTATAACAGTAATATTACAAAGTATTTTTGGTCATATTACAGTAATTGAAGTTTATCTATTATAACATAAGAGTCACAAATTATTTTTTGTCACATTTACATAAGTGAATTTTACCAGTTATGACAGTAAATCACAAAATATTACTTATTTTAACAGTAAATCACATTGATCCGTAAGTTTTATCATTGTAGTGTGTAAAATTTAGTGACTTTAATGTCATAGTGGATAAATAGTTTTGTGGCTTACTATTGTTGTGGTAAAGTTTAAGAGTGACTTTACTCTTATAATGAAAAAATTCAGTTACTTCATTATGACAAAAGATTTTAAAAAAATTATATTTTTTATTATAATCGATAAAGTCTAGTTGTTTTTTGGCAATTCTTTTTTTTTTTTGGTAATCGATAAAGTCTAGTGATTATACGGGAAATTAATCCTTCATTCCATAGACAAATATTTTGTTCTCCTCATTTTCTTAACTAACATGACTTTGATCTGTATATAGATGTAAATGAAAAAAATTGATACTTTGCTAATTTACTACAAGCATGTCACAAACTTAGCAAATTATACGTTAAGTTACACCAACAAGTATACAACTGTATTTTTACGCTTACTGACATAAGATATTGTGAAATTATTTCAACTCAAGAGTCAAGAACTAATCTTATCCTTGACAAGTTTAATTTTGTGAAAAACTTGGATTCTTTTGCTACAAGAATGTCCATAACATCCATTATCTGGTTAAACAAAAATTAACACAATGGTTTAAAATGTATTATCACTTTTAGTTCGAGTCACAAACTATTTATATTTGGGAGTTATATATATATATGGAAAAAAGATAGAAAATTTTATATATTTTTCGGCTATTATTTTTATAGCGGTTGTACGGTGTCATTTTTCTTAGTTTTTAACTTGTCCTGTATAGTACATTCCCTACTTGTCTTGTTATCCTTACCACTTCTTGATCGAAACAATTAAGAATTTTAATTCCATTTTTTAATTGAACTAACTTGAACGCAAGGTTACTTGAAATTAACAAATACTATGATTTTGCATGAGACAAGTTTTAAATGTCTTATTGTATTGCTGCGACAAATTATCAATAACTGCAATAAGTAGCTTCTAGTTGTAGAAGTAATTAAATAGTGCTGGTAGTAATTAACATGAATTAATTTAAGAATCTATAATTGAATTTAATAACATTAATTGACCACCAACAATGAGATCAATTGACCTCGTCTGGAGTAAATAACATGGATTATACCAGGGTCAATTTACCTAGTTAGACTCCAATGAGTACGTCATGAATAGTTATGATGAAATAAAAATTGAAATTTTCGATAAAACAAAAGGAAAGTTTTAACTTATTAAGCATTAAATCGTAAAACTTCACTTATACCCCTCCGGTCCAAAATAAGTGATTTTTTAAATATTTTTACACAGATTAAGAAATTTACCTTTTAGCATTAATTAGCAATAGAAATAATTATATTAATCTTTATTAACTCACATAAACATATATTTCAATACTATTTATTTCAAGAACAATGTAGAAATAAAATAATTAATACACTCTTGAAATCTGAAAAAATTACTTATTTTAGACCACAAGAAAAAGGCTAAAAAAATCACTCATTCTGAACCGGAGGGAGTAGTGTATAAGTTGTTAGCAAAATGATATTTACAAGGTACAACTCAGACTTACATTTTAACAACAATGAACTGAATAAATTGTTCAAGGAATATGGGTTTATGTTACTTACTAACAATTACTTGAATATTATGTAGGAAAGTCAATAAAAAGAACAAAAGAACAAGAAAGAAAACTGCAGCTCAAAATCAAACTTTAAGAAGAAGAAAAAAAAGCTCCCAATAATCGGACGCTTATTAATATTTATATAATTGGAACAAAATATCTATGCATTTATTTTACGAACTTAATATAGATATACATATTTTAAAAATTAAGAAACTATCAGTTATGTCAGCCCATAAGTGAATTAGTACAAAAATTATTCAATTTATAAAATATTATTAATATTAGTCAAATACTATTAAATATTACCCAACTAGCTATTTATAACTAAAAAAGGTCAAATTTTTGATTTTTGTGAGTGAGAATTATTGAAATAGATTGGGTACAACTTAAAGAGTTTAAATCTCATTTTGGGATGAGTTGGTTGAGTTTTGTGGTGGTTTTAAATTGAAAATTCAAGGCAAAAGATAAACATGGAAAAAGATGACATGTGTATCATTTGTTTATCTCTCTCTCTCACACACACACACACACACATATATATATATATATATATAGATATATGATATATGTATCAAATTAGCATCACACGTATATCCGTATATACTTGGTGTTAGATAAATACGTGGTACATGTGTCACAAAAGAATTATTTACGAATTTTGATACCAAATCAGTCTGAAATTAAATACCTCCAATCTTCCTCTAATTTAATATATTGACTCATTCAATTAATTTCAACCATACCTACTGAAAAAGGTCTCTTTTTGCTTAGGTTTTTGGAATCTTATGTATATATACTTTTTTTTTCTTTGTGTTTCACCACCTTGTTCGCTACCTTATTCATAAAGTTCTTTTTTCATCTTGTAAAAAATATTGTTGATCATGCATAAAAATATAGAAGAAGATCTTTGCGTATAATTTTGTAAAGAGAAAGAATCCTTATTTATCGGGGTTTTAAATTTTTATATGTACTTGGTTAATTTTGGCAAGTCAGTAATTAATAACTAGAGGTTGGTAAATATGGACTTATTTGGATATTATTGTAAGATTCCTTTTAAAATTTGGTTTTGTGTTAAACTAGGGTGTCTTACCGGTAAATACTTACCCACACCGAGGGTTTACACCAAACTATATTAACTTACTATGATTGAATGCACATAATTTACCATGGTTAAATGATTAAAGTCTATATGCGAAACACATATCATATATCTATTGATTTGGTGCGAACACCCGGTGCGAATAAGTTTCTTCCGTGTCTTACAGATAATATTCTTTCTAAAAATACAACAATTACTACGTCTCGGCTCAATCTGGAAGAGAAAATCATTTCTCCGTCAACTGCCTATTTAATACTAATTTTAAGTGATTATAGTGAGATGTAGACTGCATATAAGTTAAGTGTGAAGAGTAGAGAGTGTGTTAGCTGAATGGCGTTAAATGCGCAGTCTATCAAATAATATCAAACAAAAATCCTTACTCAGCATTCACACACACAAAATTCCTTTTTTTCCATTATAATGCACCGCTAATTGATTTTTTGTCCTTTGTTTTTCCTTTCTTGGATATTCTATATATTTCTTCTTCTCTATTTATTTTTGTAGTAATGAGCCAATGTTAGTTGCCTACATAGCGCCTAGCGATGCCTTTTCAATATATATTTTCTTTTATCAAAGGAGTAACATAAATGTTTGCCTATTTTGGTAAGTGAATACAATAGGGAAGTTAGACATTTGATCACTTGACCAAAAAAATATTTATAACCTCTAGTCAATATATATATTAAAATTCGCTTCATTATTAAGTGACAGTTTCGTTAACATTTTGGTGCGTATATATTATTTTATTTTATGGAACATTTTAAATGTTACTTTAATAACATCGAGACACTATTATTTATTTTTAGGATTGCCATTCTTTTTTTCATCAAAAGATCTTCCAAGAACGTGAGACCAAACGGAAATAAAAATATTAGGTAATTTTTTTTCATCAGTGCAAATCCTAGTACATGTTGTTGGTGGAGTAAGGATGTCAAACGGGTCGGGTTGACCCGTTTCTTTACTGGCCCAGACCAACTTTTACCCGGATCGGTACTTAGGGTGTCGGGTGGGCTGGGTTAGGGGGACTAGTCCGTTCACCTAAATAGTCGCTCAAACCCGATCAATCAAAATTCCTGTTGAACTGGTTAATTAGCTCGGCCCGACCCGGTTTAACGGCTAAATTTTTGAATTTTTTTTATTTTTTTTAACATTTTAGACCCTTGGCAACGGTCAGCTGGCTTTTGGTCGTTGCCCAACGCCTCGATTGCACAAATAGCCCTTTTGGGCAATTTTTTTAAAAAATAATACTTTTTTAATTACTAAATTAGCCCTTTGAAAACCTGTAAATACAGCCCCCTCCCCCTCCCCCTCCATCTTCTTCATTTCTTCACTCATCTCTCATTTCTCAAACTCATATTCTCAATTTCTCTCATTCTTCACCTAAAGTGCAATCAACTACTTGGCTCTCATTTTTTTTGGAATTTAATTTATCGTATTATTTATTATTTGAACTTTGAACAATTGAACTTCAAACTTTGAACAGTTGATGTTTATTCTTGGTAATATTGGAGTTGCAAAATCATCAAGTGTTTAATTTACTGCCAAATTCGATGCACTCCCTCAACTATTTCTCTTTCTTACTATTTTATTTGCATATTTAATTTTTGCTAGTAGTTAAATTTTCACAATATGTTTAATACTTCAAAAAGAGTTTGTAATAAGGTTACTAATCGGGATAATCGGAAAAAAAAAATGTACTACTTCAACATCTGGTAGTAATTTAAATGACTCTGCATATGTTTCTGAAACATTATCTGATAATAATATAGATTATGAATAATTACAGGAAGATTTCAGTATAGAAATAATGAATTAGAAATTGAAGATGAGACACCACCTACACCTAGCAGTATTGGAGTTGGTAGCAGAGATGATGGTTGTGGTTCTAGTAATAGGACATATGTGGCCCTGACTACTAGCAGAGAAAAAGAAGTAAGATTTAAATTTTTTTTGACGAAATCGTAGGTATTGATAGAATTAGATGTAGACTTTGTAATGCTGATTTTAAACATAAGACTGGAGGACAATTAGGGAGACTGGGACACTTAGTAGACATATGGGAATTGAGCATCTATAGAATGGAGCTCTGGTTTAAATAGAAATCAAGCAACTCTAAATACTAGTATCGGAGGACTTATGAAATATAACAAAATAAAGGATCGTGAGGAGTTAGCAAAAACGATTGCTTTGGGTTGTCTACCTTTCTTTTTTGCTTCTTCAGCATATCTTATTATGTATATTCAAAGGATTTATAATTCTTTATTTAAAAGTATCGCTAGAAGTACTTGTAAATATGATATCTCTAGATTTCATGGACAATATCAAACGTACATACATTATTTGTTTGACCACCTTCCTTGTAGAGTTTCTTTAGCTTCTGATGTTGACCATGCTGTTAATGGAAATGATTATTTGACAATTATATATTATTGGATAGATGATAATTATTTTATGCAAAAACGTATTATCACTTTTAAATATGTTGAATATCACAGTCATATTGTTGTGTTTATAAATACTACTATTTGCAAAGTTGTTAAATTTTATAATCTTAAGAAAAACGTTGTGTATGTCATTTGATAATGCTTCTAATAATAATGTCGTAATTTCAATACTAGAACTACATTTTCAACCACCACTTGACGAAAATTTTCATATTAGGTATGCATGTCATATTTATAATTTAATTGTTAAAATGATCTTGATTGATTTTCAATTGAGATTACTCATGTTCGAAGAACAGTTGGTGTATTCAAGGAAATAATAGACATTCTAGAATTAAGGAATTTAAGAACAAGTGCATCGAGCATAACCTTAAACCCAGATTCATGGCAGACGAAATTGTTACCAGATAAAATTATACATACTTATTTTTAAAATATTGCTACAAATATAGATTGTCAATAACTGAAGTTGCTAATGTGCATTGTACTATTCCAAACCGTATATTAACAACTGTTACTTGGGAGGTCATTAATGATGTTGTTAAATTTTTGCATAAATTTTATACAGCAAGCATATTACCTTATTGTTACTATGATTTTAGTACATATAGCTGAAATTTCTTTTCTATTCTCTGAATTTAAGAAGAAAGAAAAATATAAGGATGCTGTTAAAAAATACTAACAAAATTCAAAAAATATCTCTTTCCTAGTCCTCCGATGTACTTAACTGGTGCTGTTTTAAATCCTTCTATTAAGATGTCTGATTGCCACCAATTAATAAATATTATATATACTTATATGGAGATTGGACCAACTGAACCCCAAATATATATGTTTGTATGAACAAGCTAAATGATTATTTACAACAATTATATAACTATTATGCAAATATATTTGATGATGCTGCTCTTAATGTAGGCAATGTTAATCCCCCTATACATTTTGCCACTTCTACTACTATAGATGATGATGATGATGAAGACCTTATTAGTTTTTATATTTTTTCTATATTTTCTAACATTCAAACCAGTAGCAGGAACATTGATAAACTTCAATTCTACTTGCAAAAGCAAAAATGTCTCACACAAACGAATTTTCACATCATGTTCTTTCTGCTATGGCTAGGGATATGTGTCAATATTAATTGTTGCATTAGAGAGTGCATTTATTCAAGCAAGATAACAACTTGGAGACAACTATCACTCATTAGGAAGCAATCCTTTGAAAGTTTTAGTATGTTTCAGAGATGGGATTAGATCGGAATAAAGAAATCAGGGCCGTGAAGGTGTTGATAATCCAGAAGACGAGAAACTTGGAGATATATTAATACATGGTAACACATATAAATTTAACACTCTAGAAGATGACCAAGAAGTTCATATTGATTATGAAGAACTTACTAAAGCAATGCAAGACCTTTGAATTTTCTCACTTTTCGTTAATTGACTTATTATTAAATGTAAACTTCAATTTGTAAGTTTAAAGAAATAAAAAAGCACTTGCAATTTATAAGTGTAATTTTTTTCCATCTTCATCGTAATATTTTATATTTTTACTTTATATTAATATAAATTATAATAGCTATACAAAATATAAAAAAATTACACTAACCCGGCACGGCCCGCCCTTGGACCCGTAACCTTTACGGTTTATTTTTTTTACTCGGATGGACCCGGACCTGTAGAGCCCGATTTAGACTAACCCGTAACCAAATCGGATTGAAAACCAACCGATTTTATTTTTTCCAACCCGGCCCGGCACCGTTAAACACCCTTAGGTAGGAGGCAACAAATAATCCATAAAATTAATCAAGATGCGCACAAACTGGTCAGAATACCTTAGTTATAAAAAGAGAAATTGTTCAAAGTAACTTTGAATCAAGTTAAGCTCGATCAAACCATCAGAACTTCGCTCGAACGCTAGAAACATTTTGCTATTCTAAATTAGGAGCAAGGATAGAGAATAACAAGAAAAAGAAAATACATCTGGTATGCACTCACAAAACGGTGGTAGACCCATGATTTTATGTAAGCGGGTTCAATCTTAAAAATATATAATTTTAGTCGTAAAATTGTAATTGTCAATTGGGATCAAATAAAATATTTATACAAAATTTATGCTGCTTCAATCATAATTTATACATATACACAATATTATTTTTTGATGATGAACCCGTTTAAATTGCTATCACATGCATCCGTCACTGCAGTCACACACAACATAACAAGAAGAAAAAAAATACAAAAAGTAAGTGTTTATCTACTATTCAAAATTAGAAGCAACGATAGAGAATAAAAGTGAAAATTATTTAATTGGAAAACAAGGAATGTGATGAATAATATATTAAAAATATTACATAGAAAATATGGAAAGAACACTAAATAAGCTAGTAGTGGTAAGTTATAATTGCAAATATTTTGATTTAAAATTTTCATTTCACTCCTTATAAAGTAATTACAACTATATAAATATTTATGAGTTGTTTTAGATTCAAAAATCATTTTTGTTAGAAACTATGTGTCCACCAGACTGTATAGAGAACTGGGTTCTCTAGGAGTTTCCACTGAAAATACAAATGAACCAAGTTGTATAACTATCTGGTCCTATATCAGTTCCCACAATACTGACTACTAAACCGGTATGTAAATGAGACACGAAATAAGTTCACACTGTGTAGATAACCTGATTCTCTATAAGTTTCCACTATAAGCAACAGACTGTAAAATCAACTAGTATAGAGAATCAAATTCTCTAATTGTTCTCGCAGTAGCTCGGCAGTAAGTAAGAACATAGAGAATTTTTATTTGGAAAAATCCCAACTCAAGGGGACAAAAACCACGACATATACTTGTAGGCTTTCATCTTCACTAATTTGTAAACCCCTAATACAAGCCACTTGGTAATAACTCTATTACAAAGGATTCAACTCAACTAGCTTGTAGTACTCTCACCACACGCCACTTTGTGACTCTCTAGTTACAATGACTTTGACTAACTTGTGATACTCTCACCACAAGCCACTTTGTAATAACTCTATTACAAATACTTCAATCACTCTAACTTGTAATAACACTATTACTAGCCACTTTATAACTCTCTAGTTACAAAGACTTTAAATTATGAGTAAACCTAGTCACAACATAAATTGAAGAGTTTATGAATTTGGATTGCCTAAAAATAACTTCTAAAAAGCGAGATATGAGTTAAAATGAAGAACAAATAACAAGACTCAACATACCTAAGGACTTAAGATATCATCAATCTTGGATCCGACCCTTGAAGTTGAAGCAGCTTTGTTCTTGAGAGAGGTTTTTCTTTTACTTGAGAAAATATTTTTATTTATGGTTTTGCAAGTCTTGGAACCTGAATCTTGTGTCTTGTATGAGGTTTATACTACAAAAATATTATCTTAGTGATGTCAGTTCACAATGGTGATGTTCAATGTCAATGGGAAGTGATAGTTGCACTGTCTTCTGCACTATCTTCTTGCACTGTTGCAGGCAGTCATTTTCTGCAGTTGTTTTTCAGATGTACAATTGACTTATACTTTTGACCAAGGTATCAGATCCCTAATCTGATTCCTGTAAATCTAAACACACACTGCCCATATTATCTTGAGTCGATTACCTTGAATGATTGTACGAGTCATGCTTCAGGTCCTTTATCTGGTTCTCTCATAAAGTAAGTTTCTTTACCTTCCTTGATTGTATTTATACATGAGTGGCATCACTTACAATGATGTAAGCAAGATAGGCAAAAAGTCTTACATAGAAAGTTTACTGCACTGTTCCTGTGCAGTAGCGTGTGTAGGCACCAACTTTCCTGCTGGAGAGTTAACTTGATACAATCTCCTCGGGAACTGGTAAGGACCTATTTTCTCAGTTGTTCCTTCTACTCTGAAGAGTTGTGTTATATCGCACGCTGGATTCTAACCTGAAAAATTATAATCTCGAGGTCTTGTAAATGTGTAATAGGTTCCTTTTCTGATTCTGGATTATAAGTTTGTTAGATCGTCAAAACATAAAGCAACATACATATGCCCAAAGTACTTGTAACATATCAATTTCCCACTTTTTGATGACGATAGAATTTGAATTGATATTCCCCCTGCGAACCAGATCTCCACATTGTTCTCCCTACGAATCAGCCATATTCTTTCCCTATGAGAACTGAACCTAAGGAGCTGATCACAATTGGTTCCTCAAAACTGTTTGACAAATCATCAAAATCAAAGTACCATAACTTATCAATTTCCTTCTTTTTGATGATGACGAATAAAACTTATTATTCCTCTTGAGAACTAGATTCTTTACATGTTTCCCTGCGGATCAGACCTCTCACCAACATATTATCAGCATGTTCCCCCTGCGAAGCAAAGCCATCAACAATGTTTTCCCTGCGAAGCAAAGCCATCTTTCATGCACAACACAACATTTCAGTTCGATTCTGTTCCTCCCCCAATGTTGACATACCTATATAACTTTCCCCTTTTGGCATCATTGAAAAGAATAATAGAAGAAGCACAACCAAAAAGAAGTTCAACAACATTAGCTCAGGCCACATGGGCAACACAACATAGCAATAACAAGAACAACAAGTGAATGTCAGTGCACCAAATAGAGTGATTGTCCATAGTATATAATTATAATAAAAGCATAGTAGTTTCAAAAATACCTAATATGACAATTTAAACAAATGAAATACCAATTTTATCAAATATAGGGATCAAAAGAAGATAAGAATTTAAGGGAATTTGGAAGGACTGAAAGACATGGATCACTGGGCAGGAGGAAAAGTTAGGGGCTAAGGCCTTGATGAGTTTCTCCATTCGTTCATTTATTCTCCTTTGATCAATGATCATCTGCTCTCTCAGTTCCTCCACCTGTTTCCCCAATCTTTCATTCTCACCTTTCAACTAAGTATTCTATTCTGCCAAGGGTCCTCGAGGACCAGGTTTTCAACCTATCTGAGTGGGTTGAACCATCAATCAGATTACCAGGAATCTCCCCAAGCTTCATCACATCAAGAACATGCTCAGTCCCATGCACATATAGCATCATAGTATCACGTAAAACATAGAAGCTTTTTTTTACATCTTCTTAGAAATATTGGGACTTGGAGGAACAAAGAGGTGATTCTATTTTTGGAACTCAACAATACCAAGAAGTTCCTCCATTTTTCAGCAATATCGGATTCAACACTCTGCCTTACAGTACTTTTTGAGACATCAATGTCTTCTCCCTCCAAACCTAATGGCTTAAACTTTTGCTTCTGTAAGGAACCAGGTTCCTCACTAACATCACCCTTTCTATCCCTGAGCAGCCATGTTTCCCTGTTCTTCTTAATTTGTTTACTCTTATCATTTGTTGCATCTTTCTCAGCCAACCCTTTTTTTTAATTCTTTCTCACAAGTAAAGAATTCACTTCATCTCTCGACCACCACTTCATCATCAATCCTTTTTACTAGATCGAAAGTTCGTTTATACACAGAACTCAAGGAGAAAAAGATCATCATTAAAATGCACTTCATGAGAAGGACTTGAGAGATCAGGTCCCTCATTCAGTCCTCATATTTCCCAATTTCTCCATCCTTCAAGGCTTCTACAAATCCAGCAACAACTTCAGCCTCACGTTCTAGAATATTAGATCTTCCATGTTTCCTTTTAGTTAAACTTCCATCAAAATTTACCAAATAATTCTTGTGGTTTTTATGGAGTTAAGTTTTGGAAAGTGAGAGAGTTGGGTTCACTGCTGGCTTATTTGGAAAGATGGATTATTTTAAGACAAGGTTGATTTTGGTTTTGAAGAAATGAATTGGTTTTATTTGGGTTTTAAGACAGAGAAGTGCCTTTTTGGGGCAACAACTCAGTTCAGAAAAGATTTAATATTTTGGACTTCAAAAGTTAGGAAGGCATGCAGGAGAAAGTCAGAAACAAATTGATGATATGACACTTCAGCAACTTAAAAAGGCATATAAGTATTGAAGAGACTACTAACCCGAGTCACAGGAACCAGGTTCCTTGACGGTTCTTGATAATTTTGAGTAAAGACTCCTAGAAGTGCAATGTCAGTCTTACTTATTTTTGTCCTGAGACGGCCATATGTATATATCTCTAACAGTATAGATTTGAGTTAGATGTTGCCGAAAAATACTTTTTAGCATTGTACCTTTCCTTCTTAACATAGCCTATCATCGAGGGACCAAGTCTTTAGTTGAGCTTGATCAACTCCAACTCTAGAAGATTTCTTTCATAATGTTCCCTACTCAGTGCCTTTGTGAAGATGTTTGCTACCCGATCATTCGTCTTCCAAAATTTTCAACATTGTACCTGAGAAAATGGTGTGTGACATCAGTGTGCTTGGTTCTTTTGTATTGAAATGGTTTGAAGATGTAACTCCACCAATGTCTTCGAGATGTTTCTTGATCTTTACTATTTGAGCCCAACAAGAAGCAGCAACCACGTATCAGTTGAATACTGAAGACGTTATAGAATATATATGTAATATATATGATTGTGTAACATAGTATTTAAAGCCATTAACTGCTCATTATAGCCTCACTATAACAAAGGCAAGGCTCATATTCCCAAAATAGCTATAAAAAGGGAAGAACGAACAATTGTAGGGACACGAACGATTATTGAAATACACTCTGATTTACTTGTTTTATAATCATATTATTCTCAAATTTCTTTCTTTATATACTTTCTTGATTATCAGTAACACGTGCTCTTCAAATTTCTAGCTTTGACTAACAATCTATTTTTTTGTTAAACAAATTGGTTCTTTTACTGGAAATCTGATAATCCATTTCCATTAATTATGGAAAACAACAATGACAACACTCAAGGAAACCATGGGAATCAACAAAACCAACAGGTTAAAGGAGATATACAAAATACAAACCTGGTTCCTTCTCCACATGGTTCACCACGACAATCTCGTAAAGGCACTCCTGAGGCATCTCACGCAGATGGACAGGGTCAATCTGAGAATTTTGAAGGGGTAGATGATTCTTTACAAAAATTAATTGTTGCACATGTCAATAAAGTTGTTCTGGCTCTAGTTAGTCACGTACATGCTGTACCACCCACACATACACCCAATAAAATCACATTGGAGAATCTTCATTCTGGGCTTGTTAATTGAGGAAATGGAGGAAACCTAGTAAATCACAAGAGGGAGAACCAGGTAATTCAGTTAATTATCAATTGTAAAATTTAATACTAACCCTGCAGCAACAGCTCAAGAGCAAAATGACCGCATAGAGAAAATACCCAGGGTTCCACCTGTAATCAAAGGGGTGGATATGGAAGCCATGCTGCTCCCCTTCGAATTCCAAAGAAGTTTAAGATGCCTGATATCCCAAAGTATGATGGAACAACAGACCCACGAGAACTCGTGATAACATTCGCAACTGGCGTGAATGGCAATGATTTAAGCAAACAGGAGATCGAATCGGTATTAGTCAAAAAATTTGGTGAAACACTCACCAAATGCGCTAACATGGTATTCTCTCTTACACGAAAATTCTATAAACTCTTTTGCTGAGCTTGCAGATTCCTTCATCAAAGCACATTTGGGAGCTCAAAAGGTTAACAAAAAATGGAGGATATCTTCAAAATCAAGCAAGGGGATTCAGAATTACTTCGAGATTTCGTGGATAGATTTCAACATAAAAGAATGACTTTGTCGCGTGTGTCTTACAACTGGGAAGCTATAGCTTTCACAGGTAATTTGAATGAAAAAATCTAGGAGGCCACGAGGAGACTCAAAGAGAGACTACGAGCATTCCCTACTACAACGTGGAATGATGTTAATAATAGGTACAACACGAAGCTGCGGACTGAAGAAGATACTATTCCACGATTCCAAAAAGAGGAAAAGGCAGGTTCGAGACATGCAAAAAATGAAAGGAGGTCCGGTAAGGATAGATACGAGCCTTAAATGGGACCTGCAGGAAAAGATTCACGGCCAATGCAATAAAATCAAAGGTACGATCACAAATCTAGAAACAATGAATCAGGTTCCTCATCAAGGTTTAAGAACGAGCGAAACAATCATGAGTCACGAAATGATGATAGAACTTTAAAGGTGAGATTTGGTGGTTATAATTTCAACGTCAGCACCTCCGATCTTGTAGCTATTTTAATAAGCATGGGAGATAAGGTCCGATGGCAAAAGAAATGAGTTCGAATCCAAACCGGCGTCACCTTGATCATTGGTGCGAATTTCATAATGACCACGGCCATGAAATCGCTGATTGCAGATTTTTATAGAGTGAAGTTGACCATTTGTTGAAACAAGGGTATCTTACTGAGTTGTTCACTGAAAAAGGCAAAGAAGCTTATATGAAAAATAGGCAGCTGCTCCCAAAATCACCATCTCCCAAAAGAACAGTCAACGTCATAAGCGGGGAAGAAGATATCAATGGTGTGACATACACGACATCCAATAATGTCTCTAAAGTCACTATAACCCATAAGAAGCGAGCACAGAAAGTCTTAGAGGAAGAAAGTATTACATTTGATAATGCAGATGTAGATGGCGTATTATCTCCACATAATGACACACTGGTAATATCTTTACTTGTACATGATACTAACGTGAAATGAGTTTTAATTGATCCAGGAAGTTCTGTGAATATTATCCTACTAAGGGTATTACGTGAAATGCAAACTGAAGATAAAATGATACCAAAGGCGAATACCTTGTCTGGATTTGATAATTCCCGTGTAGTAACAAAAGGAGATGTAATACTAACAACTTTTGCTGAGGGTGTTGTAAAAGAAACTAAATTTCAAGTAGTAGATATGGAGATGGCTTAAAACATGATCCAAGGGAGATCGTGAATCCACGAAATGGATGATGTCCCATCAACCCTATATCAAGTTATTAAATTCCCATCACCTTGGGGAATTTAACAAATTCGCGGAGATCGGCATGCATCCAGGAATACTAATTCTATGGCAGATACGAACACGATAAGTGAAGAGAAATAGCAATCACAGAAAGTAGTTGAGGATGTCACATCTCAAACCTCAACTAAGCAGGGACGAAAAAATATAGACTCAAGGCCTGACACAACTAAAGAGCCAGAAGAAAGTGAAAAAATTAAAACAACAATTGAAGAGTTCGAAGCTGTAATACTGTTAGAACAATGACATGAGCGGCAGGTTTATATGGGAGAAAATCTAAAATCAGATATGAAAGGTATGATAATTAAATTCTTAAAAGCTAACGTGGACTATTTTGCTTGGTCCCATGCTGATATGACATGTTTTGGCCCAAGTTCAGTTGAGGTTCTAAAAATTGACAAATGAACTTAGTGATGGACCTGGTCCATCTGGTGAGACACATTGCTTATCAACCATTGCATATGAGATGCACGTGAGGAAGATATGTCTTAGAGATCAAGCAGAAATATCTTCTAACCTGATCGAAAAGATTGCATTTGGCATAAGGAGAACATTCTCCTTATGAGAAGAGAAAACAATAAGGGTTGGAGTTTGTATTGTTCAAGGACTCAAATTCGTCTAAGAATTAGAAATTGAGTCTCAATCAAACTCTGATTGCCAACTCAATAAATAACTGAGTTTGTTCTCTTTTACAGGTGTGCACATACGCTGAAGTTAAGCAAAATTAAGAGCAAAAGAGCAAGTCTATTTGCAAGCAATTTATGCGAGATTGAGTGTGCACGCTTGCAGCTATTTGAACAAGATAGAAGAACCAGTTCCATTGTGTTTATTCTTATTCTAGTTCAATTGTATTAGACGTTTTTATTTTGTACCTTTTAGCTAATTTAGAAGAAACTATATTAGGTACTTTGAGTATTCAAATTAGAGTTAACTTGAAAGTGTTGCAACAGTTGAGGCTGTGTGCCACGCTGCGACTAGAGTTAATCCGTAGGTTTACAAGAGTTTTGTAAATGTTGTTTTGGCTCAACGATTTTTGTGGAAGTTTGGGAAAATCCTACTGAGTAGTAAGTCGTGGTTTTTTTTACCTTTTGAGCCAGGTGTTTTCCACGTAAAATCCGTGTGTTCTATTATTTCTATATTTTAATTCCGCAAACAGTAGTAGTTAGAATACCTAGAAGAACCAGGTTCTTCTAGATCAAAATATTGGGTACTATACAAATTACCCCCTCTTGTGTGGTATTGACGTTTGGAAGATCAATTGGTATCAGAGCAGGTTATCCTTGAATGGGCTAACACTTTAGAAAATATCAACATGAGTACACCACCTTGGAACTGGGAAGGGCAATCCACTTTTCAATGAACAATATTAATCATGGTAGAAGAACAGGATGAAGGATCACATCATAGGTGAAGACTATGAACTCTGGGACATAGTCACTAATGGTCCTTTGGCAACTACAATGAAAAATGAGGAAGGAGTGGAAGTGCCAAAGACAAGGGCTGACTGCACTGCTGAAGATTTGAAAAATTGGGAGAAAAATGCTAAGGCCAGGAAATGGCTTCTGTGTGGACTGGGTCCAGATGAATACAGCAGGATCCAAAGCTGTACTGCTGCAAAAGAGATATGGGACACTTTGCAAGTGGCTCATTAAGGAACACCTCAAGTGAAGAATTCCAGAGGAACATTGCAATATTCTCAATATGATAATTTGACTATGAAAGATGGAGAAACCATTCATGAAATGTACACTAGGTTCACTACTCTGACAAATGAACTTAACTCTCTTGGAAGAGTTATTCTTGAAGAAGACAAGGTTGAGAGGATCTTGACAAGAGTCCTTCTAGTTTCTTGGGGAAGAAAAATCACTACCATTTAGGAGTCCAAGAATATGGCCACTCTCAAGTTGGATGAACTGATTGGGAATCTTACTGCCTATGAACTGAGAAGGCAAACCAGGAAGATGGATACACCCAAGAAGGAGAGAAGTTTGGGTCTCAAAATTACAGAAGATTCAGACCTAGAAGATGATCAGATGGCTGTGGTCACTCGATATTTCAAAAAGTACTTGATGAGAAGAAATGGTTTATCAAGAGGAACAAACTTCAACAAGGTAAGAGCTTTTGAGAGACAGACAAATGATGGCTGCTATAAGTGCGGTAATAATGACCACATGATCAAGAATTACCTTCAATGGGAGATTGAGTGGAAGAAAGAAAGGGCTGAACGGAGAAACAGGAAGAAGGAACAAGTTCAACCCAAGAGAAACAAAGGTTCAACCAAGGCTATGGTTGTTGCTTAGGGTGAAACCTCTGATGAAGACTCAGAAGATGAAACTGAAGAAGAGCAAGGTCTTATGGCCATTGGAGAATCAGATGATGAGTAGGAGGTAATTATTCTGCATCTCAAGGACAAAATTAAATTTTTGTCTAAAGAAAGTTTGACTGAGCTATTATTAGACTTTATTGATGAGTCTGAAATAGTTAACAAAAAAAAGGAAGTTCTATCTAGGGAATGTTCTATCCTAAAAGCAAAATTCAAAAATCTGGAATCTAGGGCTGATGAGAGTGATACCAAAAATGCTAAGTTGAAGAACCAGGTTCTTGAACTTGACAATAGTATTCTAGAACTTAGATCAGAAAATCTAAAACTGAAACTAGGAACAGGAAAGAAGAAAGCTGATAACTCATTTCTTACTTTAGAAGAAAATCTAGGAAAAATGAAAGATGAACTGTATAAGATAGATGAATCGATTAAGGTTCTGAAAGAAGATCTACGAAAGGTAAAACATGAACTAGACAGAAATTGCAAATGGAACAAAGCTTCTGATGCTCTTTCATGGTTGCAAGAATATCACAGTAGCAATAAAAGAGGACTTGGCTATAGGAATCAAACTCCAAAATGAGACCCCAAATACAAGTAACTCACTCTTCCTGAAAATAAGATCTGCACACACTGTGGTAAGACTGGCCATTATAAAAATGAATGCAATACAAGAGAAAAGACCATCAAAGGAACAAAGCTTTTGTTCAAGAAAAACACAAACTGCCTAGCTGGGCAAGAAAGAATCTCATTCACCTTTTTGCCCGTAGAAAGGGACCAAAACTACTTTTGGTTCCTAAGACTAACCTTTGACTGGGGACAAGGACCAGTTCCTTTCAATTGAAGACCTAAAATGAGGTAATGTTTCCTTTGGAAATGGAAAGAAAGGTGAGATAATTGGGGTTGGATAGGTAGGTAAGACAGACTCTCAGTCTATTGAGAATGTATACTTGATAGATGGCTTGAAATATCGCGTAATAAGTGTGTCACAACTGTGTGACAGAAGTAACCTTGTAGCTTTCACCTCTACCAAATATTTTGTGATTAACCTTACCACTGACAAGATTGTTTTGCAGCAAAAAAGAGTTAACAATATTTATAGACTTTTCAACTCTTTCAGAAAATGAACTCACTTGTCTAAGTGTGCTAGTCACTGATCCCCTCCCGTGGCACAAAAGACTTGGCCATGCTAGTCTAAATAAGCTAAACAATTTAGTCTCTAAGGACTTGGTGATAGGGTTACGTATATCAAGTTCAAGGAAGAAAAAGTTTGTGAGGCATGTGCAAGGGGGAAGAAGATAAGGTCATCCTTCAAATCCAAGAAATGGAAAGTACGTCCAAGAAGTTGGAACTGGTTTATATGGATCTTTGTGGTCCAATGAGAACCATGAGCAGAGGTGGAAAGATATATGCGATGGTGCTTGTTGATGATTATTCTAGATTTACATGGGTACTGTTTCTAACATCCAAAGATGAGGCATTTGAAATGTTTACTGCCTTTGTTAGAAAAACTCAGAAACAATTAGGAAATCAACTTGCATCCATCAGGTCTGATCATGGAACTGAATTGGAAAATGTAAAATTTGCTGAATATTGTGATGAAAATGGTATATATCACAACTTCTCTGCCCCAAGAACTCCTCAGCAAAATGGTGTAATTGAAAGAAAGAACAAGGCCCTTGAGGATATGGCACAGACCATGCTTCTTTCTAGCAAATTACCCCACAACTTCTGGCAGAGGCTGTAAACATTGCATGTTACATAATCAATAGATGCATGACAAGACCTCTTGTTGACAAAAATCCCTATGAGTTACTTAAAGGGAGAAATCCAAACATATCCACCTTAGGGCATTTGGTTGCGATTGATATGTGGACAATAATGGAAAAGACTCCCTAGGTAAGTTTGATCCCAGAATTGATGAGGGAGTATTCTTGGGATATTCTTCATATAGCAAAGCATATAAATTATTTAATAAAAGAACTATGTATGTAGAAGAAAGTGTGTATGTTGTTTTTGACGAAACTAACATTCTTTCTGAAAGACAGGAACATGAAGATGAAGCCATTGGCTTGGTAAGAGAATTGGCTGAAGCAACATCAAAAGAAGGAACATGTGATGGAACAGGTTCTTCCAGTCTAGACAACTTGACAGGGGGAACTAATTAGGGAGAACATGAAACAAACTCTTTACAAGAACCTGTTCCTCATCAACATAACACAGGAGAATCATCTAGTAGAAACCAGCTGTTGGTGAAATATCACAAGTATCAAAGTTCTCATCGAGAACATCATTAATCACCTAACATTTGGAGTCAAAACTAGACCACAATTAAAGAACATGTGTGCGTTTAATGATTTTATATCTCTTATTGAACCTAAAAATGTTGTTGAGGATTTGCAGGATGCAGACTGGGTCAATGCTATGCAGGATCAATTTGAATGAAGTCAAGTCTAACTTCTACTTCCTAGACCCAAAGACAGGTCAGTCACTGGCAACAAATGGGTCTTCAGGTACAAACTTGATGAAGATGGAACTGTTACAAGAAACAAGGTAAGGCTGGTGTTTCAGGGCTACAGCCAAGATGAAGGCACTGATTATGATGAGACCTTTGCTCCAGTTGCAAGACTAAAGGATATCAGACTCCTAATTGCCTTTGCAGCACATATGGAATTCACTCCATCAGATGGATGTCAAAAGTGCTTTCCTAAATGGCTACCTCAAGGCGGAAGTGTTTGTGAAACAACCTCTAGGATTTGAAACCAAGGAATATACTGAGCATGTGTACAAGCTGGACAAAGCTCTATATGGGCTCAAACAGGCCCAAGAGCTTGTTATGAACGACTATCAAAATTCCTACCGGAGCATGTGTATAAAAGAGATAAAATTGACAGAACATTGTTCTTAAGAGAAAAAGGTAAAGACCTCCTTGTTGTACACATATATGTTGATGACATAATATTTGGGGGCACTACTGATAGGTTAAGTAAGGACTTTGCAAAATTAATGGGAAATGAGTTTGAAATGAGTATGATGGGTGAACTAAATTTCTTTCTAGGGTTGCAGATCAAATAAAGTCCAAATGAGACCATGATCCATCAGCAGAAGTATACAAAAGAACTAATCAAAAAGTTTAAAATGGAGGATTCCAAAGAAATAGATACACCTATTGCAACTGCTTCTAAATTAGATGTTGATGAATCTGGTTCATCAGTTGATCAAAAGTTGTATAAGGGTATAATTGGTTCACTTTTGTATCTTATTGCCAGCAGACCTGACATTGTTTTTAATGTAGGTATTTTTGCTCGTTTCCAGGAAAATCCAAAGGAGTTACATTTGAGTGTTGTCAAGAGGATACTAAGATATCTGAAAGGCACCACAGATTTTTGTCTTTGGTATCCCAAAGTTAGTAATTTTGATCTAGTAGGATATGCTGATGCTGATTATGCAGGTTTCTTAGGGGACAGAAAGAGTACTTAGGTATGGAACATTTCCTAGGGTCATGTCTTGTATCATGGGCTACCAAAAAGCAAAACTCAGTAGCCCTCTCCACTGCTGAAGCTGAATATGTTGTTGTTGCCTCTTGTTGTGCTCAACTACTATGGATCAAACAACAGCTGGTAGACTTTGGAATTGATGAGGGGGTGTATTCCAATATTTTGTGATAACACTTGTACTATAAGTATGACAAAGAACCCCGTTCACCATAAAAAGACCAAGCACATAGATGTTAGACACCACCTCTTAAGAGATAACTATGAGAAAGGGCTAATCTCCATAGAATTTTGTGCTACTGATAAGAAAATAGCTGACATCTTCACTAAAGCACTGATTAGAGAAAACATTAAAAGGAACATGTTGGAATTAGGAATGATTAAGATCATCTAAAAGGTCCAGTTCAGAAAGCTTAATGAAAAAAAATGAAAAAATTTACAAAAATTTAAATAAATGGTTAGGAGTTCTTAATCCATGTAAATATCTAGACTAATTCTTACTCAGTCTCATACTTTAATTATTATACTCATGTGACATGTGTTTATATGACTCACTGATCTCTTACAAGGTTTTCTATTCCTACATTTGAGGCATAATCAAGAGAAGTTCTACTTGAAGAACGTGGTTCATCAATATATGCCCATGAGAAAGTTTAGGTATGTTTCTATACTTTGGAAAATTAGAAAGATAAAATTATCAATCGTGAGCAGAAGTCCTAGTTACACCAAATGTCCAGAAAATTTTATTCGTTGAGCATTCAACAAGTTTCATTAACCTAGGAGTTTAACTATAACATGTTTCTTTCCTAAAAACTAGCGATTTTCATTAATCACTAAGGAGACCGGAAATCTAATTTAATTATACTCCTAATTAACATTTGAAAAAGCTATCGTTACTGCCTTAATCATGACCTTTATTTAAATACCCACCACACTAATTCTCATCACTCATAACCGCAGATCTAATTTCCCTATTTTCTGATCATTTGCTTTCTTCTCCAAAAATTCTAAAAACTTTCAGAAATTCTCCACCATGACTAATCCTCAAGACAACCGTGGACTCCCCCACCAGTCTCCCCTAACACCTCATCTTCAACACCTCCTAGTGAATCCCCAAAACCCAAATTTCGTCACCAGAAAATGTTAGCTAGAAAAATGGTTGCATCTGGTTCTTTGAGGAAAGTCTTGAGCGAAAAACTTCAGGCTAGTCAAAGAAAGAAAGTTACAACCAAAGAAAGTGACTCAAGCTCTTAATTTGAGAAATTCATCTCTGCTAGTGAAGGAGAAGAACCTGGATCTTCTGACCATGACAAGAGTTAAAAATATCCCAGGAGAGGTAAACACTTGTTTATCATTTTCTGATGTATTAGAAAGGGAGGACAATATGTTTATTTTGGTGGGTTCTGTTAAAAATGTTGAAGGGGCTGAATCTGGTAGAAGGAGAAAGAAAGGAAAAAGGAAGTTTTTAGCCATATGTGGTAGTGCACAGGAGGGAGGCATGAATCCATGGGGAAGCGGGTCAGGTGAAGCTCCTGAGGGACTGTTAAATTTAAGCAAACAAATGAACCTGGTTCATATGTGGAGGGGACTTTGGCAGATATGCTAAAGAAGGTTGGGGCTAATTATGATCCCAAGAAACGCCTTACAAAGGACACCTTTTGTGTATAAACCAACTAAGAAGAGCAGAGTTTTATCTACCAAGTATGCTGTACCTTCTATTCCTAGGGGAAGAGCTACAAGAAGTAGATTTAGGAAAAGTGAAGCAGAACTACAAAAAGCACTAGACGAAAGCAAGAAAAATAAGAAAGAAAAGGGAAAAACAAAAATGGTTGAACCTTCTGAGTTGCTGAAGAAGAGGAGTAGGAAGAGATGGAACTGGTCCATAAAGAGAAGGGTACGACTGTGAAGGTTCCTAGTGCTAAATCAAAAGGAGCCAAGTCTTCTGCAAAGAAGCCCTCCAAGTCTGTACCTGCTGAATCCTCTCTAGCTAAACGAACTAGGTCAGCTGTGAAGGGAAAAAAGTACAAGTTGATGAAGAAGAGGATGAAGAGTGGAGTGGAGAAAACGAAGAAGAAGAGGGAGAAGAGGAGTCTGAACAGGAACAAGACCGGTTTTCCATCTTTGCCAGAAGAAAAAATTTGAAGGGTAGATTGCTGAAAGACCCGGAGGAGCCAGGCATGGTCAGATTGGTAGCTGTCTTGGATGCACAAGGATGGAAGGACATGGTCCTTCAAATGGATGGAAGACTATCTAGAAGAGAACTGATTGAATTCATGGCTAATAGTACTGTAAAGAATGCGCTGGTAACCACTATAGTGAAAGGACTAAAGGTAAAATTTGATGCACCTAATCTTGGAAGAATTATAGACATTCCAAGTGAAGGCTATGATGACTACACCAGGTAAAGGTGGCCTTGTCTAGATGATCTTCCTACTTCGCTCCAAATGACCAGGAACTTCTGTGACACAAAAGATGCTGAGGATGTGTCTGAGGCAAGGGCTGTTCAAAAGAGTGAGATAAGGCCAGAAAATAAAGTGCCTTTTGAATTTGTGAACAAATGCCTGCTGCCTAGGCAGGAGAGAGGCATACAACAAATACATGGACCTGGTCCTCATGGAATGCTTGGTGAGGGGAAAGCAGATTAACTGGCCTGCTTTCACTATTAAGATGCTGGACAGAGTGCTCAATGGTTCAAAAGCTCATGTCATTCCTTATGGGTTCATTCTAACAACTGTACTGGACAGGCTGGACGTTTCTTTGAAAAAATGTGAAATGGCCTCCGGTAAAGAGCACGTTGGCATTAAGACCCTCCAGGCTTGTGATTAGCTCCTAAGTGTAGGGCCTGGTTGAATCTGGTTCATCAACGAAGACTCTAATGAATAGCAAAGTAAGAGCCTTGGTTCAAGAGTGTGGGACAAAGGATGCTGAGATTGCAAGGCTTCAAGCTCGAGTTGCTGAACTGGAAGATGAGAGGAATGGGTCGAGAGATGAACTTGCAAGAGAAAAGGAAAGAGTGAAGGGATGCTCCAAACAATGCTCAATCTGCTTCAAACCCAACCCTCTAGCTCCCCAAAGCCTTATGTCTCATTGTCCTGCTTTGAAGCAGTCTAAAAGCCCCCTAATGACCCAGATTCGGGAATTTTCTTGTGTTTGCTCATGGTTGGTAGTTTTTTTTCTTCTTTTTGTGGGCTGTTATGTAGAAACACTTCTTATCAATGACAATGTGCATCTCTTACTTCATGTTAATTCTGATCTTTATAGTTATTTTTGTCAAGTTTATTTTTGATTAACTAAAGCATGCTTTCACTTGCAGTTGCACCAAATGCCATGAGTAATAATTGATATTCTGGGATTCACATTAGTTATGCAATTTTTTGATGACTCCAAAAGGGAGAAGATATTGTGCTTAAACTCAATTATCTAAATGGTGATGTTTATGACCTATTTTAAATCTGTACCTTAATGATGAGTTAAAAATTTTAAGTGTTGATAATTTAGTTGAGTTCCACAGGTCCTCTGATCAGTAAAAGAACATAGTTTGTCATCATCAAAAAGGGGGAATTTATTGGCCCAAGTTCAATTGAGGTTTTAAATATTGACAAATGAACTCAATGATGGACCTGGTCCATCTGGTGAGAGTGTTTATCAACCATTGCATATGAGATGCACGTGAGGAAGATATGCCTTATAGATCAAGCAACAATATCTTCTGAACTGATCGAAAAGATTACATTTGGGATAAGTAGAACAATCTCCTTATGAGAAGAGAACATGATCCTAATCAAGGATAAGGGTTGGAGTTTGTATTGTCCAAGGACTCAAATTCGTCTAAGGATCAGAAATTGAGACTCAATAAAATTCTGATTACTAAATCAATAAATAACTGAGTTTGTTCTCTT
The DNA here is from genome assembly GCA_034376525.1 of Nicotiana benthamiana. NCBI lineage: Eukaryota > Viridiplantae > Streptophyta > Magnoliopsida > Solanales > Solanaceae > Nicotiana > Nicotiana benthamiana. The sequence goes on along the minus strand of CM067334.1, from coordinate 64,215,685 downwards.
TTACAGGTATGCATATACACTGAAGTTAAGCAAAATTGAGAGCAAAAGAGCAAGACTATTTGCAAGCAATTTATTTGAGATTGAGTGTGCATGCCTGCAGCTATTTGAACAAGATAGAAGAACCAGTTCCATTGTGTTTATTCTAGTTCTACTTCAATTTTAGTGAGTGTTTTTATATTGTACCTTTCAGCTTATTTAGAAGCAATTATATTGGGTACTTTGAGTATTCAATTTAAAGTTAACTTGACAGTGTTGCAACATTTGAGGCTGTGTGCCATACTGGGATTAGAGTTAATCCTTAGGTTTACAAGAGTTTTGTAAATGTTGTTTTGGCTCAGTGATTTTAGTGGAAGATTAAGAAAATCCTACTGAGTAGTAGGTCGTTGTTTTTCACCTTTTGAGCCAGGTGTTTTCCATGTAAAATCCTTGCATTCTTTTATTGTACGTATTTTAATTCTGCAAACAGTAGTAGTTAGAACACCTAGAAGAACCAGGTTCTTCTAGATCGAAAAATTGGGTACCACACAAATCACACCCCCCTGTGACGACCCAAAGGGTCATCACCGTAATACTTCCTTTCTCCGTGCTTCTGAGTCCTTGAAAACCTCACTTTTATTTGCCTCGATTTGCTTGTGCAGTCCGGGTGTGAAGCCAAAAATCTTTTATGTTAAAATATATGCATTTTGCGTTAAAAACTATGAACTTTGATAATGATATTGATATAGTTGACTTTGATCAAAATTGTGTATACGGACCCGGACCCGTCAAACGACGCCCGTAGGAAAAATGTGGGACTCGGGCATATTCCTGGAATCGAAATCCGAGGTCCCATGCCCGAGAAAAGAATTTTTCCGTAAAATTATTTTTTGAAAATCTTTAAGAAAAATGAATATGAAATATAATCAAAACTAGTGGTATCGGACTCATATTTTGGCTTTTGATGTGCGGTAGAGGTCATATATGTGGTTTAAGCGCTTCTTGTAAAATCTGGTCGAAATCAGACGTCGTTTGACGTGTTTCAATCCTAAAAATTTAAAGTTAGAAGTTTTTGAAGTTGAGATGAAAAACTGAGGAATTTGAGGTTTAATTCTTTGAATTTGATGTTGTTTTGGTGATTTGATCACTCGACTAAGTTTGTAGGATGTTAATGAGTTATTGTGTGTGTTTGGTTGGGAGCCTCGAGCGCTCGGGAGTGATTTCGGGGGTGGTTTGGGATGTTTTTGCACTTAGAAACATAGCAGATTTTCTGCAACTGCTGTCTAGCAATTTTGTTTGACGCGATCGCGACCTCAGCCACGCGATCGCACTGCTTTGGCATTTTACCCTTCGCGTTCACGAATCACTCCCCACATTCGTATAGACCAGCTTCCCCCTTCTACGCGTTCGCGTACCATTTCACGCGATCGCATAGGCCAAAGTTTGACCCCCCCGGTAACTTTCCTCTATGCGTGCGCATCAACCCTCACGCGATCACGTAGCTCCCAAACTTCCTTCACCGTGATCTCGTCTCCATTCCCGTGATCGCGAAGGTCATTTTTGCCTAGCGGATTTTTAAGTTTAAAATCAGAATAGTGCACGGGAATTTTCACCACTTTTCACACGAGCTCCTTCTTGAAGCCTTCTAGTGACGAAATTCAAGCTTCCTATTCTCCATAACTCTTTAGGTAAGTGATCTTAACTTCATCTCTCCATGAATCCTTCATCTAATCATCAATTTCCTTGCCCTAAAACATAATTACCAAGGTAGAATTTAAGGGATTTTGGGCAATTCAACCTCAATTTAAGGTCAAATCCTAAAACAAATTGCAGATTTGAACTCGTGGGGTTATGCGTGATTGGTTTTTGGTCCGAGCCTCGAGTTTGGACCATGTGGGCTCGGGGTCGGATTTTAGTATTTTTGGAAGAATGCTAGGAAATTCATTTCTAGGCTACGGAGTTGTGTTTTAATCCATTATTTATAATATTGAACTAATATATGGCTAGATATTATTGTTTCAGAGTTGGACTCTAGAGGAAATGCTGTGTTAGAGGCTTGATTGCTATTTTCGGACCGAGGTAAGTGTTTGTTCTAACTTTGGCTTGAGGGATTAGGATTAGGACATTATTTTCTATGTGTTATATGTGGAGTACGGTGTATAGGCATGGTGACGGTTATCTATGAACCGAAGTCTAGGATGACCGTGAGTCGTAATTGCTTTTAAATTTGAAAGATGTGATAAAATTGAGTTATTTAATTGATAATTTAATTATGAAGTGGTATCTGAGAAGCAAATGAGTTAAAGAAGGAAGTGTAGCATTTTCGCATGCCGAGAGTTATTTGTTGACTTGTTTCCCCTTTCTGGGATGTTTAATCTTGTTGTTTATTCCCTTCCCCTATTGGTTGTGACTGTTGATTGGGTGAGGAAGAGTGACTATACACGAAGGGTCATTCCGTGCCATATTTTGATAATTATGCACGAAGGGTCATTCCGTGCCATGTTTTGAATAATTAAGCATGAAGGGTCGTTCCGTGCCTTGATATGAGAGTTATATGAGGAAAAGCACGAAGGGTGATGCCATGCACTATATTCGACGGATTTAGTGAGAAATGAGTGTGAAAGCACGAAGGTTGGTTCCGTGCAGTTGTCGATTTACTTGTTCTCTTTTATTGATGATATTTATTCAGTTCTATCTTTTTGTTCGTCGATTTTATAACTGAATTGTTACACCCCACATCATGCCACCTCCCTATTATCTGTTTAAATTATGAATATTTTTCCGTTATTGCACATACATCTATACAAGTTAATATTGGTAGGTCCGGTCTAGCCTTGTTACTACCTCGCCGGGTTAAGCCAGGCACTTACCAGCACATGGGGCCGATTGTGCTGATGCTACACTTCTGTGCCCTTTTTGTGCACAGACCCGGGAGCAGCTTACGGACCAAAATAGTAGATTCGGAGCGTGACTTCAGTCCAGAGACTTCTAGGTAGTTCGCTGACGTGCGTGGGCCCTGAGTCTCTTCTATTTTATATCTGTTTGTTTTCATTGTATCGAAAAAGACTTTTTATGTATTTTCTTTCAGACTCCTGTTTGTACTATTTCATAGTAGTCCGTGAGCATTGTGACACTAAATCTTGGGTAGAGGATGATGTTAACTTTTCTGTATTTCTTTTAGTTAATATTAAATTGAGACTTCCGCTTCAATTTACTGTTTTTATTATTATCTTGTTGATTAAATGCTGGAAATGCATGTTTAAGTTGGCTTGCCTAGCTCCGACAGTAGACTCCATAACGACTCTCGATGGTGGGAAATCCGGGTCATGACAAGTTGGTATCAGAGCACTAGGTTACTTAGGTCTCACAACTCACGGACAAGCTCGGTAGAGTTTGAGGGATCGGTACAGAGATGTCTGTATTTATCCCCCAGAGGCTACGGTATTAGGGAAATTTCGCTTTGTTCATTCTAATCGTGCGATTTTGTTTCTCAAATATTGATTGTCATTCTACTCTATTCTTTTGCAGATGGCGAGAGCACGTGCATCTTCTTCTACGATGCAGCAGCCCGAGCCCTCAGCAGCAGCTCCCGCGAGGGGTAGAGGCCAAGGCCGTGGTAGAGGCAGAGCTCTGCCCCAGGCAGCACTTCCAGAGGTGGAGCCTTATATTGGTTATGATGAGGAGGTTCCAGCCACAACAGCTCCAGTGGGCCTTGCTCAGGTCCCAGGAGGGGTTATGTTTCCCCGGATCTTCAGGATGCTCTAGTTCGACTTGCAGGCTTTATGGACAGTGTCACTAGAGCGCGTTTTCTGCCAGTAGCACCAGCCACTTCTCAGGCTAGAGGACGGGTTAAGACTCCTGCTACGCGTACTTCGGAGCAAGTAGCTCCCCCCACACAGGTTCTAGTGGTTCATCCCGTAGTAGTAGCTCAGACAGGCATTACAGCTCAGGCCGGTGATGGAGCAGCCATGTCTACTGATTCTTTGTGGAGACTTGATCGGTTCTCCAAGATTTTCACCTCCACTTTCAGTGGTGCTTCATCGGAGGATCCCCGTGATTTTCTATTTAATTGTTATGAGATCCTCAGGACTATGGGTATAGTGGAGACCAACGGGGTTGATTTTTGCACATTCAGGCTTGCAGGATCCGCCAAGACTTGGTGGAGAGATTATTGACTATCTTGACCATTAGGGTCTCCAGCTTTGACATGGGATCATTTCGCGGAGTTATTCTTGGAGAAGTTTCTCCCCATCACTCAGTGGGAGGCACTTCGTAGGCAGTTGAGCGCCTCCTGTAGGGCTCCATGGCTGTTACACAGTGTGAGACTAGATTTGTTGATTTGACACGCCATGTAGTTGTGATACTCCCTACAAAGCGAGAGAGGGTCCGGGGATTCTTTGATGGATTGATTCAGCCGATCCGTCTTTAGATGGCCATGGGATTTGGTAGTGATATTTCCTTTCATGAGGCGGCCTATGCAGCCCGCTAGGTAGAGATGGAACTTGCACGAGGAGGTGGTCAGGGATTAGATAAGAGGCCGTGTCATTCTGGTTGGTTCAATGGTACCTCATCTGGAGGTAGGGATTCATATGACAGAGGCCACCCTCAGAGGCCCTTTCAGTCAGTACTTCATGTTTCACATGGTACTCCAAGCGGTTGTGGTCCTCAGTTGTATTATTCGGATCACCAGTCCTTCAGTGCACCACCAGCCCCCATCAATGCACCACCACTTCAGAGCTTCAAGGGAGGACATACAGGTCGATATGGCCAGAAGTCTTAATAGATAAGGGCATGTTATGGTTGTGGTGACCCGAGTTACATTGTTAGGTTTTTCCTTCGAGCCTCGAGTAGTTCTCAGCAGCAGGGTCCTCGCCCTATGATTTAGGTAGCAGGTGATCCACAGGTCTCCAGCCAACTAGAGGTAGGGGTAGGGATCATAGAGGTGGAGGGAGAGACTGTAGAGGTGGAGCTCGGACCGCCAGAGGCGGGGGTCAGCCAGTAGCCGATCGTCCCATAGATACAGTTCAGGGAGGAGGGGGCCAGCCCCATTGTTATACTTTGCCAGTTAAGCCAGAGGCCGAGTCATCAGATGCTGTGATTACAGGTACTATTATGGTCTGTGATAGGGGTGCTTCTGTGTTATTTGATCCGGGATCTACGTATTCATCTGTGTCGTCCTATTTTGCACCCTATTTGGTTATGCCTAGTGAGACTTTGGGTATTCTTGTATATGTGTCTATACCGGTTGGTGATTCTACAGTGGTCAGTCGAGTGCATCGTACATGTGTGGTGGTATTTGAGGGTCTTGAGACCCGTGTCGACTTATTGCTCTTAGATATGGTGGACTTCGACTTCATATTGGGGATGGATTGGTTGTCCTCGTATCACCTTATTTTGGATTGTCACACCAAAACCGTGACCTTAGCCTCACCAGATTTGCCTCAACTTGAGTGGAGAGGGACCCTAGGTCATGCCACCCGCAGTGTTATTTCGTATGTCAAGGCTCGATGTATGGTCGAGAAGGGGTGTCTAGCGTATCTGGCATATGTTCATGACTCCAGCACAGAGGTTCCATCTATTGACTCTGTTCCTATTGTTCGGGAGTTCCCCGAGGTTTTCCCTTTAGACCTGCCGGGTATGCCACCCGACAGGGTTATTAATTTCTGTATTGATCTGGCTCCAGGCACTCAGCCTATTTCCATTCCGCCGTATCGCATGGCCCCGCCAGAGTTGAAAGAGTTGAAGGAGCAACTTCAGGACTTGCTCAATAAGGGTTTCATTAGACAAAGTGTATCGCCTTGGGGTGCACCAGTGTTATTTGTCAAGAAAAAGGATGGGTCGATGAGGATGTGCATTGACTATCGGTAGTTGAACAAAGTGACGATAAAGAACAAGTATCCACTGCCAAGGATTGACGATTTATTAGACCAGCTTCAGGGCGTGCATTGACTATCGGTAGTTGAACAAGGTGACGATAAAGAACAAGTATCCACTGCCGAGGATTGACGATTTATTAGACCAGCTTCAGGGTTTTAGGGCGTTCTCGAAGAGAGATTTGAGGTTTGGTTGACATCAGCTGAGGATTAGGGCGTCTGATGTCCCTAAGATAGCATTTCGCACTAGGTATGCGCATTATGAGTTTTTGGTCATGTCATTTGGGTTGACCAATGCCCCGACAGCATTAATGGAGTTGATGAACCGAGTGTTCAGGCCCTATTTGGATTTGTTCATGATTGTACTCATTGACGACATTGTGGTATACTCCCGCAATTGTCGACGCCCCTTTAATTAAGGAATCATAGTCAAACGGTAACAAGCAGTCATTTAAATGGAAAGGAACCACAAGGTATGGCCACATCACATAAGGAAATAAAAATAGCATAAGGTATATAATGCAGACTAGGTACATGAGACTTTAACCAGGGGAATCTGTCAAGCAAATAAGTAGAAATACTTGTATACATATATAAGGAAAAGTACCACTCTAATTCTGGAAAATAATTTTCGAGATTGAAAACCTAGAAAATCAATTATTAATTGGGGAATGTATCCCACTGATTGAAGAAAATCAATACCAAACTGTAAAGAGAATAAAAAATCACAATTTTAAAGCCAGTAATCATATCCTTAAAGAGATGGTAAGAGTCAGTATAAAATCACCATATAAACAACCAAAAACCTCAAGATAAGAACAACAATGTGGTATGAGACTGAAACATTAGCAACAAAAATCAACGCAAAGGGCACGGAGCTCATAGAAGAAACCAGAAGAAACATGCAAATAGGTACATACAGATACAAACATGTAGGGTTAGGGTGTCTTATCAGATTTTAATGAAATACTTTAGGAGAAGTACTGAGAGCCACGAATTAGCGCTAAAAATAATGTATTTGAAGGGGGTGAAGAAACCCTAGAAATTACAGTATGAACCCCTGGTTAACAAAGAAAACAAACAAACAAGTGAAATAAACAAGCACAAACAAATACATAGCACCCAGAAAGAGTAGAAGAAACAAATTTGAAGAAGGGGTTATAAACCCTAATCTGGAAAATTGGTAATCATAATTTTTTTTTGAAATAATCGAAAAAGCTAATTAGAAATAGAGTAGAAAAAAATCAAACTAAGAGTTATTTTAAAAGAGTAGAAATTAAAGAGAAAAATTAGGGTTTTCAAATAGATTAGGGAAACGAAGAACCTGGCTGTGAAACTCGTATACAATGCCATAGAAGGCATCATCGTTCAAAGACACCCGGAGAAAATCTGGAAACAGACCCCAAATAGAGCTTCAGTGACCATCTTCCATGGCGGAAGCTGTTAGGCTTCAAGCTTGAGAGAGGAAACCATGATACAGGGACTCCATGGTTGCCGGAAGTTGAGAGGAGTGAGCTGATATGGCGATGAATGTCATGAGAGAACCAGAAGGTTCTACAGAGACGAAGGGTTAGAGAGTGTTTGGGAGTGAAAGGGGATACAAGGGGGCGGGATTGAGAGAAATGATTTAGGGTAATGGGGTCATGGGTTTAATTAAGGTAAGATTGATCCTGGACCGTTGATCAATATGATCAACGTCCACGATTTAAATAGGGATCCGGGTGGGTTGGTCCAAATAGGTCTGGTTCGGGTTATTTTGTAATTGGGTCCTGATTTGGGGGGTGAATTTGGGTTTAAAATGTGGCCAAAGTTGAAAGGTTAAAGTGTTATAATTTAAATGCCCAAATTTTCCCTAATTTAATATTGTAAAATTGCAAATGATTTTATAAAAATCCAATAAAAAAATTGAGATAATAAAAATATGTTTTGGAATTAATTAAAAATATTAGGAACAATTTTATACTTAAAATATTATTAAATTGAGAAATAGGCTAAAATTGCAATTTAATGCAATTTTAGTTAAAAAATACCTAATGGAAAATCTATTAAAATTACATAAATTATATGTTTATGTAGATGAGAGAATAAAATAAATTATTTATTAAAATAACAAGATTTGCTACTAAATTGTGGATTTTTTAGTACAAAATAAGTTGTAAATTGGTTTTAAAATATTAAAAAAATATGGAAAAAATACTAATATTTTTGTGGATGTTTATATATGCATCCACAAGCTATTTTATAAATATTTTGGGTACAAAAATACATGGGAAAAATTGGGTATCAACAACTGCCCTCATTACCCGAGGAGGATGAAAGAGTTGCCTGGTTAAGATAAGATGACCAATTTTGACCGAAAATGATGATTGTAAGAGAATTTTGACCGCTCTGGCTTATGAGCTGCCTACATAACCCTGGTTTTACAGGAATCAGGCCGTATGTAGTTCAGGTGCCATTGGTGGAATATGCCAATGAAAATTTTGGAAGAGGCGGACACATCGGGTTTTGAAGTTTTGTCAAGGGTTCAGAGATCGGACAGCCACAAAAAACTGGAGCGGGATCGCTTCCACTGAGACAACCATGCTGGCCAGTGTACCTGCAAATGAACGGTGTGCAGATATTTTGCATATTTTTAATGTGATGCAAGTTCCCTTTGGACCATGAATGCTGTCTTCGGACAATTAAGATGGCGTCCTCAGACTATGACATCCTGGGCTATGAAGAGCGTAAAAGTAAAGACTCGCATGCCATGAAATGGTGTTCTCGGGCTATGAGGAGGGTGCCTCTAAACTATGACGCCTTTGAATAAGTTGGTGATATTTCAGCCCATGAAAAGGTGGCAATCTTTCAGCTGGATGAATGCAAGGGTGGCGATGTTTCAACCAAAGCGAGAATTTAAAAATGCAGGGTGGCGATATCTCAGCCAAATGAAACAAGGTGGCGATTTTTCATCCTAATGCAAATTAAGGGAGGTAGAGCTTAACCTCGAAAGGCAGAGAATAGCCTAGTGCAATGAAGATGGAGACAGAGCTTAGTCTCGAAAGGCAGAAGATAGCCTTATGCAAGATGGAGGTAGAGCTTAACCCCGGAAGGCAGAGAATAGCCTTATGCAGGATGGAGGTAGAGATTGACTCCGGAAGGCAGAGAGTAGCCTTATGCAATGCAAAAATGCAGATGGAGACAGAGCTTAGTCTCGAAAGGCACAAAATAGCCTTATGTGGGATGGAGGTAGAGCTTAACCTCGGAAGGCAGAGAGTAGCCTTATGCAATGCAGGATGAGGCAGAGCTTAACCTCGGAAGGCATATGATAGCCTTATGGAGGATGGAGGCAGAGCTTAGCCTCATAAGGCAGAGAGTAGCCTTATGCAGGGTGGAGGCAGAGCATAGCCTCAGAAGGCGGAAAATAGCCTTATGCAATGAAGGATGAGGCAGAGCTTAGCCTCGGAAGGAAGAAAATAGCCTTATGCAGGATGGAGGCAGAGCTTAACCTCGGAAGGTAGATTGTAGCCTTATGCAATGCAGGATGGAGGCAGAGCTTAGCCTCAGAAGGTAGAAGATAGCCTTATGTAGGATGGAGGCAGAGCTTAACCTCAGAAGGCAGAGAGTAGCCTTATGCAGGAGGAGGCAGAGCTTCGCCTCGGAAGGCAGAAAATAGCCTTATGTAGGGTGGAGACGGAGCTTAGCCTCGGAAAATGTAGAAATATAAAGGACAGGATGGTGGTGATTTTCTTAGCTGGTAGATGATTGCGACATCATGACTGCTGGGGAAGCGTTGAATGTAGGTGGTAAAACTTTGTGAGTCAAGTAGTGGTTTCAGGAATTTAAGTTTTTGTAGAGCTCCTGCATCGCCTATTTGTACCCTGGATTCCTGCATCCAAAGAAAAATTGTGAGTTCTGTAAAGGGGAGGTTAGTTCGCATCCCTTGGCTCGTGGCGTCTTGTACCATTTGAGGTAGCGTTGCTGAACGATATTGATCCAAATGATTTTATGCAAAATTTGACAATCGTGATGCAAATTTATAAGTAAATGTAAAGATATTTTGTTTTATGATGAACCACAACTGCAACGTGGCTCGAAGCACAGCAACCTTGCTGGCTCCGAAATTTTGAGGGTCCTAATCAAAATTCTGCCCCTGTTTATTGGGTTGGTGCTGTTGACGGCGGTGATGAATGACTGAAAGCGGATTTGACATTATAATTTTGAGGGCCCTCCTCAAAATTCTACCCCAGTTCACTAGGTCGATGTTGATGCGAAAAATTTCAAGCTGACTTCGAAATTTTGAGGGTCCTCCTCAAAATTCTGCCCCAGTTCCAAATGTGGGGATAATGGAATTTTATTAGAGATGTGACCAAACCCATAGGGATGACTACGTATCCCCTCTTAAACAGGAATCAAGTCAGGCATAGTTCAAATTACATCATAAGGAAAAACATGCTGATTAAATATAATATCTTTTCACTGCATCTGAGTTGATCGGTTTTGGCCAGATTTCTCCATCCATCTCTGCAAGAATAAGGGCTCCTCCAGTTACAACCCGCTGAACCATGTACGGACCCTGCCAGTTGGGAGAGAACTTCTCTTTGGCCTCATCCTGGGGTGGAAATATCTTCTTCAACACCAGTTGCCCTGGTGTAAACTTCCTTGGTCAGACTCTCTTGTTGATTGATCTGTACATTCTTTTTTGATAAAACTGACCATGACATACCGCGTTCATTCTCTTTCCATCTATAAGGGCTAGCTGCTCGTACCAAACCTTGACCCATGTTGCGTCTTCTAGCTCAGCTTCTTGTATGATTCAAAAGGTCGGAATTTCTACCTCGGCAGGAACTACCGCTTCTGTACCATAAACCAACATGTAGGGAGTTGCCCCGGTTTATGTGCGAACTATACTGCGATAACCCAATAAAGAGAATGACAGCTTCTCATGCCACTGCTTATGCCTTTCGATCATTTTCCTTAGTATTTTCTTGATGTTCTTGTTGGCTGCTTCCACGGCTCCATTCATCTGAGGTCTATAAGCTGTAGAGTTTCTGCGTCTGATCTTGAAAGTCTCACACATCGCTTTCATCAAGTCGCTGTTGAGATTGGAACCGTTATTAGTAATGATCGACTATGGAAGACTGAACTGACAAACAACTTACTGCTATATATGATGCTGCTTCGACCCATTTAGTGAAGTAATCAATTACCACTAAGATGAGCCTGTGTCTATTTGAGGCGGCATGCTCAATTGGTCCAATAACATCCATTCCCCAGGAGGCGAACGGCCAGGGTGAGCTCGGTGCAGTGAGCTTGTTTGGGGGTACCTTTATCATGTCTGCATGTATCTGACAGCAGTGACACTTTCAGACATACTGAATGCAGTTTGTTTCTATGGTCATCCAGAAGTATCCTGCCATGAGTATCTTCTTTGATAGAAAAACATAGTTCATGTGCGGTCCACAAGTCCCTGAGTGCACTTCTTCCAGTAACTTGTTTGCTTCTGTCGCATCGACACACCTTAGTAGTCCCAAATTGGGAGTTCTCCTATACAGGATTCCTCCGCTGTGAAAGAAATTGTTGGACAACCTTTCAAGCGTGCGCTTCTGAGTAGCATTGGCAAACTCTGGATATTCCCCTATGGTCAGGTACTCTTTGATGTCGTGGAACCAGGGCTTTCCGTCGGCTTCTTCCTCAACATGTGCACAATAAGCCGGTTGATCCTGAATCCTGACCTGCATAGGGTCGATGAAATTTGTGCCTGGATGCCGAATCATGAATTATATAGTAGCAAGTGCAGCTGCGAACTCCTTCTGTATTCTTGGAACATGCTGGAATTTCGTTTTTCTGAACCTTTTCCTCAACTCCTGATGTGGTCCAGATAAGGGAGTATCTTGGAATTCTTAGTCGCCCATTCTTCTCAAACCTGGTGTATGAGTAGGTCTGAATCCCCAATCACTAGAAACTCCTGAATGGTCATATCAATGGCCAGTTTAAGCCCTAAGATGCAATCTTCATACTCGCCCATATTATTCGTGCATGGGAACCTGAGCTTGGCAGATACAAGGTAATGCTGACCGGTTTCTGATACTAGGACTGCTCTGATACCAGCTCCTTTGAAATTTACGGCCCTATTGAAATACATCCTCCAACCGTCATAGGACTCTGCAATATCTTCTCCTATGAAAGCTACTTCATCATCGGGAGAATGTGTCTTCAATGGTTCATACTGCCCTTCCACAGGATTTTCTGTGAGATGATCTGCCAAGGTTTGTTCTTTAACTGCTTTCTTGGTGACATAGACAATGTCGAACTCACTCAACAAAATTTGTCACATGGCGATCTTGCCAGTGGGCATGGGCTTTTGAAAAATATACTTTAGTGGATCCATTCTTGATATAAGGTAGGCAGCGTAAGCACAGAAATAATGCCTCAACTTCTGAGCTATCCAAGTCAAAGCACAACAGGTGCGTTCTAGCAAGGAATACCAAGCCTTGTACGGGGTAAATTTCTTGCTGAGGTAGTAAATAATTTCTCCTTTCTCCCCATATCATCGTGTTGTCCCAAGACACAACCAAATGCTCCATGCGAAACTATGAGATAGAGCAATAAGGGCCTCCCAGGCTTAGGTAGAACCAGGACTGGAGGCGTAGACTTCTATTCCTTGATCCTGTCGAAAGCCTTTTGACATTCATTGGTCCATTTGGTGGCGGCATCCTTTTTCACCAGCTTGAATATAGTTCGCAGATGACGGTAAACTGAGCTATGAACTGGCTGATATAGTTGAGTCTCCCCAGGAAATTCATTAACTCTTTCTTGCTCTTCGGCAGTGGACCCTCTTGAATAGATTTGACCTTTGATGGATCCAGCTCTATTCCTCGACGACTCACGATGAAACCAAATAACTTTCCCCCAGGGACCCAAATGCACACTTGGCGGGATTCAGTTTCATGTTATACCTCCTCAGTCTGTTGAAAAAACTTTCGGAGGTCCTCCATGTGATCTGTAGCCTTCTTGGACTTAATGATGACGTCGTTCTCATATACCTTAATCTTCTTGTGTATCATGTCATGAAAGAGGGTAGTCATGGCCCTCATGTAAGTAGCTTCCACATTCTTCAATCCGAACGGCATCATTCTATAGAAATACATTCCCCAAGGCGTGATAAACGCCATTTGCTCTGCATATTCTTTATCCATCCATATCTGATGGTACCCCGCAAAGCAATAGATGAATGAATGCAACTCATGCTTGGCGCAGTTGTCGATCAGAATGTGTATGTTCGGCAAGGGGAAATCGTCTTTGGGACTGGCCCGGTTGAGATCGCGGTAGTCGACACAGACTTTGAATTTACCGTCCTTCTTTGGTAGTGGAACAATGTTAGCTAACCAAGTTGGATACTCCACCACTTGAAGAACGCTGGCTTTGACCTGCTTGGTGACCTTCTCCTTGATTTTTAAACTCATATCTGGCTTGAATTTTTCTGAGATTCTGTTTTACCGACGGACATGCAGGATCTGCCGGCAACTTGTGAGCGACGATGGACGTGATGAGGCCAGTCATGTTGTCGTAAGACCATGCAAAGATATCCACATATTCCCTCAAGAATTCTATGTATTCCTCTTTCTCTGTCTGTGTTAAGTGCACACTGATGCGCGTTTCTTTGACATTCTCTGTATCTCCCAAATTGACGATTTCGGTTTCATCCAAGTTGGATTTAGGTTTATTCTCAAAATTTTAGGCTTCTCTGACAACCTCTTCTATTATATCATCCTCCTCTGAGTTTATGTCTGTTTGTTGCATAACATCGTCGCATGTTACAGTTGTTGGTTCATTATCAAGATACGTACTAGTAATGCTGTGTGAAAATAAGGTAAATAGTAGAGAAAAGTAACGAATAGCAAGATATTAGATAAAACTGAAAAATGCTTTTTATTAAATTCATAAATGTTCAAAACATCATAGCTCTTTTGGGAAGTAAAGACAAATTTGGAAAATAAAGAAAACAACTAAAACAAAGATGCATGATGCTTGTTCAGCCTTGCTACCCCGAAGGTTTTCGGGTGATGGTGGTCCTGATTGACCAGTTGGTGAGGTACTCCCCTCGATTTACAACATGAATGGAAGGGCCTTCCTCCCCTTCCTCTTCAAAGATCACACAACAGTCCATGTCCTCCAAAAATAGGTTTTCATTGCCGCAAGAGTCTCATTTTCTTCTGACCCGTAGAGAGTGTCGGCTGGCTGTAATGTCTGCTCTAATTGAGGTATGGGGCTTTCCAATGTGTAATATGGTCCGCACCATGGTGGTGACCAGTTCTTGAATTCCTGCCAAGTGTTCTCGTACCCCAGTCGGAAGGTCGCACCATGTTTCTTCAGCTGGATAGGTTTGGTGATACCTTGAAGATTCTTACAAAGTCCTTTCCCTGGTTCATACCCACTCCAATTAAGAATGCTCTCAACTTGTCGCTCTACCATTTTTCCTTGTCCCCTGCGTTGACCTGCTCAATACGATAATATGTTTCTCCACATATTCTTCTTATGCCTCCGACCATGGGAATGGTCTGGCGAATGTATATGGGGTTGCTACCATCACCATGGATGATTACTTCCTGGTGGTTCCATTCGAACTACACGGCCTGATGCAGGGTGGATGTTACAGCCCCACCGGTGTGGATCCAGGGTCATCCTAGCAGTAATTTATAAGATGCTGATACGTCGATGACTTGGAAATCAACATCAAACAAAGTGGGCCCCATTTGCAAACACATTCTAATTTCCTTGAGAGTGGACCTCTAAGAACCGTCAAATGACCTAACATCTATAGCCCCGTCTTTTATCTCGTGAAATCTGTAGGAAATTATTCTATCCATGATATGTGTGCTTTGGTTGTATTAGCATGATTTCCAGGTATAGGTTTTGATGAATGACAAACAATGAAGTCAAGTGTCAAACAACGTTATTATATGACAAACAATCAAGATTGAATGCCGGGAAGCATATTGATGAAGGGATTGCATGGAAAAGCCAAGACGAGCTCAAAAGTTCAAGACCGAAGACCCAAGGCGTAGGTCGTTAGGTAGAACCAATGTAAGGACAACATTTAAGTTATCTCGTCTTTTGGCTCAACATAGGTCATCATAAATATGCATAAAATCATTCTATCAAATTATAAATATCATAAACATTTTCATATACTTCAAACAAAATGATTTTTAATGTTTTCATTATAACCAAAATGATTTTTGAAGTAAGTTTTCGATTCTGGACAGAGCAGCCAGATAATGGATTATCCTTATAAAGATAATCGATTATGTTGGATTTCCAGCCAAAACTGGAAATTCCAGCATGGCTGCATAATCGATTATCACAAAGTAGATAATCGATTATCTCTCTTTTCCAGCTTAAATTGGAAATTCCAGAGAAGGTAAATAATCGATTATCCTCATAGTGATAATCGATTATTCACTAACTGTTGCCGAAGTTTTTAAACGCTGAAAAAATAATCGATTATGCACAAGGCAATAATCGATTATGCCAGCATAAATTCAGCGTCTGATTTTTGAACGTCAAGCTGATAATCGATTATGTAAATCTGATAATCGATTATTCTAGCATAAAATCAGCTTCTGATATTTGAACGTTAAGCTGATAATCGATTATGTAAATCTGATAATCAATTATCTTGGCATAAAATCAGCATTATTGATTGCCTATTAAGCAACGGACATACAACCTCTACCACCTATAAATAGAGGTCTTTGGGACTCATTTCATATGAACAATATCTCTCATTATTCTTGAACATATTGATAACATTTCTATATCATATTTAGAGCTTTTGTTGAGCCATTTGAGAGACAACTTTGTGTTGTTCATAGAGCTAATATTGTATCTCTTTATCTACTCTTCTTAGAGAGTTCTTGTTGTAAAAGAGAAAGGTTCTTGAGAAGACCATACCTTCTCATTGAGCGTTGGGTTTGCTAAGTACCTTCAATCTTAGTGTGTGAAGTCTTGTGGTGCGGTATCCATGAGCAAGGTGAAGTCTTGAGGTGAGGTATCCTCGAGCAAGTTGAAGTCTTGTAGAGCGTACATCTACGAGCAAGTGTAACGGTTTGTTAGGCACCCGTAAGCTTAACGGAGTTAGTGTAAACTCGAGAGAGTCTCTCGGGAGACTGGACTAACCACACGTTGTGGTGAACCAGTATAAATTCGGTGTGTCCTCTCCTTACTCTTTTGATTACTGCACTTACTTTACTCCTGTAATTTTAATTCCGCAAAATTTACCGACATTCTCGTGCCTCACTATTCACCCCCCCGCCTAGTGAAGGGCATAAATCATAACAGTTGGTATCAGAGCCTAACTCTGTAAAAGCCTTAACCGGTTGAGAGAACGATATATATTTCTTTGTTGAGAATGTTGAATGCAGGTATGATGAGCGAAGGACACTCTACCATTAGGCCTCCACTATTTGATGGAACAAATTATACATAATGGAAAGAGAGGATGAGAATATTCATCCAATCAAATAACTTTCGATTATGGCACATCATCAAGAACGGTGAACAAATGCCGACAAAGAAAGTTGGGGAAATTATGGTTCCAAAGGAGGAAGATGAATATAATGCCGAAGACATCAAGAAGATTGAAAATAATGCAAAGGCCATCAACATGTAGTATTGTGCCGTGAATCCGGATGACTATCGGAAAATCTCTTGCTGCACAACCGCCAAAGAGATGTGGGATAAGCTTGAAATCACTTATGAAGGTACGCCTCAAGTTCGAGAAGCTGGAGTTGATTTTCTAACACATGAATATGAACTCTTTAGAATGAAGGAGCCGGAAAGCATCGATAATATGTTTGAACGGTTTTCAATGATCATCAACGATCTCCATGCTCTTGGGAAAGTATATTCGAACAAAGATCTTGTTCAAAAATCCTGCAGAGTCTCACTCCCGAATGGCGTTCCAAAGCCAATGCCATCCAAGAGTCGATAGGAATCACGGACGTCACAATTGATGGACTAAGAGGTAACCTCAAAACCTATGAAAGCACAATTCTTAAACCTTCATTTGGAGATGAGAAAAGTCCAGGTATTGCCTTCAAAGTCTCATCGTCTAAAAGAGAAGAGGTAAGTGATTCGGAAAGCGATGATGATACTATTTCCAACGATTTAATTGAAAAGTTTTATAAGTTTATGAAGAAGGAAATGAACAAGGAAGAACCAAGTCCTTCATGCAATAATTGTGGAAAACTTGGCCACACCAAGTCACATTGTCCAAAACCCAAGGACAAGAAGAAGAAGAAACACCAAAGGCGCGTCACATGGGATTCGGACAGCTCGGGTGATGAAACTGCCGCCCTATGCCTTATGGCCAACGAGGAAGAAGAGGTAAGTACTCCTAACTCTTACTCTTATGAAGAATTACAAGAAGCTTTTCAAGAATTATATGATGAATTGAAAAAGTCTTCAAAAATCTCCAAAGAGGCCAAGGCTAAAATTAAAGTTTTAGAAGAGAAAAATAAATTTTTGGAAAATGACAATATTGATCTTAGAAATAAAATTAAGGAGATGCATGAAGATTCTTCAATTGATCAAAATTCTAATTGTTCATCTTGTGATTCTTTGAAATTAAAAAACATAGAACTTAGGAACACACTAGAAAAATATAGTGTAGACAATCCTAAATTAGTTGAAGAAATTAAGAAGAAAAAGCCCAGGAAAAATAAAAGGCGTAAAAAGAATAAGAATCATGTTAGAAATTGCGATGCACAACCTAGAAATAATTCTAGGAATTTTGTAAATGAGTCTAGAATTAATCATTTTAGACCACCTAGAAATGATTCTAGGAATTTTATTAATGAGTCTAGAATTAATCATTTTAGACCGCCTAGAAATGACTCTAGGAATTTCAACGCTTCTAGGAATAACGACTTTAGATCACCTAGAACGTTTTTGGCTCAACCAAGACATATGCACAACCCGAATGTTATATGTCTTTATTGCAACCGGGTAGGACACATAGCACCCGTATGTTTTGCAAAACATAGAGATTTATCTTTTAGCTATGATTAATATTTGCCTAACCCCCAAGGACCCAAAAGTGTTTGGGTACCTAAAACCTATTTTTAGGTACGTCTGCAGGTGTGCTTGAAGACTACAATATCGTAGTAGATGCACCAAGCACGAAACCTTATTGCATCGAGGGGGAATTTCGGTTAATTATCATATTTTTGATAAAAACGTAATAGTTGATATGTGTTAACGATTGATATGTCTTTGTTAACAATTGGTATCAATTATTTTTGTTGATTCATGTTTTGATAACTTTTATTTTGAATAAGAATTGGTATCAATTGTTTTTGTTAAAAATAATGATAGATTCATGTTTGATGAATATTATTTTTGGTTTGAATAACAGTTGGTATATTCTTGAAAAATAAATGATTCATGTTTTTAATACAACTATTGGTTTGTTAAAAATTAACAGTTGATAAGTTTTTAAGAAATATGATTTGCTAAAAATAACCGTTATTATGGTTGTTATGTTTTTGCTAACATTTGGTATCATTTTATGTTGGTATGATTTTTTTTAAAATCGTCATCATGTATATTCCTCATTGTATTTCCTATCTTATGTTTGACACTAAAAGTTGGTATTCCCAAAAGGGGGAAGTGTCAAAAGGGGAAAGTAGCCAGTGTATACTCTCTTTTTGCTAATGCCAAAAGGGGGAAGAAATTAGGCGATATGCATCTAATAAGAGGGAATGTCTCCACCTTCTAGTATGCTTTAATTGAGGAGGAATACTCAATTAAGGGGGAATGATTTGCATAACTTGTATGTTGAATATAGCATGAACTTAGGGGGAATCCGATATGCATATCTCTTATTGTTTGTCATTATCAAAAAGGGGGAAATTGTAGGAAATCATTCTATCCATGATATGTGTGCTTTGGTTGTATTAGCATGATTTCCAGGTATAGGTTTTGATGAATGACAAACAATGAAGTCAAGTGTCAAACAACGTTATTATATGACAAACAATCAAGATTGAATGCCGAGAAGCATACTGATGAAGGGATTGCATGGAAAAGCCAATACGAGCTCAAAAGTTCAAGACCGAAGACCCAAGGCGTAGGTCGTTCGGTAGAACCAATGTAAGGACAACGTTTAAGTTATCTCGTCTTTTGACTCAACATAGGTCATCATAAATATGCATAAAATCATTCTATCAAATCATAAATATCATAAACATTTTCATATACTTCAAACAAAATGATTTTTAACGTTTTCATTTTAACCAAAATGAGTTTTGAAGTGAGTTTTTGATTCTGGACAGAACAGCCAGATAATCGATTATCCTTATGAAGATAATCGATTATGTTGGATTTCCAGCCAAAACTGGAAATTCCAGCATGGCTGCATAATCAAATTATCACAAAGTAGATAATCAATTATCTGCCTTTTCCAGCTTAAACTGGAAATTCCAGAGAAGGTAAATAATCGATTATCCTCATAGTGATAATCGATTATTCACTAACTGTTGCCGAAGTTTTTAAACGCTGAAAAAATAATCGATTATGCACAAGGCAATAATCGATTATGCTAGCATAAATTCAGCGTCTGATTTTTGAACGTTAAGCTGATAATCGATTATGTAAATCTAATAATCGATTATTCTAGCATAAAATCAGCTTCTGATTTTTGAACGTTAAGCTGATAATCGATTATGTAAATCTGATAATCGATTATCTTGGCATAAAATCAGCATTATTGATTGCCTATTAAGCAACGGACATACAACCTCTACCACCTATAAATAGAGGTCTTTGGGACTCATTTCATATGAACAATATCTCTCATTATTCTTGAACATATTGATAACATTTCTACATCATATTTAGAGCTTTTGTTGAGCCATTTGAGAGACAACTTTGTGTTGTTCATAGAGCTGATATTGTTTCTCTTTATCTACTCTTCTTAGAGAGTTCTTGTTGTAAAAGAGAAAGGTTCTTGAGAAGACCATACCTTCTCATTGAGCGTTGGGTTTGCTAAGTACCTTCAATCTTAGTGTGTGAAGTCTTGTGGTGCGGTATCCATGAGCAAGGTAAAGTCTTGAGGTGAGGTATCCTCGAGCAAGTTGAAGTCTTGTAGAGCGTACATCTACGAGCAAGTGTAACGGTTTGTTAGGCACCCGTAAGCTTAACGGAGTTAGTGTAAACTCGAGAGAGTCTCTCGGGAGACTGGACTAACCACACGTTGTGGTGAACCAGTATAAATTCGGTGTGTCCTCTCCTTACTCTTTTAATTACTGTACTTACTTTACTCCTGTAATTTTAATTCCGCAAAATTTACCGACATTCTCGTGCCTCACTATTCACCCCCCTTCTAGTGAAGGGCATAAATCCTAACAAAATCCTTTGCCTAACCTCTTGAGGGTGATCAATGGACAGATGTTGAGACTGGAAACTCCATCCACTAAGATTCTGGTGATGAAATGATCCTCACATTGCACAGTGATGTGAAGTGCTTTGTTATGACTGAGCCCTTCAGGTGGCAATTCATCCTCGTGGAAAGTGATTTCGTGACTTTCCAACACTACCCTATCATATTTGTCATCTCTCCTCCTCTTATGTTTCTCGGGACATAAGCCTCGCTCAATATCTTCATCAAGGCGGTCTTATGCGCCTCGAAACTCTGCAGCACTGCCAAGATGGAAATCTGCGCCGGAGTCTTGTTTAGCTGTTCAACAACTTAATATCCCTTAGCCTGTATCTTTCTCCAAAGATCATCAGGTCCAGTTTTAATGGGACGTCCAGAGGCCTTCTTGCTAGACTCAGCTAGGTGCTCTGGTATGTATACCCTGCCTGTTCTAGTAATACCTTGTGCGGCAACTGCTTCACCGGTGCGCGCTTTTCCTTTCTTTCTCACCTCGGCTGTGTAGTCCATAGGCATGGCATTTGACTTAAGTGGGGCTATGTATGACATGGTGCCCGGAATGGGCACCCTTGGAGGCGACATAGCAACTTCAATTGGTACGGGCGTCTTTGGAGTCCCAAACTCCACCTCAATTGGTTTTGGCACCTTTGCAGGAGGTGCCTCTAACTCAAATGGTACATATATATTCACCACGTTGTCCTCAGATGGCTGGATTTGTAGAACAATAGGATTAAGAGTGACCACCGGTTTCTTGGGCTCATCTCCCTCATATATCAAACCAATCGACCCTTCGGGGTCCCAATCGTTCTACCTCAATCATGTGGATGCTTCCATCGTTATGGTCTGGAAGAGGGTTGTTACGAACATTAGGAGCATGCTCTTTAGCTATGATGACCTTTTTGTAAATTAAGGTCTGGATTTTGTCCCTCAACGAGCGGCACTCATCAATGGTATGACCCTTCATCCCCGAATGGTATGCGTAGGTTTTATTTGGGTTGATCCATTGAGAGGGGTTTTCTAGGGTTATGGCTAGGATAGGTGTATCATATCCGGCATTAAAATTCTCATACAATTGGTCAATGGGTTCAGCAATAGTAGTGTACTGTCTGGGCAGTTTGCGGTCAAAGTTTGGTCTTGGTCGTGGGAAGTTTTTTGGGGTAGGCGATGATTGATAGGGAGGAGGTTGGGAGTTGTATGCTTGGTATACTGGTGCGGAATATACTGGCGAGGTGGGCTAATATGTTAGTGATGGAGTTGTTTGGTAGATGAGATGTGGATTTTTATAGGTAGGTGAAGGTGCTTGGTAATTTAGAGAGGGTTGGTATGTGAGTGGAGTTGAAGGGTAGGGTTGGTATTTCATGGGAGAGTGGTTTATTTATGCAGCCATTACAGAGTTTACATCCTTTTTCTTCGACGAACCACCAGAATGCAAGGCCTTGTTGGTGGCATGCAGTGCCTCAAGTTTAGTAACCATACCATTTTTGATTCCCTCTTCAATTATTTCTCCCAGTTTGATGACATCAACGAACTTCTGCCCTTCTATCACTATCAGTCTCTCGTGATACTGCGGGTCTTGAGCACGAACGAAAAAATCTGTTCTTCTTCCAAAGCCGGCCTGACTTTGGCAGCTTCCGACCTCTAACGAGTAGCATACTCGCAAAAGATTTCAATAGGCTTTTTCTTTAAATTCTGGATATAGAACACGTCTGGCGCGTTCTCAGTGTTGAACTTGAAACTATCCATGAAATCGAACGCCATGTTTACACAACTAGTCCACTTCTTTGAATCTTGGCTGATATACCAAGATAACGCATCACCTTTCAAGCTCCTTTTGAATAGTTTCATGCGGATCTTCTCATCTCTACCAACTCCCACTAACTTGTCACAATACATCCTGAGGTGAACCCGGGGATCATCCGTACTATCAAACATCTCGAACTTAGGAGGATTGTACACTTTGATCTTGTTGAGTATGCTGATGGTGCTAGAATGCACGAACTAACCTTTGGGGAGGGGAATAAAAACAAAAGAAAACAAAAGGTAAAAAGTTAGTGCGGATTCTGAGAATGAAAACATTGCGGTATTTAAACACATTATTGCAGGAACATAAGTCGTTTCCTATTTGGGTGCCTCATTGTGCCCTAGGTAGGCCTAGCGACAAATATGGTTTAGAGAACTCGTAATACCACATGCCTCATTTTATTAACAAAAAATAGAACGAGTCAAAACAAACTGAAATAGAAAAATTGTCACTAGTGGCCAAAGGCCTTATTACATCAAGAAAGCAGTAAAACCCTAACTACTTGGTCCCAGAAGGACCTTCCCCAGATTCGGTATCTTTTCCTCCCTCGTACAAATTCATCAGCTCGTGCAGTCTCAGCAACAAGTAAGCTAGAGCCAAGTGCCCACCTTCGTTACCTTCAGTTTCCTGACAGTCGTTGATCCTTTTCAGAAACTTGCCTTCCATTTCCACTAGACCCCGTTCCATGTATCCTAAACAGTTGTTTGCGCGGACAACCATGTCCTTCCATTCATTAATTACCTTATCTTGATCCTCTAGCATTTCCCGATGTTCACTTTCACACTCTCGCATCCGCTTGCGCAACTGATTATACTTGACCTTTGGTGCAGCCTCCTCATCAATAACCCTGTGACCATGGACGAAGCCCATTTTTCCCAAGTCAATGTGATCATCTTCTAACCACCCCGGATAAAGTGGAGTACGCCCCGCTTGATACCTGTCTGGCTCCATAGATCCCTTTTCAAAAATGATTTTGGAGTGCCACATATGTTGAGCCCGACATCTGTGTGGGCTATCGTCATCCTGGAAATCAGCCCTGTAGTGACTCATCTTTTCCACCCTTGGTATAATTTGCTTCCTTCCCGCTTGCCTCATGACTCTAAGAGGGACATTAGGTAAGTTCCCCTTAAGCCGACGAGTACACGGAATGGCGCATCCCTAGACCGAATGATAAACTCTCCCGTTGGAAACCACTCGCACATCCATTGTACCTGCTCTTCTATCAGATTCTCTAATAGTTCCTCCCATCCACTAGCGTCCTACGGGTGAGCAATCATGTCTGGTATGAAGTGCATCCGCTTTGGATTATGGAAAGCAATATGGTCATCCCAATCTCGTCGCACGATCTCTTGTCTATAGTCCCCCTTCTGAAGATGCTCGATGAGCTAGAGTTGTAGTAGCAAATTACACCCTTCAAAGTGCGGTGCTCCTTGTTGATATATTTCTAAGGCTCGGTATAGTTCGGCGAGGATCATGGGTGTTATGCTGAATGTCTGCCTGTCGATTCTTTCCATTATGTCTTTGGTTACCATGGCTAGTCTTGTATGGACTCTATCCTTCTTCATCGGAAAAACTATCATGCCTAGAAAGCAAAACATGAATGCAAAAGCCCTCCTATGTATGTACCGCAAAGAGGTGAGGGCGAACTCGTCCGTGTGATTGCGGTATGATTTGCCGTGTCCGAAACTTTCATACATGAAGTCGAAGGATATGTAGGAGTCTTTCAGAATGGTCATATTAGGATTCTTCTTGAGCCCCATCATTTTCAAGAACCCTCTACCTTTGCGATTTTCCGGCATAAGCAGCCCTCGGCTATCCCAAGGAATTCTAGCTAGACCCCCAATTTCTTCCAACAACGGTGTCATTTCAATACTCCCAAAGCAGAAGACGGACCGTTCACTATCCCAAAACATAGTAGCAGCTTCCACAATCTTGTTATCTGGCCTAAATTCTAGAAGTGAAGGAAGATTTCCTAAGTGCTTGCGGACAAGAACCCGATCACTACCATGCAAATCCTCCCACCAGCTTAGCAACTTTGGATGAATGTTTGATACCATACTGAATCTGGGGATCTCGTGCCTCATTTTCCTGCAAAATAGAGAGTTAGGCCCTCAACCCTACCAGACTCAACTATTTAAATCAATAATTAGCAAAGGTATTTAATTCTCCAAATCAATGCACATAACGTGATTGTCTGTTTGGGTTTCGAGGAAACCCGATGGACTTTGGATTAGGCTATCCTAATGAGTCATTACACGGACAACATAGCTGACTCGTCTAAGTTTGACCATGATGTATGAACATTTAAACAGAGTAACGTTTCTACTTTTGAAGCGCTAGACAATGTACCATTGAGCGGACAACTCAAGAGGGAAAGGCACGAAACCGTCGACTACACCGTTGATCGACTGGTTTTACCGCAAATATGCCTTTGCCGAATTTAGAGGTTTTATACTATGGAAGAGCACAACCACTCATTATAAGTGTTGCCATAGGACGAGTGGAAAATGATGTTGAAGGATGCAATTACAATAAGGAAATAAGTACATGTATTTTCACGTTCATACAATGATGGTTACAATGAATGCTTGAAATTAAAGATAGAATTGAAATAAAGTAAAGACAATAAAGTAGTAGAAGAATTAAAGAAGAAGAAAGACACGAAGAAACGGGTTAGTAATTGTGAAAAATAATTAAAGCAATAAATAAAGAAAGCAATAAAGTCACAAAACACGTAGTGGTAAAAGCCTAAAAGAAAATCCCCAGCAGAGTCGCCATGCAGTCGACGCCCCTTTAATAAAGGAATCATAGTCAAACGGTAAGAAGCAGTCATTTAAAAGGAAAGGAACCACAAGGTATGGCCTGACCACATAAGGAAATAAAAATAGTATAAGGTATATAATGCAGACTAGGTACATGATACTTTAACCAAGGAAATCTGTCAAGCAAATAAGTAGACATATTTGTACACATATATAAGAAAAAGTACCACTCTAATTCTGGAAAGTAATATTCGAGATGGAAAACCTAGGAAATCAATTTTTAATTGAGGAATGTATCCCACTGATTGAGGAAAATCAATACCAAACTTTAAAGAGAATACAAAATCACAATTTTAAAGTCAGGAATCATATCCTTAAAGAGATGGTAAGAGTCAGTATAAAATCACCATATAAAAAATCAAAAACCTCAAGAGAAGAACAACAACATGGTATGGGAATGAAACATTAGCAACAAAAATCAAAGAAAAGGGCACAGAGCTCATAGAAAAAACTAGAAGAAAGCTGAAAATAGGCAAATACATATACAAACATGTAGGATTATGGTTTTTTATCAGATTTTAATGAAATACTTTAGGAGTAGTACTGAGAGCCACAGACTAGTGCTAAAAATAAAGTATTTTTGAAGGGGGCTAAGAAACCCTAGAAGTTACAGTATGAAACCCTGGTTAATAAAGAAAACAAACAAACAAGTGCAATAAACAAGCACAAACTAATACATAGCACCCACAAAGAGTAGAAGAAACAATTTTGAAGAAGGGGCTAGAAACCCTAATCTGGAAGAATGGTAATCATCGAAAAAATTTGAAATAATCGGAAAAGCTAAGTAGAAATAGAGTAGAAAACAAAAAATCAAACTAAGAGTTATATTAAAAGATTAGAGATTAATGAGAAAAAATTAGGGTTTTCAAACAGATTAGGGAAACGAAGAACCTAGATGTGAAACTCTTATACAATGCCATAGAAGGCATCGTCGTTCAAAGACCACCGGAGAAAAGCCAAAAACAGACCCCAAATAGAGCTTCGATGACCGTCTTCCATGGCAGAAGTTGCTAGGCTTCAATCTTGAGAGAGGAAACCACGATATAGGGACTCTATGGTTGCCGGAAGTCGAGAGGAGTGATGGAGGACTGAGCTGGTATGGCGATGATGTCCATGAGGGAACCATTATGTTCTAGAGAGACGAAGGGTTAGAGAGTGTTTGGGAGTGAAAGGGGATACAAGGGCGGTAGATTGAGAGAAATGATTTAGGGTAAAGGCGGTCATGGGTTTAATTAAGGTAAGATTGATCGTTGATCAAAATGATCAACGTCCACGATATAAATAGGGATCCGGGTGGGTTCGTCCAAATAGGTCTGGTTCGGGTTATTTTTTAATTGGGTCGTGATTTGGGGGGTGAATTTGGGTTAAAAATGTGGCTAAAATTTAAAGGTTAAAGGGCTATAATTTAAATTCCCAAATTTCCCCTAATTTAATTTTTTAAAATAGCAAATAATTTTATAAAAATCCAATAAAAATACTGAGATAATAAAAATACATTTAGGAATTTATTGAAAATATTAGGAACAATTTTATACTTAAAATACTTATTAAATTGAGAAATAGGCTAAAATTGTAAGTTAATGCAATTTTAGTTCAAAAATACCTAATGGCTTTGTAAAAATTCTATAAAATTTACATAAATTATATTTTTATGTAGATAAGAGAATTAAATAAATTATTTATTAACATAACAAGATTTGATACTAAATTTTGGATTGTCTAGTACAAAATAAGTTGTAAATTTGTATTAAAATACTTGAAAAAATATAGAAAAAATACTAAACTTTTTGTGGATGCTTATATATGCGTCCACAATCTATTTTGAAAATATTTTGGGTACAAAAATACATGAAAAAAATTGGGTATCAACAACAATCAGGAGGAGCATGAGCAGCACCTTAGAGTGGTTCTTCAAACTCAGAAAGATAGTCAGTTGTATGCCAAGTTCTCGAAGTGCGAGTTTTGGTTGAGTTCAGTTTCATTCCTGGGTCATGTTGTATCAGCAGAGGGTATTCAGGTGGACCCAAATAAGATAGAGGTAGGCAAGAACTGAACTCGACCAGCTTCAGCTATAGAGATCCGGAGTTTCATGAGGTTAGAAGGCTACTACCGACGTTTCGTGGAGGGGTTTTCATCCATTGCAACCCCGATGACTAGATTGACCCTGAAGGGTGCCCAGTTCAGGTGGTCAGATGAGTGCGAGGCGAGCTTCCAGAAGCTCAAGATAGCTCTGACTACAACACCAGTATTAGTTTTTGCCCACGGGAACAGGGCCTTACACTGTTTATTATGATGCTTCCCGTATCGGGTTTGGTGCAGTGTTGATGCAGAATGGTAGGGTCATAGCATATGCTTTGAGGCAGTTGAAGATCCACGAGAAGATTTATCCAGTTCATGACCTAGAGTTGGCATCCATTGTTCATGCCTTGAAGATAAGGAGGCATTATTTATATGGTGTGATGTTCGAGGTGTACACGGATCACAGGAGCCTTCGGCACTTGTTCAAATAGAAGGAGTTGAATTTGAGGCAGCGGAGGTGGTTGGAGTTGTTGAAATACTATGATGTTTCTATCTTATACCACCCGAAAAAGGCCAATGTGGTGGCCGATACGTTGAGTAGGAAGTCCGCCAGCATGGGTATTGCCTATATTCCAGTCAGCCAGAGACCGGAAGGAGTTGAATTAGAGGCAGCGGAGGTTGCCGGAGTTGTTGAAAGACTATGATTCTATCTTATACCACCCGGGGAAGGCCAATGGGGTGGACGATGCATTGAGTAGGACGTCCGCCAGCATGGGTAGTCTTGCCTATATTCCGGTCAGCCAGAGGTCGCTTGCTTTGGATGTTCAGGCCTTGGCCAATCGATTTGTGAGATTGGATATTTATGAGTCTAGCAGGGTGTTAGCTTGCACGGTTGCTCGTTCGTCATTGATGGAGCGTATTCGGGAGCGACAGTTTGATGATCCCCATTTGTGTGTCCAAAGAGACACGGTACAACGGGGAGGTGCTAAGAAAATGATCTTGTTAGATGATGGTGTATTAAGATTGCAGGAGTGAGATGATATTTGGGAGTCGGTCTTAGCGGAGGCCCATAGTTCTCGGTATTCTATTCACCGGGCGCCGGGAAGATGAATCAGGACTAGAGGCAGCATTATTGATGTCGAAGAATGAAGAAAGACATTATTGCATATGTGGCTCATTGTCTTAATTGTTAGCAGGTTAAGTACGAGCATCAGTGGCCCTGTGGGATATTTTATAGGATTGAGCTTCCTGAGTGGAAGTGGGAGAGAATTACCATGGATTTTGTTACTGGCCTTCCAATGACTTGGAAGAAGTTTGATGCTATATGGGTTATTGTTGATAGGCTGACCAAGCCAGCGCATTTTATTCCAGTTCCCACCACCTATTCGTCCGAGAGATATGCTGAGATTTATATTAGAGAGATCGTTCGCCTTCATGGGGTGCCTATATCAATTATTTTGGACCGGGTCCACAGTTTACCTCGCATTTCTAGAGAGCGGTACAACAGGAGTTGGGCACCCAGGTTCAGTTGAATACAGCATTTCACCCAGATAGATGGTCAGTCCGAGAGGACTATTAATATTCTTGAGGATATGCTCCGAGCCTACGTTATTGATTTTGGAGGATCGTGGGACCAGTTCTTGCCATTAGCGAGTTTTCCTACAGTAACAACTACCAGTCCAGCATTTAGATGGCTCTGCATGAGGCGTTGTATGGTAAGCGGTGCCGGTCCCCAGTCGGATGGTTTGAGCCGGGAGAGGCATGGTTATTGGGTAGCGATCTAGTACATGAGGCCTTGGATAAGGTCAAGATCATTCAGGACAGACTTTGGTCAGCTCAAACTAGGAAGAAGAGTTATGCAGCTCGCAAGGTCATGGATGTTTCTTTCATGGTTGGTGAGCGAGTATTGCTCCGTGTATCGCCTATGAAGCATGATGAGATTCGGGAAGAAGGACAAGCATATCCCTAGGTTTATTGGCCCATTTGAGATTCTCGATCGCATGGGGAAGGTGGCATATAGACTTGTCTTGCCGCCTAGCTTGTCAGCAGTGCATCTGGTTTTTCGTATCCATGATTTGGAGGTATCGCGTCGATCCAGCTCATGTGTTAGATTTCAGCACTGTCCAATTGGACAAGGATCTATCATATGAGGAGGAGCCGGTGCCTATTTTAAACTGGCAAGTTCGACAGTTGAGGTCGAGGAGTTTTCCTTCAATGCGTGTTCAATGGAGAGGTCCACCTCCCGAGGCATTGACCTAGGAGTTCGAGTATGATATGCGGAATTGTTATCCTCATCTATTCCCCGACTCAGGTACTTCTTTCTTTTGTCCGTTTGAGGACGAACGATTGTATTAGAGGTGGAGGATGTGACGACCCAAAGGGTCATTACCGTAATTCTTCCTTTCTCCGTGCTTCTTTGGCCTTTAAACCTTTCTTTAGTTGCCTCGATTTGCATGCGCAGTCCAGGCGTGAAGCCGGAAAAATTTTATGTTAAAATAGATGAATTTTGTGTTAAAAACTATGAATTTCTATAATAATATTGATATAGTTGACTTTGGGCAAAATTTTTGGTAAACGAACTCGGACCCACAATGTGACGGTCCTGGAAGGTCCGTAGGAAATGTGGGACTCGGGGATATTCCCAAAATTGAAATTCGAGGTCCCAGGCCCGAGAAAAGAATTTTTCTGTGAAATTAGTTTATGAAAATGTTTAAGAAAAATGAAAATAATATTTGATCAAAAGTAATGGTATCGGGCTCATATATTGGTTCCGACGCCCGGTACAAGTCATATAAGTGATTTAAACGCTTCCTGTAAAATTTGGTCGAAATCGGACGCTGTTTGACATGTTTCGAACCTAAAAATCTAAAGTTAGAAGTTTTTGAAGTTGAGATGAAAAAATGAGGAATTTGAGGTTTAATTCTTTGAATTTGATGTTGTTTTGGCGATTTGATTGGTCGACTAAGTTCGTAGGATGTTAATGAGTTAGTGTTTGTGTTTTGTTGGGAGCCCCGAGGGATCGGGAGTAATTTCGGGGGTGGTTCGGGATATTTTTGCACTTAGAAACATAGCAAGTTTTCTGCAACTGTTTCTCGACAATTTTGTTCTACGCAATCACGACCTCAGACACGCGATCGCACTGCTTTGGCATTTTACTCTTTGCGTTCGCGGATTACTCCCCGCATTCGCATTGACCATCTTCCCCCTCTACGCGTTCGAGTTCCATTTCACGCGATCGCTTAGGCCAAAGTTTGACCCCCCCCCCCCCCCGGTAACTTTCCTCTACGCGATCACAACAACCCTCACGCGATCGTGTAGCTCCCAAACTTCCTTCACCGCGATCGCGTCCCCATTCCCGTGATCGCGAAGGGCATATTTGCCCAGCGAATTTTAAGCTTAAAATCATAACAGTGCACTGGAATTTTTACCACTTTTCAAATGAGCTCCTTCCTAAAACCATCCATTGACGAAATTCAAGCTTCATATTCTCCATAACTCTTTGGGTAAATGATCTTAACTTCATCTCTCCATTAATCCTTCATCTAATCATCAATTTCCTAGCCCTAAAACATAAAAATCAAGGTAGAATTTAGGGGATTTGGGTAGAACTAGGGCTTTTGGGATTTTTGGCAATTCAACCTGAACTTGAGGTCGAATCTTAAAACAAATTGCATATTTGAACTCGTGGGGTTATGGGTGATTGGGTTTTGGTCTGAGTCTTGAGTTTGGACTATGTGGGCCCGGGGTCGAATTTTGGTATTTTTAGAAGAATGATAGGAAATTCATTTCTAGGCTATGGAGTTGTGTTTTTAAGCCATTATTGATAATAGTGAACTAATTACGGCTAGGTATCCTTGATTGGGAGTTGGATTCTAGAGGAAAGGAGGTGTTAGAGGCTTGATTGCTATTTTCGGACCGAGGTAAGTGTTTGTTATAACTTTGTCTTGAGGGATCAGAATTAGGACATTATTTGCTATGTGTTAACTGTGGAGTGCGGTGTATAGGCATGGTGACGGTTATCTATGCATCAGAGTCTAGCAGGATTGTGAGTCGTAATTGCTTTTAAATTCAAAAGATGTGATACAACTGAGTTATTTAATTGATAATTTAATTATGAAGTGGTAGCTGGGAAGCAAATGCGTTAAAGAAGACAGTGTAGCATTTTCCCTTGCCGGGACTTATTTGTTGACTTGTTCCCCCTTGATGGGATGATTAATCTTGTTGTTTATTCCCTTTCCCGATTGGTTGTGACTGTTGATTGAGTGAGGAAGAGTCATTCCATGCCATGTTTTGATAATTATGCACGAAGGATCAATTCGTGCCATGTTTTGAATAATTGAGCACAAAGGGTCATTTTGTGCCTTGATATGAGAGTTATGTGAGGAAAATCACAAAGGGTGATACCGTGCACTATATTCGGCAGTTTTGGTGAGAATTCAGAGTGAAAGCACGAAGGCTGGTGCCGTGAAATTGTCGATTTACTTGTTCTCTTTTATTGATGATATTTATTCAGTTCCATCTCTTTGTTCGTTGATTTTATATCTGAACTGTTACACCCCGCAGCATGCCCCTCCCTATTATCTGTTTAAATTATGTATATTATTCCATTATTACACATATATCTGTACAGGTTAATTGTAGTAGGTCCGCTCTAGCCTCGGCACTACCTCGCCGGGGTTAGGTCAGGCACTTACCAACACATGGGGTCAGTTGTGTTGATGCTGCACTTTGTGTGACCTTTTTGTGCACAGATCCGGAAGCAGCTTCTGGATCCCAGCAGTAGATTGGGAGCGTGCCTTCAGCCTAGAGACTTCTAGGTAGTTCGCTGACGTGCGCGGTCCCTGAGTCTCTTCTATTTCATATATATTTGTTTTCATTGTATTGAAACAGAGTTCTTATGTATTTTCTTTCAGACTCCTATTTGTAGTATTTCATAGTAGATCGTGAGCATTGTGACACTAAATCTTGGGTAGGGGATGATTTTAACTTTTCTGTATTTCTTTCAGTTAATATTAAATTGAGACTTCCTCTTAAATTTACTATTTTTATTATTATCTTGTTGATTAAAGCTGGAAATGCATGTTTAAGTTGGCTTTCTTAGCTCCGATAGTAGGCGTCATCACAACTCCCGATGGTGGAAAATCTGGGTCGTGACACCCTCTCTCTTGTGTGGTATTGACGTCTGAAACATCAATAGGTATACCACCAGAGGTAATGACTCACAAGTTAAATGAATACCCATCGTACACACCGATCAAACAAAAGAAGAGAAATCAAGGAGCTTTCACGAATCAGGTGATTCACGATGAGGTACAAAAATTGTTAAAAATTGGGTCTATCCGCGAGGTAAAAATTGTTAGCTAATACTGTGGTGGTGCCTAAAAAGAATGGTAAGCAGCGAGTCTGTGTAGATTATACAGACCTTAATAAAGCATGTCGAATAGATTCTTTTCCTTTATCGCACATATATCAATTTATTGATGCTATTGCAGGACATGAGATATTAAGTTTCTTATATGCATATTCAGGTTATAATCAAATCAAAATGGATCCTGAAGATGAGGAATAAACTTCTTTTATAACATACATAGGGACTTACTATTATAAGGTAATGCCTTTTGTTCTCAAGAATGCTAGAGCAACCTATCAAAGCCTGGTCACCAAAATGTTCCAAGAACATTGGGAAAAACCATGAAAGTATATATAGATGATATGCTTGTAAAAACCCAGCATTCTAGGGATCATATATCCCATTTATCTGATACATTTCAAATTCTTCGAAAAAATAACATGAAGCTTAACCCTAAAAAATGCGCGCTTGGAGTTACATCGGTAAGTTTTTGGGTTTTCTTATTTCTAACCGTGGAATTGAAGTGAATCCTGCATAGATTAAAGCAATAGAGGAAATCCTTGATGTGCTGACAAGTAAAAAAGAAGTCCAAAGACTAACATGGAGAATTGCAGCCTTGGGAAGATTCATTTCCGAATCATCAGAGAAGTGTTTCAAATTCTTCTCGGCTCTTAAGTAGCAAGATCATTTTGAGTTGAATGAAGAATGTCGACAAGCATTTAGGAATTTGAAAACATATTTATCAAACTCGTTGTTACTTGCAAAACCAAAGGCAGGAGAAAGGTTGCTTATTTATCTTGTTGTTTCAGAAAAACGGTAAGTGATGTATAGTTAAAGAGGACCAAGGTAAGCAATTCCCTATTTATTATTGTTAGTAAATATTGTTTAGATGCAGAGACACGGTATCCACAATTGGAAAAACTAGCACTTACTTTAATCATCGCGTCTAGGAAATTAAGACCATATTATCAATGTCATCCCATTGATATAGTAACTGCTTACCCGTTGCGTAATATACTACATAAGCATGAATTATCAGGAAGGTTAGCTAAATGGGATATCAAATTAAGTGAATACAAAATCACTTACCAACCTAGAACTGCTATAAAATCGCAAGTATTAGCTGATTTCGTGGTTGATTTTAGCCAAGGAATGCAATTAGAAGTGGAAAAGGAGTTACAAGTTTTCAATAATGCAAACCCTGGTACTTGGATGTTATTTATTGACGGTCCATCCAATGTAAAAAGTGCAGGTCTTGGAATTGTTTTGGTACTACCTACGAGTAAAACCATTAGACAAGCTATTAAATGTCATTCTATAACTAACAATGAAGCAAAGTATGAAGCTGTAATTGCAGGCATGAAATTGACACGAGAATTTGGCATAACCTAGATTATAATCAAAAGTGATTCACAGCTTGTGGTTAATCAAATGTTGGGTACTTACACGGATAGGGAGGCAAGGACGCAACAGTACTTAGAAAAAGTACGAGAATTGATAAAGTAATTTTAGACTTGGAAAGTTGTACAAATACCAAGAGATGAAAATGTTGAAGCAAACACTTTAGCCAATCTCACATCTGCAGCTGACGTGGCAAGCGATGCAAATGCATCAACAATACATTTATTTCACTCCATTCTCAAACCTGATAAGAATGAGGTAAATTTCAATAATCTAACTTGGGATTGGAGGAACGAAATTGTTGCTTTTTTGCAGTATGGTATCGTTCCTGAAGATAAATGAAAAGCATATGCACTTCGAAAAAAAAGCTTCTCGATATTGTTTAAAATAAGGGAATCTTTGTCGTAAAATATTCGGTGGTCCTTTAGCAAGATGTCTCAGACCCTCATAGACGGAGTTTGTAATAAGAGAAATACATGAGGGCCATTGCGTAAATCACGCAAGAGGAAGGTTACTGGTAAGAACCTTAATTAGGGAAGGTTATTATTGGCCTAAAATGGAAGAAGAAGCAGAAAGTTTTGTGGCTAAGTGTGATAAATGCTGAAGGTATGGTAACAACATGCATAGACCAGCAGAGTTATTGCATCTAGTCATAGCACCATGGCCATTCATGAAATTGGGAATGGATATCGTGGGTCCATTACCACAAGCAAAATGATAGATAAAGTTTCTACTCGTACTTACTGATTATTTCAGTAAATGGGTAGAGGCAGGAGCATTTAAATAGGTACAAAAGAAAGAAGTTAAGGACTTCATTTGGCGAAACGTCATATGCCAATTTGGAGTACCAAAAGACATCGTATGTGATACTGGCCCTCAATTTATAGGAGCTTAAATCACGGAATTTTTTAAAAATTGGCAAATCGAAAGGATCACGTCCGCACCTTATCATCATGTAGGTAATGGACAAGCAGAATCAACAAACAAGGTCATTATCAACAATGAACAAGAGTTTACAAGAATTAAAAGGTAACTGGCCTGAATTGTTACCTGGGGTTGTATGTGCTTACCGTACAATTGCAAAAATGAGTACAGGAGAAACGCCATTTTCATTGGTTTATGGAGCTGAGCTTTGATCCCAGTTGATATAGGAGAACCAAGTACACGGTTCACACAGGCCACAGAGGAATCAAATAATGAAGAGATGAGGGTCAATCTTAATTTACTCGAGGGCAGAAGAGAAGCCGCACTAATAAGATTGGTTGCACAAAAACAAGTCATAGATCGATATTACAACCGAAAAGCACATCTCAGATTCTTAAAAATTAGGGACTTCGTGCTCAAAAATGTTTTTCAATCTACAAAAGCTGCTAACACGAAGAAATTAAGTCCAACATGGGAAGGACCCAATAGAGTTCGTGATATTACATGAAAAAGGAGCATATGAATTCGAGACAATGGATGGGAAAGTACTACCTTTGCATTGGAATGCTTTTCATTTGAAGAGATACTACTTCTAAAGGGAATACGCGCGGTCAAGTATCACCATGTTATTTTTTTTTTTAATTGTTAAAATTTTACTAACGATTTTAGATTATAGGAAAAATGCTAACCCGTACTAAATAATGAGTCACGACCAGTAAGGAAATATGGAATTAACTAAAATTCCTAGCCCCGGATTACAATTATTCCGATAGAAATACAAACGGGTTAAAAAGTCTTCATCTATATAGCACCCCCGAGTCCCATATGTTTTTCCTTTTATGAAAAAGACCAAGTGAGAGAGCCTAACAAGTGCTCGAGGCTTCATACTTGAACACTCAAATACTTGGGGGACTACATAATATACAAATGCACTTGAATAAAGAAGGCAAAAAGATTGTGGAAATTTAAACCTAGAAGAAACAAGTGCGGAGTAATAGCTGTGAAGTCATAGCATTCATCATAGTGTTCTTTCCCATTAAAACAATGGAGAGATACGATATTCATCATAGTGTTCTTTCCTATGAGAACAATGGAGTCATCTCTCAAACCCTTCTTAATGTTCCGGAGCTAAGGGGATCCAATGTACCTCAAAACAATTAGGGTAAAAACTATGTACTAAAACGGATTATAATAAAAAAAACCCTGTATCTATTGTTCTTCTTTTGTAAAAATCAATTACAAGAAAAACAATTGCGAGAAAACTATAGATTTAATACAAATACATGTAAAATAATATTCGAAACTTGTCAAGGTTCAGAAATAAAAACTTTTCAAAGTTATTTCACAATAAACACACGTGTTCCTATTTCTTTCATCGTATAATAACACCATTATGAAGTTGAGACGTCTTCTTCATTAAGTATCAAAATATAAAAGGGCCTTCTTTTATAAAACTCATGTTTAAATTATTTAGTCACGAGATTAACAGAAGCATTTTTGAAGAACAAAAATGCAAACTATTCTCTAAGTCCTTGATAATAAAAAGGCAAGAATAGAACAAACAGAAGTTTAACAAAAAATTCTTAAACATTTAAAACAAAGTCATTAAACTGTTCATGCTTGTAAATTGCTCCATAACAAGACTTGTGGACTTGTACTTCTAAAATCAATCCTTAAATGAAACTAAAGGTCTGATTACCATTTTTCCAAAAAGAAAAAAACAAAAAGTAAATCCATTTCAAAAACCTAGTCATTGAGAAGAATAATTGATCACTAAGAAGATTGAGGAAGTGAAAGAGGAACATCAGGAGCAACGGTTCCAATTTGAGCAAGGACATCTACAAACACGGCTTCAGCTTGGCTTGTAGAAGTAGGCTAGTTGGGGTTAGGAAGAGTCATGACGCCCGCAACATTGACTGGAATTTCGGCTTTGGGAGCCTTACTCACAGGAACTTTAGCCTCGGTTGCTTTAGCTTATGGAATTTCAACTTCAAAAGCTTCAACTGTGGGAGCTTCAATCACGGGAGAAGGGAAATCCAGTGGCTGTTGAGCCTTTTCAATGGTCTTCATAACTTTGGCTAATTCTGTCTCTAAGTTGAAGTTCTCCCGGCCAGCTTCAACTAAGGCATCACGACAAGAGTTCAAAAAAGCCCAACTTACTTGAACGACCATTTTATCTTCGAGAAGCTCATAGTCTCTTTCCTAGAAAACAATTTCACTCTTAAGTTCTTCATTTTCAGCTAAGGTTGAGATGTAAGAGGCTTGAAGAGAGTCATGGGAACTTTCCAAGGAACGCACCTTATTAGCAAAAGTTCATAGCTCCACTTGTGTGTGAGTCAGACTTTGCACTAGATCTCCAGAATAAACTTCTTTTGAGCTAAAAATGCTTTTAGTTCTCTAATCTCTTCACTGGCCTTAGATATTTGCTCTGAGAAGGAAGACTTGAGGCATTCTTTTTCTTTCTCAGCCTGACTTGTAGAAGCCTTGGCAACCGCAAATTCTGAGGATAGTTCTCTTACATGCTATCCCAGATTAATTTT
Source organism: Nicotiana benthamiana (assembly GCA_034376525.1). Lineage (NCBI taxonomy): Eukaryota > Viridiplantae > Streptophyta > Magnoliopsida > Solanales > Solanaceae > Nicotiana > Nicotiana benthamiana. The sequence goes on along the minus strand of CM067334.1, from coordinate 64,178,560 downwards.
GTTCCCTTGTGAATCTTCTATAGTAATTTGTGCACTATCAAATTGCTCATTCCAATTAGCCGCTTCCAACTCAGAGTCACGAGCTATATTCTCTTAATCAAGAATAGACTTTTCGGACTCACGTGCTACCTTCTCTAGTAGAGAAACTCTGCTCATCAGCTCTGCGCCACTAAGATTGGCCTGAAAATGATAAAGGAAGAAAGTAAGAATTCTAGAAAAAGAAATTTTTGCAAAGTAGCTATGGTTGTTCATTTCTACTTTCTCAATAGGGCCAATCAAAGGCTTGAGCCAAACATCCACCTGACCATACTTCCTCAAAAGACAGTTGTTGGCAGGAACTTCAATTGCCACACTCCTCATAGCAACGTTTCTACTCGTAGTACCCACTTCTATATGATGTACAATAGAAGGGGGAACTGCCAAAGGAGGAGCGGTAGAAGTAAAAATAGCAGAGGAAGGAGTAGAAGCAGATGGAGCAGGTAAGGAATGGATCAATGGTACGGTAGGAGAAGTAAAAAAGGAATTGCAGATATGAGAGTTGAAGAGGAAGACATGGGAAGTTCATCCAAAACAGGGCCTATCTCACCACTCTCAAAACAACTAACAAAAAGCTCGTTAATAGAGTCACGAGTATCACGAGGAGTAACAACATCATAATCAGAAAGTATCACCTGGGTGTCAACATGCTTGGTAGGAGAAACATAAGGCGAAACTTCATCCTTGTCATCGGAAACGATTCTTCTCCTAACTCTTAGTCTCATCATCAAGGAATCACCTTCCTATTCTTCCTCGGAGTCATTCTTTTCAAGGGTTTTTTTCTTCAAGAGTATATCCTTAGCCCTTTCTAAGGAAATTTGAGTTCTTGAAGAGGAACGGGAGGCCACAACTGCTTCAATAGAAATTCCTCAAATAGCAAATCCTGACAAAAGGAAGGATAAAAGTTAAAACAATAAAGGGAAAAATTTTACATATGAGAAAGATAAAAACTCTTATCGTGAGTCTTCACTTTTCAACCATAACAATTGGAAATAGATTTCCAAGATCTAGCCTCCATAGACGCAATCTTCAGCAATTTATCTACCTAACCACGAAAGTCGGGAACAGTTTCCACAACTCCCATGGTTGCTAAAAAAACAAAGCTAAAGAAGGTTATAAATTTTAAAGGAAAAAGATAAGAGAAGGACGAAAAAACTTACGTGCAAAATTACACTTCTCAGAGGAGGAAACGTCCTCTTTACCCACTAAACCAACAATGGGGAAGCAACAAACCTGACATACCAACCACGGTCCTTATCATCTTCTGGACTCACAACAGCCCTCTTACTCCTGGCTACAAAGGTAAAAACACCAATACGAAAAAGCTTAGGGGAATATAGATGAATTAGGCAAGGGAATGTGAAGAAAACATCCACCAAATTAGATAAGTGTCTCAAACAAGTGACAACCCTCCACACAAATGGGACAAATTGAGCTATACAAACATTGAAGAAACGATAAAAATTAAGAATTACAAGATCGATTGCTAGTTTGAACCCAAGGGTTAAAGGATATGTATATACAAAAGAAAAACCAGTCATATAAGAAGTGATTATTTGATTTGGATTGGATATTATTATGGAAAAATCACTACTCCAATGGAAATCTTTACGTACTATGGGGGCTAAAACTTCTGTAATCAGAGTAGGGTAAGCATCGACACGATCTAAGCCAACAACTTGGCTTTCAAGTGATTGTCTAGCATGATGAAAAGATAAATCATGGGGAACTATCTCCTCAACCAAAGGCTCATGCAAAGGTTCAGAGGTCTCCCTACCCTTAGAAGAAGAACTTTAAATAAAAGAATCTCTAGTTCTAGAAGAGGGACCAGAACTAGGAGAAGGCACTACTGAACCACCACCACGAGAAGATCCTAAATTACAAAGTCTACCACCCCTTCTATGTCTAATAGGGGAATTGGGAAAGTTGTCTAAGATGGGAACTCTCCTAGAGTTAGGATTTGAAGAAGAAATGATGAGGAAGAAGAAGAAGTGAACAGAGATTTGCACAGTTCAAATGTTCGAAGAAACGTTTATGTGGTAAAAATTAAAAGGTAAGATTATATTTATATTGATAGGCAACCGTCAAAAGTGAAAAAGCAGTAATGGAAGAGTCATAATAATAGTAATTGTAATTCGTGAATAGTGGAGCCGTAAAAAATCCTTGAAAAGAGGTGCAAATTGCAGAATTGATAAGGAGTTGACACATGTGAAGAGCATTAAATAGAAGTGACTACTAAAATGTCAATCTTGTCATAACATTAATGGTGAAAAAAATTTCTTCTTTAATGAAATTCACTTCCCAAATATTCAACTGAAGAATAAATGGAAAGTGGGGGGAACTATCTGTAGTGAAAAAAATCGAGTTTGTAATTAAAGATGACGTATCGTGACACGTGGACTAGTCAAATAGTCAAAGATTTATAATTAGCTAAAAAGATGCGGACGACAACTGGCACGTGCAAAAGCAACAGAAGAGGCACGGGCGGTTATTCAAGTAACTCAACACCCGTACCTATTCAGGCCATTTAAAGTTCAATGATTGTGGAGAATCAAGGGAACGAATCTGACAGCGTATGAGGGTCTAAGTATAACATTTAATGAGTATTAAATACTGAAGACGTTAGAGAACATGTATTTAATGTATATAATTGTATAACGTAGCATTTAAAGCCATTAACTGCTCATTATAGCCTTATTATAACAAAGGCAAGACTCATATTCCCAAAATAGCTATAAAAAGGGGAAGAACGAATAATTGTAGGGACACGAAAGATCATTGAAATACACTTTCATTTACTTGTTTTATAATCATATTATTCTTATACTTTTTTTATATACTTTCTTGATTATTAGTAACCCGTGCTCTTCAAATTTCTAGCTTTGACTAACAATCTATTTTTTTGGTTAAACTATAGTTATCCCTTCATTAAGCAATATTATGTGAGTAATGGGCTACTATAATTTTAGGTGGATTCTTAAGCATAGATATACATTTGTTGTTTCAATTTTCTTCTATGGCCTTGTTTTTCTTTCTCTTCTCTTTTCTTATTCGTAATAATAATGTACTCCTTAATTAATGCTCTCTGTAGTTTTCAAGATCTTAAGGTTGAGTTTGCAGTTCATTCATGAAGATAAATCTTCATTTGTTTTATAGTGTAGGACTGTACGTTGGTAATGAAGAGAATTCATTTATCAAGACACTTGAAAATTTTGGTGTTTACAAGATAGTTTGACAAACTTAAGCCTACATATTTGAAGTCTCTTGTTGAATCTCAAATTCTAAAATTAGTAATAATGCTTGTCAAATGTAAATTAAAACTTTAAAGAAAAAACAAGAAAGAAATAAAAGGCCATACAAGTTGGAGATTTAGGGGGTTTAGACTTCCATAAAAACCCAAAACAAATGTATATCTTTGCCTTGCTTATGCGTGAAGCTAACCTGGTTGGATTGAGGAAAAAAATTGGATGTATGTGATTAGCTATACACCGCTTGTGTTACTTTCTTGAATGGTAATTTCACCTGTAATATTATATAATCCCTTAACTCTTATGATTGCCCAACTTATAAGAAATTAATTGAGTTCCCTAGGTCTTGTCTCAGGTAAACGTTGTTAACTAATCATGTAGACAAAATGATAGATCTTTTTGTATATTGTAAAGGTAAGTACACAAAATGGTAGATATGGCTGTGTGTGAAGCTAATATGGTTGATTAAAGGAAAGATTTGTATTCAATATGTAAGGTTTTAGTAAAAAGATATCTTTTATTCACTTATGTGATCTTACGAATTCTAGTTTCATGATGTAAAGCCAAACACCTATAAATGACTCCTTAAGTTTTAGATATTACTCCCTCCGGTTCAAAATAAGTAATTTTTTGGACTTTTTCTTATGGTTCAAAATAAGTAATTTTTTTAGATTTCAAGAATGAATTAATTATTTTTTTCTACATTGTCTTTGAAGTAAATAGTGTTGGAATATGTGTTAGGAGTATTTACTGATAATCAAGAGAATGTATAAAAGGAAGTAATTTTAGGTAGCAAGTAGGTAATCAAGAGAAACAAGTAAATTAAAGTATATTCCAATAGTGTTTCGTGTCCCTACAATTGATCGTATATCTCCTTTTATAGATATTTTGGAGATATGCATTTTGCTCAAATCATAATGACGCTATTATGAGTAATTAAAGACATTGAATGGTGGTATGTTATATAACCATTACAGTCAATACAAATTCTCTAACGTATTCAGCATTTAATGCCCATTAAATGTTGTATCTATACTCTTTTCTAGATTCATTCCTTCTAATTCTCGGATATAAATGACTTAAATAGGTACGAGCGCCAAGTTGTTTGACTGACTGCCCGTGCCTCTTCCTCTGCCTTTGCTCGTATCTGTTGCAACTCGTGCCTCTTGTAATTCTTTGACTATTTGACCAATCCACGTGTCTTGACACGTCACCTTTATATATAAATATAATTTTTCCAATACAGATAGTCCCCTACTTTCCACTTATTCATCAGTTGAATATTTAGAAAGTGGATTTCATTAAAAGAGAATTTTTGTCACCATTAATGCTATGACAAAATTGACCATTTAATGCTCCGCACACGTATTTATTTTCCATTGGTTCTCCAATTTTACAGCCCTTTTCAAGGCTTTTTTACGGTTCTACTATTCACGAAGTGTCAGTTATCATTATTATGGTCCTTCCATCACTGCACTTTTACTTTTGGCGGTTGCTTATCAATATAAATGTAACTTCTTTCCTTGTCTTTTATCATATAAAGCTTATTGAACGCTTTAATTCTTCAAATCTCTATTCATTTCTTCCTCACATTAATCGTCTTCGTCATGTCTTCACCTAACTCTAACCATAGGAGAGTTCCTATTGTAGATACCTTCCACAATGCCCCCATTAGGCATAGAAGAGATGGTAGACTTCGTTGCTTAGGGTCTGCTCGTGGTGGTAGTATGTCCATGCCTTTTCCTAGTTCTGGTCCTTCTTTTAGAACTAGATGTTCCCTTTCTTATAAATCTTCTTTTAGGAGTAAAGAACCTTCTGAGCCATTACATGAGCCTTTAGTAGAAGAGATAGTCCATACAGAACTATCTTTTTACCATGATAGGGAATCTTTTAGAAACCAAGTTGCTGCTTTCGATCGTGCCGATGCTTATCCCACTCAAATTACAAAAGTTTTGACTCTTGTAGTTCATAAAGACTGCCACTGGAGTAATGATTTTTCCATTATTATTCCTAATGCAAATCAGAGAATCACTTCTTACATGACCGGTGTCACGACCCTAGTTCACCAACTGTGAACATCTCATGACGGCACCTAGTCCCTATGACCAGGTAAGCCTAACATTGCGGAAACATAGTAATTGCGGAAAAATAGAAAATACCAAATTTAAATATCTAAGCAGGAAATTGTACGGAATACCGCTCGACACATACAACTCAATATCTCAAGACTAAAATAATCCCAAAATCCGAAAACTCACGGGAAACACAGGCTACAGAAATGTATAGTAAAAGCTCCAAACTCTAGAATACCTAACAAACGGAAGGAAAGAGAACTAAGTACTAAAGATAGAATAAGGAGGGAGACTCGTCAGTTTGCGGACGCAGCAGATCTACCTCGAAGTCTCCGTAGTCCTCCTGCCTCACTCATAGTGCACCTGAGTAAAGGTATCTGGATCTGGACAAGAAAAATATGCGCGGAAGAGGCGTGAGTACACCACAGTGGTACTCAGTAAGTGCCAAGCCTAACCTCGGTCAGGTAGTGGCGAGAAAGATCAAGTTTCTACTTAGATAAAATATAATAAATAATAAGATAACGGAAACAGTTTAAAAAACAAAGGTAACAATACAAGGAATGCTGTTCTCAACAAGGAATAGTAGTCGGGGATATCCCGAGGATCTCTTGGTATCCTCATCATACACACTAGGGATCTCTTGCTATCCCGAGGATCTCATGGTATCCTCATCATATACACTGGGGATCTCTTGGTATCCCGGAGATTTCTTGGTTTCCTCAATAAGTAAGCTGGGAATATCTTGGTATCCCAATATATATAGAAATACATGTACCAGGGATCTCTTGGTATCCCGCACTCTCAATCCAGAACATACCAAGTACAGGGGGATCTCCCGAGAAACCGTCCCGTAGTCCCAAATTAAATACACAACAACAGCAACTCATATTCTAAGAATAATTGCTAAATCAGAATAAGAAATGGTAAATTCTAGCCTAGCATGCTCCACAAAGGGCAAATAATACAGTAAATCAATTAAACAAGTAAATTAGCTAAACATGCTTCTTTAAGCTAGTACAGGTTGAACTAACAGTCTAAAATGAACAAGTAATCAGGCATCTCAATTAAATATTTCAAATAGAAATGGGTATACAACAATTAGCTCAAGTACGCGTTCGTCACCGCAGTACAAGGCATTCAAATACCAAGGATCATGTCCTAAGGAGAAGGGTCCCCCACACAAGATTAGACAATCCACTTACCTCAAACCGGTACAAAAACAACTAAGAAACCATGCCTTTTCCACGAGTATCCTACTCTGAATGGCCCAAATCTATTCAATCCATCTGCATAACGTAAATAACATCGCAAATAACTGAATCCACTATTAAAACTAAAGCTAAGGCACGAAAATAGGTAAAATAACCAAAACGCCCCTCGGGCCAACGTCTCGGAATCGAATAATTTTTCCATTTTCAGAAAATACGTACCCTCACGAGTCTAACCATACAAAAATCTCCCAAATAAGAGGTCAAATGCCTACTCAAACCCCATAGCTAGGTCTAAGAAGTTTTTCTTAAATTTCATTCAAAATCCCGAAATTAAAGAATGAATTCATGATTAGATTAGTGGGTTTTAGTCATAAGAGAGTAGAGAATTGTTACCCAGTGATTGACTTTGGAAAACCTTCGATATTGCTCCCAAATTCGAGCTCCCAACCTTGGGTTTTGGTAAAAATGGCTCTCTCGGATTTTTGAAATGTTTATACTATCTAGGTAATTGTTCAATGCGATCACATAAAATGGGATGCGATCGCGTAAAGTAAAAATTCAAAGACCCAAAAATTGGCATATGCAAATGCAGAGAAAGTCCTACGATTGCAGAAGAGGGGGAAGCAGGCCTATGCGATTGCAACCTGGGTCCTGCGATCGCATAGAAATAATTAGGCTCTGTGACATCGGCTCAGCTTATTCAGCGCGAACGCGGGAAGGGGATTGCGAATGCGAAGAAGGGGGAGACAATGTTATGCACGCGATCAGGTCCATGCGATTGCATAGAAGGAATTTGCCTCCTCTAAAATTTGCACTACGCAATCGCATGGATAGCAATGCGATCGCAGTGAAGGAAAGTTCTGCAACAGCATAGCAGAAATATTTGCAACTCTTTTTCAACATAAAAATGCCCCGTTGAGCATCCGAAACACACTGAAGGCCCCCGGGACCTCAACCAAACTTACAAACATATCTCATAACATCATTCAATCTTGTACCAACCCTTAAACCACCTAAAACAACGTTGTAAACTCGAATTAATCAATAATTTGAACCTATAAACTCCAAATTGCCACCAAACAAGCTTTTGATAAAAAAATCTAACTAAAACATGTCTGATTGACCTGAAATTTGTACGTACGTCCCAAGTGACATGACGGTGCTACAGCAACTTCCAGAATTCCATTCTGACCCTAGGACTCAAAACATCACAATCGGACCGGAAACTTAAAAAAACCTTCGGTATTTCAAGCCTAAATGAGCTAGAGGCTCCCAAAATATGCTCCGAACACTCTCCCAACTCTGAAATCACCTAACGGAGCTAACAGAACTATCTATTTTTGATTTCGAGGTCATCTTTATATTGTTCTGACTACGAACCACTTTCCAACACTTAAGCTCTCATTTAGGGACTAAGTATCCCATAAAATTCTGAATCCTAATACCGAACGTCGCGTCAAAGTAAAATGAGCAGAAATAAACTTAGGGAAAGCAATTAATGTTGATCAGGCGTAAATTCCAAAGACTACTGGCCAAGTCGTCACAACTGGGTTCTCGTTTGTTTGTACATACCCTTTCACTCTAGGGTTCTAACCAGCTATTGACCCAGTTATTCTTGATATTTTCCATTTTTTCAATGTCTATTTGAGTCAAATTGGCTTAATTGTATGGAGGGCTGTTGCCTGTTTGAGGCACCTCACCAATATGGCTTATGTTTGCTTTACTTTCCCTCATATGGCTGATGTTTGCTATACTTTCCCTCACCTAATTCACCTTTACTCTCCTAGGTGTTTCCGCAATGGTGTTTTTACCCTAGTGTCCAGGAGTAAGAGGGTTTTGGTGAGCCGTGAAGATGACAAGGATCGTGGCTGGTATGCCCAATTTGTTGCTACCCCTACTGGTGGCTTAGTGAGTGAAGATAACATTCCCTTCCCAGAGAAGTGGAATTTTTCATGTAAGTCTTTTATCCTTCTCGTGCCTTTTTCCTTCAAGTTTATCAATTTCTCTAATTTTGCTTTCTTCTTCTTTTTTAAACCAACCATGGGAGTTGTGGAGGATGTTCTCAGTTTCCGTGGTTGGATAGATAAATTGTTGAAGATCGCACCAATAGAGGGTAGGTCTTGGGAAACACTTTTCAACCGTAACGGTTGGGAAGTAAGGACTCTTGGTAAGAGTTTTTATTTTATATTTTACGTACATAAATATTTTCATTTATTATTATAACTTTCATCCTTCTTTTTATTAGGATTTTCTATTCGAGGAGTTACTGCTGAAGTAGTTGCGGCCTCTCATGTCTTTTTAGGAACCCCTACCTCTTCAAAAACCGTATCTCTTTAGAACGAGCCTGAGAAATAGTCTTGGGTTTTTCTTCTGAAAAAAGGAAAGCTATTGAAGAAGAAGACTCCGAAGAAGAGGATAAAGGGGGCTCCCTGGTGACGAGACCACAAGCTAGAAGACGTATCATCTCTAATGACGAAGCTGAAGTTTCACCTCGTCTTTATGTTTCTCTTACCAAGCCCGTTGAAACCCCAGTTATAATTCCTGATGATGAAGTCACTCCTTATGTAGTCGTGAGTCTATTGATCAACTTTTCATCAGTGGTTTTGGTAGTGGAAATTTAGGGCATGTTTTAGACGAACTTCCCTTATCTTTCTTTTTCAACTCCCGTGCTTGTGAGTTTAATGTTTTTACTTCTTCCACCGCTCCTCCTTTGACAATTTCCCCACCTATCATTCATCATACAGAAGTGGACTCTTCGATAGAAGTTCTGCGATGAGGAGCGTAACTATTGAAGTTCTTGCTGACAACACCCTTTTGAGGAAGTCAGGTCAAGCAGACGTTTGGCTCGAGCCTTTAATTGTCCTGGGCGAAAAAGCAAAACTGGAGAGTCATAGTTCCCAGACTCTAATAAATGATATAGTGCATGCCGCTTTGAAGGTATTTTCCCTCTCTCTTCTTTAATTTGTGAAAAAAAATTTATCTTTGGGATTCTAATTTCCCCTTTTTAGGCCAATCTTATCGGCACAGAACTGATTAACAGAATCTCCCTCTTGTAGAAGGTAGCACGTAATTTATAAAACATTGCACGTGATTCTCAGTTGAAAGCAATCAATTGGAAGGAACAATATGATAGTGCATAAATTGATATCGAATATTTACAAGAGAGCAGGAATACCTTAGAGAAGCAGGTGCGAGCTTTAACTTCTGAGTTAACAGTTGTTAAGGCTTCCTCGATCCAAGCAGAAAAAGAAAACGAACGCCTTGAATCCTCCTTCTCATAACAGCTATCTAATGCTAGTGAGGAGAACAGAGAGTTGAAGGCTCTTCTGAATCAAAAAGAAATTTATACTGGAGAGCTCGTGCAAAGCTTAACTCAAGAACAAGAAGACCTTCGAGTCTCTGTTGATAAGGTTCGTGCTTTAGAGAGCTCCCAGGCCTCTCTTCAAGCTTCTTATAACTCCGCCCCGGCTGAAAATGAAGAGCTCAAGAATGAGATTGCTGATTGGGTAAAGGATTATGAGATCCTTGAAGAAAAGACTGTCGTTGAGGTAAGCTGGGCTTTTTTGAATTCATGATGTTATACCATTATTGAAGCTGGCCAAGAAAACTTCAACCCGGAGTCAGAGTTAGTTAAGTTTAATGAAACCATTGAAAAGGCTCAGAAAAAAAGGACTTTCCTTCTCCCATGATTGAAGCTCCAAGGTTGAAGCTCCCGTGAATGTTGAAGCCGATACGGGTATCGCAACTCTTTCAAGCCCAATCGAGCGTATTGCTGCAAGCCAAGTTGAAACCGCGTCTGTTGAAGCACATCTCCAATTTGAGACCGCTGCTATTGATGCTCATGTTTCATTCCACAAACTTCTCAGTGATCAGTTTTAATCATTTGAATGATTTGTTTTTGTTATTATTTTGGAAACTTATAGTCAAACCCTTAGCTTCATTTGAGGGTTGATTTTGAAAATGCAAGTCCCCAAGTCTGTTATGGGGCAATCTGTATAAACAATTTCATAGTTTTATTACTAAGTTCGTACTTAGTCTTCAGTTTTTAAGTATTAAGAAGTTTTTCATGTTATTATCTTAAACTTCTATTTATTTTATTATTGCCTTTATTCTTAAGGACTTATAAAATAGTTTGTATTTTTGTTCTTCGAAAATGATTCCGTTGATCTCATGACTAAATAATTTAAACATGAGTTTTATAACAGAGGGGTAACTGTTTTTCTTGTACAAGATTTTTATAAAAGAAGAATAATAGATACGTGGTTTTTCCTTATAACCCGTTTTAGTACATAGCATTTACCCTAACTATAATGAGCTTTTTCTTTGGCCTTAGCTCGTGGCTCCATTAAGTGACTTTGTGACTTTTACTCAATCTTCTTTGCCTTCTTTATACACGTATCTGTGCATATTATGCAGTCCTCCAAGTGTTTGAGTGTTGAAGTATGAAGCCTCGAGCACTTGATAGTTTCTCTTATTTATTCCTTTTCCTGAAAAGGAAAAACATATGGGACTCAGAGGTGCGATTATAGATGAAGATTGATTAACCCGTTTGAATTTCTATTAGAATAATTGTTACCCTAGGGCAGGAATTTTAGGTTGTTATATATGCCTTACAGGTCGTGACTCATCATTTAGTACGGGTTAGCTTTTTGCCTATCATCTAAAATTGTTAGTAAAATTATAACAGTTCAAAAATCAAATTCAAAAGGATCATACCTGATCATGAGTATTCCTTAGAAGTAATATATCTTCAAATGAACAACATTCCAATGTGAAGGTAGTATCATGCCATCCATTGTCTCCAATTGATATGCTCTCGTTCCTGCAATATATTGAACTCTATAGGGTCCTTCCCATATTGGACTTAATTTACCCGCATTAGCTACCTTTGTAGATTGAAAAACCTTTTTAAGCACGAAGTCCCCAACTTTGAAGAATCTAAGGCATGCTTTTCTGTTGTAATATCGTTCTATGACTTGCTTTTGTGCTGCCATTCTTATTAATGTAGCTTCTCTCCTCCCTTCGAGTAAATCTAGATCGACCCACATCTATTCATCATTAGATTCTTGTATTGCCTATATGAATCATGTGCTTGGTTCTCCTATCTCAACTGGAATTAAAGCCTCAACTCCATAAATAAATGAAAACGGTGTTTCTCCAGTGCTAGTTTTTGCAGATGTCTGATATGCCCATAAAACTCCAGGTAACACTTCAAGCCAGTTACCTTTTGAAACCTCTAATCGTTCTTTAAATTGTTGATAATAACGTTGTTTGTTAATTTTGCTTGCCCATTTACCACCGGATGATAAGGTATAAATGCAATCCTTTTAATTTGCTAACTTTAAAAGAACTCCGTGATTTGAGCTCCAATAAATTGAGGGTCATTATCACATACAATATCCTTTGGTACACCGAATCGGCATATGATATTCCGCCAAATAAAATCTTTGACTTCCTTTTCTAGCAACTATTTAAATGCTCCTGCCTTTACCGATTTAGTAAAATAATCAGTAAGTACGAGCATAAACTTTACCTATCCTTTTCCTTGTGGTAATGGACCCAAGATATCCATTCCTTATTTCATAAATGCCTATGGTGCAATGACCGGATGTAATACTCTGAAGGTCTATGCATATTGTCACCGTACCTTTGACAATTATCACATTTGGTCACGAAACTTTCTGCTTCTCCTTCCATTTTAGGCTAGTATTTGTTAGAATATACGCTTAACGCTAGAGGGGGGGTGAATAGCGTTATAATAAAAAACAATGTAAATTTGCGGAATTAAAAATTGCAGGAATAACGTAAGTGCAGTAATTAAAAAGATAAGGAGAGAACACACCGAATTTTAACCTGGTTCACCACAACGTGTGGTTAGTCCAGTCCCCGAGAGACTCTCTCGAGTTTTACACTAACTTCGTTAAGCTTACGGGTGCCTAACAAACCGTTACACTTGCTCGTAGATATACACTCTACAAGACTTCAACCTACTCGAGGATACCGCACCTCAAGACTTCAAACCAAGGAACTAATTTTCCTTCTTACAACAAGGGATTAGAATATCCCTTTAAGTGTGTACAAACAATTAGCACTCAAGACAAGACTCTCTTTATAGAGTAGATATGAGTAAAAACAATACGCTCAAGAACACAACAACTTCGTCAAGAGTTTGGCTCTCAAAAACTTATGAAATGAATATAAAATGATTGCAAAGAGAGTATGTAAGCTTTAGCAAGAATGTAATCAGTTGTTGTGCTTAGAAGAGTGAATTTGAGTTGTATTTATAGTGCTCAAAACACCCAAAACCGTTGCTTAATTGCCAATCACAAATTGTTGATTTTGTGCTAGGATAATCGATTATCTGATTCTTCATAATCGACTATCTGCCAATCATTTAAAAATCATTCCCAAATTTTAAGCAGAATAATCGATTATCCAAATCGTATAATCGATTACCTGACAACGTTCAAAAATCAATCCCCGATTTTATGCTTAACATAATCGATTGTCTGATTGTACATAATCGATTATCTTTCAGTGTTTGAAAATACTTTGGCAACGGTCTTTAATATAATCGATTACCAGAAAAACCATAATCGATTATTTTGCTACTTTGTAAAATCTGATGCTCACTGTCTCAACATAATCGATTAGTCTAAGGCACATAATCGATTATCTTGTAGCTTTGAAAAATCTGGTGAACACTGCCTTGACATAATCGATTATCATAAGGTACATAATCAATTATCTTGCAGCTTTGTAAAATCCGGTGTACACTGCCTTAACATAATCGATTATCATAAGGTACATAATCGATTATCTTACAGCTTTGTAAAATCTGGTGTACACTGCTTTAACATAATCGATTATCATAAAGTACATAATCGATTTTGTTTGTCCAGATTTGAAAGACATGTTTAGAATTCATTTTGGTTAAAATGAAATGTTTGAAAATCATTTTGCTTTAAATTAAAGATGCATGGTTTGATAAAAATGATTTTACGAGAGAAGCCAAGTCTTGAATCAATTGTCGGATCAAGATCACAATTAGAGAACGACTCATGTATAACTTTGTTGCTTTACTTAATCTTGATCTTTGTTTCTCTTGTGCTTGGACTTCGGCATATGTCAATGTTCCGTTCACGTCAGATTGTCATTTATCAAAACCTACAAATATGAACACACGTTTAGTTTAGCGACTTGAGAACGTGTTTCAACAATTTCCCTCTTTTTGATAATGAAAAACCAATATCGGGATATGCATATTAATTAATTCATAATGACGATCCAAGACAAGTATATAGATATGCAACGAGTTCCCCCTCAAGTTATGAATTCAAAGAGACAAGACATTATTCATTATCATCATTGACTTCCGTCTCGACATCCGGTACATCTTCCCGAAGGACAATTTGGGCATATGGATAATGGACGTGATCAAAATATCCATGGAGCTCGTGAGTCAATCGATTGACATTCATATCAATACAATTTAGGGATGTGGACATGGCTGCAAGTTGCTCGGAAATAGATTGGAGGGATGCATCGGACGGGGCCGGATGACGACGTCTTTGAGGTGGAGGAGGAGGCGGATGCTCACCGATATTGGGAAATGAAGATTCTTGAATTTCCCAATGTTTTGTCGCCTTTTTGTGAGGACCAACGGAGGTGTCGATACCGGAAGCAACAAGAATGGTCATGACGACAAAAGCATAGGGGAGTGGCTTATTTCCCCAATTGCATCATATAAGTGAGTCATGACGAACTTGCACCAATTGATGCGAGCCCCGGTGATAATGGCATGCATGAGTTTTGAATCCTCATGAGAGATAGTCGTGTGATTGAATTTTCGCAGTTTTAGAACGCGGGTGATGAAATAAAAAATCAGACGATATTCCGGGAGCATGTTTGTAATGGTTGGACGACGATGGTCCGGAGTTGCAATAAATTCACCGATGCCAATTTGGGTGAAGAGAAGAGTTTCATCAAATAATGCGCCTTCTTCCCTAGTATAGAGAGAAATGTCTTCCCCATTGCGCGGGAGTTTAGTGAGGGCTTGAATATTTGCCTCAGATAGAGGAATTGAAATTCCATTGACGTGCGAGACAATTTCACCATCTTCGTCCTTCTCGAGATTTGAATAGAAGGCCCGAATTAGAGGAGGGTGAATGTAAGGAGTGTGAAGATATAGGAATTCAAGGAGTTGGCTTTGCATAAGCATATTTGCTGTGGATGGAGGGGCGCTGTGATTAAGGAAACGCTCCGTCGAAAATCGAGGAGGAAGGATTTCTCGATTTTCAAATTTTTCAATGAAGCGCATAAGTTCGGCTTCACTATTGAATCGTAAATAGGAACCATCTTTATAACAATGAACTAGTGGACGAGTGACGGAAGAGGAGGCAACATTTTTGCCGGAACGAGCTCGTTTGGAAGTTTTGCCCGTCATTTTGAATAAATAGTAATAGCCTTTGAAGAGTTTTGAGAGAATTTTGAGAATTTGGGAGCTAAGATTGATGTTTGAGTGAAGACATTGAAGATATAATGCACCTATTTATAATGTGAAGAATGAAATTGCATTAAAGTTAAGAAATCTGCAAAAATTTAAGGAGCAAACTGTCAGAAACGGTAACTATTTTGAAATACTGACTGAGAATAATCGATTATGGAACTATGGTAATCGATTATTCTGACACAGTGTGCCCAGTGATTTTCTGACTCGGGGAATAATCGATTGTGCTTTTGAGATAATCGATTATTTCAGAAAATGTAGTAACGGAAATCCGAGACGGTAATAGGAAAATCGATTACACTGTTTTAAATAATCGATTATTGTCACACAGTGACTTAACACCTGAAAATAAATGTCAACATAATCGATTAGGGATATGTGATAATCGATTTTTATGTTTAACAGCTAAAATCCTGCAAAGCCAAAACTGTTAGATAATCGATTGTAGTGTTGTATAATCGATTATGTCAATTTTCCAGCATAATAAACATAAAACGTAAATGGGGAATAATCGATTATTGACTTTAGAGAAATCGATTATTCTGCACCGGTGTCTGATAATTCCCCCTGTCTTTGGGGCGATACCTGCAAAAAAGAATTAGGCGCCTCCGACGCTCAAGTTAGTAATTATTTAAAACAAATGCAATGCATGAATTAGATCATCGTGGAGTCAAGAATTCCGAGTTCACTACGAATGCGGAAAAAGGACTCTTTCTCTAAGGGCTTTGTGAAGATGTCGGCCAATTGATTTTTGGTTTCAACAAATTCAATTTCGACATCGCCCTTGAGAACGTGATCTCTTATAAAGTGATGTCTAATTTCTATGTGTTTCGTTCTTGAGTGAAGAATAGGATTCTTCGTCAAGCTTATGGCGCTAGTATTGTCACATCGAAGAGGAACATGATCAACACTAAGACCATAATCCGAGAGTTGTTGCTTCATCCAAAGGATTTGAGCACAACAACTCCCCGCGGCTATATATTCAGCCTCGGTTGTGGATAACGCAACACTAACTTGTTTCTTGCTAAACCAAGAAACTAAGGAGCTACCGAGCAAATGGCAAGTGCCACTAGTGCTCTTGCGGTCCAATTTGCAACCCGCAAAATCGGAATCGGAATAGCCAACAAATTGGCATGAAGAATCTTTGGGATACCATAGTCCCACATTTATTGTTCCAACAAGATACTTCATAATCCGTTTTACCGCAGTTAAGTGTGACTCCTTCGGACATGATTGATATCGAGCGCATAAACACACGCTAAACATGATGTCCGGTCTACTAGCAGTAAGAAAGAGAAGAGATCCGATCATACCTCGATACTTCTTGGTGTCTACTTCCTTACCTTTCTCATCTTTGTCAAGATGGTCGGATGTACTCATTGGGGTGGCCATTTCTTTGGCGTTGCTCATTTCAAAGCGATTTAGCAACTCCTTGCAATATTTGGATTGGCAAATGAAAGTTTCCTCTTTCATTTGTTTTACTTGCAGCCCCAAGAAGAAGTTTAGCTCACCTATCATTGACATTTCGAATTCGCTAGTCATTAACTTAGAGAATTCCTCGCATAGAAAATCATTAGTAGCACCAAAAATAATATCATCGACATAAATTTGAACTAATAGAATGTCATTGTTTTTATTTTTGATAAAAAGTGTGGTGTCAACTTTCCCCCTTTCAAACTCATTGTCTAAGAGAAATTTACTTAGACGTTCATACCAAGCTCGAGGAGCTTGTTTAAGACCATATAAAGCTTTCTTAAGCTTGAAGACATGGTCGGGAGATGTAAGATCTTCAAAGCCCGGGGGTTGTTCAACATACACTTCCTCTTGAATAAACCCATTGAGGAAGGCACTTTTGACATCCATTTGAAATAATTTGAAATTCATAGATGATGAAAAAGCAAGTAATAAACGAATGGCTTCTAGGCGTGCAATGGGTGCATAGGTTTCTTCATAATCAATGCCTTCTTCTTGATTATATCCCTTAGCAACTAGCCTAGCTTTGTTTCTAGTGATTATACCATTTTCATCTAATTTATTCCAAAAAACCCATTTCGTACCAATTATGGTGTGATTATCGGGTCTTGGCACCAATTCCCAAACATCATTACGTTTGAATTGGTTAAGCTCCTCTTGCATTGCCAAGGTCCAATGCTCATCCCCAATTGCTTCAGGAATGGTTTTAGGTTCTATTTGTGAAACAAAAGCCATATGTCCTACAGTATCTTTAAGAAGGTTTCGTGTACTTACCCCTTTCTCGATGTTACCAATTACCTTGTCAAGAGGATGGTCTTTAGACGTCCTCCAAGCCTTAGGCATCATCGATTCTTCTTCTTGTGGTGGTACTTCTTGCGAAGGTTGTTCCATGACTTCATCTTGAACTTCCTTTGGATCCTCCTTTTGTACCTCGTCTTGAAGATTGATTTTCTTTAAAGCATCTGCAAGATCAACACAAGAATCCTTTCTCGCCAAGCGAGTATCATTTTCACAAAATACTATATGAAGAGATTCCTCAACAGTTTCGGTTCGTTTATTGAAGGCTCTGTATGCTTTACTACGCAATGAATAACCAAGAAAATTCCTTCATCAGATTTAGCGTCAAATTTTCCCAAGTTATCTTTTCCGTTGTTATGAATAAAACATTTACAACCGAAGACTCTAAGATGAGAGAGGTTGGGTTTCCTTCCCTTGTAGAGTTCATAGGGAGTTTTCATGAGTATCGGTCTAATGATAGCTCTGTTTAAAACATAGCTTGCGGTACTCACGGCATCCGCCCAAAAATATTTGGGAATATCGGCCTCTTCGAGCATGGTTCTAGCCATCTCTTCGAGACATCGATTTTTATGTTCTACCACTCCATTTTGTTGTGGTGTACATGGAGCCGAAAAGGTATGTTCAATACCGAGTTCGTCACAAAAGTCCGCGAAGAGATTGTGATCGAACTCTCCCCCATGATCACTTCTTATGGAAGTGACGGTTGTGTTCTTTTCATTTTGAACACGTTTACGAAAACTTTTAAAAGCTTGAAAGGCATTACTTATATGAGCAAATGTAAATTTAGAATAGTCATCAACAATAACAAAAGCATAAAGATTACCACCATGACTTTTAATTCTAGAAGGTCCGAAAAGGTCCATGTGTAGAAGTTGTAAAGGTCTAGTAGTTGAAACAACATTTTTGGATTTAAAAGCAGCCTTTGTTTGTTTCCCTTTTTGACATGAATCACAAATAGAGTCTTTTTCAAATTTCATGTTTGGAAGACCAAGTACTAAATCTTGTGAAACTAGTTTGTTTAAAAGATTCATATTTACATGAGCTACTCTACGATGCCATAACCACATGTCGTCTTCTATACTCAAAAGACAATTCACATAACTTGATGAAGAATTTTCAAGATCAACCATATAGATATTATCCATTCTAATACCACGAAGAATAATTTTAAAATCACTACGATGGATAACTAAGCATTCTTCGGAGTCAAACAATACAAGATTTCCCTTGTCACATAATTGACTTATGCTCAAGAGATTATGTTTAAGACCTTTAACTAGCAAAATATGCTTAATGGAGGAGGATTCGTCCTTACCGACCAATCCAATGCCGATTCTTTCCTTTGTTATTGTCTCCAAAAATAACGTTTCCTCCTTTCGTGGGTTTTAGTTGAAGGGATTTTGATGCATCCCCGGTCATATGTTTGGAGCATCCACTATCAAGGTACCAAAGTACACTTGATCCCTTCAAGCACACCTACAAAACAAATTAGTGAGATTTTGGTACCCAAGCCATTTTGGGTCCTTGTGCGTCAGGTGCAACATATTGGTGTGATTGTCCTGCAGTGAAATGTCTATGTCTAGTGAAGCATGCGGGAGCAATATGTCCAATTTTATTGCAATAATGACAAATGACATTCGGATTGTGCATTCTTCTAGGATGATAATAATTTAGAGGTCTAAATTTATTCACTCTATTTTTAGGAATATAGTTTTGATGTAGTTTTCAAAAATCTTGTCTAGGTGGTCTATACATGCCAACGTTTCTTCTAGTGTTCACTACATTTTTAGAAATATAGTTTTGATGTGGTTTTTGAAAATCTTGTCTAGGTGGTCTATGCATTCCAATATTTCTCCTAGCATTTGTTCCAGGATGAGTTGCAATTCTAGGATTAAAATTTCGAGGTTGAGTATTGACATTTATTTTATTTTGCCTAAGTTGAGTCTTAGGTAGTTTAGGAATGGACTCAACTTTTTCTTTTGGCTCGTGTTTAAAGCCTATACCGTGCTTAGTGGATTTCAAATTTACAAGCAGTTCATTGAGATTTTTGTGTGAAGAATTGAATTTGTGCAAAGTGCTTCTAAGACTTTCTACTTCTTCCTTTAGAGATTTGCAAGAAGTACAATCCTTATTTGAGCTTTCGGGTTTATCGGCGCTTCTTTTGCCATAAAACTTGTGTTCCTCTTTTAATTTCTCATTTTCAAGAGTAAGTTTTTCAAAATCCTTTTGTTTTGAAGAAAATTGTTTTCTTAAATCTTTTATAGATTTAGAAGCGCTAATAAACTCTTTATACAACTCATCAAATGCATCTTGCATTTCTTCTAAAGTGAAATAGTTCTTAGAAGAAGTACATACCTCATTTTGAGTTTCTTCGTGTGCCATAAGACACAAGTTTGCGGTCTCGTTTCCTTCTCCATCACTTGATTCGTCTCGGGAGTCGCCTCCCCAAGAGATGTATGCTCTTTGTTTCTTGACGGGTTTCTTCTCCTTTTTGATATTTGGACAATTTGATTTTATGTGCCCGATTTCTCCGCATCCATAGCACTTTAATTGGTCTCCTTGTCGCTTACCTTTTCATTCATACTCCTTTCGCATGAACTTGTGAAATTTCCTAATAACGAGTCCGAACTCGTTATCTTCGTCGCTTGAATCCTCATCATTTTGAGGTTGAACCGTGCTTGCCTTGAGGGCGATTCTTCGCTTCCTTTTATCATCCAAAGGAGGGTTAAGAATAGTAGATTCATAGGTTTTGAGATTACCTCTAAGCCCGTCGATTGTGACATTTGTAATGCCGATTGACTCTTGAATAGCGTCGGCTTTGGAGCGCCATTCCGGAGTGAGACTTCGAAGAATTCTACGGACAAGCTCCCTATCCGTGAAAGCTTCTTGAGAGCATGAAGATCATTAATGATTTGAAAATCGTTCGAACATATCGCCTATCTTCTCGCTTTCCTTCATATGAAAAAGTTCATATTCGTGGGTTAGAAAATCTATTTTAGCTTCTCTTACCTGGTCCGTACCTTCGTAGGTGATCTCCAATTTATCCCACATTTGCTTAGCCGTGGTGCAACATGATATTTTCCGATAGTCATCGGGATTTACAGCACAAAATAGCATGTTGATGGCCTTTGCATTATATTCCACCTTTCAGATATCGTCCATATCGTATTCGTCTTCCGACTTTGGGACGAGTTCATCTCCAACCTTTTTAGTTGGAAGTTGTTCTCCATTCTTTATGATTTTCCACAATTGGAAGTTGTTTGATTGAATGAAACCTCATCCTCTCCTTCCAATAAGTATAATTTGTGCCATCAAAGAGTGGTGGCCTTGTGAAGCATTGTCCTTCACCTAGTCCTGCATTAATGTCACGAGTAGAAGCCATGGATTGTTTCTCTCAAACTGTTAAGTCTTTCAGAGAGTTAGGCTCTGATACCAATTGTTAGAATATACGCTTAACGCTAGAGGGGGGGTGAATAGCGTTATAATAAAAAACAATGTAAATTTACGGAATTAAAAATTGCAGGAATAACGTAAGTGCAGTAATTAAAAAGATAAGGAGAGAACACACCGAATTTTATCCTGGTTCACCACAACGTGTGGTTAGTCCAGTCTCTGGGAGACTCTCTCGAGTTTTACACTAACTTCGTTAAGCTTACGGGTGCCTAACAAACCGTTACACTTGCTCGTAGATATACACTCTACAAGACTTCAACCTGCTCGAGGATACCGCACCTCAAGACTTCAAACCAAGGAACTACTTTTCCTTCTTACAACAAGGGATTAGAATATCCCTTCAAGTGTGTACAAACACTTAGCACTCAAGACAAGACTCTCTTTATAGAGTAGATATGAGTAAAAACAATACGCTCAAGAACACAACAACTTCGTCAAGAGTTTGGCTCCAAAAACATATGAAATGAATATAAAATGATTGCAAAGAGAGTATGTAAGCTTTAGCAAGAATGTAATCAGTTGTTGTGCTTAGAAGAATTTGAGTTGTATTTATAGTGCTCAAAACACCCAAAATCGTTGCTTAATTGCCAATCACAAATTGCTGATTTTGTGCTAGGATAATCGATTATCTGATTCTGCATAATCGATTATCTGCCAATCGTTTAAAAATCATTCCCAGATTTTAAGCAGAATAATCGATTATCCAAATCGTATAATCGATTACCTGACAACGTTCAAAAATCAATCCCCGATTTTATGCTTAACATAATCGATTGTCTGATTGTACATAATCGATTATCTTTCAGTGTTTGAAAATACTTTGACAACGGTCTTTAATATAATCGATTACCAGAAAAGCCATAATCGATTATTTTGCTACTTTGAAAAATCTGATGCTCACTGTCTCAACATAATCGATTAGTCTAATGCACATAATCGATTATCTTGTAGCTTTGAAAAATCTGGTGAACACTGCCTTAACATAATCGATTATCATAAGGTACATAATCGATTATCTTGCAGCTTTGTAAAATCCGGTGTACACTGCCTTAACATAATCGATTATCATAAGGTACATAATCGATTATCTTACAGCTTTGTAAAATCTGGTGTACACTGCTTTAACATAATCGATTATCATAAAGTACATAATCGATTTTGTTTGTCCAAATTTGAAAGACATGTTTCGACTTCATTTTGGTTAAAATGAAATGTTTGAAAATCATTTTGCTTTAAATTAAAGATGCATGGTTTGATAAAAATGATTTTACGAGAGAAGCCAAGTCTTGAATCAATTGTCGGATCAAGATCACAATTATAGAACGACTCATATATAACTTTGTTGCTTTACTTAATCTTGATCTTTGTTTCTCTTGTGCTTGGACTTCGGCATATGTCAATGTTCCATTCACGCCGGTTTGTCATTTATCAAAACCTACAAATATGAACACACGTTTAGTTTAGCGACTTGAGAACATGTTTCAACAGTATTAACCTGCCCTAGTTAAGGTTCTTACCAGTGACCTTCCTTCTGCGTGATTACCATAATGTCCCTCGTGTATTTCCCTCTTTACATACTTCATTTGTGAAGGTCCGAGGCATCTTGCTAAGGGACCACCGAACAGTTTACGATATAAATTTCTTTGCTTTAAGCAGTACCGAGTAGCCTTTTTCCGTAGCACATGAGTTTTTTTCAAATGATCAAGGACGGTACCATACTGCAAAAAAGCAATAATCTCGTTCCTCCAATCCCAAGTTAAATTATTAGAATTTACCTCATTCTTATCAGGATCAAGAGCTGAATGAAATAAATGTATAACTGATGCATTTTCATCACTTACCACATCAGCTGTAGATGCGAGGTTAGGGCATCTGCTTCAACAATTTCATCCCTTGGTATTTGTATAACATTCCAGGTTTGAAATTGCTTTATAAATTTCCGTACCTTTTCTAAGTACTGTTGCATCCTTACTTCCCTAGATGTATAAGTACCCAGTATTTGATTGACCGTGAGTTGCGAATCACTCTTGATTATAATCTACTTTATGCCAAATTATCGTGCCAAATCGGCATATGATATTCTGCCAAATAAAATCTTTGACTTCCTTTTCTCGCAACTATTTAAATGCTCCTGCCTCCACCCATTTAGTAAAATAATCAGCAAGTACGAGCAGAAACATTACCTGTCCTTTTGCTTGAGGTAATGGACCCATGATATCCATTCACCATTTCATAAATGGCCACGGAGCAATGACTGGATGTAATAACTCTGCAGGTCTATGCATAGTGTTACTATACCTTTGACATTTATCAAATTTTCCCACGAAACTTTCTGCTTCTTCTTCTATTTTAGGCCAGTAGTAATCTACCCTAATTAAGGTTTTTACCAGTGACCTACCTCCTGCGTGATTATCACAATGTCCCTCGTGCATTTCTCTCATTACATACTCCGTTTGCGAATGTCAGAGGCATCTTGCTAAGGGACCATCGAACAGTTTATGATATAAATTGCCTTGCTTTAAGCAGTACCGAGCAGCCTTTTTCGAAGCGCATGAGCTTTTTTCTTATCATCAGGGACGGTACCATACTAAAAAAAGCAATAATCTCGTTCCTCCAATCCCAAGTTAAATAATTAAAATTTATCTCATTCTTATCAGGATCGAGAACTGAATGAAATACATGTATAACTGAGGCATTTGCATCACTTGCCACATCAGCTGCAGATGCGAGGTTATTTAGGGCGTCTGCTTCAACATTTTTATCCCTTGGTATTTCTATAACTTTCCAGGTTTGAAATTGCTTTAACAATTCCCGTACCTTTTCTAAGTACTGTTGCATCCTTGCTTCCCTAGATGTATAAGTACCTAGCATTTAATTAACCACGAGTTGCGAATCACTCTTGATTAACATCTGATTTAAGCCAAGTTCTCGTGGCAATTCTAAACCTGCAATCATAGTCTCACACTCTGATTCATTGTTAGTTATGGAGTGACATTTAATAGCTTGTCAAATCATTTCACCCATAGGTGGTACCAAGACAATTCCTAAACCTGCACTTTTTACGTTAGATGAACCATCAGTAAATAAAGTCCAAGTTCCTAGGTTAGCACCATTGAAAACCTGTAACTCTTTTTCTTCTTCTAATAGCATCCCCTGGCTAAAATCATCCACGAAATTGGTTGATACTTGTGATTTTGTTGTAGTTCTAGTTTGGTATGTGATTTCATATTCACTTAACTCCATAGACCGCTTAGCCATCCGACCTGATAACTCATGCTTATGTAATATATTACGTAAAGGGTTGGCAGTTACTACAACAATAGGATGACACTGAAAGTAAGGTCTCAAGTTCTTAGATGCCATGATTAATGCAAGGGAAAGTTTTTCTAACTGAGGGTACCGCGTCTTCGCATCTAACAAAGATTTAATAACATAATAGATAGGGTATTGTTTACCTTTTTCTTCTCGGATCAAAACAACGCCTACCTCTACTTCTGAAACAGCAAGGTAAACGAGTAGTCTTTCCTTAGCCTTTGGTTTTGCTAGCAAAGGTGGATTTGATAAGTAAGTTTTCAAATTCCTGAGTGCCTGTTGACATTCCTCATTCCATTCAAAATAATCATGCTTCTTAAGGGCTGAGAAGAATTTAAAACAATTCTTTAATGATTTAGAAATGAATCTTCCCAAGCCTGCAATTCTCCGTGTTAATCTTTGAACTTCTTTCTTGTTTGAAAGTATATCAGGGATATCTTCAATGGCCTTAATCTGTGAAGGAGTCACTTCAATACCACTGTTAGAAATAAGAAAACCCAAAAACTTGCCCGATGCAACTACAAATGCACATTTTTCTGGATTTAATTTCATATTTAATTTGCACAAAATTGAAAATGTGTCAGATAAATGTGATATGTGATCTTTTGAATACTGAGTTTTAACAAGCATATCATCTATATATACCTCCATAGTCAGACCTAAATGTTCTTGAAATATTTTGGTAACTAATCTCGGATACATTGCACTTGCATTCTTTAGACCAAAGGGCATTACTTTATAACAGTAAGTCCCCCTGTCTGTTATGAATGAAGTTTTCTCCTCATCTCCCGTATCCATTTTAATCTGATTATACCCTGAATATGCACTAAAAAAACTTAATAGTTCATGACCTATAGTTGTATTAATCAATTGATCTATGTGTGGACATGGAAAAGAATCTGTAGGGCATGTTTTATTAAGATCTGTGTAATCTACACAAAATTGCCACTTACCGTTCTTCTTTGGAACTACAACATTGTTAGCTAACCAGTTAGGATACTTTACCTCACGAATGGAACCAATTTTTAGCAACTTTTGGACTTTTTCTTGAATCACCTGATTCTTCAAAGTTCCTTGCTTTCTTTTCTTTTGCTTGACAGAGGGGTATGATGGATCTTCATTTAGTTTATGAGTCATCACCTCCGGTGGAATCTCTGTCATGTCAGAATAGGACCAAGCAAAGCAGTCCACATTTGTTTTCTAAAATTGAATTAACTTACCTATCATACCTTGGCTAAGATTGGCTCCAACATAGACTTTTTTATCCGACATTGAGCAAATAACACGATAGGCTCTAATTCCTATATTGTTGTTTTGATATTTTCAGTCTCTCCTGGTTCTTGAATGGTATCAGACCTTGAATCTACATCTGTTTGCCCTTGTTCAGTTGAGGTTTGTGTTGTGTTGCCCTCAACTGCCTTCGGTGATTGCTATTTACCTTCATTTCTCGTTCTTGTATCTGTAACAGAGTTAATAACCCTGGTTGTACGTTGATCTCCACGAGTTTGACAAATTCCCCATGGCAATGGAAATTTAATAACTTGATGCAGGATTGAAGGAACATCATCTATTTCATGGATCCATAGTCTCCCAAAAATCATGTTTTAAGCCATGTCTATATCTACCACCTGGAACTTTGTATCTTTGATGACTTCTTCAGCAAATGTGGTGAGTGTTACCTCTCCTTTCGTGATGACACTAGAATTATCAAACCCAGATAGAGTATGCGCCTTTGGTATCACTTTATCTTCAGCTTGCATCTCTCATAATACTCTTAGAAAAATAATGTTCACAAAACTACCTGGATCAATCAAAACTCGTTTCACATTAATATCATATACAATTAAAGATATTACCAATGCGTGCATCATTGAATGTAATGTTGTCTTCCACTAAAACAAGCCGCACCCGTTTCCCTTGGGTAATTGTCACTTTGGAAATTTTGTTAGTTGCAGTATAAGATATACCATTGATGTCCTCACCCCCACTTATAACGTTGATAGTTCTTTTGGGGGTAGGTGGTTTTGGAGGCTCCTGCATGTTCTTCATGTAAGCTTGCGTGCCTTTCTCACTGAACAACTCAGTAAGATATCCTTGTTTAAATGATCAACTTCACTCTGTAAAATACTGCAATATGTTGTTTTATGTTTGTGGTCATTATGAAACTTGCACCAATGATCAGGGTTGCGTCTCTTTGGATTTGATCTGATTTCCTTCCGCCATCGAACCTTATCTCCCTTCATTCTCAAAACAGCTACGAGCTCAAAGGTGCTGACGTTGAAGTTGTAACCACCGAATCTCACTTTTAAATTTCTATCATCATCTCGTGACTCATAGTTGTTTTGCTTATTCCTGAATCTTGATGAAGAACCTGATTCTCTGTTTCTAGATTTGTGATCGTGCAGTTGATTATCTTGCTTTGACCGTGAGTCATTTCCCGCAGGTCCAATGTAAGGCTCGTACCTGTTTTTACCGATCTTTTTTTGGTCTCTACACGTCTTGAACCTACCTTTTCTTCTTTTTGAAATCGTGGAACAGTATCTTCCTCAATTCTCAGCTTTGTGCTATACCTACTATAAACATCATTCCATGTTATAGCAGGGAATCCTCGAAGGCTTTCCTTGAGTCTCCTCGTAGCTTCCAAGCTTTTTTCATCTCGTGAAAGCTATGGCTGCCTACTTGTCATGTACACATGGAAATGTCATTCTTTCACATTAAAATCTGTCCACGAATTCTCTAAGCAGTTCTAAGTCCCCTTCCTTAATTTTGAAAATATCCTCCATTCTTTTCTCTACTTTTTGAGCTCCCGAGTGTGCTTTAATGAAAGAATCTGCTAGCTCAGCAAAAGAATTTATAGAAATTTTGGATAAAAGAGAATACCATGTTAGTGATCCTTTTGTGAGTATTTAACAAATTTTTTTGACTAATATTGATTCAATCTCCAGCTTCGTCAAGTCATTGCCTTTTTATGCCCGTTGTGAATGAAGTCACGTGGTCTCGTGGGTCTATTGTTCCATCATATTTTAGAATATCAGGCATTTTGAACTTTTTTGGAATTAGCAGTGGAGCATCACTTGGCTTCCAGGGTTGTTATGAATATCAATCCATATCTACCGCTTTGATTATGGGCGGCACACCGGGTATCTTCTCTATGCGCTCACTTTTCTCCTTGAGCCGTTTCTGCAAGGTTAGTACTAGATTTTGTAAATCAAAATTAATTACATTACCTGGTTCTCTCTCTTGTGATTCACTGTGAGTTCTTCCGCTGCCAGAGTTAACAAGCCCGGAATGAGGGTTTTCCAAAGTGTTATTATTTGGAGTAGGTGTGGGTGTTGCAATAAGTAACTGATTAACAAGTGCCTCAAGAGCTTTATTGACCTGAGCAGTAATTAATTTCTGTAAAGCTTCATCAACAGCTTCAGGATTTTAAAATTGAGCATGCTCGTTTATTTGAGACCCATCAGGAGTACCTTCACGAGATTGCCGTGGTGAGTCTCGTGGAGTAGGAACTTGAGTGTTAACATTTTGTAGATCTCCATGATTTTGTTGGTTCGCTTTGTTTCCTTAAATATTATCATTTTTTTACATAGTTGATGCAACAAGGAAAGTTAAGCGAAGAGAAAATAGATTATCAAATTTCCGGTAACTGAACCAATTTATTTAACTAAAAAAATAAAATTTCAGTCAAAGCTAGAGAAGAACACGGGTTATTGATAATTAAGAGATGTATAAAAAGAATTAATTTTAGGTAGCAAGTAGGTAATCAAGAGAAACAAGTAAATCAAAGTATATTCAATAGTGTTCGTGTCCCTACAATTGATCATATATCTCCCTTTATAGATATTTTGAAGATACGCATTTTGCTCAAATTATAATGAAGCTATTATGAGTAATTAAAGACATTGAATACTACGTTACATAATCATTGCACTCAATACAAATTCTCTAACGTATTCAGCATTTAATGCCTATTAAATGTCATATCTCTAATCTTTTCTAGATTCATTCCTTCTGATTGTCAGATATAAATGACTTAAATAGGCACGGGCGCCGAGTTATTTTACTGACTGCATGTGCCTCTTCCTCTGCCTTTGCTCGTATCTGTTTTATCTCATGTCTCTAAGCTAATAGTAATTCTTTGACCATTTGACCAACCCACGTGTCTTAACACGTCACCTTTATATAGAAATATAATTTTTCCCAATATAGGAATATGTGATCGATGTTCTTTCTAACAGATTGAATTTGCATAACTAATTATGTAGTTCACTAGGCATACAATGCAAATTCAGTTAATGTCCTATCTTTCTTGAAAGACAATCATTTCCCACAATTTTATATAGTTTTAACTGTCTTTCCCCTTTTATATGATTTCCTCTAGTATTTGACTTTGGATGCATATGTTAATGTTCTTTGTTTTTTTAATAGCAAGGAAAAGTACAAAAAGGAAAATGAAGATTCTCAAAAAGTAGTTTGAAGACATTGGGTAGCTTGAAGACATGATCCTTTGCATTTTTTTTTAAATTGTAGGGATAGGGTTTTTCAACATGTAGGAATTCGAACATATTTTGTTTCTTTCTTTCTTTCCATATGTATATACGATTGCAATGTATTATGGAGCATTGTATATTGCATAGATGTTTTGGTAATAAAATGTTCCTATTTAATTTTGTTTGCGTATTTAGTGGTTTGCGCTATAATATTAATGATGTTGGGTAATTAGTAGGAATATAGATGGCTAATACATTATTATCTTTTATTGTAAGAAAAGAGGATTTAGTGGCGACACTAGCTGCCACACAAAGTAAGATTGTTTTGTGGCAATTGGAATATCGCCACTGAATCTCTTTTAGTGGCAGTACCAATCGCCACTGTATGTCATTTTGTAGCAACGACTTACCAAAAAGCTACTTTGTGGAACATGTTTTGGTGGCGACATGGGTTGCTAAAATGTATACTATATGTGGCGACTACAAATAGTCGTCCCAAAAACATTCAACTACGGAAGTACTTGAAGCGAGCCTATGGTCGCTGCTAAACATAATTAGTGGCGAGTTTTCGAGCTTTTGTAGTGATACAAATCGCCAAAAAGGCCTATTTCTTGTTGTGACCCATATGTTCAGCTCAAGTCGAGGTGTTAAAGGGACCAGTTTCCTTTGTGCCTTTTGGAGATTTTACTGCATCTCCTTCATCCTTCTGCTTGACTTGACTCATCAATTCCATTTGCAATATCTATATATTCACCAGGAGCATTTATAAATTCACCATCTTTATCTTCTTTGTTTTGTAACCCTTTTGCCACCATTGTTGATAGCAACACATTTTCCATCCAAAGGCTCACGGGTAAGTTAACTTAGGTTTTCTCCCATTGAGTAGTTCATAGAGAGACTTCTTGAGAAGGGACTTGATCATGCACATGTTAATCAAGTAGAAAATAGTGTTGACTACTTCAGTCCATGAACCAAGTCCTCCATAGCCAATTTGTTCAACTAGGATAACTCACATGCCCAATCAACTCTACCATAACTCAACATTATCATCAACAACACTTAGGCATGTTAGATCACCACCTTCCATGGACTTAAAATCAGCAACGTAAACATTTATCTTTTGGCAATAAGCACCACCTCACCAGTCACAAGATAGTGACTATGCATATCTTGTACAAGAATTCCACCTTATTTCCCTTATCACATATCTGAGAAACACTAAAGAGATTGTACTTTCTGCCATTGACATAGTACACATTCTCAATTGAGTGCGTGAGTGACATTCCAATCCTTCTTACTCCTAGAGTGTACCCCTTTTAGCTATTTCCAAGGGTACACTCTCTCCTTGTTGGGCTTTAAGTGAAAGGAAACCATTTGTACTTCCAGTCATATGCTTGAGCAGCTCCTTTTCACTGTTCCCTGCACAAGAAAACCAGGAGTTAGACTTAGGAACCCAAATGAGTTTGGGTCCCTTGTAATGATTGAATGGGTGGATCAAACTTCTTTTTGCCCATGTAGGCAGTACATATTTTCTTTTCTGAGAACTAGGTTCCTCTTGAATACGCCTCTTTTCAACAAAAACTTAATTTTTTGCAATGACTGAATTCTAACTTTACAGGAGTCCTTTTAATGGGAAAAGGGGTGAATGAGGGCTCTTTTGGTCCAAACAGGCAATATACCTTTTTTATGAGAAGGACCAGGTTCCGTAGCAGCAGTTATTTTTTCAGCAAAAACTTAGTTTTTCTATTGAGATTGAATTTTGACCTTACAATTTTCTTTAAAGTTCCCAGTGTTGCCACAACAAGTGCAAAGCCAATTGTCAGGTACAGTAACGTACTTTCTATGAGGGTTGTAAGGAGCCTTTTCCCTTTGGAACCCGATTCCCTACCTGTTTCCCCCATTGTTTGTGTACAAGGAAGTGATAGAATCAGAGACCAGGTCCACTCAAGTGAGTTTTCAAGATCACTTTTCACTCTTCCTAGTTCTTCCTAAAGTTGTTTATTTTTCTCAAGCTCAGCACACAGACTAGACTTCCCTGAATTTAACTTATTTTTAAGGTTAATGTGTGCCTCACTTGAAACTTCCTTTCCCTTTTGAGAATTATCAGGTCTACTTTTCATTTAAGTTCCCCAATTTTTCCCTTTAAGTTTACAACTACCACCAATAGGTCATCACTCTCGTGCTCAATGTTACCATTACTCTCAGTTAAAACCACTTTTTCTTTCTTCATACTCTCAATGGTTTTCTCCAAGTCTACAATAGAAACTCCTGTATAATCCCTCTCTTGTTCAATGCCACCAATTTCTTCTATTTAAGAAATTTTCTCTTTAATGAGGCTATGATAGGCATCAATCAACACATTTGCTAAGGACATCAACTTTTTATTAGAGTAAGTTTTCAATTTTCTTTGAACATCAAGAAAACTTACCTCATCTTCCTCCTTGTCCTCATCATCATCAAATTTGTCCATGAATGCAAACATTGACTAATATTATGAAGATCCATTGTCAACAATCATCATATTTTTACCTTTAGATTCACTAGAGGAATTTCCCCAATTCACCAGGGCTTGCTTCTTCTAAACTTTTTGTTAGGGACCTGGTTCCTTTTAGTGGCCTTTTTAGTGTTGGTTTTGTAATGATCCTGCTTATGAAAAGGACAGTCTTTAATGAAGTGTCCAAACTGTCCACACTTATGGAAGCAATTGTTTTCTTCAAAATTCCTACTAGAACTCCTTTTCTTTGGAATCCCACCATTTTTTCGAATCATCTTTAAGAATATTCGAGTGAGATACTCCATGTTGGATTCATCACTGCTTGAGTCTCTGTTGGTAGCCTTGAGAATCAGGTTCTTCTCCTTCTTGGGCTCTCTTCTTTCTCTGCATCTCATAAGTTTTGAGATTTCCAATGAGTTCATCAATGGTCAGCTTCTGCAAATCCTTGGCTTCAGTGATAGCATTAACTTTTCTTTCCCAAGAACCTGGTAAAACTATGAGTATTATTTGGACCAACTTGTTTCTTGGGATGACTTCACCAAGAGAGTGAAGCTCGTTGATAATGGAGGTGAAACGTGTGTGCATATCTTGAATATACTCATACTCTTTCATCTCAAAAAGCTCATACTCAGTAGTAAGAATATCAATTTTGGATTGCTTAACCTGAGTAGTTCCCTCATGGGCACTTTGAAGAGCGTCGCAAATCTCCTTAGCGATATGACAAGCTGAGATGCGGTTGTACTCATCCAGTCCGATGCCACAAACAAGAATATTATTTACCCTAAAATTCTTGTCAATAGCCTTTCTATCAGTACTTTTGTACTCTTTCTTGTTTTTGGTACTGTAAATGTTCCCTCACCAACAGTTTTCATGGGAACAAAAGGCGCATCACAGATTACATCCCACAGCTTTGAGTCCTCAACCATAATGAAGTCATGCATTCTTATTTTCCACCAACCATAGTATTGGTCGTTGAATCTTTGTGGTCTGTATGTTGATTGTCATTCCTCAAAATTTGGTGGGGCAGCCATGTAGATCCTTTTTAGGTGTTAATCTTTTAGAAAGAACATGCTCTGATACCAATTGTTAGAAACTATGCGTCCACCAGACTGTATAGAGAACCGGGTTCTCTACGAGTTTCCACTGAAAATAGTAATGAACCAATTTGTATAGCGATCTAGTCCTATATCAGTTCTCACAGTGCTAACTATTAAACTAGTATGTAAATGAGACATAGAATAAGTTTCCACTGTGTCAAAAACCATATTCTCTATAAGCTCCAACTGTAAGGAATAGACTGTAAAATTAACTAGTATAGGGAATTAGGTTCTCTAAGTGTTCTCGTTGTAGCTCGATACAAAGTAAAGAACACAGAGGATTTTTACATGGAAAAATCCCAACTCAAGGGGAAGAAAACTACGACCTACATTTGTAGGCTTTCAACTTCACTAACTTGTAAACCCCTATTACAAGCCACATTATAATAACTCTATTACAAAGGATTCAACACAACTAACTTGTGGTGTTCTCACCACAAGCCACTTTGTGACTCTCTAGTTATAAAGACTTTGACTAACTTGTGATAGTCCCACCACAAGTCACTTTGTAATAACTCTATCACAAAGACTTCAGTCACTCTAACTTGTATTAACGCTATTACAAGCTACTTTGTAACTCTCTAGCTACAATGACTTTAACTTATGACTAAACCTAGTCACGACATAAACTGGAGAGTCTACGAATTTGGGTTTCCTAAAAACAGTTTCTAAAAATCAAGATAGGAGTTACAATGAAGAACAAATAATAAAGACTCAACAAACCTAAGGATTTAAGATATCTTCAATTTTAGATCAGGTCCTTGAAGTTGAAGCAGCTTTGTTCTTGAGAGAAGTTGTTCTTCACTTGAGAGAGTATTTTTGTTTCTGATTTTGCAAGTCTTGGAACCTTAATATTATACTACAAAAGACATTATCTTAGTGATGTCAATTGACAGTGGTGATGTCCAATCTCAATGGGAAGTCATTGTTGCACTGTCTGTTGCACTGTCTGTTGCACTGTCTACTTGCATTGTTACAGGCAATCACTTTCTGCAGTTGCTTTCCAACTGTACAGTTGACTTATACTTCTATCCGGGGAACACCAAGGTATCAGGTCCCTAACCCGGTTCCTGTGAATCTAAACACACACTGCCAAGATTATCTTGAGTTGATTACTTTTAAATGATTGTACCAAGCATGCTTCAGGTCCTTTATCTGGCTCTCATGAAGTAAGTTGATTTACCTTCCTTGATTTTATTTATACGTGAGTGGCATCACTTATAATGATGTAAGCAACATAGGTCAAAAGCCTTCCATAGAAAGTTGACTGCTACACTGTCCTGTGCAGTAGCGAGTGCAGGAAGCAACTTTCCTGCTGGAGAGTTAACTTCATACAGTCTCCTCGGAAACTGGTAGAGGCCTGTTTCCTCAGCTATTTCTTCCATTCTGAAGAGTTGAGTTATATCCCACACTGGATCCCAACCTGGAACTTTGAGATCTCGAGGTCTTGTAAATGTGTAACAGGTTCTTTATCTGGCTCTAGATGGTAAGTTTGTTAGATCGTCAAATATAAAGCAAAGTACCTATGCCCAAGGTACTTGTAACCTATTATTTTGATATTTCTTAAATTTTGTGCCCAATCAACAGAATTATGTAGTATGGTTTAAAATTTAAAGCAATTAAAATGACCAAAATAATCATCATGTATTCGAGATTCTTTTTCTTAAAGTAAATAAACCACATAGCTTAATGCTTACATTAAAATTCCTGCCTTGGTAACCCCTCCATTTAGTGTTCATGATCGGCCTCCTTAATTGTGTATTGATGGAAAGGAAGGGTGGCATATCCCCCAACCAAGGAAGTGGTTATGCCTAGTATGTCTCCCCTTATTCCCAACATGTTATGGTACCCTGGAGTGGGTAGGAGCAGGTCATATTGCCGTGGAGATTTTCTTTGTCTTGATTTTGTTCAAAAGGGCCTTCTTATTATCATGGCCTGGTCTGGTCAGTACCCATTCAGGCCTCTATTATTCCGACGAATATGAATTTGACCCAAAAGCCTGTTATAGTTGTAATATTTCATTTTAATTGAATAGTTAATATTCAAGCAACAAGGAAAAAATTCTCTTTTTTGTAAATGTTTTATAAAAGTAAAAAAATATATATAAAGTAGAAAATTTGATCAACATAAAAGTCTCATTTCTCCTTTTGCTTTTTTATTTTATGTTTACCACCTTGCTGGACTAAAAAAAGAAGCTTTCGAGTATTCCACAAAGTATTTTTATGCTATGATTTTAGTGGTTTTGACGAGTCGTATCTCCATCAAACCTCCTCCAACAAAAAAAAAGATAGAACTTAATTATGTAATGTAGTTATTTAAATGAACCCTCATTTCCGAATCTCGTCGAATTGGAATCTCCCCCCCCCCCCCCCCTCTCCCCCAGGAAAAAAGATCAACACTCAACACACTAATTTGGATGATTCTGTGACTACCCTATCTTATCCTATCTTGGTTACCACAATTCCCCTGTTCGATAAAAGTTGCATTTGTATATAAGAATCTGATTGTAGCGGATATAGTTTAGTTGTAAAAGTGTGACTCATTCTATTATCCCTTAAATAGTTAAAGGGTCCTTCGGATTGATTCATATTCCGGTCAAAAACTTTATTTCTTAAAAGATTTAAATATTTTTCCTCTCAATGATAGATTCGAGAACAAATACATATTTTTGTGATTTGTATCTAATGGTCACTTAGTTATTTAAGACTTAGATTATGAAATTGCGAAATATAATTTCGGAATTTGATCAATACTGTCATTTTAATAAGTATGAATAAAGGGTCCATAGATGAAGATAGAAAGTTGATTTCTAATCATAACTAAATCTTCAATTTTTTATTTGTAAAGAAAAAATTGAAGCAAAATAACTATTAAATGATGACTTTGGTTTACTAAAGACTTCAACATATCATTTAGCTCGGTGGAAATAAAATTCTTTTCCTCAGGATCATATTAAATAAAAATAGTGAACGAAATAACTAGAAAGGTTATTAGAATCCCCCTCTTCTAGAAGGATCATCTACAAAACTATTTGTTTTATCTATATTCAGACAAAAAGCTGAAATAGATGCTATGGGTAAAAAAAATTTCCCGAATTTACATATTAGATCTATAAATTGATTCATCTCCATAAAGGAGCCAAATGAAACCAAAGTTTCATGTTCGGTTTTGAATTAGAGACGTTAAAAATAATGAATTGACATCGACTATAACCCCTAGTCTTCCAAGCTAACAACGTGTGTTCGATTTCCGCTACGCTTTCTATATCTATTTATTCTAAATATTTTAATGTATTCATTAAATCAATCTATTTACTCGGAAATTCAATTGGTAAGTTCACTGTCGCCAAAGAAGCCCCAAGAAGCATCAAACATTTTCGATGAGATCCATAAAGCAATTCTTATTTTGTTACATTATATGCACCAGTAACTCATGCATTACTAATTCCTACTATATTATAATTTTTGCATTAATATTATTGCATTACAGTACCTTCATTAATGTTTCTTACGTTACAATTCATGCATTATTATAATTGCACTAAATACTCCTACAATAGGACTCAGTTTCGAATACATTCCTTCTATCTTAGAATTAAACACTTATACCCCTATACTATAAATTTTTTAAACTAACAACCCTTCTGAGGTATACGTCATAAGCGTACTAAAATACAACTATTAAAAGAGGATTACAATTATAAGAAAAAAGTTTTATCATATTTATTTTTCTGATTTTTTTTATAAAAAAAAAAGATATACATATATGTTGAAATTTTTATTCACACCTTTTAATAAAAAAAAGAATAAATATTTTTCCAAACACGTATATTTCAAACTCTGAAATAAAAAATGCTAAATTACTTATATCTAATTTATAAGTAATTTGTGTTCATTTTTTATTTAGGAGATTTAAAAAATATTTTATTCCTTTTTCTTATTCAAAGGCGTGAATAAATACTTTCACCAAATATCTTTATACTCTTTTCTAGATTTCATGTTAAATAGAAACATATTTATAATTAAATTTGTGAACACCTAATTTTTGACCTCACCCAAATTTTATACTATTTTAGTGTAAATATTTAAATCTAAATGTATAAACTTTTATCTTTCTCTTGATAGGTTTCATTTATGAAAATTTTAAAAAAAAATTATTTGCATTTTTAGAGTATAAATTTTGTTTCCTATTTTTAAATAGAAGAAAATTTACAAAAAATATATATATTTGGTTTTTTCTAATTTTGAATGTAAGCTATAGTATTTTTCATAGTATAATTTAAACTATAATGTAAATATTAGGTTTTCTTATAGTTTTCTTTAAATCTAAAGTAAGTTTTATATGCGTGTGTGCGTTTTTTATCTTCTTTTGTTTAATTAAAAAAGGGTGTTAAGAAAATTTAAATAAATATATATAAAGTTTAAAAAATATATAAAATAAAATAAAATAAAACAACCCAACTTCCCCACTTCACGTAACTTCCTTTCCCACTAACTCTCACGTTCCTAACTTCTCAATCCGCACTTCTCCACTTCCTTAGAAGTTATAAAACTACTCATATTCATCAATATAAAGAGAAAGAGATTTCTGTCATTAAAAAAAAAAGAAAAAGAGAAAGGGGACAACAGACTCGTAAAAAGAAAATGAAGGAAAGACAATTAAAAAAGAGAAAAAGAAAGAGCATTGTTCTTTTAGGGTAAACATTCATTTAAAAAATTGTTTAGTTAAGTTAACTAGTGAGAAGCCGGAGTTCGAGATTTCATTCGCGGTTCTAACTTTGTGGTTCTAGAAAAGTTAGCATTGCTAACATTGGAAATC
Source organism: Nicotiana benthamiana (assembly GCA_034376525.1). Classification (NCBI taxonomy): domain Eukaryota; kingdom Viridiplantae; phylum Streptophyta; class Magnoliopsida; order Solanales; family Solanaceae; genus Nicotiana; species Nicotiana benthamiana. The sequence goes on along the minus strand of CM067334.1, from coordinate 64,141,549 downwards.
AGTAGATTGTAGCTGTGATTGTCGTGAAGTCTTTACAAAAGGTTCATCTCTGTTTCTTTAATATTTGGCTCATACATTGATTTCATAGAAGAAACCATTAAAAGAGATGAATTATTCTGATAAATATAGTTGATATCGTTGTCTTCTTTTTTTATCTGTAGAACATTTTTTGGAGTATAAATAACTTTATTTGGATCTCTATTTGTTTATCACAGTTGATATTTAGTAACTGTCTTATGCCACACATCTCTTGTTCTTTACCATTGATTCAAACATAAACTGAGACCTAACATAAAGTTGGTGTAATATAAAAGAAATACATTTCTTTTATTTTTTCACAAATTATATTTATGGGTTCAAATAAAAAATATATTTCAACTCAAAAAAGAAAAATTTAAAAATGAATGAATGTAAGTCATAAGTCTTTGTCGAAAACCCTTCATCCCTATTAGTAATAGTTTTTTTTAAACAAGAGCTATTCTTGTAAGCTTAAATCACTTCAGTAAATTGTTAATTTGGTAATGTATTTAGTCATAAAAGAAAAGTATTAACAATATATATATATATATATATATATATATATATATATATAAAAGAGTGAAACTAGAATTACGTTACTTTTTTTTTAGTTAAGACTATCTACTGCCTTTGGCATGTAAGCAATTTAAGTAGTTATTGTATTTTTTGAGTAAAATTTGCCCAATTACGTTAGAATTGATTGTTGAATAATGTGAAATAGGGTGGATCTATATTTCGAAGGATTCCTTTGGATCAAAACATATGTTAGAAAAATTCTTAAAATGATGTATAGACTATAAAAATTCCACCCACTCTAAATCCATTGACCATATATATTTGATTAACTTCTACGTATAAATTATGATGCTGACGAATATATGTACAAGAAAATGTTGCAATTTGTGATGCTATATTGTTCGAAAACTTGAATAAGTTTTGCACCCAATAAATCAGTTCTTTTTATCTGCAATGCAATAGCTTCACAATAATCTCAAAGTAGTTTTAGGAAAATAATAATGAACACCAGTAGTATACTTTTAGGTGTGCTTTTAATTTATTATAATGATTGTGTACACGTACGCGTCACATGGTTAAAGCGTCGATTTTCAAATTAAAACTAAGGTACACGTTCGCGTGACTTTGGCCAAGTAATTTTAATATTAGTTAAGGGTTATAAATTATGTATATGTACACATGCTATGATTTTTAGCGCACTAGATAAAATGAGTACACGTACGCGTGACTCGTTTCAAGATAATTTTGTAATCACGAATAATTAAGTAATTAAAAGCGGTGAAAGGTAAAATGTACATGGGTTCTAAATTATATAATTAAAATAATTTAATTAAGCCAAGTATAATTATTAAAGTGATCGTGCTAGAACCACGGAACTCGGGAATGCCTAACACATTCTCTCGGGTTAACAGAATACCTTATCCAGAATTTTTGGTTCGCAGACTTTAAAAACCAAAAACAAAAAAAAAATTCCTCGATTTGAGATTTAAAAATAAACCGGTGACTTGGGACACCAAATAAACTATTTCAAGTGGCGACTCTAATAAATAAAATAATTCCATTTCGAATAATGTCACTTTAATTGGAAAAACTCTTATCTCCCTCGGGGTAAAGTAGGTGTGACAAAATTTATCTTTTATTAATTATATTTTAATATATTTAGTTATCAATATACTTCAGATAGGGTGTAAGTATAGGATTTCCGCAGTGCGGGAGATGAAAGGAAAACAAAACAAGGAAATATACTCGATTGTTCAGTCAACAACAACCCGTTACATTGTCACGGTATGGAGATTGGGAAGGGTAGTATATGCGCAGACCTTATCCCTAACCCGATAGAGTAGAGAGGTTGTTTTCGATAAACGCTCGGCTCAAGAAAATGAAAAAGTGAAAAGGGGGAAAAGAGACAATATATCAGTACCATCAACAAATAGAAATAACAAAAGCACCATAAGAACCAGAAAATAGATTAAATGTAATAACAATAACCAGTAAAGAAGGCTCAGTGCTATGAAAAATGAAAGAATAGTGTGCATACAATATTAAATGCTGGAAGTCTAAGACAAACCCTATCAGACTAGCCTCACACCCGGTATGAAGTAGAAAAATGCTCTACTACCTCCTAACCTACAACTCTAATACAATAATACTCGACCTCCTATGAAGGGCCATCTCCTCCAAAATTTGAAGTCATGTCATGTACTGCCTGACCGATGACCTCTCCCCAATACTTCTTAGGTCGTCATCTACCTCTTCTCGTACCCACTAATGCCAACTCTCATACCTTCTTACCGGGACATCAGGGTTTCTTCTCCGCACATGCCCGGACCATCTGAGTTTCGCTTCCCACATCTTGTCTTCTATAGGAGACACGCCCACCTTCCCTCGAATATATTCACTCCTAATCTTATCCATCCTAGTGTGCCCGCACATCCACCTCAACATACTCATTTCTGCTACTTTCATCTTCTATATATGTGAATTCTTAGCCGATCAACACTCTACTCCATACAACATTGTCGACTTAATCACCGGTATATAAAACTTACCTTTGATCAATGCTGACGTTGAAGTTTTCTGCAATTTTTTTTTCCGAAGCCATCCTCGGTTTTTTGGCAAGTTAATTTATGTAATACTTAATCTCTAGCTTTCGTTTTTCTTCTATGATTGTGAAATCTTCGTGCTCACTTCAGCTATAACAGCAGGCCAACTGCCTGGAGATAAATATTATTTTACTCTTTCTGCCGTTGTGCTTGATCAGGGTTGTAGGCTAGGGGCTCATAGAGTTCTTCGTACGCCTCACCCGGGGTTGGGTGTGGGATAGCAGGGTCACCCATAGATGATTAGTGTTTTAGCTTATGTCCCCTTATGGTTGTTAGTATGGTAGTTACGGTTTGTTATTATTGCATACGACTGTATTTATGTTTCTTATGTTTACATAATTATTTACGTTATTTCTGCGGGATTTACTAATGCTTTATTGTTTTGTTTTGTCTTGTTTTTGTTTCTAATTTTGTCTTTGTTTTTGTATTTGTTTTTGTTTTAATGCAGCTTTTCATTTTATCCTATGCGCCGAGGGTCGAATGGAAACAGCCTCTCTACCCTTTCGGGTAGGGGTAAGGCTCGTCTACATATTACCCTCCCCAAACCCCACCTGGTGGGAATATACTGGATAGTTATCGTTGTTGTTGTTGTTGTTGCCGTTGTGCTTGAGGAAAATTTCAGTTTCTCTTAAGGCGATAGATTAGAAAAATGAAAAAGAAAAAAAGAATTGAGACAAGAAGTTTCAAGTTGTAGAAACTAGGTAAACTATAAGGTTCATCGTAGTAAAAAAGAGGGGTATACTAGTGACTAGCCTAATCTTAGTGGTTATATGGTATATGTGCTAGTGGAAGATAATAGCTATTCGATGAAATAGTCTAAATACGGACAAGCTGGCCAGACCACATAGCCATAAAAAAGGTAGATGGTGGACAAAGAGTTGTTGGATGTATTTTTGTTGTATTTCTCTAATCAAACTAAATACCTCTTTATTTGTAACACAATTGGATGTTGGTTTAAAGTGGAACTTTGACGCAACCGTAAAAGTTATTGTCATGTGACCAGGTGGTCATAGATTTGTTCAAGCCTCTAAAACAGTCTCTTGCAAATATGCAAGATAGAGCTATGTGCATAAGACTCAACTATTGGCACTTGGCACTAACTAGTTACAATGCATGTATCCGAAAGATAGCAACCGCTATAGCATATTATTATACAATTAATACAAGCTTTAGTTCTATTCCTCTGCCAGTATAGTAGTTTTCTTCTCATCTACAATTTCCTCCATGTTCCTCTGCCAGTATACTCAAATTCATATCTTTCTTTTCGTGTTGATGAATCAATATGCCTTGAAAATTTGAAGGTCTCTTTATTAAGAATTGCTTAGTTTCTTCCCGCTTGACTCAAAAGATACTAAATGCTTTATAAATAAAAACAGTCAAAATAAATTAAGAGTAAATCACAGCAAACCATAATAAATCATTGGACCAAAGGATAGAGCTGAAATATGAGTATCCAAGATTAACGGGCCATAGATTAAATGCTTTATTAATCACAATAACTTGGTCTGCCTCTCCTTGAAGATGTTTAGATCCTTACAATAGTGTTGTTCCCAAAGCGTTACATGTAATTTATTTGGATTTTTCTCTTGTGGGCAGTGTTCCCCGAAGAACAGCCCCCTTGAAAGATCATCTTTCTTAGTATGTATTGCTGTGAGCTACATGAGCTGGCAACAAATTGTCATGGCCAAGTTGAGGAGACGCCTCCATGGCGAGAAGGTCGTATCCCCATTGCTTGTTGAGGAGCCAGTTATGATTACTTGGAGCCGAGTGTATTGATCAGTGATTGTGACCAATTGGGACGAAGCTTGTTTCGCGACCATCAGATACTCAGGTTTTTTGTTGGAAACACGTTTCAAATGCAATATACTAAACGTGTGTTCTTTTGTAGGTTTTGATGAATGTCAAATAAAGCAAAAAGCGATATATAGCAGTGCTCAAGGACAAGCACAAAATGGATGCATTACAAGAAGCTCAAGACAAAGCTTAGAAATGTTATAATTGAGTCAATATTAATTGTGATCTTGATTCCTCAACTTGGCTCATAACATGGCTTCTCTACTAAAATTATTTTTCCAAAATCATGCATATTTAAATTAAGTGTCAAATGATTTTAAACTATGCATATTTACATTTGTTAAAATGTTTTCCAAGCATGCCTCAAAAATCTGGGCTAAGATAATCGATTATGTACTTATGATAATCGAGTATCTCTAAGCCAAGACTGCATGACAATCGATTGTGAATTAAGATAATCGATTGTGAGTAAGTCAGTTAACATCAGGTTTATGCAAACTGCATAACAATCGATTGTGTACTCATGATAATCGATTGTTAACTGAGGCAAAGTTTTCAAAACTCATAAAAATCGATTATGAACTAATGGTAATCGATTAGAATGAGAAAAATGTCTCCCAGTGATTTTAAATAAAATGATAATCGATTGTGGCTTTTGATAATCGATTATATATGAGACAGAGAGTTTTGAAATTAATTAATAATCGATTATTCCATTTGATAATCGATTATATATGAGACAGAGAGTTTTGAAATTAATTAATAATCGATTATTCCATTTGATAATCGATTGTTGAAGCTGACCATTGTCATATATTTTCAATTACCTTCAGGTAATCGATTGTTGATATTTAACAATCGATGTTTTGCGTAAAATCTGGAAAAGATTTTCTGAACGTTGTTAAAATAATCGATTGTTGATTTCCGGACAATCGATGTTTTATGCCAAAAATTGGAAAGGATTTCTTAACGTTATAAATAATCGATTAGTGTTCTGAAGTAATCGATTGTTGACGTAAAATCTGGGATTGAATTTTTGATCTGATAGGCAAACAATCGATTGTTTAGTCTTGACAATCGATTGTCACTGAGTAATTTCAGCAATCCTTAATTGGCAATTAGACAACGGTAAGACTGAGTTTTTCACCTATAAATACAGCTTCAACTCAGTGTTTTCACAACAACAATATATACAATTTGAGTATTTTCATTGCTAAAAGCTTTCTTACATTGATCATCATTTTCCATTCATCCATAAAGCTTTTTGAAGAGCCATTCTATTGAGCTAAGTTGTTGTGATCTTGAGCGTACTATTTCTACTCATATCTACTCATTAAGGAGTACTTTGTAAAGTGAGTGTGTTTTGTGTTTGTAAGAGAATTGCGATTCTCGTTTGTTGAGGAACTTGTGATTCCTCGGTTGAAGTCTTTGGGATTGTTATCCCCGAGCAATTGAAGTCTTTGGGATTGTTATCCCCGAGCAGTTGAAGTCTTTGGGATTGTTATCCCCGAGCAATTGAAGTCTTTGGGATTGGTATCCCCGAGCAATTGAAGTCTTTGGGATTGGTATCCCCGAGCAATTGAAGTCTTTGGGATTGTGATCCCCGAGCACCTAGGTGAGGCTTGTGTCCTCAACTGTAACGGTTTGTTAAGCACCCGTAAGCTTGACAAGTTTAGTGGAAATCTCGAGAGAGTCTCTCGGGGACTGGACTAACCACGTTTGTGGCCAACCAGGATACATCATTGTGTAAGTTCTTTTTACTGCACTTGTTTTAATTTCTGCAAAGTTTTTAAATTCCGCACTAAAACGCTTAATAATTTTAAAACGCTATTCACCCCCCCCCCCCTCTAGCGTAAAGCGTATTGTCCAACAATTGGTATCAGAGCCATACTCTCTGAAAGACTTAACCGTTTGAGAGAATCTTTCCATGGCTTCTACTCTAGACTCTTTTGCAGGTATTGATGAAGGACAATGCCCCACAAGACCTCCTTTGTTTAACGGGACAAATTATTCATATTGGAAAGAAAGGATGCAGATATTCATCAGATCAAACAGCCCTTACTTGTGGAAGGTGTACACCAAAGGAAATGAGGTTCCTGTCAAACAGGTGGAAGGAGAATGGGTGCCAAAATCAGAAGAGGAATTCAACGCCGAGGATAATCGAATGGTCCAAAATAACTTTAAAGCTATTAATTTAGTACTTTGTGCTGTTAATGCTAATGATTACAGGAAAATCTCCTGCTGCAAAACAGCGAAGGAAATGTGGGACAAGCTTGAGGTCACTTACGAAGGGACTGACCAGGTAAGAGAAGCTAAAATTGATTTCTTAACTCATGCTTACGAATTGTTCCATATGAAGGAAGGCGAAAAGGTAGACGAGATGTTTGAGCGGTTCTCATCAATAGTGAATGATCTCCACGCGCTCAAGAAGACGTTCACAGACAGAGAACTAGTTCGAAAAATCCTTAGGAGTCTAACACCGGCATGGCGATCAAAGGCCGATGCGATTCAAGAGTCAATTGGAATCACGAACGTCACCATAGACGCTCTTAGAGGTAATCTTAAGACTTATGAATCCACTATTCTTAACCCTGTTATTGATGAACAAAGAAGGCAAAAGATTGCTCTAAAGGCGAGCACAAGTCAATCACCAATTGAAGAGGATGGAGATAGCGAATTTGGACTCATCATCAAAAAGTTCCAAAAATTCATGCGAAAAGAATATGACCGCAAAGGGAAAAAGCAAGGTGAGCAAGTTAAATGTTATGAATGTGGTGAAACAGGGCATATCAAAACAAACTGCCCAAATCTTAAAAAGGAGAAGAAACCCTTCAAGAAGCAACGAGCATACATATCTTGGGGAGGAGATTCCGGAGACGAATCCAGTGAAGAAGAAAATGAAGAAGCGGCAAATCTCTGCCTCATGGCACAGGAAGAAAATCAAAGTGAGGTAAGTCAAATCTCTTCTCAAAATTTTTATACTCTTGATGACATGAGAAATGCCTTTGATGAATTGTATGCTGAATTTCTCAAAGTTACAAAAACCGTCACTAGCTTAAGAGAAAGTGCTTCTCTAAAAGAACAAGATTTTCAAAAACATTTGTCATTAAAAGAAAAAGAATTAGAAAAATTGGTTTTGGAAAATGAGAAGCTACTAGAACAAAACAAGTTTTATGGGAAAAGAAGTTCTGACAAGCCCGAAAGTTCTACAAAAAATTGTGCTTCTTGTGTAGACCTTAAGAATGAAGTAGGTAGATTAAAAGGCACACTAGATAAATTCAACTCCTCTCATAAAAACTTGAATGTGGTGCTTGATAACTTGAAATAAACCAAGCATGGAATAGGCTTCATAAATGAAGAAGAGGTTGATGCAAAAACCCAACCACCTAGAGCTCAATCTAGGATTAATAACAAAAATGTCTTTCCTAAAACAAACATGCATGCTAGACAAAATATTAGGAGATCTAGACATGACCTTCCGCCTAGCAATCGTCACCATAGACATGATGCATATTTTAGGCACAACAGTGATCATGCTAGAAGATCCCGAAATGTTCATGGTGCTCAAATTAGGAGAAATGAAAATAGAGTAAACAATGTGCATTATTCTAGCTACTATGAGCCTAGACGCATGCATAATCCAAATGTGACATGTCATTATTGTAGACGAATTGGTCATATTGCTCCCGCATGCTTTACTAGACATAGACATGCTACTCAAACATATCATTATAGTATGCATAACCCTCAAGGACCCAAAATGGCATGGGTACCAAAAGAGCATTGATTTGTTTTGCAGGTGTGCTTGAAGGAATCAAGTGTAGTAGATGCTCCAAACACTTGACGGGAGACGAATTCAAAATTCCTTCAATTAAAGCACAAAGAAGGAGGAAGAGACGGAAAAGTCGAGTTAGTTTTTTTTTAAAATCGGAAGTATTTTCGAAAATTTTAAAAGACAAAATACAAGGAAGACAAAGGCAAAATTGTGGAAGAAGCTTCTTAAATTGAAGAATGAGCCAAAAGACCAAAATGAACGGAAGATGTTCAAAATCAGGTAATTGGCAAAGTCGAAGGGAAGGTAAGTACCCTAAACCCTCTTAAGAACATCCTAGGACAAAATTCTTAAGAGTTCACGTTTTTCACCCGACTACACTAGTTTCAAAGTTATTATTTCATTTATAGATTACTGACTTGAGCGTCGGAGATGTTTAATTCTATTTTGCAGGTATCCCCCAAAAGGTAAGAGGAAAGTATAAATTGTCCTGATACAAGAAAAATCGATCATAATCGATTATTTATGCTTACAATCGATTATCAGTATCAATAATCGATTATTAATTGATTCAATTTTTTTTTTAAATCTTATTGAATGTTTACATTGCTTGATAGAATTAAGTATCATCATTTTTAGCATCCCCCTTCCAAACAATCGATTATTTGTTCTGCCAATCGATTATTTGCCAAAATCCAAACTCTCTGTGAGTGAAACAATCGATTACTATATATTGACAATCGATTATCTGTTTTAAACTTATGTTACCGTTTTGGCTCTACAATCGATTCCTGTCAGGTCATAAATATGAAAAACAATCGATTACCAAGTTTAACAATCGACTATCTTTTTCAAATTTTTTTACCGTTCTGGCGTGTAATCGATTTGTCAGATCTTTTTCATTAATGATAATCGATGATTCTATTCAAACAATCGATTATGGAACGGTCAGTGAATTTATTTTTACCGTTTCAGACTTCAAATCTCTTCAAATCTTTTCCAATAGGTGTAAGATTCATTCCTTCTCTATATATAGGCTACACATATGCTCTTGTATACTCACTCAAGCCTCCCAAGCATCAAATTATCTTGTTATCTTTGAAAAATCCTAGCACATCTTCTTCAAAAATGTCAAGCCGCAACTCCAAACGTGCTCGTTCCAAACAAGGTGCTTCTTCTTCTCGCCATCCATATCAAGATGGATCGGTTCTATTCTTTGAATCCGATGAAGAGCTCACCCGTTTCTTAACCAAATTTGAGAAACGCCTTATTCTCCCTCCTCGCTTTTCAACAAACGCTCTTGTTGCACCATTCATTCCAGCCGCGAATATGCTAACAGAATGCCAACTTTTCAATTTCCTACTCCTTACTCACCCCTACTACAACATTACTTTGGTTGAAGCTTTTTACTCCAACCTCCACAAAGATGATGAGGGTGAACTCGTTACCAATGTTAACGGCATTTCCATTCTAATTTCTGAAGATAACCTCCACCTCATTGCCGGCATTCCGCATGATGGTGAAGACATCTACCAGTACATAAATAATGCCGGGGACATGATTGATGAAGCTAATCTCTTCCGCCAAGCCGGAGTCGCCTATGATGAGTCTTCTTCCTATCGTCCCACCATAAAGGGTATGGACCCGAACTATCGTTTCATTCTCTATTTCATCACTCGTGTTCTCAAACCCCGTAAACTCAATCACACCACCATTTCCCAAGAGGATGCCAAATTTCTTCATGCCATTGTCACCGGTGTTAAAATCAATTGGTGCAAGCTTATTCAATCTCATATGTTCAATGCCACCAGAGATGACATACCTCTCCCCTATGCCCTCTTAATAATGAAATTTCTTGAAGCTTCCGGGGTCAATATTGCTAATGGTCCTCTCAAAAAGAGCACCAAAATCTGGGAAATTTCGGAGTCTTCCTTTCATCATGATGGTGATCATGCTCCCGCTCCTCCTCAAAATCGACAAGCCCGTCGTGCTCATCCTCCTCAGGAGCCTACCCTCCGGACTATCTCTGACCAAATTACTCAATTAACCCGTGAGGTCCATGGTTACTTTGATCACGTGCATTATGCCTATGCTCAGGTGGTGCCATATCAAGCGCCTCCCAATGATGATGAAGGGGATGGGGGTGATGAATGATGAAATTGTTGTTGTTGATGATGTGAAATTGTTGTTTTGTGGGTTAGTTGTTGTTCGTTTTATTGTGTTTGGCTCCACCCATGTAATGCTATTTTCCAATAAATAAACTTGTGTTTATTTCATATTTTTTATTCTTCCCTTGTATATATTTTTTTGCTAATGGCAAAAGGGGGAAGAAACGGGATATCAAGAAGTATGCTATATCACTCTCAACTTCATTCATGCTTAAAGTGAGGGGGAACATGAATTGAGGGGGATTATCAAATTGCATACTTTACACTTGCATACTTTACACTTGTCTTGGATTATCAAAATAATTATTGCATATATCCCGCTTATGTTTGCCATTATCAAAAAGGGGGAAATTGTTGGAAACACGTTTCAAATGCAATATACTAAACGTGTGTTCTTTTGTAGGTTTTGATGAATGTCAAACAAAGCAAAAAGCGATATATAGCAGTGCTCAAGGACAAGCACAAAATGGATGCATTACAAGAAGCTCAAGACAAAGCTTAGAAATGTTATAATTGAGTCAATATTAATTGTGATCTTGATTCCTCAACTTGGCTCATAACATGGCTTCTCTACTAAAATTATTTTTCCAAAATCATGCATATTTAAATTAAGTGTCAAATGATTTTAAACTATGCATATTTACATTTGTTAAAATGTTTTCCAAGCATGCCTCAAAAATCTGGGCTAAGATAATCGATTATGTACTTATGATAATCGAGTATCTCTAAGCCAAGACTGCATGACAATCGATTGTGAATTAATGATAATCGATTGTGAGTAAGTCAGTTAACATCAGGTTTATGCAAACTGCATAACAATCGATTGTGTACTCATGATAATCGATTGTTAACTGAGGCAAAGTTTTCAAAACTCATAAAAATCGATTATGAACTAATGGTAATCGATTAGAATGAGAAAAATGTCTCCCAGTGATTTTAAATAAAATGATAATCGATTGTGGCTTTTGATAATCGATTATATATGAGACAGAGAGTTTTGAAATTAATTAATAATCGATTATTCCATTTGATAATCGATTATATATGAGACAGAGAGTTTTGAAATTAATTAATAATCGATTATTCCATTTGATAATCGATTGTTGAAGCTGACCGTTGTCATATATTTTCAATTACCTTCAGGTAATCGATTGTTGATATTTAACAATCGATGTTTTGCGTAAAATCTGGAAAAGATTTTCTGAACGTTGTTAAAATAATCGATTGTTGATTTCCGGACAATCGATGTTTTATGCCAAAAATTGGAAAGGATTTCTTAACGTTATAAATAATCGATTAGTGTTCTGAAGTAATCGATTGTTGACGTAAAATCTGGGATTGAATTTTTGATCTGATAGGCAAACAATCGATTGTTTAGTCTTGACAATCGATTGTCACTGAGTAATTTCAGCAATCCTTAATTGGCAATTAGACAACGGTAAGACTGAGTTTTTCACCTATAAATACAGCTTCAACTCAGTGTTTTCACAACAACAATATATACAATTTGAGTATTTTCATTGCTAAAAGCTTTCTTACATTGATCATCATTTTCCATTCATCCATAAAGCTTTTTGAAGAGCCATTCTATTGAGCTAAGTTGTTGTGATCTTGAGCGTACTATTTCTACTCATATCTACTCATTAAGGAGTACTTTGTAAAGTGAGTGTGTTTTGTGTTTGTAAGAGAATTGCGATTCTCGTTTGTTGAAGAACTTGTGATTCCTCGGTTGAAGTCTTTGGGATTGTTATCCCCGAGCAATTGAAGTCTTTGGGATTGTTATCCCCGAGCAGTTGAAGTCTTTGGGATTGTTATCCCCGAGCAATTGAAGTCTTTGGGATTGGTATCCCCGAGCAATTGAAGTCTTTGGGATTGGTATCCCCGAGCAATTGAAGTCTTTGGGATTGTGATCCCCGAGCACCTAGGTGAGGCTTGTGTCCTCAACTGTAACGGTTTGTTAAGCACCCGTAAGCTTGACAAGTTTAGTGGAAATCTCGAGAGAGTCTCTCGGGGACTGGACTAACCACGTTTGTGGCCAACCAGGATACATCATTGTGTAAGTTCTTTTTACTGCACTTGTTTTAATTTCTGCAAAGTTTTTAAATTCCGCACTAAAACGCTTAATAATTTTAAAACGCTATTCACCCCCCCCCCCTCTAGCGTAAAGCGTATTGTCCAACAATTGGTAACAAATACAGCTAGTCCCTTCGTGTGTCAGGGTTGTGCCCTGTCGGCCACGACGGATGGATCTGGAGGAGCGTGATTTAGAGGAGTTTAGGGTTCGGTTTCGCTTGTTTGTGACATTTGAGATTCTATCAACCGCTCGGGGGCATCTTTCTAATGTATACCTGTCATTACAACGGTTTCAGAACCGAAATGCTGGTTGGTAAATGCGGCGTTGCTTCGCGCGGCCGGTTATAATGGCACACGTCTCTGTGGAACAGAATCATTTCGTGCCTGGTCATGTATTTAATGATGACCCTTGGGTTTCGTGATGGCAGGATTTGTTCCTCATATACAGAGAAGAAATGTCATTTACTTTTCTGCAAGTTCATCGCTTAGTTGTAAGAAATTCTAAGAGCCTTCTTGTCTGCTTAATCGCATTCTTCTCTCCTTCTTAACCGCTGCAATCTTTAGTTCTTTCTCGTTTCTTATATGAAAACCTTTCTTTCTTTGCTTGTGAGTTAAAAATGGCAAGAACTTCTTCTCGTGGCAATCTTCCGATTGATCCTCCGGTGGTTGAGGATCCTGTTCAGGCATTTGAATATTTGGGACTGTTGGAAAGTGAAGAAGTTCCATTAGTTGATGAGATTCTGACTCGCCTTGGAAGGCCGGTGACTGATTTTGGCTCGCCAGGTGGCGAAGAGCAGTTGAACAATGAACCACTAATAGGAGAAGTTGGGATAGCTCAGATGAGGGAATAATGGGGCATTCTGAGTTATGTCGACATTGCCCCTGCAAAAAGGGAGGACAGGGTTCAAGTCGACCGTCGAGGGCATTGCTCGTTCAATGCCTACCCCTTCCTAGTGGGGTACACATTTCCGCTCTCGATGCTGGTGGTCGACTTCTGTCATTACTACAGGGTGTGCCCGGCCCAGCTTTCCCCTTATATTTACAAGCTATTTCTGATGTTTATCAAGTACGCAGAGCTAGCCGGCATGGAGGTCACCCTGAGGCACATGCTCAACCTCTTCGCTCCCCAGAAGATCCGCATCACCATTATCCATGCGCGCCCTCACGGGTCGAGGGGCTTGGTGGTGAAAATGGATGATAGGACCAACCGTTTCTTCTTTGAGAATTTCTTCTATATCAGGACCTAGCACCTCGTGGCGGACCTGACCGGGTTCTCAGAAGTTTGGAATTTTGCACGTAAGTAAGTCTTTGACTGGAAAAATACCTTGTTCTGAATTTTTCGCTTTTGTTTTTGTAGCTGATTTGTGTTGATGTGTTGTAGCTGAAAGAATGACAACGACGCCTCTGGAGGGAGTACGTGATTGGGTTGAGGGTGTGCTTCCTCACACGACATGGATTCGTACATGGGCGTCGTTTGGGGAGAGACATGGTCGTAGGCCCGTGACAGGTGGAATATTGACCCTTTTTTTTTTGTTTTGTTTTGTTTTGACTACTCTTACTGACTCGGCTATTTATTATGTTAGGGAGAATACGCCGTGTCAGAGCTCCTCAGTTGGCTTTCCGTCGGCCGGCTGCAGTTTCTCGACTAGCTCCACCGCCCGAACCTTGCCCAGTACCGAGGGCGGCATCAAATGAATCATCATCGACCGCTTCTCCGACATGGACCGCGACACAAGATGAGAGGTTGTCTGGGATTGTCCATCCTTGGATGGGCTCTCCTTTAAATGGAGAAGAGGAAAGGCCATCGCAAAGATGGAGGGTGGCATTTGTGGCGGCTCCTCTAGTGGTGATCAATTTGGATTCTCCCCCCACGGACTCAAAGACTGGTGCGGCTGTGGCGCCTCCTATTGGGGGGGGCAGTTGGTCGAATTTTCCCCAGCTAGTTGAAGTTCCCGCAGATTTGAACTTAGTGATCGAAGGAAATAGCTTGGTGTCACAGTTTGAGTTGTTATGTTCAGAGGCCGAGAATGCGTCTTTGAGGAGCGTTTCGGACATCAAAGTGATGGATGAAGTCGTCGTGATGGGCCTGAGGGTACGTAGTACGTTCCTAGTTCGTTCCCCCTTTTGTTTTGTCTTAGACTGGGCCTTAGCTTTAGTTTCTCTTTTTTTTGCAGACTTACTTGTTGGAATGGAGAGTATACGCAGATCCAATGTCTGCTCGAGGATTTTTCTGTAGTTTTTAGGAAAGAATCGTCGTTATCGTTACCGGTGCCGAGAGTTGGATGAGCGTTTGAGGAACGATCTTCGCAATCAGGCTCTGGGCGAGGAGCAGGGAAGGCGGGACCAACAGCTGTTGCAGGTGCTTGGCACAAAAAGTACTCTTGAAGAGCAGATCCGTCGGAAGGATGATGAGCTTGAGGTGGGGAGGGGGATCGCAGCTAAGTGTGTACATTTACAGGGTAAGTTGAGGGAGATGGAGTTGGTAGCAGAGCAGAACCAGGTCGAGGCAGAGGAGACGGCTACAATGGAGTGGGAAATTGGCGGCACTGGAAAGCGAGGTTGTTGCCTCGAAACTTCTGTAGAGGGATGCCTCGTCAAGGGCTAGGGCGTTGGATGCCTCGATCCACGTAAATGAATCTTGGCTTGAGTCATAAATGGCTACAACGGCCCTTAGAGAAGCGGGGCTCGAGGAGCGGATTGGTGTTTTTGAGCACGAGGCCCAAGTTATGTTGGATCGGATCGCGGCCTTGGAGAAAGAGAACCAGCGACTGCACGACCAAGCTGGGTCATCACATACTGCTAATCCCAACCAGGCTCATAAACTTTGGCTCTATGTCAAAGCCCAACGTGACATTTATAAGAACTTGTGGGAGGCAGGTACTATGCCCGGGGCTATTTTCGAGGTGGCACGTCAGAAGGCTCGTGAGGCCCGTGCCGACTATGGTTATGATGTGGCGACGCCCGAGGTGACAATGGTGTGAATCGTGATGAGGATGGGGCCGAGTGAAAAGAATTTGTTGTTGGTTTTTTTGTTCCATTCTCTGGTTGGTATTCAGGTGTTTCTTGTTGTTTTTCTATATTTTTCTTTTTCCTGTGTTGACCGGCCGGGGCCGGGTGTAGGCGGGAAGCTAGCACTCAGCTTTTCAAATAAATGCATTCTCTTTTCCGTTGTTTGCTTTGTATCTTCCTTTCCTTTCTTTATTGAATATGTTTGGAGAGATGACTCTCCTTTGAGCTCGACCGTGGTTGGTCGTGGTATGTCAGTTTTTGACATATATCAATTTTTGCTCTTCGACTCGATATGAACGGGGTGGAACTGTTGTTTTATGGCGACAGTGCTTAGATCCTCTTAGCTCCATTCCTAGTTTGAACACGATCAGTCTACCGTCTATGATGGTGAAACCACGGCCTTGTAGTCGAACGAGGCCAAACTCTAATTTGGAGGCGGAGGCACGTAGCATGAGTCCTAGTTCGAGCAAAGTCGGACTCGTATAAGTTGATGGCGAAGGCACTTAGACTGAGTCCCAGTTCGACTGAGGTGAAACCTAATAGTTTTGATGGAGAAGGCACTTGGCCTGAGTATCAGTTCGGCCGAGGTCGAACCCAATAACATTGTTGGTGAAGGTACATAGCATGAGTTTCAGTTCGACTGAGGTCAAACTTATCAAATTTGATGGCGAAGGCGCTTAGCCTGAGTCACAGCTCGACTGAGGTCGAACCTAATGATTTTGATTATGAAGGAACTTAGCCGGAGTCTCAGTTTGACTGAGGTGGGACTTATCAAATTTGATGGCGAAGGCACTTAGCATGAGTGCCGTTTGATAGAGATCGAACCTAATAACTTTGATGGCGAAGGCACATAGCTGAGTCCAAATTTGACGGAGGTCGAACCTAATAACTTGGATGGCAAAGACTCATAGCCTAAGTCTCAGTTCGACTGAGGTAAAACTTATTAGTTTTGATGGCAAAGTCACATAGCCTGAGTCTCAGTTTGACCGAGGTCAAACCCAATAACAACGCTGGCGATGGCACTTAGCCTGAGTCCCAGTTCGACTAAGGTAAAACTTATCAAATTTGATGGCGAAGGCACTTAGCCTGAGTCTCAGTTCGACCGAGGTCGAACCCAATAACATCGCTGGCGAAGGCACTTAGCCTGAGTCCCAGTTCAATTGAGATATAACTTATCAAATCTAATGGCGAAGGCGCTTAGCCTGAGTCCCAGTTCTAATGAAGTCAAACCTAATAGTTTTGATGGAGAAGGCACTTAGCCTGAGTCTCAGTTCGACTGAGGTTGAACCCATTAACATCGTTGGCAAAGGAACTTAGCCAGAGTCCTAGTTCAACTGAGGTCGAACTTATCAAATGTGATGGCGAAGGCGTTTAGCCTGAGTCCAAGTTCGATTGAGGTCGAACCTAATAACTTTGATGGAGAAGGCACATAACCCGAGTCTCAGTTCGACTGGCCGAACTTAATAGTTTTGATGGCGAAGACACATAGCCTGAGTCTCAGTTCGGCTGAGGTCGAACTTATCAGATTTGATAACGAAGGCACTTAGCCTGAGTCCCCGTTTGACGGAGGTCAAACCTAATAACTTTGATGGTGAAGTCACATAGACCGAGTCACAATTCGACTAAGGTCGAACTTAGTAGTTTTAATAGCGAAGGCACATAGCCTGAGTCTTAGTTCGACCGAGGTCTAACCCTATAACAACGCTGGCGAAGGCACTTTGCCTGAGTCGCAGTTTGACTGAGGTCGAACTTATCAATTTTATGGTGAAGGCGCTTAGCCTGAGTCCCAGTTTGACTGAGATCGAACATAATAGTTTTGATGGCGAAGGAACTCCGCATGAGTTTCAGTTCGACCGAGGTTGAACCCAATAACATCGCTGGAGAAGGCACTTAGCCTGAGTCCTAGTTCAATGGAGGTCGAACCTAATAACTTTGATGGCGAAGGCATATAGCCTGAGTCTCAGTTCGACTGAGGTCGAACTTATCAGATTTGACGGCGACAGCACTTAGCTGAGTCTCAGTTCGACGGAGGTCGAACATAATAACTTTGATGGCGAAGGCATATAGCCTGCGTCCCAGTTCGATAGAGGTCGAACCTATAAAATTTGATGGCGAAGGCACTTGGCTTGAATTTCTTCCTTGATCGAGAACGGGATCATATAGATCGATCCCTAATTTACGACATCTTCGTGCCGGCTCCCGGCTGGACACAGTATCAGGGGTGAGGGAGATGCTTTGCATCGGTTTCCTTTTATTCTGAGGGCTCTTCTTCTTATTTGAACTGTTCGAGATTAATAGAATAGAGGATTTTGGCTTTCGTTGAGACCTTCGATTTCTCATCGCTCGATGTACTGCTTTTGACTCATTTGAGATGGATTGTTTCCTTTTTTGGTCGCTTTTTCGCTCTGGTCCAGGAAGGAACTATGCGATCTTGCTAGGAAGTTCCCTCAGACGGCGCCAAATTGTTTGACTCAAAAGATATTAAATGCTTTATAAGTAAAAACAATAAAAATAAATTAAGGGTAAATCGTAGCAAACCATAATAAATCATTGGACGAAAGGATAGAGCTGAAATATGAGTATCCAAGATTAACGGACCATAGATTCAATGCTTTATTAATCATAATAACTTGGTCTGGCTCTCCTTGAAGAGGTTCAGATTGTTACAATAGTGTTGTTCCCAAAGCGTTACATGTAATATGTTTGGCTTTTTTCTCATGTGGGCAGTGTTCCCCGAAGAAGAGCCCCCTTGAAAGATCCTCTTTCTTAGTATTTATAGTTGTGAGCTGCATGAGCTGGAAACGAATTGCCGCAGCCAAGTTGAGGAGGCGTTTCCATGGCGCGGGAGGGCCGTAGCCCCATTACTTGTTGCGGAGCCGGTTATGATTACTTGGAGTTGAATGTATTGATCAGTGGTTGTAACCAATTGGGACGGAATCGGTTTCGTGACCATCAGATGGTCAGCTTTTTTACCAATACACTCCCCAAGTTCAGTCCTAACAATGAGGTTGGAAAAGATGTTTGTCAATCGCATATATGAGTAGCTAATACCTATGTCTGAGAAAACACAAAACCCCAGCTGAAATGTCTCTCTTACATCAAAAACCTAGGTGCATCTCTAATTCACTCAAACCTAACTAGTCTCTGGATCAAAAACAAGAGCAAGTGTTGAAATTGTTTTTCATTATATTGGCCAAAGTAAATGTATTGGTTGTGGCTCCAATGCACCAAAATTATATTTGTGAAGCTTGTTGTCCTTTAATTTACATATTCATTCCAATTAAATATCGTTTAGCAACATGAATTAAGCACACAGTACTCAAGGAAAACTTCAAAAACAAATTTTAAAAGACTATTATATAGTATATATTTGTCAAATGCCCAGGTGATTGTGCTGTGCCGAATATTTCTTGCACGTAGTCAGTCTTATTCAAAACAGTTCAACTCTTTTCTTGAGAAAATTTAGGAAACCACACATACTTTTCCTGTTTCTTTAAAAAAATTCACCTGATTCAGTCAGAAATTAATCATAACGGTGTTAGAATTATACTCCTATATTTATCAAATAAAAACCAATTACTAATACTGTGATGACCCAAATGGTCATAATCTGTTTTCGTTCTCATTCCGTGCTTTCGAGGCCTTGAAAATTTCATTTTAATTGCTTCGATTTGCGTGCGCAATCCGAGCGCGTAGCCGCAAAGCTTAAATGTGAAATTATGTGAAAAATACGAAATTTTGGTGTTAATATGAGTAAATTTGACTTTGGTCAACATTTTGGGTAAACGGACCCAGATCCATGATTTGTCGCTCCCGAGGGGTCCGTAGAAAAATATGGGACTCGAGCATATGCCCGGAATCG
The DNA here is from genome assembly GCA_034376525.1 of Nicotiana benthamiana. Classification (NCBI taxonomy): domain Eukaryota; kingdom Viridiplantae; phylum Streptophyta; class Magnoliopsida; order Solanales; family Solanaceae; genus Nicotiana; species Nicotiana benthamiana. The sequence goes on along the minus strand of CM067334.1, from coordinate 64,122,235 downwards.
AAATGCGAGATCCCGAGCCTGAGAAATGAATTATCAAAAGAAATTATTTTCTGAAATTATTAAGAAAATTTGAAATGAAAATTGATTAGAATGTTTTGGCATCGGGCCCGTATTTTTGTTCCGGCGTCCGGTACAGGTCTATATGTGTTTTAAGGTATTTATGTGAAGCTTGGTTGAAATCGGACGACGTTTGACATGTTTCAGACTTAAAACTCTAAATTTGAAAGTTTATGTAGTTTGATAAAAGAACTAGTGATTTTGAGGTTTGATTCATTGATTTTGATATTATTTTGGCGATTTGATCGCACGGTTAAGTCTGTAGGATGTTTTTGTGTTAGTGTGTGTAATTGATTAGGAGCCCCGAGGGCATAGGAGTGTTTCGGAGGTGCTTCGGAGTGATTTTGAACTTAAATAAATTGCAGAAAATCTGCAACAGATGCACAGGTCAATCCTTTTTCGCATTCGCACCTTCTCTCCCAAGTTCGCAAAGCCTCAGATTTTTCTTTATCGCGTTCGCGTAAGCCTACAGTCCTCCTTCAATACGTTCCCGTAGGCAAAACTTTGGACTCCCAAGTATTTTCCTCTTCGCATTCGCACTACTCGACTCGCGAATAAGATGGTTGTCAGCTCCTGCCCTTCGCGAACGCGATCCTACTATCGCAAACGCGTAGGGTTAATTCGCCCGGCGATTTTAAAGTCTTAAAACAAAACACATTCGGGATTTCTCCCTTATTTCACAAAAATCACTCTTCTCCACAACCTTGGACGATTTTGGAGGACTGCTTCACCAAAGCTTCTTGGGTAAGTATTGCTTGACTAGGTTTGTAGCACTCGTCAAATTTATAAAAGTTTCAAGACATGCTAATTATATAATTAAATTATTCTTATTATTTTATTTTCTTGCCTATACTGAAAAAATATTTATATATATATATATATATATATATATATATATATATATATATATATATATATATATATATATATATATATATATATATATATATATATATATATATATATATATATATATATATATATATATATATATATATATATATATATATATATATATATATATATATATATTTAAATAATTAAATATACAATTAGGAAATATTAATTTGTTAATATTACTAATTACTAAGAATAAGTATATTAATTACTAACTAAATTAAAAAGAAAAGAAAAAATGAGAAGGGAAAATCCTAAAGCCCATCAGACGAAGCCTTAAACAAAACTAAAGAAAGAAAGAAAAACTAAAGGCTAAAAAGCCTCAACAGAACAAAAAAGGGCTAAAACGTGCATTCAGCAGAAGGATTAGAAGTCTTACACGATAAACTGAAATAGAGCACTACGAATTAGAGGCAGCGACTCAGACAACGAAGAAAAAAATCTAGAGTTCTTTACAAATCACTTATTCGTGAATTTAGGTATATAAAATTCTCTATTGTCAATTACCCTAAGTAGTAATAATAGGTAAGAATTGAATAGTTAATTCCCTTCTTTCTTTATATCAACAGTAAAGCTTCGTGTTTAGGTGCAAAACTTTAAAATTAATAAAAAATACACTGATTGTTGTAGAAACGATTATTTGATGGGTGTCAATTGGATTGGAGCCTACGTATTCGAAAAGTTTTGAGGTGAGTTTATATAACCCCTTTACTAAAGTGGCACACATACAAAATGTTTGATGAATTGATTAAAAGAATTTATATTTACTTAATTGTAGTGGGTAAGTACCTATTAACTTAGAATTATTTTAGTGCTTAAACTGTATACATCAAAAGATTCTACGATACTTAGCTACTCCAATGAACATGCATGTCCTATTGATAAATACCATGTTTTTGGCGTATTTACTTGTAATGCAGCACTCTGAATAAATGCAATTGAGTGGCAGTACTTCTTGCAACATCTATCAACAAATTAATATAAATATTGCAAAAATCCGAAATTCCCAAAAGTTTGTACTTTGATTCATTATTTGAATGTGTAGAACTGTTACATTGCTGCGTGCGTGTTGTGGAGATTGTAAATTTTCATATTTTTGTACAATTTTAATAGGCCATTTTCATATGGAAAAAAAAAATTGATGAAGAAGCAAGAATCTTTAGAAATACTTTTGAATATTCATTTCATTCTTATGTCATACCATACGTTTAAGGATTCCAGAATGAGTATGTTTGAAAGATTTAGACTTGAAAAATCACAAGAATAAGTTTTAGAAAAAATAAATTTTGGGAGTATCCTTTATTTTGAGAAGGGGTCATCGCCCAGGCCAAGGGTCCTAACCAAGGCGTTGACTTCCTGAAACTACTTGTGCCAAAGTAGGGAGCACACGAGCCGAGGGCATCATTGATGAGAATTTACTTAGCCATGATAAGGTATGACATATAAGCGTTGAGAACCATGAAGCGAGTGGCACCTCGTGGATTGGGCATATTCGATCAGGTTGGTATCGAACCCGTGCCGATCACACGGTGACAGAGACAGAATTAAGTTAGGATAGTTGGAACTCCCAAAGAATAAAGTGAAGTATTTTTTTAAAGAAAGAAAAAGAAAAGAAATTCTTTTAGAATATTCATAAATTGCTATTATGCAATTATTTTAGAATTATTCTTATAAGCTTTATGTTTTACATGCATTTAGAACTACATTATTAAAGTTTCTCCCCCCGCTGTTGAGACTAACTGAGTACAATGGATGGTACTAACATTCTCTTTTGGGAACCTACTTTGGTCTGCGGAACAACGTAGGAACCAGATTTCAGGCGAGCAGGCTACGAGTTAGGACTTCCTTCCTTCCAGTGATATTGGTGAGCTCCACTTTTGTTCGTGGAATACCCTTAGAGTCATTTTCATTTAGCTATTTCTTTATTTATTTAGAGAACTGGCCAGAAAATCTCATGTCTTGAGCAGCGCGTCAGTTTATCAGTAGAGACTTCATAGACAAAGTCTTTGGGTTGAGATTTATATGTTATTTTATAATAATTTAGCAATAATTCAGTTGGTTACTACGAATAAAGTTTTGAAGTTGATTTATTTAAATGTTTAAAATAATCATAAGTATTTGGTTAGAGTATTTCCTTGTTGCATATAAAGTTTGAACTTATAATAGATTTGATAAGCAGAGATGGTTCGCTCGATCATGTTTAGTGATCGAGTGCCGGTCCCGGCTTGTTAGAAAATGGGTCGTGAAAAACTTGGTATCATAGGGGTCTATGAAGCCGTGATAGTAGAGTCTTGTTTATGTGTATGAAGCGCGTCATACTTATAAACAGGAAGCTACAAACAGGAGGGGGACAACCCCGTTTGTTTGCTACACTTGATCGTCAGAGTGCAGAGGCATCTGCAGAAGTTATTATAGGTATACTTTTAGTCTACTCACATAATGCTTATGCCATAATGGATCCAGGCTCAACATTTTCATATGTGACTCCATACTTTGCAATTAACCTCGGTCTAGAACCTGAACAACTTAGTGAGCCATTCCTAGTATCTACTCCAGTTGGCGAGTCAGTGGAAGTTACCAGAGTCTATAGAGGTTTTATAGTTTTAGTCCAAGGTCGCAACACCAAAGCTGATCTCATAGAGTTAGAAATAGTGAATTTTGATGTGATCATGGGTATGGATTAGTTGTCTTCCTGCTATGTCATGTTAGATTGTCATGCCAAGATAGTTAAGTTCCAATTTCCAAATGAAGAAGTCTTAGAATGGAAGGGTAGTTCAGCATCGCTTTTAGGTAAGTTTATTTCTTACCTTAAGGCACTACGAATGATCGGTAAGTGGCGTCTCGCCTATTTGGCTCGCATCATTAATCTAGAATCAGAACCACCAACTCTTCAGTCAGTGCCAGTTGTTAGAAAATTTGCAAAAGTTTTCCCAGATGACCTTCCCGGAATTCCTCCTGAAAGAATCATAGACTTTGGCATTGATCTCATGTCAGGCACTCAGCCCATATCTATACAACCTTATAGGATGGCTCCAACAGAATTTAATGAGTTGAGAGAACAGTTGAAAGACCTTATTGACAAGGGAAATCAGGCTGAGTGTTTCACCGTGGGGTGCCCCGGTCCTGTTTGTCAAGAAGAAAGATGGGTCTCTCAGAATGTGCGTCGACTATCGACAGTTGAATAAAGTTAGAATTAAGAACAAGTACCAACTGCCAAGAATTGATGATTTATTTGATCAACTTCAGGGCGCAAAGTACTCTTCAAAAATATACTTGAGGTCGGGATACCATCCATTGAGAATCAGAAAAGAGGATATATCTAAAACAGCCTTTAGAACTCACTACCGGCACTATGAATTTCTAGTGATGTCCTTCGGGTTAACAAATGCTCCAGCTACATTCATGGACGTCATGAACAGAGTTTTCAAGCCATTCATGGATACCTTTATTATTGTGTTTATAGACGATATTTTGGTGCACTCTAAGAGTAAGGAAGATCATGCAGAACACCTCAGAATAGCCTTGCAGACCTTGAAGAAGAATAAGCTTTATGCCAAGTTTTCAAAATGTGAGTTCTGGTTGCAGTTAGTGGCATTCTTAGGCCACGTGGTATCTAGTGAAGGAATAAAAGTATACCCTCGGAAGACAGAAGCAGTCAAGAACTGGCCTAGGCTGACAACGCCAACCGAAATCAGGAGTTTCTTGGGGTTAGCTGGCTACTATAGAAGGTTTGTAGAGGGTTTTCCTTACTTGCAGCTCCATTAACTAAGTTGACTCAGAAAACAGTCAAGTTCTAATGGTCAGACGCTAGTAAGCAGAGTTTTCAAGAGTTAAATAAGAGGTTGACCACTGCACATGTGTTAACCTTACAGGCTCGGGTGGTTTCACAGTGTATTGTGATGCCTTTAGAGTGGGTCTTGGTTGTATTCTTATGCAAAATGGAAAAGTTATTGCTTATACTTCTAGGAAGTTAAAGAATCATGAAAAGAACTACCCCACACACAACTTGGAGCTTGGAGCAGTAGTGTTTGCATTAGAGATATGACGACATTACCTTTATGGATAGCATTTTGAAGTGTTTACAGACCACAAAAGCCTCCAGTACATTTTCAAGCAAAAAGAACTAAATTTGAGACAGAGAAGGTGGCTCGAGCTATTGAAAGATTATGACATCAATATCTTTTATCACCCGGGAAAAGCTAATGTGGTAGCAGATGCACTTAGTAGGAATTCAATGGGCATTTTGGCCCATATTGCAGAACAAAGGCGATCTTATGTCGAGAAATTCAAAAACTAGCTAATGATGGAATTAGATTGGATGAGACCAAAGAAGGAGATATAATTGCTTATGCCTTAGCGCAATCCTCCCTTGTTGCGCATGTTAAGCCTAAGAAAGACGAAGATCCATACTTAGTGAAATTAAAATAAGGATTCAAGAACAAAGAAACCACCTCCTTTACTGTAGGAAGTGATGGAGTTTTGAAGTTGAATGATCAGTTATATGTGCCTGATGTAGGTGGTCTTAGAAAGGCCATACTAGAGGAAACTCACAGTTCGAGGTACTCTATCCAGCCAGGTGCTACCTAACTGTATCTATATTTGAAAGAGTTGTATTGGTGGAAAGGAATGAAGAAACAAGTAGCAGATCATGTGGCTAAATGCTTAAATTGCCAGCAAGTTAAAGCCGAGCATCAGAGGCCTGGTGGCCTAGCTCAAGACATAGAGATACCACAGTAGAAGTGGGATGATTAATATGGATTTCATAGTAAGTCTACCTCGCACATACCGTAAACATGATTCAATTTGGGTTATTGTAGACAGACTGACAAATTTCATGCCTTTCCTACCGGTAAAGACGACAGATTCTGGAGAGCAGTATGCACAGTTGTACATCAAAGAAATAGTATGATTGCATGGTACTCCAGTTTCATTCATATCGGACAGAGGCCCTCAGTTCACAGCGAATTTTTGGTAGGCATTTTAGAAAAGATTAGGTACCAAGGTCAATTTAAGAACTGATTTTCATCCACAGACCGATGGCCAGGCAGAAAGGACCATTCAGACTCTCGGAGATATGTTGCGTGCATGTGTTATAGATTTTGGAGGTAATTGGGATGATCACTTGCCACTTATAGAATTTGCTTACAATAATAGCTATCAGGCCAGCATTGGTATGGCTCTTTATGAAGCGTTGTATGGGCGGAGATGTAGGTCTCCAGTGGGTTTGTTTGAACCAGCTGAGGTGCCGTTGATTGGTCCAGAGTTAGTTTGTGAGGCCTTGGAGAAAGTTCAGCTAACTATAGAAAGACTTAAAGCGGCTCAGAGTCGTCAAAAGTCTTATTCTGACAAGAGGCATCGTGAGTTAGAGTTCATGGTTGGTGATAAGGTGTTTTTGAAAATTTTACCAATGAAAAGAGTTATGAGGTTTGGTAAGAAAGGGAAACTTAGCCCTAGATTTATCGGAACTTATGAAATTCAGAAAAGAAAGGAAACGTGGCTTATAAGCTAGCGCTACCCATTGAATTGTCCTCTGTTCATCCTGTATTTCATGTGTCAATGCTTAGAAAGTACATTCATGATGAATCGCATAAAATACCTGCTGATACCATAGAAATTAAAGAAGGCTTGATTTATGAAGAGGTACCTATATAAATTCTCGATAGGCAAGTAAGAAAGTTGAGAACAAAAGATATAACATCGGTAAAAGTTTTGTGGAGTAATCATGATTCAAAAGAGGATATATAGGAGGTCAAGGAAGATATGAGAAAGAAATATCCATATTTATTTGAGGAAAAAGGAAAGTGAACCTAAGTTTGGTTTGACATTTATATTTCATTTATTAAATATAAGTTAGCAAGTGTTTCTGTCATTCCTATATTATATTTAGTTGTTGTATTAATTTAGTTCATGCCGTAGTATATTTAATTCATTAAAGTGATTTACTTGTGCTAAAGTTGTTGTGTCTTAGATTCTTGTTAGTTATTGTGGTACCTCCTTGCCGGAGTGTGAGTAATTAATTTATGAGCTGTGAATGGTGCATATGAATGGCCTGTTATGGTATATTTGGTTGTTGTTGGTGTAGTTGTGGTATTTGTGATAGGGATATTTTTTTGGATAGTCCAATTTATAAGGAAAACTCTGCCGAAAGTTTTAAAAATTTAGGGAGTTAGCCAAAATTTTGAGTCTCTTGGAAAGGTGAGTAGTTCTAAGAAAACTTAAGAGATTCAAGTACCTAAGTTATGATTGTGAGCTTAACAATATGACCCTAGCAACATTTGAGGAAAAATTTTTTTAAGGAGGGAAGATTGTAACACTCCCCAAATTTATAAAAGTTTCAAGACACACTAATTATTAAATTAAATTATTATTATTATTTTATTTTTCGTGCCTATAGTGAAATTATATATATATATATATATATAATTAAATATACAATTAGAGAATATTAATTTGTTAATATTACTAATTACTAAGAATAAGTATATTAATTACTAACTAAATTAAAAAGAAAAGAAAAAAATGAGAAGGAAAAATCCTAAAGCCCATAAGGCAAAGCCTTAAACAAAACTAAAGAAAGAAAGAAAAAACATGAAGGCTAAAAAGCCTCAACAGAACAAAAAAGGGCTAAAACGTGCATTCAGCCGAAGGATTAGAAGTCTTACACGATAAATTGAAACAGAACACTACGAATCAGAGGCAGCGACTCAGTCAACGAAAAAAATCTAGGGTTCTTTACAAATTTCAATTATGTTAAGTAGTAATAGGTAAGACTTGAATTGTTAATTCCCTTCTTTCTTTGTATCAACAGTAAAGTTTCGTGTTTAGGTGCAAAACTTTAAAATTAATAAAAATACACTGGTTGTTGTAGAAACGATTGTTTGACGGGTGTCAATTGGATTGGGGCCTACGTATTGGCTCGAGAAATTTTGAGGTGAGTTTATATAATCCCTTTACTAAAGTGGCACGCATACAAGATATTTGATAAATTGATTAAAAAAATTTATATTTACTTAACTGTAGTGCGTAAATACCTATTAGCTTAGAATTATTTTAGTGCTTAAATTGTATACGACAAAAGATTCTACAATACATAGTTACTCCAATGAACATGCATGTCCTATAGAAAAATACCATGTCTTTGGCGTATTTTCTTGTAATGCAGAACTCATGAATGAATGCAATTGAGTGGCAGTACTTCTTGCAACATCTATCAACAAATTAATATAAATATTGCAAAAATCCGAAATTCCCAAAAGTTTGTACTTTGATTCATTATTTGAAGGTGTAGAACTATTACATTGCTGTGTGCGTGTTGTGGAGACTATAAAATTTCATATTTTGTGCAATTTTTATAGGCCATTTTCATATGGAAAAAAAAAATCATGAAGAAGCAAGAATCTTTAGAAATACTTTTGAATGTTTATTTCATTCTTATGCCATACTATACGTTTAAGAATTCCAGAATGAGTATGTTTGAAAGATTTAGACTTGAAAAGTCACAAGAAGAAGTTTTAGAAAGAAAAAGATTTTTGGGAGTATCCTTATTCTGAGAAGGGGTCATCGTCCAGGCCAAGGGGCCTGACCAAGGCATTGACTTCCTGAAACTACTTGTGCCAAAGTAGGGAGCACACGAGCGAGGGCCTCGTTGCTGTGAATTTACTTAGTCATGCTGAGGTATGATATATGAGCGCTGAGAATCATTAAGCGAGTGGCACCTCATGAATTGGGCCTATTCGATCAGGTTGGGATCGAACTCGTGCCGATCACACAATGACTAAGACATAATTAAGTCAGAATAGTTGGAACTCCAAAAGTATAAAGTGAAGTACTTTTTTTAAAGAAAGAAAAAGAAAAGAAATTCTTTTAGAATATTCATAAATTACTATTATACAATTATTTAGAATTATTCTTATAAGCTTTATGTTTTACATGCATTTAGAACATTTGTTCATAATGTATATATTATTAAAGTTTCTCCCCCTCTTGTTGAGACTCACTGAGTACAATGGATGGTACTGACGTTCTCTTTTGGGAATCTACGTTGGTGTGCGGTACAACATAGTAACCGAATTTGCAGGTGAGCATGCAACGAGTTAGGACTTCCTTCCCTTCCAGTTATATTGGTGAGCTCCGCTTTTGTTCGTGGAGTACCTTTAGAGCCATTCTCATTTAGCTATTTCTTTGTTTATTTGGTGAACTGGCCAAGAAATCTCATGTCCTGAGCAGCGCGTCAGTTTATCAGTAGAGGCTTCATAGATATAGTCACTGGGTTGAGATTTGTATGTTATTTTATAATAACTCAGCAATAATATAGTTGGTTACTACGAATAAAGCTTTGAAGTTGATTTATTTAAATGTTTAAAATAATCAAAAGTATTTGGTTAGAGTATTTCCTTGTTGCATATAAAGTTTGGAGTCATAATAGATTTGATAGCAGAGATGGTTCACTCAGTCATGTTTAGTGATCAAGTGTCGGTCCCGGCTTGTTCAGAAAATTGGTCATGACAAGTTTCCTTCATTTCCATCAATCTACATTGAATTCCTAAGCTTAAATTATGAAATTTAGGTTTGAGGGAAATTGGTAGATTTAGGGCTTTTTAAATTTTTCTTGATTTAGACCTCGTTTTTGGGTCGAATTTGAAAATAAAATATATATTTGGGCTCGTGGGAAAATGTGTGATATGAATTTGGTATGAACCTCGTGTTTTGACCAAGCGAGCCCGGGATCAATTTTTTGAATGTTGGGAAGAAAGCTTGAAAATCTATATATAGACATTGGGTTTGATATATTTAGCATATATTTATACTATGAAATCATTATTGTATAGATTTGGTTGAGTTGGAGCCGAATTCGAGAGGGAAAGCGGTTGTTACGGATTGAATTGGTCGTGGAAGTTCGAGGTAGTGTTTGGTCTAACCTTAGCTTGAGGGAATAGGAGTTGAGTCTTGTATTCTACTTGCTAATTATAGAGTACGGTGTATAATGGTGACGAGTATCTATATATTGATGTCTAGCATGACCGTGAGTCATTATATTGTGATTATCGTGACTTTGTTGTAATTCCATGCTTACTTGACGCTTTCTATATGTAGTAAAGAACATGTGAAAGACATTATGATCATTTAACTTCGAGGAGCACTGGCTCGGTTTGTGATACAAATTGAAAAGGTATATAAGATCATGGAATTCTTCGAAGCGTTGGCTCAAGTGGTAAAGTGAAATATGAAGTAAGAAATGAAAGAAAGATAATGAGTTATTTGTTTATTCCTTTCCCGGGATGTTGTGTTGTTTGGTTGATTTTCTCCCTTGCCGGGATATTGAAATTGTTGCTATTGTTCCCTTGTCGGGATTTAACTGTTTAATGTCACGACCCCAAACCAGTCGTGATGGCGCCCAGCACATTGCTAGGCAAGCCCGACCAATCACACTCACGTTCTGAGCTAGAAGCTCACATCCTTAATTCACAAATCATTAATAACGAAGAAAAATCCAAAATTTTAGCAGTTATATAGAAAACATCCCAACAACAAGTACATAACAATCTCCTACAGATCTTGGGGTCACAAGTCAAGAGCTTGTACCAGAATAGCGTAATAATACTAAAATATATCATAATCTGAATACGCGGAAATATGAAAATATAGAAAATAATGGAGGAGTCGGGTCCTGGGGACGCTAGGCAGCTACCTCGAGAAGCTCCGGAAAATACTCTCAAGAACAGCAGAAAGATCAACTCTGCCCTGAGGTACCTGGATGTGCACACAGGTTGCGGGGAGTAAAGTGAGTACTTCCAACTCAGTGGTAATAGACATGTATAATGATATGGAAGGCAAGAAATTCCAATATACAACACAGTGAAGCTACAACAGTGTTTCTATCCTTTTTAACAGTGTAAATCTCAATAAGCAGTAACAGGAAGAGGGATAAGTGTAAATGCATGAATGCAATGCAAGGATGCAGATGAACGCTACGGCGCATAGCCCGATCTATTTGGGTACCTGCGCTCACTGTGGGGGTTCAGACTCCGGAGGGGCTCCTACATCCCAAGCGCAATATCATAGTAACATACGCCCGGCGCGCAACCCGATCCACTATCAATCCAGCTACATGCATGCAAGCCTCACAGGCATAAATAATTTACCGTTTTTAGTTTCGTTTATCAGTAATTATAGAATTAGGTGTTCAAAACCTCAGAATTTACCCATCATATTTGAACAGTGTTCTAGATCATGACTGATATCACGAAAACATACTATAATTCATAGAAATAGTGATAACGATCCTCGCGGGATCTAAATAACCGGCAGTAGCCCAAATATATCCATAACCATCAAAGTAGGAGGTTTATCGGCTCATTTATAGCCAACAACACATTACAATGCCAATCAATCAGACAAGCCATAGTCTCCAATCACAATCGACCCCGCCCATAGAGTATGTGTCTCGCCTCAGTACAGCGTCACAGTGTCATATACCTTCCCCTCTAGAATCAACCTCTGCGGGTGCCAAATCTGATCAAAACCAATAGGAATACATCAAAATAGGCTAATGGAACATAACCCAATCGAAATAACTCGAAATACACCCAAAAATACGAAGTTGGCAAAACCCGAGCCCCGGGCCGACTTCTCGAAAAATTACGATATTCAAATTTTCGGAATCATCGTCTCACCACGAGTCCATACATATGAAGTTTATCAAAATCGAAGTCCAATAGCCCCTTCAAATTCCAAATTTTCAATACCAAGGACCAAGCCATAATTTCTCCAATTTCCACCCAATTTTCAGAGATTTAGATGATGATTCTTCAATAAAATTATGTAATTAGCTCATAAAACTTACCTCAAGTCGAAACCTAGGTGAAATCCTCTTACTCCCTCGTCCAATAGCTCCAAAATGTGCTCAACAATGGTGGAAAATGGTATTTGCTCGCGGATGATATGTTATAAAACCCTTATGTCCGCCCAGACATTTCCTCTATCTGATTGCATCAACTCACATGCGATCGTATTGAACAACTTTTCCAGGCCTCCAAAATGGCCTATGCGATCGCAACCCCTACTACGTGATCGCATTTCTTCGGAGTCCAACACTACGCGATCGCATGACTTACCCTGCGATCGTAATGCACAAATGTTCCCCCATCAAGAACCCAGGTTCATTACACTATGCGATCGCATAAGACTTCCTACTATCGCATAAGACTTCCTGTGATTGCAGAGAACAACTTCCTCCACCTATGTGATCGCATACCCCTGACCAAAATTGCATTGAACAATTTTCAAAGCCTCCCCAAACCTTCTATGCAATCGCAATAGCACTCCTGCGATCGCATTGAACAGCAAAATCTGATCTCCTAGCCAACCAAAAATGATCCGTTTGAACCTCCGAAATCACCCTGAGGCCCCGGGGACCCCAACCAAAAATACCAACCTACTCTAAAAAATCATACGAACTTTTCCAATCATAAAAACATGACCCTAAACACAAAAATTATCAAATCATGATGGATTCAAGCCTAAGTTTCAACTATAACTTTTGAAACTAACATTCGATCAAAAACTCAACCAAACGACGTCCAGTTGACCTGAAAATTTGCAGACATATCCAAAATCACCTAACGAAGCTAAATCTACTCTCGGAATTCTATTCCGACCCCCAGATCAAAATCTTACCTATTAACCGAATTTCGCCAAAATTCCAACTTAGCCAATTCAAGCCTAATTCTATAATGGACCTCCAAATTGAGTTTCGTTTTCACTCCCAAGTCATAATTCACCACCCGAAACTAGAAGATTCACCATGAATTCATTCCGAGCCCTATAACTCATGAGTCAACATCCGGTTGACTTTTCCAAACTAGTCTTCTCTTAAAGAGACTAATTATTCTCAATTCCAACCAAACTCTGTCCGAATCACTTCAAACTCTCCAAACACATATAATGAACATATAAAAGCATAAAACAGAGGAAATGGGGTGATAACTCACATGACGATGAGCTGGGTCGTCACATTTAATTGTATTCCCTTGCCGGGATTCCTATTATTATTTGTTTACTTCCTTGTCCCTTATTCGTGATTGTTGTTCGGGTGAGGAAGAGTGATAAAGCACGAAGGGTGATACCGCATACTATTTGATATTGTTAGAAAAGAGTGTAAAACACAAACGGTGATGTCGTATCGTACGACGTACCATTCCGTACTAATATTCATTGAGTATACATATTATGAGAAAAGAAAGTAAAAGTACGAAGGGTGATATCGTGTACATGATTCAATTGTATGATTGATTTGGTGAGGATGAGAGTAAAAGCACAAAGGATGATGTCGTATAAGTTTGTGTTTTCTGATTCTTATTGAGAGTCAGGTTTCGCTCTTTCATTTCTTATTGAGATTTCTTATTTGTAACCACTATCTCCCCACAGCATGTTCCCCTTCCTTTATTGACTGTTTACTTCTCATTTTTTCTTTCCGTTGTGTGTATATTTAAAATGCACAAGTTTATCTGTTAGTCTAGTCCTAGCCTCGTCACTACTTCGTCGAGGTTAGGCTAGGCACTTACCAGCACATGGAGTCAGTTGTGCTGATGCTACACTTTGTGCTATTTTTCACCGATCTATGCTTTGGACAGCAACAACAGTAGTGTGGGAGCAGGCCTTCAGTCCATTCGAGACACCGAGATAGCGTTGCAGGCGTCTGCGGGCATGTCGTCTCCTCTATTCTTACTTTAGACTGTCATCTCCTTGTATTCGAGATAAACAATCTATGTTTCTTTCAGACTTTGTATTTAGTATTAGTTCTTATATGTTCGTGAGTGTGTGACTCCAGTTCTTAGGTTGAGATTAATGTTGGAATTTTGTATTTTATTCAGCTAATTAAATTTAAGATTTTCGCTTATGATTTTAATTCCATTGATTCTATTTTTAATGATGTTAAATTGCTAAAAGGAACATGTATTTAATGAAAATTAATTAAGTTTGGCTTGCCTAGCTCCTATTGGAAGGCGCCATCACAATCCCAGAGGGTGGAAAATCCAGATCGTGACAAATACATATTAATGGGTAGCATCAGTCATTTTTTTATTGAAATAATTTTAATAGGTTTCATGGTTGAAACCAATCATAATGAAAAGAACAAAACTAGAGACTATGGGGTCGTTTGGTTGGGAAACAAGATATCCCATGATTAATTATCCTGGGATTGTTATCAATCCACCTTCCCATAGAAAAAAAATTAATACTACAATCTCATATTTAGTTATATCGTAATTTTATCCCAATCAATATGGAATAAATTCATCTCAAATTTAATCTCAAAATTGATTATCTCATATACCTTGTACTACTTAAGTATATGTTTAATTATAGGCACCCACGTTGTACAAAAAGTTTTAAAAAATAGAAAACAAATTAAACTAAAATGAATTAATGTCGCAACGTCATTACATAAAGTATATTTAATCAAGTGACAAAACACCAGAGGAGCCAACCCATAATCTTGATGATCGAGCTAGATGTTGTGGAATCAGGAGACATGTCAAAAGAAAGGTTATATTAAAAAATTAAACAAACCAAAAGACATAGTTCCAATAGTTGAAGAAAGATATATCACTCCCATAACATTTTTGCTCTTCTCTTTATAAGTTTATTTAAACTTGTTGGTAGTGTAAGAGCAGCACGAGTAGCTAAGAGAGTAAAAAGAAGCACTATATTTAGCTTATTTCTTGAAGCTAACACATATATATTTATATTTCATTTGGTTTATTACTAATATGAGACATTCATCAATCCTCTACTCCCTTTCTATTGCCCTAGTTTTGATTTTCCATTTGTTGTTTCTTGCTCGTGCTAACCAAGTTGTCACTAATGATCTGATTGTTGATTCCTCTGGTGATTCAATGAAAGTGGTAACTCTCTCTCTCTCTTTCTCCCCCCACCCCCTCCCCTCCCCCTCTATATATATATATATATATATATATATATATATACACCATGAGGTTATTGTGTATGTATTCAGAGGCGGACCTAGAGTGTTGTAAGTTAGTTCAATCGAACTCGTGATTATTGTTAGTATAGACCATATATATGTGTGTATACTGATAAAAACCCCGGTTTGACTATTAAGTTTTGATGAAGTCGTGTTTTTGAAATACTCATAATTTTGAATTATAATTTTAAATTATAGATATGTCTCTATATATAAGCTTGGTTTCTTGTTTTTTGTGGAATGTTTAATTATTGGAGGATTGATGCAGGAAAAAAGTGGATGTGGGAAAGAGAAAGCTGATTGCAAACAAAGGAATGATAATGGAGAAAGAGAAGAGAGTATGTTTGAGAATGAAGACTATATCTATACACAGTCTACTCTTCCTTAGGTGAATCTTCTCTTTTACTTTTCTTCCTTCCTTTTTTTAGTTTTTTCTTCACTTTGTAACATAGATTTTGATCAATTCATCAAATGATCAATTGAACAGGATATTGCTACTTTTGATCATTAATAATATTGTATAATTATGTTTTTGTAATCTTTTCGCATTCACAACAACAATAACAATGCAGTAAAATCTCACTAGTGAGGACATTCTACATTCACAACAATTACAAACACATGACTAATAGCATGTACAACTTAGTTATTATGCCTATTGCCTTGACAGGGCTTTTTTCTTGGACCTTTTATTCTTGGTATTATTGTAGAGCACCAGTTAAGAAGGTGGAGTTCTTTTACTTTCTAAAAATGTAATTTTCTTTTTTTTTTGGTGGATCACGAGTTGGATGACTAATAAGGGAGTTTCTACCTTCTAAAAATGGAGTGTTCACTGCAGGCTATTGACGTTGCTTAGGGTAAATAGGTCAAGCCTTTGACCAGAGTGTCAAGTAAACTGATTGGGTCAAAATTTGAATAGGTTAAAATGAGTAGAGTTAATGATTGGCCCATGAACCTGAACGGAACGAACTAAGCCGATGAATGAGGTTATGATCCAACCCACGATAGGCTTGAGCAAAATATTAACAACAACAGACCAGGTGTTACGAAGAGTAGTGTATATACAATCTTATTCGTACTTTATGATGGTAAAGATGTTATTTTAAATAGACCCTCGTCTCAGGAAAGCAAATACAAAATATATCTAAAAAAATACAATAATAGATAAACCACAGAAAGAAACAGAAACACAAAACAATAAAGAACAACAAGATAACAAGATAATTGAAGATACAAAATAAAGCCTCTTTGGCCAACCTGTTTTTGGGCCAAAACTGCTCTTTTTCGGCCGAAAGTACTTTATTGAGGTGTTTGGCCTAGTTTTTGGAAGGAAAAAAAATATTTTTGAGGAGAAGCGGTTTGAGAAGCATCAAAAGCAGCTTCTCTCCAAAAGCACTTTTTTGAGAAACACTTTTGAGAAAAATACATATAAAAGCAGTTTTCAAAAGCTTGACCAAACACTAATTACTGCTCAAAAGTATATTTCAAATAATTAGTCAAACACAAACTGCTTCTCACATTTAAAATACTTTTGAAAAAATTATTTTTCAAAATAAACTAATTTTAGAAGTTTGGCCAAACAGACTATAAGAAAGTACGAGAGTGCTATACATACTACATTAATAAAATGAGAAACCTCTTAAAATTCATTCGACATAGTTTGCTTATTGATTAATTTGGATTACATTTATAGTTTAAAATGACCCAAACTTTAATTAGGTTAATTTGAGTTTTGTCTAGATTGACAATCCAATCCGTCCAACTTTTGACGCACTAGACAAATTGCACCTATACGAGCGAAATTTTGACACCTCTAATCTATAAATGGGGGGATAAAGCCCTCTTCTTAAGCCAAATAGCAATATAAAAATCACATGGCATAATTAGTTACTAATTAGCTTTTTAATTAATAATTAGTTATTAATTATTATATTTGAATTTATAATCTCTAAAGATGAAAACAAAATAAAAACTACCATATATATATATATATATATATATATATATATATATATATATATATATATATATATATATATATATATATATATATATATATTGTTTACTTTATTTTAATTAATAAATATAGAGGTCACATAATCTATATAATTTATATCTATATTTATTAAAAGGAGATGATAAAGCCATCTCCTTAAGCCAAGTGACAACATAAAAAAAGCCACATGGCATAATCAGTTACTAATCAAAATTTTTAGTTAATAATTAGTTATTAGTTATTTAGTTATTATATTTGAATTTAATTATCTATAAAATCAAAAAAAATAGTATATATATATATATATATATATATATATATATATATATATATATATATATATATATATATATATATATATATATATATATATATATATATATATATATATATATACATACATACATTTAATTGGTTACTTTATTTTAATTAATAAACATAGATGTCACATAATTAGTTATAATAAAAAAATAAAATATATAAATATATAAAAATTAACTACACATTTAAATTGGGTGGAAGTAGTTTCAAGTTGGAGTTTTTAATTTTTTTTTAAATCAAAAATCAAAAAATGTTATATTGAAAATATGAAGAAAAAAAAAGAGAAGAAAAACTACCTCATTCAAATCGGGGAGTGATTTCAAGTTGGAGTATTAAAATTATTTTAAACTAAAAAATAAAATTAAAAAAATAATAATTACTAATTCATATTGGGGAATAGTTTCAAGTTTGAGTTTTAAAATTATTTTAAAATAAAAAAACGAAAATAAAGAAATAAAAAATTTCAGAGAAAAATATTAAATAAAGCAATATGCTAATAAAAATTTCTAATAACAATGTAATAATGCTAAATATTGGATGATATAATAAAGAAAAATACATAATAAAAAAGTTATTCGTGCTGCCTGTATAAGTCCCGTTAGTTTAACAGAGATTTTATTTATTAAAATTTAGATAAAATTATTAAGAACAACATAATAAAATAAAATTAAAATATATTTCAAAAGTAGTAAATTATATATCTTCCCATATATTACAAAAAGAAAGTGAATACTAAACATTGGCTATATAATAAAGAAAAATATGGAACAAAAAAATTATTCACTAACTATATAAGTACCTTTGATTTGATAGAGATTTTATTATTGGGTGTATCATAATGACAAACAAGATGACAATTGAATTTTATTAAAGCAATACGATCTAATAGAATCAAACAAGCCCGATCATAATTTAATTAATATTTTTTTAATATTAATCGCGCATCGCGCGGATACGACTACTAGTTGTCGTATAATAATGGTAAAATTCCGATAATTTGCTACCCTTAAGTGTTGGTTGTCACCATCGAATCATTCAAGTAAATTGCACACTTTGACCATATATTGCACTAAAATACTACTCCATATGTACAATTTTCATGTAGTTTGAAGAATTCATTTAACTTATCAAACTTAGAATCTAAGCGTAGTATTTCTCCAACTCCCCTTCATTTCCGTCTCTCGAATTATCCAAGTTCATACTTGGATCGGAAATACTTGTCATGGTTAAAAATCACTGGATGAGATTTAATTAAATAAAAGAAAGCCCTAACCATAGTTATAGTATTTAATTCCTTCTTTTATTCATTACCAAATCATAAAAGGAAGAATTTATTATGAAAAGAAAAAGAGGGAATGTCATGAGGGATAAGTGTTGGACTTCCAAATATCCAGAACAAAGAAGAAATGCAATGTTTCTTTCACTATTTTTCATTATGTAATCTAAAATCGTTAGTGCGTGAAAATGAAAATATTCCGAATATATCAATATATTTGGTTATAAATTTGAAGCTCATATAAAAATTGGTGATGAGCACAAAACACCGTGAAGAGATGGGGAACGGACTCTATACGGGCAACTCAAACGAGTCAATACACTGATATCTTCACTTTACAGATAGGGTTTGTGTGAAGATGTCAACCTTTTGAGTGAAATTGTTAATTGTTTTTAATGTTATCTAGCACATGGTACAGCTCAAGCACTTCATCCAAAGTATGTTTTGTCCGACAATGATAAATAATAAAAAATGAGTTTAAAGGACAGAAGTTTAGAGGATCCACCATGTTGGTGGATGAAAGAGGAAACAGGAAAGAATTAGATTCTAGAGACACATGCCATAAGATACTACAGAAGATTAAAAATGAAGCAACACAGGAAAACTCTCAGCTTTTAGTAATACAATACAAAGTGCATATGGCAATAATCTCCCTGTAGTTTCGAGGTAGTCGCCTCCCACTGTTTGTAACTTTTAAATAAGTTGAAATTGTATACATACTCCAACAAGTCTTCCTAACATATGCTCCTTAATTGAAGTATACTAATGAGATAATGTCTTCCAACATTGTATTTTTTCGATGTTCTTGCAATTGAAACTAAATAGTACAAATGATATACTAATACAAATACAAAGAACCAATACAAAGTACGGTTAGCTCAATGCCATCTTTGATCCCTAGAGCACTTTTATGACATTGCTTCTCACGTTGTATTATACACAAATTTAAGGGAATCGAACTCCACGAATAAGGTTGAAGGTAGATAAGGCTAACATTAGTTACATTTATCTCCTAGATTTTGTATACCTATACACTAAGGCAATAGAAGGTCAAAATGGGTATTATACGACATGAATTATAATTATTCTTCCTCGGTCTGCTTCACAGGAGTGCTCGCTAGTGGAGATGGGCAAATACAACAATTGTTAGGCCAACAAAATTAGAAAGTTAACCTCCACATTGGAAGCCTTACCATATTATGCATCTTAATGCTGAATGACAACTGGCAATTCTTGGCCATGGGCGTGCTCTATAAATACTCAACGATCCGTTAAGTCTCCTGCACGTTATTTCTGCTTTTTCCAGGATTGCTGGAATAGCAGTTCCCATATATGATCTCCCAGGGTAACCTGTGAAGTACAATGGCCAACTGTAACACGATTCCAATTTAATCAAGTTAGAGTAAGCATAAACATTATTTGCACTTTACATGTAGAGCAGAGATGTCTTTTAATTTGTATTTTATGTTCCTGTTTCGCTTAAAACTGCAGAGATGATCATAGAATGATCTGTTCACAGGACTATCTATTTTTTCCTTGGATCCCAACCCTCTCAGACCAAACAATCCAACAAAAGATTGTTAAGAGAAATCATATATACCAAATATTAAATATGGAAATTACAAATCCACATTGAAATAAATGAAATTTGTGCCTCGACAACCTCAGATACTCTTTTCTTTTTTGCTAATCTATTGTATGTATATCCAATAACCGAGGATTGGAAAGAAGTTCTATCATATTAAACAAAAGAATGTAAGAAAGTTGTGTGCTAATTGAACAGCGAAACGTTCAACCAAAAAGGAAAAATTTTAAGATCCAAAAGAGAAATCTATCATGTGCTACTAGACAACTTTTGGAACACATAGGGAAAAGGATGAAGCTCCTTCCGTCATGAAAAATTCTGACAATCATTAAATTCATCCATATTATGCTCTAGAAAAAATCTATTAAGTGTTGGCCCAGGGGTTTCACATCTCTATATTATACTCTAGGAAAAAACCAAACTTCTTTGGAATTTTAATAAAAAATATGAATAGTGATTGCGGCTATTCTTGTTTTGCAGGATTGATTTATCAAAGGATGCTTATTGATTAATTGAGCAATTAAAGGAAGATCCAGACTTCGGAAAATTAGGATCTGAATAAGGAAAGGAGTACCAAGATTACGGAAGAGATCTAGGAAGAATCTTTCTTCAAACTTTCCTTTTATTGAAATGCTCTTTCTGCAATTTTGCTATTTGAACCCTACTTTTGTTTGCACACTTGTACATGTACTTAACCCAAAAGGGATATACAATAGAAGCTTTTTTTAGGTTTAATCAAAAAGCCTTACACATGTTTAGATGAAGCCCATGAAAAAGAATTTTTACAGTAATTTGTTTCTATCCTTCATGAGTCAACTCTTTTACTTTCCACCTGGAGGGGTAAGTTATCTATCAAAATCTGGAACTGCAAAGCCATACATCTGATTAATTGCGTGAAGACCCAACAACAACAACCCAGTATAATCCCACTTAGTGGGGTCTGGGGAGGGTAGTGTGTACGCATACCTTACCCCTACCCTGGGGTAGAGAGGCTATTTTCAAATAGACCCCGGGCATCCTTCCCTCCAAGAACTTCTCACCTTGCTCTTGGGGATACTCGAACTCACAACATCTCTGTTGGAAGTGGGGGTTGCTTACCATCAAAGCAACCCCTCTTGCGTGAAGACCCAAGTTCTATTGATTTTCAAGTTTTAATATGGATGGGTTTCTCCCTATATCAAAATGTCGTACTGACTCTACCATTATATGAAGCATCTGAAGCTTAACTTTAATCATCCTTGAAATTATTAGTAGCCAATACCGACTCTAGTACAAAAATGTAAATAGCCTGAAAAATCTTCTTACTTTTTTTACTTGTGATATATAGGTAGAAACCCATCTAGAAACTTTTCATGTAATGTAAGTCGCTAAAGGCTTCATAAAATTTAAGAGTTTTTCCGCCCCTATGTCAGTCCTAAATTAGAGAAGAGTTGCTCACCATTTGTTTAAGCAGTTCCAGTGATCAATTTCTCTCTTTCATCCAATTTCTTAACTTTCAGAAGGCCAAAGAGGACTTGAAAGCCAAAGAATGCACAGACAGCGTATGCTATAATAGAAGGCATCTGAAAAATGAAGATGTGTGCAAGTTACACATCAGTATGGCAAGAGAAAAACTTAAAATATACAAGTGAAGATGCAATACTTACACGGATGGAATTGAGATACAACATTGTAGCTAGGTTAACCAAGCTTCCAGCTGCAACTGCCTGTTGAGATGAATACACAAATATATGAGATAAAGACCCGAGTGATTAAGAAGTGAAACAATGAGAAGGCAGAAAGTGCAACAAACTTATGTACTTATAGATATTATTTCCACAATAAGTGAACCCCCCCCCCCCCCCGGGCCAAAACCCCAAAAAAACCAGTAAATGGCCCAAAAGGCAGGGTCTAAGAGGGTAAACCCATAGTAAAACTCAGAGAAAGCTCCATTCCACAGCATTACTTCATCTTGATATAGAAGACTAACACAACAAACATGTTGTACCTTTCTTGATTAAAAGAGCACATCAAATTTCACAAGAAAATTAATTTGAAAACTGTACCAGAGTGTATGACAACTTACACTTCCAATTGTTTTCTGGACAGCTGCAACACGTTGGAAAGCCCTTTCAGATTCTAAAGCTCTAACCCGAAGCTTAAGATCGCCTTGTTCCTGTAAGGATATCAGGATAATTTATAAATGGATAAAACACTAGACTGAAAAAATATGGATCTGTGATCAAATTTTAATTTAATGCTAAAATACTGCATGATATCTACCAATCGCTGGATGATTTCAGCAAGTCTCTCAACTCTATCAGCCTGCCTGAACAAGTTGTAAAATACACGAGATTGTCTATCACATCTGTTCCTGAAGTCCTGGAAGTCAGAAAGATAAATTATTAAAACTTAAGCACAATATGAAAAACAAAACTTGCTTATAGTTTCGAACTTTTATTAGGTTTACCTTTAGCACAACTTCAACACCAGCTTCACGAAACCTAAGCAACTCTAAAGCATAGCTATAGCAGCGTAAAATTTTATGTTAGAAAAGGAGAGAAAAATTACAAAACGAAAATGAAAGAAAAAAAAGAAGTTCTGTATCGTGCTGTTCTCACGGTTTGGCAATCTCAGTGATATCAAATCGTGGATCAAGACCCTTTCCGATGCCATCCAGAACTGATAATAATAACAGTTTCTGTTATAAGAAGTTGAACGCCATAAGCAGTACAATTATAAGGAACGGTAAGCTGGGACTGAAATACCTGAAAATGCTCTAACCACAAAAGTGAATGTGGCAGGAAACCGGAATGGCTGATCTGCTGCAATGCTTAATAGATCTTCACCTGTTTGTGAATAAAAAGTATGAAAGGCTATGAGCAAAGTGAATAGCTAACTAGCATCTGAATATATCTTCTAATTTTACTTGTTCCTTCTCTTTGCCTTTTACCTCTTATGGCCCGGGAGAGTTGGGGTTGGGAAAGTGTGGGGACCAAGCAGTAAAAACATGTTGGTTTTTTTCATTCCCCTGAAAATCCCCCAGAACGCACCGAAGTAAAGAGGGCAAAGGAATAGAACAAGCTACCACAAAAAAGTTTGATACTTAGACCAGACAAGGAAGATACGACAACTGAATTACCAATTGCAGCCAACCGTTGCTTCTTTTTCTCCATTTGTTCCTCCTTGCTTAATGGCTTTTTGAACCCAAGTTCTGCTTGTGCCATTTCTCTCTCCTTTCTTTGTGCTGCAAGGCGCTCTTCAAAGCTGCGAAATTTAAACTGTTAAGCTTCAATCAATTTAAACACTTACAGGAGGAGTTATTATTCATCAAGGTCTAAAATAGCTCAGAATCAATGTAGCTTAGGATTTGGTCACAGTTAGCCATGAAATGAGAGTCAAAATGAAATTTTTGCAGTAAAGGGCCTGAAATTCGACACACTTTAGCTGATTGGAGGGAAACAGAAAGATAATAGAAGAACTGAGGGGATAAAGGGGAAAGGATTTACTGCATGTCAAGTTCGGTCCAACAACAACCCAGTATAATCCAACTTAGTGGGGTCTGGGGAGGGTAGTGTATAAGCAGACCTTACCCCTACCCTTGGGTAGAGAGGCTATTTCCAAATAGACCCCCGGCATCCTTCCCTCGAAGAACTTCCCACCTTGCTCTTAGGGAGACTAGAACTCACAACCTCTCGGTTGGAAGTGGGGGTTGCTTACCATCAAATCAACCCCTCTTGTCAATCATGTGAATGATGATGCACATTACAGAGCACATTGTAAATAGAAAGTCTAAAATAACTCAATCAATGTAGCTTAGGTTTTGGTCACAGTTAGCCATGAAATGAGAGTCAAATTGACACTTTTTGCAGTCAAGGACCTCAACTTTAACATACTTTAGCTGAATGGAGGGCAACAGAATGATAATAGAAGAAACGGGAAAAAAAAAAAATCATTTACTACATGTCAAGTTCGTTCCAAATGTTGTAAAAATCAAGTGAATAGAGAACTCTGAAGAAGCCAGTACATATGCGGAAAAGACAGATTCACTTTAGCTGGTATTTCTTGTGTAAAGGAGCAGGAGTGGATGTTAGCCACCTGCCCATCCACTGCAAAATGACTACGAGGTAGTGGAATCTCTTCCAACAGGTTGTTCAAAGGTAGGTTAGAAATGCCCACAACTGTTAAGGAGCTTCTCAAGTTGAAAATTGAGAGGCAGAAAGGATCAAAGAAAACGAACATGGAATATAAACCACAAGCCGCGATGTGGAGTATATAGTGCAAAAGAAACCGATGGGCTTTCCAAAGATCGGAGAAGGCCTTTTCGTCAAGCTATATTCCGTTTGCACTTTGTTGCAGCATATAAGAGATTCCTATTTGTATAAATACAGGTTGGCACTTTGTAGGAGGGAATGCTTGCCCTATAGTTGATCGGTGTATACCTCTAGTATACAGGCTTCATCATTTTGTTGATAAAATCTTATTACTTGTCAAAAATAGAACGATCCATCTCTCATAACCTACCTGTTGGAAATTTTATCGAAGATGGACCAATTTTTTTACCCGAAGAAGGAAAGTTCCTCCAGGTATATCTATTAGTCACATCTTGAACACAAACATTTAGGGGGGCTGACAAGTTGATGTACAACACATAATCCAAGATAATAACAACAACCCAGTATAATCCCACTTAGTGGGGTTTGGGGAGGGTAGTGTGTACGCAGACCTTACCCCTACCCTTGGGTAGAGAGACTGTTTCCAAAATAGACCCCCGGCATCCTTCCCTCCAAGAACTTCCCACCTTGCTCTTGGGGAGACTCGAACTCACAACCTCTCAATTGGAAGTGGGGGTTGCTTACCATCAGAGATAATAACTGATTAAGAAAAAGAGATAAAGGTAAAGAGAGGAAAAAGAAAAAGGAAAAAATCCCTTTGCCGAAACAAACACTTCTCATGGATTCTAATTCACCAGTTTGCAAACACACTTTTCACTTCAGTAATGTATACGAGAGCACAGCCTACACAAATATTCACACACCCCAAACCACATCATGGACATCTGCCCACAATCTCAGGGGTTACTATAAAGGACGAACTGATTAGTAATTTAAATTCTGCCGACAATGGGATTAATTTTGGCAGTCTCAACATTCAATTTCACTTTTAACAAAATTAAAGTTGACAGATATGATGCGGGCAAGTACCTATTAAGGAAAAACTGTGCAGTTCGTCTGACAGCAGTCATGTCACCAGTAGGCACCAGAACACCCATTTGAATCGCTGCTTGCACGACCTGCATTTCAAAGTGATCATTAGCCAAGCATTTATGTGGGTAGGTAGAACAGTGACAGAACAATAAAAGAAAGAAATAGCAAGCCTAGGAACTTTAAGTGTGATCACCTTATCTGGATCTTTCTCATAAACTCCATAGAATGTTTCCAGCAATCCTTCTCTAATATTAGGACTTATGCTGCAGCATGCTAGAGTAAGTGAGAACTGACAAGTTTTAGGGTGGAGAACTTCAGAGTTATTTATATTTCTCAGATGAAAAGATTCAACTATATACCTTCCCATCATTCCAAAATCATAAAAGATCAGCCTTCCGCCATTGACATCATCCACAGCTATATTTCCAGGATGCTGCATGAAAATTAAATAAACACCAACTTTCTTTGAGAAACCTTCATTTCGACACTTCACAGGTATGAGAATAAGGGTAAGGTAAGTAGTAAGATGAAAACAATGTTCAACTTAGAAATGAGTAAATACATCAACGTCTTAAAATATTGTTGAAGTGTGTGACCATCCCATCTAAAAGCTTAAGTAGTATGATAAAGCACATGTTTGATTGCTTAATTATGTCTTCAACATGCCCCCTCCCGTACAGGCTTGATTCTCTTTCATAAGTCAAGTACGTGAAAATTCCTTATAATAATGAATGGCAGTGAGATTCGAAACCAAGACCTCTACCTGTGTTGAGTTGTATCCCACATCGGTGGATTATGGGTATCTTTGTCTCCTTATATGGTCTTGAGTAAGCCTCACCTCACAAGCTAGCTTTTGAGTTTGAGTTAGGCCCAAGTTCCATTCTTATTATGGTATCAGAGCCAGGCCCATCCCAATTTATTATTACCGATGTTGTGCCCCCATTTATATTGTCCACACTCCAGTTGCAGGTCTGGACGTGAGGGGGGTGTTGAGTTGTATCTCACATCGGTGGGTTATGGGTATCTTGGTCTCCTTATATGATCTTAGGTAATCTTCACCTCAGGAGTTAGCTTTTGGGGTTGAGTTAGGCCCAAGTTCCACTTTTATCAACCTGCTCTAAATACCATGTAAAGAAAAGTGTGACCATCTCATGAAAAAGCTTAAGTTATTAGAGAGAACGCCGTTTTAATTACTTAATTTTGTGTTCAACAAATACTAATTGGTTGGTAATGTCGTTGGAAGGTGAAGCTCCAAAGGTATCTCTCTGAATTAGTTACTTGGTCCTATCCTAGTGAATGAGGTGATTACCAAGAGTTAACGAAATAACTTTCCTCCATCGATCAACACAAGCTTCCATTTGCAGTTTATACCGCTCGGGAGTTGAATGGTTAGTGTTAGATTTCCCACATAAGTGGTGGATGGAGTAATTGGTCTCCTTATATGGTCTTGGGTAATCTTCACCTCATGACCTAGCTTTTGGAATTGAGTTAGACCCAAGATCCATTTTCTTATCATGGCACCAGAGACAAATACATCCCAATTCTTGGTTTAACTGTTGTTGGGCCCCATATTATATTGTCCACGTTCCAGATGTTTGGTCCTGGGCGTGTTGTGGGCGTTAGATTTCCCACATTGGTGGTTAATGGAGTAATTGGTCTCATTATATGATTTTGGGCAATCCTCACCTCATGAACTAACTTTTGGGGTTGAGTTTGGCCCAAGGTCCATTTCCATATCAGTTAGAAGGAAAGCAAACATGGTGATGCAACCAGATAAACAATGACGATGCAAGTTAAATGACAGGTATAAGGAAAACAAAGGAAGGGGGAAAATTCATATACCAGTTCATTGAATATCTCAAACGGAGAGATCTATTGTACGTTGTTATTCGGTTACAAAGTATGAATTGTAAGTCATACTAGAGCAGAAGAACTATGAATGTCAGTAAGACATCTTACTGGATCAGCATGGAAAAAGCCATGAGACAGGATTTGCTCCAGATAGGATTCAACCGCATACCTCCCTAACCTGATCAACAATCAGGAGAAGTGCAAATGAATATATTTTCAGTCCTATAATAACTACTTAGTACTGGCTCAACATTGCTATATGAGATACAAGAATGAATTGACAGAACACATCCAATTTTTGCGTATTTCCTGTGAAGCTTCATGTCTCTCTGACATGGTTACAGCACCAGTACATGGACAAAATTGAAGGATGTGGGTAAATTTACAAATTTCTACAAATTGAACGGCATAACTTTGAGCTGACCTTTTCCTATCAACACCCAATTGATCTAAGGCTTGTATCCTGTTTATTTTAATGCCTGGGACATACTCCATTGTCAAAACCTGAAAGCAATGAAAAATACCATTCAAGTAAAACGGGGTATGGAAAGAATTCAATGTTAATAAAATAAACCATCATGATTACTGATTGTTTGAACCTGTGGTGTGGTATATTCCCAGTATATCGTTGGGACTTTCACATAATCCATGTTCTTGAAGTTACTTGCAAACAGTTCAGCGTTAGCAGCTTCCTTAGTGTAATCAATCTCCTGAAAAACTCATAAAATAACATCTCTTATTAGAAAAACTTACAGCTTGAAAGATTAATCAAGTAAGACAGCAACAAATTGATCCTGGAAAAGAATCAGCAGCATTTGACTATTGAAGAAAATATCAAATAAATAATAGCACCAAAATGCAGGTCAGTCAATCACTAGAGAAACTTATAAACTACTTCAATTCAAGATTGTCAGTTGATACAAAGCCATAAAATACAGAGTTCCTTGATGACCAGTTGTCATCGTTTAAGCCCTGAACTCTAATTGGTAAATGAAAATATTCTATTTAAGTGCAATGAGAACCTACTGATGAGACATGACATCCCAGTACCCTTTTTTCTTAACATACCAATACCTTTTTTCGTGTTAAAGACAAATAAATTTAAGTTTCTTGAACAGATGTTGCTGATTCAGAATTAATTAAAATTCTGAAGTCAGTCAACCAGAAAAACTTTTCCCACGAAAGCATATTTGTGGCAGACCTCACCACTAGATATATGTCTTTGCAATGGAAATTGTACAAACAAAAATGGCAAGCGAATGAGAGTCCAAAATGCCAAAATAATCAAAGATAAGTAGGAAAGAAGAATGAATCTTGAAGTCCTTTTACAAAGTATTAATGAATTCATGATGCTAACTGACATGCATGCTCACTTAGTTATAAAGAGATGATGAATTGACAAAATACCTGATACAAGACACTTGCACATTCATCATAGATTGCAACCCAGTCTCTTTTTGCACCATCAGATTTAGGAT
Organism: Nicotiana benthamiana; assembly: GCA_034376525.1. Taxonomy (NCBI): domain Eukaryota; kingdom Viridiplantae; phylum Streptophyta; class Magnoliopsida; order Solanales; family Solanaceae; genus Nicotiana; species Nicotiana benthamiana. The sequence goes on along the minus strand of CM067334.1, from coordinate 64,093,601 downwards.
CTATTTTCTGCAGATATTCAGCTATCACCTGCAAGAAATATGTCATGTAAAAAGAAGGTATGTCAAAATGAATAACTTATTTTTTGAAAATTAGAAGTAACAGTGATCATATCCGTGAATAAAAGTCACAGCTCGTGCGAGTGTTAAGTGCAGAATATCCTGGAGGGGTGTCTTATTTCATCATGAAAACTAGGTCATAGCACCAAGCATATGGATAAATGGAAAAAAAAGTACAACCCAGTATAATCCCACTTAGTGGGGCCTGGGGAGGGTAGTATGTACGCAGACCTTACCCCTACCCTGGGGTAGAGACGCTGTTTCCAAATAGACCCCCAGCATCCTTCCCTCCAAGAACTTCCCACCTTTGCTCTTGGGGAGACTCGAACTCACAACCTCTCGGTTGGAAGTGGGGGTTGCTTACCATCAGAGCAAGCCCCTCTTGTCATATGGATAAATGACTTGAAGTGAAACTTATTCCGGCAAAAGTATGGAAGTTAGATGGGGAAAGTCTACGAAGAAAAATCAGCGAAAATGGGCTCTATCTATGCAATCAATGAAGATATGATTATAATTTATATCATAGCCAAACAATTACACAAGAACCAAAGGGTTAAATGTAAAGATACATTTAAGTTATCTGAAACTGACCCTCAGGTTTTTAAGATCGATGTCAAAAAGATCCTTAAGACCGGGCCTCTGTACTTTTATAACTACTTCCTGCCCATTCAATCTTGCACGATGCACCTGACCTGCATTATAATATATCAGCGTTTTAATATTTTATTCTTGTAATACATTAAGCAATGATTGGTAGAATGAAGAATAATCAGAAACATTACCAAGACTTGCGGCAGCTATTGGTTCACGGTCAAATCTTTCAAATACATCACCCAATGGGCCCCCAAGTTCTTCTTCGACTATTGATACAGCAGTTTCCGATGGGAAAGGAGGAACTTGATCCTAAACAGACAGAAATTAGCCTTGCAAGTAAATAATGCAGGGAAAATTAACTATTTATCAGAAAGAGAATAAAACATGTTGCAAAGCAACAGGAAACGACAGAAAAATAATAGAAATCACAAGAGGAAACAAAGGGAAGGTACACTGCAAAATGATAAAGATCAGCAACCAAGCATGCTGCATCCAGGTGAAAATCAATCTGCTGCGCAGCATGTGTTGCCAGTTATATAGGGCTAACTTTAGAAGTAAGGTTAATATGCTTTCAGAATATAATATACTCCACCTGGTGGGAGTATACTGGGTAGTTGTTGTTGTTGTTGTTGTTTAGTATATCCCAGTTTAGTATATCCCATCTCAGGGACTATGGATTTCAGCAGCATAATTAATTTATTTTTATGTTGATATCATCTCAAGTATTACAAATTTAACGATTTGTCTAGGGATATTATACTCCAACAACGTGCCTAGTCTTCCTCTTTATCACATTCTGTAATCTAGTGCAATGTATATTTGAGTCAGGTTTCTTGCACACAGGTAATTTTTGTTGCTAGTATCTGTCAAGCTCCATGCATTGCTAGTCTCTGTTATTCTAGATATTGCAAGATCTCTGAGGAGGAACATATGAGCAATGCCCGAGCTTGAGAAATTATAGATCATCTCAAGAAAATAGGAAACAACAGGAAAATAAACCATATTTGGATTGGCAAAAGTAAATAACAAGCTATATATATATATATATATATATATATATATATATGAAAGAACTGTTAATTTTGGTACCAATTTCTGATGATGAGGCAAGGTACCCAGCTTATAAAAACTGAGCAAAACATGTCTTCAATCTTAAATAACAAGTACACCTCAATCTTCAAACTTTATAGAAGATATCAAATTGTGGTAAATGTGTGTAGTAGAGGATTAAACATACGGTATTTTGAGTAGGGCATCACCAACCTGAAGCTCAGACAACTGATCAACATACTCCTGAGCAAGAATATCCACCCTTGTTGAGAATTGCTGACCAATCTTAATAAAAGTAGGACCTAATCTCAAAATAGTTTCTTTTAACCACCTAGCGAGGACCTTTCTCCGCTCAGCTTTTTTCGCCTCTGTCATTCCACCTGCATCAGACAGCTCCTTGTATTAGTTACCGAAAAATATGCTTTTTCATGTTATCACTGAGCAATTGATTTTGTGGCCAATTACAATTTGTTTTTAGTTTTATGTCAAATCTCCAAGAGATTTGAAAATAAAACACAAGAGATCTTTGCAAGGTAATTTTCTTCTATTCAATTTGTAAAGGATTATGTTGAATCACTGAGCATATAAGATTGAGGTGGCAATTATTGACTTTCTGAAGGTGTAATAAGTATATCAACAATTATAGATAGGTTATCATCATGAAGTTTGAGGAAAAGAGGTCAAAACTAAGTATAAAGGGAAAAAATGACGGGCACAGTGGCAAGTAGATTCTTTAGGTGTCATGGTAATCATTTTCTGTCCATAGTCTGAAAGTGGATCCCAATATGTTCAATGTAGGGAAAATTTCTACTTTTAGAATCAGCTTGGTAATATCTTCTGTCCATCAGTTTGTGGATCCCAATATCTTCACATCCATGTAGGGAAAAGTTCAGTGAGGAAGCAGAAAAATGAAACCGCTAAAGTGCTATTCATGTAGATCAGTTGAAGTGAACTTTGAGTAGTTTCTGTTTTTTCATAAAGTAACATTATGCCATATTCCTTACTGTTTCTTGTTGAAACAGGTGCCAAAAAGCAGAGTATTTTCTTGTCAATATAGCAAAATTATGGTTTTTTCGTCATCCTGTCTTTAGCTATTGTGAAATTTGGGTTATCTCATTGACCAACCTCGATAAGAGAACTTTTGATTATTCAGCCAAGCCCTAAATAGAAAAGTGAAAACAGACCCCCATATCTCCAAAGTCCTTTGAATTGTTGAATATGTTTTGAATCTGTTCCAACGGCCTCCAGGCCGGACAGAAACCTGCAAAAACCATTCAGCATTGTCAAACAATCTGGCTTCCGTCCAAAAATAAAACAGAAATCACAAGAACCCATAAAGCACAGAGGCTAAGCTGTAAATCGCAATATTGTATATAAACATTTGAAATCCTGCTTTATCATTTAGTTTCTTTCCAACTGCAACCAACAGATCCAATACTCATTGTGTAAACCAGAGTCTCCAAACCCTTTCTGGTCCAATTTTGAATCCCCTCCTGCATCATGTTCTCGGTATATTTCCCATTATAGCAAGTGAATAGATATGAGGTTGATATAGTGGCCTGGTTAGCCGTCGTCTTAATATAACCAGTCCAATAACTTGTCAACTCACGGCCAGGACGATCTTCATCTTATACCTCTAATAAGAGAAGCTCACTATTTCATCCAAACGGCCAGTAAGAAACATTTTCGGTCATGTGTTATAATTCTCGTCTTCAAAAGATTAGACAAAGTGAGTACATAGAATTGGCCTTTGTCGCTATGAGATACTGATGATAGAGCACAACAACAGGAACCATCACACATGGCACTTGTATTAAGTCCATGTATCCCCATGCAAAGTATAACCACTCTATGACACCACTGTCTTAGTCTCTTATTATTCTTCCTTTCAATGCAACCAAATATAGCTACATTTTCCTTTCCTAAGCCATCCTGATTCTGATGCAATATCTATACAACAGTTAGTTCAGCTATATTAGCCACCCCAACTAGTTCGGGCTTGAACTATATCAAGAAAAGAAAACAAGTTTGAGATTGATGTGCAGTTGTTGTTGTGTTGATCAAATATGACACCGATTAAACCGAACCTCATTGTGTAACTAGGGAAATGAGGGTCAACTAATTTTAAGTAATACTCGATTTAGCTAACCGTTATTGACTACCTTCAAACAAAAAAGCTTCACTATACATACAAGTCATTCTGATTGTAGCAACCATCACTGCCAGCCACCCTAAATAAATTTGGGATTAACATAGCTATGCGCTTAAATAAAACAATAGATACTAAAAGTAGAAATTTTCTAGAACAATAACCACACTAGTGAAACAAGCACAGAGCCACAGACACACACCCTTCCACTTGATCATTCACATAAAACCAATCAGTGTCAATCAACTATGCATCAACCCCAAAATGCTTAGGATTCACAGTACCAAACTATTTCAACGCCGCTGTCAACATTATTCACATAAAAACATAACTAAAGCACTGAAGCAGGTCCATCGTAACAGTCGCAGCAGTCAGAAATCTTTAGTTAAAATTTGAGTGAGCGCGAAAATTCGTAACGACCTCAATCCACCCCCTCTTGTGTCATGTGACTGTCTAAATCAACAACATTTGAAAATAATTAAATGCTAGTAAAAGTATAACCAAAAATAGCTAACATATATATATATATATATATATATACCTGAACTTGATCGTTCTTCTTAAACCAAGCGTCTTCTTGTCCAATCTCCTCTACACTCTTCTTTTTCTCCTTCTTCTCAACCACCTCTTCCGCCTTCACCTCCACAATCTCGTCCCTACTCTTCGCCGCTACACCATTCCCATTCCCATTCACATACTTCATCAAATTCTCATTTTCACTCTCACTCACACCTACACTACCATTCGTGTACTTCTCCACCAACAATGCACCTTTCAAATCATCAATCTTCTTCACACTTCCATTCACACTACCATTCACTTTCCTCACCAATTCCGCATCCCTCTCTTCCACCACCGCACTCTCTTCTCTCTTCACCGCCTTAATTCGAATCAAACTTCTCCGACGCGATGAAAACCTAGAGAGCGGTACACGGAAGCTTCTAGAAGCTGAATTTGAACACAGAAATTTGAGCTCTGGTAGAGTTGCAGTGGAAAGTGTAGCTGAAATACTCGCCATTTTTGTACTGTATGTGCATGCAAGGGAAGAAATAGATATAGAAACTGACTTATGGAATATTCTAGAGCTGAGTTGCCATAGCTTTACTGAGTAGACTCAGAGCTTTGGACGAAGGAGGAAGTAATGGCGGAGAAAAAAAGGGAATATTATTTATAGGTTTTTTATATGAAACTTATAAAGTGGAAGAAAATTGTATTTTATGGTGGAAGAGATGCCACGTGGCAAGAGAGATAGGTATGGGGAGAATATGGAGAAATGTGATTGGTTAATGGCGTCTCATTAAGTCTTAGCCTTAGGTATGCAATGCTTACTGTACCTTTTTTTCTAATATCCTTGTTGTGTTACTCTTTTTTCATTAAATTATTATTTTATAGTTCTTTAAGATTTTTTTGACATGGCTTTTTTTACGAGTGTAAGAGGAGTTGCGTGTCAAGCGTTTTACCAAATCTTAACGGCAAGTGTAGTTACGGGAATAATAAGTAATCCATCTTTTACCCCTAAGACATTTAAAAATATTATTTTTGTTATAAACTAAAGCAAAAGACAAGAATAATAGAACAAGAACAATAGCAATAGAGAGAAGAGTAGAGAGAGTTCTTCTTATTGAGTTGAGAGGGGTCAATTACAATGGTAGAGAGCACCTCTATTTATAGGGAGGAGGAAGATCTTGCTACCAATAATAGGACTCTAAAATCTCTCTAATTAAGTACATTAAAGACATTCACCTTAAATAGAAGTGTAGGAATCTTCTATTTCATAACACTCCCCCTTGAATGTCTATTCAATGATGTGCCTCATAAAACCTTAAAACCAAAACCCAATGGGAAAAATTAAAGTAAGGAAAAAGAGTACACATGTTTGAATATGCGCCTATTGGTTGCCTCGTTAAAAACCTTGCAAGGAAAACCCAGTGGGACAAAACCTTGTAAGGGAAAAAGAGTGCAACGCGCATTAACTCCCCCTGATAAGAACATCAATTTATGTCCTTAAGTCTTCGCATCCCGATCTTGTGAACTAGCTTCTTGAAGGTTGACTTTGGTAGAGATTTTATAAACAAATCAGCCATATTGTCACTTGAACGAATCTGTTGAACATTGATATCACCATTCTTTTGAAGATCATGTGTGAAGAATAACTTTGGTGAAATATGCTTCGTTCTATCTCCTTTTATGAATCCTCCCTTCAATTGAGCTATACATGCTGCATTGTCTTCATACAAAGTTGTGGGTAGTTTATCACACTTCAAACCACATTTGTCTTGGATATGATGTATTATCGACCTTAACCACACACACTCCCGACTTGCTTCATGAATAGCAATTATCTCGGCATGATTAGATGAAGTAGCCACAATTGATTGCTTAGTCGATCGCCAAGATATGGCGGTTTCTCCGCAGGTAAACACATAACCCGTTTGAGACCGAGCCTTGTGTGGGTCAGACAAATATCCAGCATCAGCATAACCAACAAGATCCGGGCTGCAATTCTTTCCATAAAATAGGCCCAAATCGGTAGTCCCCTTTAGGTACCGCAATATGTGTTTGATCCCATTCCAATGTCTCCTCGTAGGAGCCGAGCTAAATCTTGCTAAGACATTAACTGAAAAAGAAATGTCCGGCCTTGTAGTATTTGCAAGATACATTAATGCGCCAATTGCGCTAAGATATGGTACTTCAGGACCAAGTATCTCTTCATTCCGTTCTTTAGGTCGGAATGGGTCTTTGTTCACTTCAAGTGAACGAACAACCATCGGTGTACTTAACGGATGTGCGTTATCCATATAAAACCGTTTCAATACCTTTTCTGTATAGGTAGATTGATGAACAAAAATTCCGTTTGCCAAATATTCAATTTGCAAACCAAGACATAGTTTAGTCTTACCGAGATCTTTCATCTCGAATTCATCCTTTAGATAATCAATTGCCTTTTGGAGTTCTTCAGGGGTTCCAATAAGGTTTATGTCATCAACATATACGGCAAGTACAACAAATCCCGATGTTGTTTTCTTTATAAACACACATGGGCAAATGGCATCATTTATATAGCCTTCTTTCAACAAGTACTCACTTAGACGATTATACCACATTCGTCCTGATTGCTTTAGACCATACAAGGACCTTTGCAACTTGATTGAAAACATTTCCCGAGATTTGGAATTGTGCGCATTTGGCACCTTGAGTCCATCGGGAATTCTCATGTATATGTCGTTATCAAGTGAGCCATAAAGATAGGCAGTAACGACATCCATTAAGTGCATGTCCAGCTTCTCATGGACAGCAAAACTTATGAGATAACGAAAGGTTATCGCATCCATTACAGGCGAATATGTCTCTTCATAATCGACACCAGGCCTTTGGGAAAAACCTTGTGCAACAAGTCGTGCTTTGTATCTTTGTACTTCATTTTTCTCATTTCGTTTGCGTACAAAGACCCACTTGTAGCCAACGGGCTTAACACCATTAGGTGTTTCAACTATAGGGCCAAAAACTTCACGTTTTGCCAGCGAATTCAATTCAGATTGAATTGCTACTTGCCATTTTGGCCAATCATGTCTTTCTCGACATTCTTTCACAGATTGAGGTTCGAGATCCTCACACTCTTTCATAATGTTAGATGCTACATTATAAGCAAAGACATTATCTACCACAACATCCACTCGATTAATATTTGCCTCAATATTAATTGGATTTGGGAGTAGTTCCGTATTTTCAAGAGCTTCAGGCTCAATAGATTCTTCGTGAATCTCGGAATTAATCAAATCATGAGCGTCCTCATGTGATTCTTTCATAGTGTCATTTATATCGTTCTTTTTCCTCTTTCTAGGATTTCGATCTTTGGAACCTAATGGTCTGCCACGCTTCTGGCGTGCATTTGACTCATTGGATATGACACTAGATAATTGTCCAATAGGGACTTCAATACGGATCGGAACATTTTCCGCAGGAATGTGGGATTTCGTTATCCTCTTCAAGTCCGTAAATGCGTCAGGCATTTGATTTGCTATTCTTTGCAAATGGATAATCTTTTGTACCTCTTTCTCACAAGTGGAGGTATGTGGATCAAGATGAGATAATGATTCATTTTTCCACAAAATTTCCCGTTTGGTTTCACAAACTTCTCCCCCTAATTTTGGGAAAAGTGTTTCATCAAATCGACAGTCTGCAAATCGTGCAGTAAACAGGTCGCCTGTCAATGTTTCAAGGTAGCGAATGATGGAGGGCGAATCAAACCCAACATATATTCCTAACCTTCTTTGCGCACCCATTTTGGTGCGGGATGGCGGTGCTACAGGCACATATACGGCACATCCAAATATCCTTAAATGGGATATATCGGGTTCATGACCCAAAACCAATTGCAACGGAGAATACTTGTGGTAATTCGTCGGCCTGAGACGAATTAGCATTGCTGCATGCAATATGGCATGACCCCACACTGAAGTGGGCAGCCTCGTTCTCATCAGTAATGGCTTTGCAATCAACTGCAAGCGCTTAATTAACGATTCTGCAAGACCGTTCTGAGTGTGAACATGGGCTACAGAATGTTCAACTTTTATCCCGATTGATAAGCAATAATCATTAAATGCTTGGGATGTAAACTCAGCAGCATTATCCAGTCTAATGGACTTGATTGGATTATCTGGAAAGTGTGCTCGTAGCCTAATGATTTGTGCCATTAACTTCGCAAACGCCAGGCTGCGAGATGACAACAGGCACACATGAGACCATCTACAGGATGCGTCTATCAAGACCATGAAATACCTAAACGACCCACTAGGTGGGTGAATAGGTCCACAAATGTCCCCTTGTATACGTTCCAGAAACTGGGGTGACTCAGTCCCAACCTTTGTTGGGGATGGTCTGATAATCAGCTTGCCTTGATAACACGAAGTGCAAGGATATTCATTACTTGAGAGAATTTTGAAATTCTTTAACGGATGCCCATATGAGCTTTCTATAATCCGTCTCATCATGGTTGATCCTGGGTGACCCAGTCGATCATGCCAAAGTACAAATGTATTGGACTCAGTATTCTTTAGATTTACTGTTGAATGTGCCTCAATTGCACTAATCCTTGTCCAATACAGGCCACAAGATAAAGACGGGAATTTCTCAATAACCCTCTTTTGGCCGGAGACATTCTTTGAAGTGAGGACGAGATATTCAAGATTATCTTCATCCATTGTCTCAATATTGTAGCCATTCCGGCGTACATCTTTAAAGCTCAACAAGTTTCTCATAGACTTGGAGGAGAACATTGCATTCTCTATGATTAACATCGTGCCCTTGGGCAGAGTTACAATAGCTCTTCCGGAGCCTTCAATCAATTTACTACTTCCAGAGATTGTAGTAATGTTTGCCTTACACATATTCAGTTGAGAGAAATACTTCCTTTCTTTGAGTATTGTATGTGTAGTACATGAATCAACTAGGCAAATACTTTTGCAGTTGGATGTTGATCCAAGTTCGCTTTGTGAGATATCCATTTTGCTTTCCCATAGTTTGACATACAAAAAAGGAGATACACGAACATAAGAATAAACAAGTTCAATCCTTTTGTGTCACATAATATTTTCAAAATCTGCTACTAACAGTTGACTAACAAAATCAGATATGTTGTCCATAATCAATTACTATGCAGTTTGAAAATTTCAGCGTTTTTCATAAGACAATCGATTATTAAACACACAATCGATTGTTGGAACATAGACAATCGATTGTTGAACACACACAATCGATTATTTGTTATTTTTGAAAAATTCCAGACCTTACTGTTTCAAGACAATCGATTGTTAGACAAAGACAATCGATTGTTGGCTATTTTTGAAAAATTCCAGACACACTGTTTCAAGACAATCGATTGTTAGACAAAGACAATCGATTGTTGGCTATTTTTAAAAAATTCCAGAACACTGTTTCAAGACAATCGATTGTTAGCCAAAGACAATCGATTGTTGATCAATTGTTTTTCAACTTTAATGCGAAAATAGTTGATAATCGACTAGTTTTTCAGGCTAGTCGATTACCCCCACTGGAAAATAAAAGTTTTATTGATATTTGAACATATTGGAGATATTCTAAAGAACTACTGCTAACATTGCTTTATGAACTAACTAATACGAGCTAATGCTAATGACTATTAATCTATTCATTGACTAATACAAGTAGAATCAAACAGCTCCATCTTCTTTCATCACGGTTCCGTCACCGATTATGTGGTCTATCTTTCCCTCGGGTTGCTCAAAGAAGTCTGCCACATCCAGGTGGGTGAAGTCAAAGTTGTCGTCAGAGACAAAATTTGTTTCAGGGCGTTTTCTCTTTCGAGATGCTTGATAAAGGTCAACCAAGTGTCTTGGTATACGGCAAGTCCTAGACCAGTGCCCATTTCCACCGCAACGATAACATATAGTTTCTGAACTATTTGCCTTATGATCTTCTGGACCCCGTTTCTGCTTTCGGTGATTATCTCTCTTTGGGGGGTGACGGACTTCTTTGGAATTTCTTCCTTGTCCACGTCCTTGGCTTTGACCCCGTTTATGACCGTGATCATGGTCCCTTTTATGTTTGGCATAATGCGAGTGCACCATATCTGCTTCAGGCAGTGGTGTAGACCCAGTTGGTCTATTTTCGTGATTTCTCATGAGCAGATCATTATTACGCTCAGCCACTAGTAAGAGAGAAATCAATTCAGAGTACTTCGTAAAGCCTTTCTCTCGGTACTGTTGCTGCAGTACCATATTGGAGGCATGAAACGTTGTAAACGTTTTCTCAAGCATATCGTAATCGGAGATGTTATCTCCACATAGCTTCAGTTTAGAAGTAATTCTGAACATAGCAGAATTATATTCAGAAACGGACTTAAAGTCCTGTAGCCTCAGATGGGCCCAATCATATCGTGCTTGTGGCAGAGTGACCAACTTCAGGTTGTCATATCTCTCCTTTAAGCTGTTCCACAAAATGAGTGGATCCTTGACGGTGAGATATTCAATCTTCAAACCTTCGTCAAGGTGGTGGCGCAAGAAAATCAAGGCCTTCGCACAATCTTGGGTGGATGCTTTTTCTTTATCTTTGAGGGTGTCTCCGAGACCCATAGCATCTAGGTGGATTTCAGCATCCAACACCCATGTCATATAGTTCTTGCCCGAAATTTCAAGGGCAACGAACTTTCTTTTCATAATGTCAGACATACTCGAAATTAAATTAGGAAGAGGGAAAATACCTTAGATTTTCGAGAATGGTACTTGAGACGGTAGAGTCTCGTGCTGATAACGTGTTATAAACTAAAGCAAAAGACAAGAACAATAGAACAAGAACAATAGCAATAGAGAGAAGAGTAGAGAGAGTTCTTCTTATTGAGTTGAGAGGGGTGAATTACAATGGTAGAGAGCACCTCTATTTATAGGGAGGAGGAAGATCTTGCTACCAATAATAAGACTCTAAAATCTCTCTAATTAAGTACATTAAAGACATTCACCTTAAATAGAAGTGTAGGAATCTTCTATTTCATAACAATTTTTTAATTTTAAAATTATAGAAGGACATGACGTACAAATAACACCCAAATTAGTTAATTTGAATAGTAATAGCCTTCTAACCGTGGCAATATTTCAAAGACAAGTGTCTAATTTTTCTAAAAGGCTATGCCAAGTGGAAAACTTGATTAGCAACTTGTTTGTCATTCACTATGAATTTTCATGCAATTTCATGTATAAATAAGCCATCATTTAGCTGCACATATCATCCCATCAAAACTGCTTTTTCTACTTAGCCTTCTTCTCTTTCCCTCTTAGCTTCTTTTATTTTCATTCATCATGAGAAAGACATTCTCATGTCTCTCTCTTCTCTATTAATTTAATACTAGTTGGTCTTACTTTTTTATTAATTGCTGGATTTAAAAATTAATATTTGATGATTCATGTATCTTCCTTAATAAAGGTAGGCTTGTTTAATCCTGGGAAAATATTTCACATTATTGAAATAATTTCTTAGGACAGTGCCTAGCACGACTCAAGTCAGTTGGAGTATTTCCGCTCACAAATAATATTATTGCAGTATTATTATTATTGTTGTTATTTTTCTGTATCACTTCCCTATAATTTAAGAAACTATGGCAAGCAATACTACTACGGAAATTTTTTATGGTGCTACCAATTCTGGTGTTGTCTCTACTGCTACTGTTCCATATATCCTGCCAGATATCCATAGTGTTGTAAATACGTCATTGCATCCACAACTTTGGCAAACATTAATGTCCAAGCACAGGTATGTGAACAGACATGGTTACATATCTAATGCTAATATTAAAACCTTCAAGAACAATGCACCTCAATACAATAGTTGAGTTGAAATAAATGACAATCTCGCTAAGTCAAAATTAAATTTGACTAAAGCGGATAATATAATTATTGCTGTCATTTTCCAAGTAAATAATGTGGCCAGTATGAGAGATTGAGTGATAGACTCTGGTGCTACTAGGCACATTTGCACAAACAAAAATAAATTTTTGTCTTACACCCAAGTTGAGGAAGAAGAAGAATCTATTTATCTTGGTGACTCAAGAACGACGCGCGTTCTTGGAAAAGGAAAAATTCTTCTCAAACTCACATCTGGTAAAACTCTAGAATTGAGTGATGTATTGCATGTTCCTAATATCCAAACTATTTTGGTTTTTGTGGGGTTATTCGGAAAAGTTGGAGTGAATGTTTTATTTGAAAATAATAAGGTCATATTGACCAAAAATAAAATTATTGTGGGCAATGAATCTTGTAACCATGGTTTATTTGTGCTTAATATTTCTGATACTAGCAATGAAAATGCATCTTCTTCTGCTTATATGGTTGAGTCAATTTCTCTATGGCATGCTAGACTAGGACATGTTAATGTCACATATATAAAGAAAATGCAGTCACTATGATTATATGATTTAGACACAAATAATATTAACAAATGTGAAATATGTGCTGAAGCTAAAAGTACTAGAAAGACTTATTTTACCATAAATAGAGAAACTGAATTGTTATCTTTAATTCACACTGATTTAGGCGACTCGAAGCAGACTATGACTAGAGGTGGTAAAAGATATTATGTGACTTTTGTTGATGATTTTTCTAGATATACTAAGTTGTATTTTCTTAGAAATAAAGATGATGCTTTTAATGCTTTTATTTCTTATAAAACTGAGGTTGAAAACCAACTTAGTAGAAAACTCAAGATAATTGGATCAGATAGAGGAGGAGAATATTTATCTTTAAATGAATTTTGTGGAAAAAAAAAGGAATAATTCATGAAGTAACTCCGCCTTATTCACCCGAGTTAAATGGAGTAGCTGAAAGAAAAAATAGAACACTAAAAAAGATAATGAACTCAATGTTAGTTAGTTCTAATGCTCCTGATAATTTGTAGGGTGAAGCTATTTTATCTGCATGTTCACTTACAAAATAGAATACCACATAGAAGAACAGGCAAAACTCCTTATGAATTGTGGAAGGGTTATAAACCTAACTTGTAATATTTAAAAGTGAGGAGGTGCCTTGCAAAAGTTCTTTGCTTAAACCTAAAAAAAGAAAAATAGGTTCTAAAACTGCTGATTGCATGCTAATTGGATATGCAGAACATAGTGCTGCATATAGATTTCTTGTTTTAAAAAGTGATGTGTTTGATTTCAATATTATAATTGAGACAAAGAATGATGAGTTCTTTGAAAATATGTATCCATTATCTGATAAAATTTCGCATAAACATGTTGAAATAACTAATGAAATTACCTCTAATGAGGAACTGAGAAGGAGCAAAAGGCCTAGGAAAGAATATTTTTCTTATGGAAATGATTTTCAAACTTTTCTTGTCAATAATGAACCATCAAATTATTTTGAAGTTATATCTTCTTCATATGCTAAATATTGGAAAGAGGTAATAAAAGTTAAAATTGATTCCATTATGAAAAATTATACATGGACTTTACCTGATTTACCTCATAGTGAAAAACCTATTTGTTGTAAATGAATTTTCAAAAGAAAATTTAATCCAGATGGATCTTTAGAATTATAAAGCTCGGTTAGTAGAAAAAGATTTTTTCTCAAAAAAAAAATATAGATTATTTTGATACATTTGCATCAATGACTAGAATTTCTTCTATTCGAGTTTTAAGCCTTAGCTTCAATCCGTAAGCTTTTTATCCACCAAATGAATGTAAAAACTGCTTTTCTAAATGGTGTTTTAGAAGAAGAAATTTATATGGCTCAACCTGAAGATTGTGTCATTTATGGATAAGAAAATAAAGTTTGTAAATTTATTAAATCTCTTTATGGCCTTAAACAAGCTCCAAAGCAATGGTATGAGAAATTTGAACAAGTCTTATTAAGAGACGATTTTTCTTCAGTTGAGGTGGATAAATGTATTTATACTAAAGTGGTAGACAATTATTATGTGATAATATGTCTATATGTTGATGACATGCTTATATTTGATACAAGTTTAAATATTGTGCAAAGTACTAAATTATTCTTGTCTTCTAATTTTAATATGAAAGATCTGGGTGAAGTAAATAGAATATTGGGAATTAAAGTTATAAGGATTGAAGATGTAATAATGTTGTGATAAGAACATTATGTTGAGAGACTTCTTAAGAAGTTTGAATATTTTAATGTCACATCTGTGAGCACTCCTTTTGATGCTAACTCTAAATTGAAAAAGAATAATGGTGACCCAGTTGCTCAGTCTAAATAAATTCAGATTATTAGGAGTCTGATGGATTTAATGAATTTTACAATGCCTGATATAACCTACGTTGTGTGTAGACTGAGTAGATATACTCATAATCCCAACAGAGAGCATTGGTCTGCATTAGAGAGGCTAATGAAATATTTGAGAGGAACCATGAACTATGGTATCTTATATAGTGGATATACTTCTACTTTAGAAGGGTACAGTGATGCAAACTGGATCTCTGATTTAGATGAGACAAAATCCACTAGCAGATATGTATTCACCCTTGGTGGTGGTGCAATATTATGGAAATCAGCTAACCAGACGATCATTGCTAGATCGACTATGGAATAAGAGTTTGTAGCTCTAGAGTTAGCTGGTACTGAGGTTGAGTGGCTAAGAAACTTCTTAGCCAATATCCTTTTGATAAATGACGTATTGCCTCCTGTGTTTATGCACTGTGATTGCCAAGCAGCAATAACTATAGCAAAGAATAAATTTATAATTATAAAAGTAGACACATGAAATTGAGATATGATGTCATAAAGCAGCTGCTGAGAGATGGAATAATTTTCATTGATTATGTGAAGTCAGAAGTTAATTTGGCCGATCCTCTGGCTAAACCCGTGGGTAGCAACTTAATTCTTCAAACCTCAAAAGAGATGGGGTTAAGGCCGACATGTTGTAAGTAGAGATGGTAACCCAACCTATATGATTGGAGATCCCATGAAGTAGGTTCATATAGGTAATAACAATTCAATATTGGCATTGATGCACTAAAAGAGAGTGCTTGACTGCTACTAATTAAGAGACTGAGTTATAACTCTTAAGTCATTAATGGATGGTGTATTTAAAAGCAGTATACACTTGATGAATTCACCTATATGAGAGTGGAGTGGGCTGCTCCTGTGAGATTTTGGCAAAGTCTCTAGAGCTCTCATGAATAATCAGGCACGCGCATGGCCTATTGGGCGCAAAATCGCGTTGAACAGTAAAATTACCGGGGGACAAAATGTGATTGATAAAATCTCTGACTTACAATAAGAACTATTGGTTCATAGAAATATTATTTCACCAGTAATTTTGTAAGTTAAATTTTATTGGTCTAAGTTTGGTTCATAATCCAGAAGACACCAAACCTATACCATTTGGACCTTACAAATCCAGCAAGTTTATTTTTGAAAGTCTTTAAAATAGTGGGAGACTGTGGCAATATTTCAAAGAAAAGTGCCACATTTCAAAGTCAAGTGTCTTATACTTCTAGAAGGTTATGCCAAGTGGCAAACTTGATTAGCCATTTGTTTGTCATGCACTATGAATTTCCATGCAATTTTATGTATAAATAAGCCATCATTTGGCTGCACATATCGTCCTATCAGAAGTGCTTTTTCCACTTAGCCTTCTTCTCTTTCTCTCTTAGCTTCTGATGTTAATAAACGTCAATACCACATAAGAGGAGGGGTGATTTGTGTGGTACCTAATTTTCACGTTAGAAGAATATGGTTCTTCTAAGTGTTCTAACTACAGCAGTTTGCGTAATAATAAGAACTGAAAGTAAAGTGCACAGGGATTTTTAAGTGGAAAAGACCTGGCTCAAAAGGTGAAAAAACCACGACCTACTACTCAGTAGGATTTTTCCAAAACCACTAAAAATCAATGAGCCAAACAGCATTTATAAAGACTCTTTGTAAATCTAAGGATTAAACTCTAATCCCAGTGTGGGACACAGACTCAGCTGCTGCGAAACTATCAAGTTAACTCTAACTTGATACACAAGGTACCTAATACAATTGCTTTTGGTAATACTTAAAGGTATAATTATAATATGAAAACCTACTATATTTGAACTAGAAATAAACACATATATGGAACCGGTTCTTCTCTCTTAGTTCATGTAGCTTCAGGCGTACACACTTGTATCTTGCATATATTGCTTGCATATCAGATTCACTTTATTTGCTCTCATATATGCTTTACTTATGCTTGTGTGTGTTACCTGTAAAAGAAAACCAACACAATAATATATTGAGTTAGTAGTTAGAGTTTGATTACTACTACACTTCTTATCCGTAGCCATTAAGTCCTTAGCCAATACAAACTTCAACTCTTATCCTAATTTAGGATCAAGTTCTCTTCACATAAAGAGACTGTCCTCCTTATCCCAAATACAACATTTTCGATTACGTTCTGAAGATATTGATGCGTGATCTTTAATGCATATCATCCTCGCGTGCTTCACATGTGCACTGGTTGATTCAGACTGTGTAGTACAAGATGGACCAGATCCTTCCATAAGTTCACTTGTCAATCTTCAAAACTCCAACTGAAACTTCGGCCAATAGCTTCTCTTATTTTCATTCATCATGAGAAAGACATTCTCATACGTCTCTCCCCTCTCTCTTCCAAATATTTAATATTATTTTGGTCTTTTTTTTTATTAATTGCTGGATTTGAAAATTAATATTTTGTTGATTCCTGCATCCTCTTTAATAGATGTATGCTTCTTTAATCCTGGGGAAACATTTCACACTGCTGAAATAGTTTCTTAGGACAGTGCCTAGCACGACTCAAGTCAGTTAAAATGTTTCCGCTCACAAATAATAGTATTGCAGTATTATTATTATTATTATTGTTATTATTTTTCGGTGTTATTTCCTTACACTAGCTACTAGTAGAATTTAAAATTGTGGTGGTACGATTTAAGTTATAACATTTATGATGATTAAACATGATTTTTTTGTTGTAAAACTAGAATCTACTTTAACAGTTTCTTATCAATTTTTTCATATCAATTTTTTCAGTCTTTGCGTATTTGTTGAATCAAACTCCCTCCCTCCCTTCACTAACATAAATACTGAAATTAAAACGAAATTAAGCATTCTACAAAGGTGTGGTTTAATTTATGCACCTCCTTTAATACTATTAATGTTCGATTAAAAACTATGTGTTATGAAATAGAAGATTCTTACACTTCTATTTAAGGTGAATGTCTTTAATGTATTTAATTAGAGAGATTTTAGAGTCCTATTATTGGTAGCAAGATCTTCCTCCTCCCTATAAATAGAGGTGCTCTCTACCATTGTAATTGACCCCTCTCAACTCAATAAGAAGAACTCTCTCTACTCTTCTCTCTATTGCTATTGTTCTTGCTCTATTGTTCTTGTCTTTTGCTTTAGTTTATAACACGTTATCAGCACGAGACTCTACCGTCTCAAGTATCATTCTCGAAAATCCAAGCAAAATGGATATCTCACAAAGCGAACTTGGATCAACATCCAACTGTAAAAGTATTTGCCTAGTTGATTCATGTACTACACATACAATACTCAAAGAAAGGAAGTATTTCTCTCAACTGAATATGTGTAAGGCAGACATTACTACAATCTCTGGAAGTAGTAAATTGATTGAAGGCTCCGGAAGAGCTATTGTAACTCTGCCCAAGGGCACGATGTTAATCATAGAGAATGCAATGTTCTCCTCCAAGTCTATGAGAAACTTGTTGAGCTTTAAAGATGTACGCCGGAATGGCTACAATATTGAGACAATGGATGAAGATAACCTTGAATATCTCGTCCTCACTTCAAAGAATGTCTCCGGCCAAAAGAGGGTTATTGAGAAATTCCCGTCTTTATCTTGTGGCCTGTATTGGACAAGAATTAGTGCAATTGAGGCACATTCAACAGTAAATCTAAAGAATACTGAGTCCAATACATTTGTACTTTGGCATGATCGACCGGGTCACCCAGGATCAACCATGATGAGACGGATTATAGAAAGCTCATATGGGCATCCGTTAAAGAATTTCAAAATTCTCTCAAGTAATGAATATCCTTGCACTTCGTGTTATCAAGGCAAGCTGATTATCAGACCATCCCCAACAAAGGTTGGGACTGAGTCACCCCAGTTTCTGGAACGTATACAAGGGGACATTTGTGGACCTATTCACCCACCTAGTGGGTCGTTTAGGTATTTCATGGTCTTGATAGACGCATCCTGTAGATGGTCTCATGTGTGCCTGTTGTCATCTCGCAACCTGGCATTTGCGAAGTTAATGGCACAAATCATTAGGCTACGAGCACACTTTCCAGATAATCCAATCAAGTCCATTAGACTGGATAATGCTGCTGAGTTTACATCCCAAGCATTTAATGATTATTGCTTATCAATCGGGATAAAAGTTGAACATTCTGTAGCCCATGTTCACACCCAGAACGGTCTTGCAGAATCGTTAATTAAGCGCTTGCAGTTGATTGCAAGGCCATTACTGATGAGAACGAGGCTGCCCACTTCAGTGTGGGGTCATGCCATATTGCATGCAGCAATGCTAATTCGTCTCAGGCCGACGAATTACCACAAGTATTCTCCGTTGCAATTGGTTTTGGGTCATGAACCCGATATATCCCATTTAAGGATATTTGGATGTGCCATATATGTGCCTGTAGCACCGCCATCCCGCACCAAAATGGGTGCGCAAAGAAGGTTAGGAATATATGTTGGGTTTGATTCGCCCTCCATCATTCGCTACCTTGAAACATTGACAGGCGACCTGTTTACTGCACGATTTGCAGACTGTCGATTTGATGAAACACTTTTCCCAAAATTAGGGGGAGAAGTTTGTGAAACCAAACGGGAAATTTTGTGGAAAAATGAATCATTATCTCATCTTGATCCACATACCTCTACTTGTGAGAAAGAGGTACAAAAGATTATCCATTTGCAAAGAATAGCAAATCAAATGCCTGACGCATTTACGGACTTGAAGAGGATAACGAAATCCCACATTCCTGCGGAAAATGTTCCGATCCGTATTGAAGTCCCTATTGGACAATTATCTAGTGTCATATCCAATGAGTCAAATGCACGCCAGAAGCGTGGCAGACCATTAGGTTCCAAAGATCGAAATCCTAGAAAGAGGAAAAAGAACGATATAAATGACACTATGAAAGAATCACATGAGGACGCTCATGATTTGATTAATTCCGAGATTCACGAAGAATCTATTGAGCCTGAAGCTCTTGAAAATACGGAACTACTCCCAAATCCAATTAATATTGAGGCAAATATTAATCGAGTGGATGTTGTGGTAGATAATGTCTTTGCTTATAATGTAGCATCTAACATTATGAAAGAGTGTGAGGATCTCGAACCTCAATCTGTGAAAGAATGTCGAGAAAGACATGATTGGCCAAAATGGCAAGTAGCAATTCAATCTGAATTGAATTCGCTGGCAAAACGTGAAGTTTTTGGCCCTATAGTTGAAACACCTAATGGTGTTAAGCCCGTTGGCTACAAGTGGGTCTTTGTACGCAAACGAAATGAGAAAAATGAAGTACAAAGATACAAAGCACGACTTGTTGCACAAGGTTTTTCCCAAAGGCCTGGTGTCGATTATGAAGAGACATATTCGCCTGTAATGGATGCGATAACCTTTCGTTATCTCATAAGTTTTGCTGTCCATGAGAAGCTGGACATGCACTTAATGGATGTCGTTACTGCCTATCTTTATGGCTCACTTGATAACGACATATACATGAGAATTCCCGATGGACTCAAGGTGCCAAATGCGCACAATTCCAAATCTCGGGAAATGTTTTCAATCAAGTTGCAAAGGTCCTTGTATGGTCTAAAGCAATCAGGACGAATGTGGTATAATCGTCTAAGTGAGTACTTGTTGAAAGAAGGCTATATAAATGATGCCATTTGCCCATGTGTGTTTATAAAGAAAACAACATCGGGATTTGTTGTACTTGCCGTATATGTTGATGACATAAACCTTATTGGAACCCCTGAAGAACTCCAAAAGGCAATTGATTATCTAAAGGATGAATTCGAGATGAAAGATCTCGGTAAGACTAAACTATGTCTTGGTTTGCAAATTGAATATTTGGCAAACGGAATTTTTGTTCATCAATCTACCTATACAGAAAAGGTATTGAAACGGTTTTATATGGATAACGCACATCCGTTAAGTACACCGATGGTTGTTCGTTCACTTGAAGTGAACAAAGACCCATTCCGACCTAAAGAACGGAATGAAGAGATACTTGGTCCTGAAGTACCATATCTTAGCGCAATTGGCGCATTAATGTATCTTGCAAATACTACAAGGCCGGACATTTCTTTTTCAGTTAATGTCTTAGCAAGATTTAGCTCGGCTCCTACGAGGAGACATTGGAATGGGATCAAACACATATTGCGGTACCTAAAGGGGACTACCGATTTGGGCCTATTTTATGGAAAGAATTGCAGCCCGGATCTTGTTGGTTATGCTGATGCTGGATATTTGTCTGACCCACACAAGGCTCGGTCTCAAACGGGTTATGTGTTTACCTGCGGAGAAACCGCCATATCTTGGCGATCGACTAAGCAATCAATTGTGGCTACTTCATCTAATCATGCCGAGATAATTGCTATTCATGAAGCAAGTCGGGAGTGTGTGTGCTTAAGGTCGATAATACATCATATCCAAGACAAATGTGGTTTGAAGTGTGATAAACTACCCACAACTTTGTATGAAGACAATGCAGCATGTATAGCTCAATTGAAGGGAGGATTCATAAAAGGAGATAGAACGAAGCATATTTCACCAAAGTTATTCTTCACACATGATCTTCAAAAGAATGGTGATATCAATGTTCAACAGATTCGTTCAAGTGACAATATGGCTGATTTGTTTACAAAATCTCTACCAAAGTCAACCTTCAAGAAGCTAGTTCACAAGATCGGGATGCGAAGACTTAAGGACATAAATTGATGTTCTTATCAGGGGGAGTTAATGCGCGTTGCACTCTTTTTCCCTTACAAGGTTTTGTCCCACTGGGTTTTCCTTGCAAGGTTTTTAACGAGGCAACCAATAGGCGCATATTCAAACATGTGTACTCTTTTTCCTTTCTTTAATTTTTCCCAATGGGTTTTGGTTTTAAGGTTTTATGAGGCACATCATTGAATAGACATTCAAGGGGGAGTGTTATGAAATAGAAGATTCTTACACTTCTATTTAAGGTGAATGTCTTTAATGTATTTAATTAGAGAGATTTTAGAGTCCTATTATTGGTAGCAAGATCTTCCTCCTCCCTATAAATAGAGGTGCTCTCTACCATTGTAATTGACCCCTCTCAACTCAATAAGAAGAACTCTCTCTACTCTTCTCTCTATTGCTATTGTTCTTGCTCTATTGTTCTTGTCTTTTGCTTTAGTTTATAACACTATGGACATTATTGACCAAAATGAAGGGGATATTTGTACGAATAGAATACTTTCACATTGCTATTTAGTTTTTGTCACCTTAAATTAGGACTAAAATATTCTTGTAAAATATGCGCTCAAGATCCTATTGTGATTTGTGACAATTTATGGCCACCTTTATTGTTGGCCTTGTCTTTGTGAATGGTTGCAAACCCGTTTACATCCCCCGAAAGCCCGGTTTGTAAGGACATAGAAGAGCAGAAGATAGTTTTTACACTACTAGATATGAACTATTTCCGTCAAAATTATGGTTCGTTCATCTTATTAGAGGCAACACCAAAGTCTTTATGAATCCCAAAACTTTCTCTTATTTTCGTCCTATCAACCCCATTTAATTAGCTATAAGTTTAACAACTTGACAAGTTTTATATGTATTATTTGATTGTTCACAAGTTATAACTGATTGATAAAACTTAGTACTACGTCTTTTCAATATATTTATCTCATTAAATTATTCACACATATTAATGGACTAGTATTTGGACACGCGCATTGCGCGTGGATCAATAAATACAAAGTTTTTAAAATCATATAAATATTATTTAAAAAAATGTGTTTGGGTGATAAATAGTTTCTAAAATTTACAATATTGATTCTATTCAACTAACTCAATCAAGAGAGAAATATAGATGCCTTATTATAATTTTGGTATTTGTTTTCGAAGTCCTGACAGAGTAGCACAATGAATAGATTTATATTTACATTGAACGCAGCAATATTAATCTTTCTATGACTTCCGCACATTTTTCAAAAACACTTGAAAAATAAGATTGAATATCGCAAGCCTACACAATTTAAAGAAGTTGAAGCAATTTGCTACACTCATGCACAATACTAGTATTACCTTGGCCAATTGAACCTCACTTTTTCTCAAAGGTAAAAGAAAATACTAACTGTTTACATTAAAATAAATAAACTATAAATAGGTCAATAAATTATAGAAGATCATAATAGATCATAAGAGAGAATATAATATTAAACTTCAAAGAAGATCGGAGACAACACTACAAAGAACCTCCGTTGCCAATATATACGAACTTTTAACTCTGATCTCATACTCTATATATATATATATATGAGATGTGCTATTCGGCCAAACTCAGCGTGGCCCAAAAATGATCACACTCGTAAAATATTAATAAAGCCCTTATTTTTCCGTTTGGCTTAATGACCCTTTTTTCCCTCCAAAATATTTCCCTCCAAATTAGTTAATAACTTTTGATTATTCCAAAACATTGATCCCATAAATCATTATTCTCTCAGCATGGGAAGATAAGAAGCCTTCGTATATACCGATGGCAGCCTTCGTATATACGTTCAAGATGTTTTTAAAAAAAAAATACAATTACATTTTTTTTAAAATATAATTACGTATTTTTGTTAAATACAATTACGTATTTTTTTAATTAAATGCAATTTATACGGATGGGAAGATCAAAGGTCTATTATATATATATCATACCATATACTTATGTTAAGATAGCTTTCATTGAACACATAATTCACCACACTTCCCTTAAACTAAACATGAATACTAACCGAGAAATTAGTTTGGATCTACTAAACCCGAATAACAGTGATCAACTAAGGAATGCATTACACACATTATTAGGGCTGAATTCATACGACAGTTTGATGAATGAAGATGAATCGATCGACATAGAGTCAGACGACAACTTCAATGATGAAGAAAATCCTGTCGACGATTCTGCTACTCCTGATGATGATGATGATTATGACACCCATTATCTAGAGGAAAAGGGAGAAGTTGGGGAGGACAGAGAAATGCCTAATGAGTTCAGTGAAGAAGAACTTATAACTGGTCTAATTACTGGGATACGGTTCAGTAGTAAAGATGTTATGTTTGATTTTTACAAAAAAAACATGCAAGATTATCGGATTTTTGCATTTTCAAAAGAACATCCAACAAAAAAGGTGGTGATATTGTTACGTATGTGCAATATAGTTGTAATAGGTCTAGGAAACCAAGGAATAAGCATGTTACCAAGAGGAGGAACTGACGTGCTAGAATAAATGGAATTTTGGAGGATAATGGTTTGTGGCGTGTTTCAAAGGTGGTAAAAAAATATAATCATCAATTGGAACTAGCACTATCGCGATTGATGGCTGGACACAGATCGTTTAGCAAGTCTCTTAAGAGAACTCTTGCAGCCAAAGATATTGCTGGCTTAAGACCCTAAAAAAATATAAGAGTCGCTGAAGTACTTGCTGGTGGCCCTGAAAATCTGGGTTGTACACCAAATGATTGTAGAAATTATATCTTGAAGAGTAGAAAGCTTCAGTTGCAAGAAGGGGATGCACAATCATTACTCAAGTTCTTCAGTGATATGCAACAAAAAGATAGGTAATTTTACTACTCCGTTGATGTGGATAGTTTTGGTCGAATTCGTAATGTCGTATGGATTCATTAACACTCTAAGGTTGCATATGAGGAGTTCCATGATGTAATATGCCTTGATACTACATACCTTGTGAATCGATACAATATGCCATTTGCTTCATTTGATGGCGTCAACCAGCATAGGCAGTCCATACTTTTGGAATATGCTCTTATGTCTAGTGAGGATATAGCAAGTTACAAAATGGTGTTATCTACGTGGCTTGAGGCTCTAAACAATATTCATCCATTAGCTATCAAGACTGACCAATGTGATAGTATTAAGGTTGCCATCAGTGTTATGATGTACAATACATAGATATTGTATATGGAACATATTCACAAAGTTGCCTACAAAGTTAAGCAGAGTTTCTGATGCAAAGATTGCAAAGGCAGAATTTTGGCACATCTCTTCAGTCGTATCGGTGTTGAAAAAAATAAACTAGAGCAAGACCTGTATAGGTCATTAGATGCAATGGGAGCATCAGATTTGTGGAATTTCGACTATTATGTTTAAAGAATGTTATTGTGGTCCTATGAGTAAAGTGATGTAAAATGTGAATTCAGAAAATTTATGTAGTCATGTTTGGGTACATCATGTGGAGATTGATATGGTGGTCGTATGATAGAGACAGGCTTGGCAGGGAAATTCAGGATGTTGGAATTGGGCCTAATGGCTTTATTTGCTTGAATAAATAAAAATATCTACAGAATTATCGAGATAATATGCTCAACGGAGTAGTGGTAGCACGGGAAGGTGTGTGACGTGTCAAACAAGTGATTTCAGACTATTTCAGTGTAGTTCTCAGCACGTTCGAGGACGAACGTATGTTTAAGTTGGGTAGATTGTAACGACCCAATCGGCCGTTTTAAGATCTGGCATGTCATTCAGCAGTTTGAAGCCATGAGCGGCTTCATCTCAGGTATATTGACTTGTGTGTATGGTCAGAATTAAAATTCAGGAAGTTTGGAATCAAATCTAAATGGAAATTTGAAAGCTTAAAATTGAAGAAATGAACTAGGATTGGAATCTTGAGTAAACGAACTCGGAATTGGGATCCAAAGGTTCCAGCAGGTTTGTATGATGATTTCATACTTGGATAACCCGGCAGCATTTTGGCGCCAATTGTGGAAGATAGCATTTTAGAAGAAATTGCATCAGTTTGGTTTAAAATGCATTTCGGTGTTATTGATATCCGTTTGGGATTCTGAGACTGGAAGTAGCTCCATATGGTGGTTCTGGATTTGGGAGCGCGATCGGAAGTGAATTCGGAGGTCCGTAGGTCATTTTGGAGTCGTTCGGCTAAACATGGAAAATTAAAGGTTTTTGAGAAAATTTGATCACAAGTGGAAATTTTGATATCGAACTCGAAATACGAATTTTATGATTCGGATAGCTTCGTTAGGTGATTTGGGAATTAGGAGTATGTCCGGAATATTTTTGTGTTGAAATATATGAATTACGTGAAAACTTTGAAGAATTTTGATATTTAATATTGTTAAAGTTGATTTTGGGCGACTTTTTTGGTAAACAGACCCGGACCCGTGATTTTTTGGTCTCGTAAGGTCCATAGAAAAATATGGGACTTGGAAGTATTTTCGGAATCGAATTCAGAGGTCCCAGGCCCGAGAAATAAGTTTTTTCGTCAAAATTATTTTCTAAAAATGTTTAAGGAAAATTTGACCAGAAAGTAATGGTATCGAGATTGTATTTTGGTTCTGATGCCCGATACAGGTCATATATGTTGTTTAAGAGCTTCCTGTAAAGTTTGGTTACAAACGGACGTTGTTTGACGGGTTTCGGCCTTAAATTGAAAATTCTGAAAGTTTATGAAATTTGAAAGAATTCTTGGATTTAAGGCTCAAATCACTGATTTTGATGTTATTAAGGTGATTTGATCGCTCGAGCAAGTTCGTGTGATGTTTTAGAGGTAGTTCTCATATTTGGTTTGGAGCCCCAAGGGCTCGGGAGTGTTTCGGAGGTGTCTGGAGTGATTACGGACTTAGGAAAAATTGTCGAAAATTGCAGAAATTCTGCAGTGCCCAGAAAATTTTCACGTGCGAGTAGTCCAGTTTTTGTAATCTATAAGAAATCTGAAAAAGTGTAAAACACGAAAGTTGTAGCCGATACATTTTAGTTTTCAGAAAGTTAAACCATTCGTGATTTGGATATTATCTCAGAAAGTTATGATGGATTGAAAAGGGCTGCTGGAGCAATTTCGGTAGAATTTACGATGCGCTTTAGAAGCTCATATCTCGAGATATATAAAGAGTTATATGGTGTACAACATATAAAATTAAAGATCTTTGAGTCTTGTTTCTAAACCTTCAAACCGTTTGTCATTTAGATTATTATACAAGACGTAATGGGTGTTTAAACAGAAGGTGTCCGACAAGGAACAGTTTTAATAGGATGTACAACTTGTATAGAACAAGTGCAAGGTACAACTCGACGAAGCACATGCAGATTCTTTTATACACGGATTTAGCTCATTTTTCTTCATTTCTTAAATGTATGGACGATTTTTAGAGAGCTTCAAGAGGAGATTTTCATCACCAATGTGAAGATAAGTTATCCTCACCTATTTTAAGTTAATACATCAATTATGTATGGATTTGAGCATGAAAATTGTAGAAAATTTGAGGATTTATGCCTAGGGATTTGAAAATAAGTTTTGGTGATTTGAGGGGTCAAATAAATTCCTATTTTGGTAAATTTTATATGTACTGACTCGTGGCGAGACGAGAAATCCGATGATGTAACTTTTGTAATTTTTTGAGATGTGGGCCCGGGGCTCGGGTTTTGCAAATTTCGTGATTTTCGATATTTTTCGAGTCTTTTCGATTGGGTTATATTCCTTTATCCTATTTTAATATATTCGTTGTGGTTTTGGAAAGATTCGACGCGCGAGGAGGTTGATTCGAAAGGAAAGGGCATCACGGAGTAGACTTTTAGCCGTCTTGAGGCGAGTAATAGATGTATATGATGTTCTGAGGGGTTGAAACCCCGGACTTTCACATTGTAACACTATATTAAGGCGTGACATGCACTCCATGGCGAGTGTGGGGTTGGATTCTATTGGGGATTGTGACTTGGTCCATCCCGTGTGATGTTTATATTATACTCGTGATTGATACACATACTTTATTGAATTACTGAGCTTGATGCCATGTTTGGGATCTTGTGCCGATTCGAAAAATCCTTCGAGGATTGATATTACTGCTTAGCATAATTTGCAGATCATTTAATTTCAGTCCAAGGTTTTAAATGTTGTTTTGTAAACTCAACCATAATTCTAAGTGTTGAAAACTTAAATGATATTTTTAAATGTATTCCGGGCTGGGAACTTCTGTTTTGTAAATGCCCAAGGGTCTTATTATATTATTTTCTGGACTGATTATAAAGTGACTTGAAACATTGGTAACAATGACATTGTGTGATGTACTTGAAATATTGGTAACAATGACACTGTATGATATACTTGAACAGTAGTAACAATGGGGGTGTATGATATAAATTGGTCGGGTAACAATGGCTTACCGGTCAGGTAACAATGACTGACCAAGATATTGCGCTTGGGCTGTAGGAGCCCCTCCAGAGTTTGAACACACCCTCAGTGAGCGCCATCAACGATAAATAAATATGGATGGCTCGGGCTGCACGCCGCATTGGGTACTGGAATGTACCATCATATGCATTGGATTGCATTCATGTATTTGTATTTATACTGTTGTTTAGCTGCTCAGTTCCATATGTTGCTGTATATTTGGATATTAGATTACTTTGTGTATTTACTGGATTTTCTTATCTTCGAACGGTAGTTACTTTTATTACTCACTGGGTCGGAGTACTCACTTTACTCCCAACACCTTGTGTGCAGATCCAGGGGAGTCTCGGGCTTAGTAGATCCAGTTGATCAGCAGATCCAGCTTCTGGGAGTATCGAGGTAGCTCCACGGCGTTCGCATCCATTGATCCTCTCCCTCCTATCCTATCTCTTTATTTCCGCATTATCAAATTTTGGATATACCATGCATTAGCATGTTATTCAGTACTTTAATCTTGCTTTATTGATATTTCTTTCCGCTTTTTTTGATAAATTGGGTTAAGTATTGAATAATGATCGGGCTTGCCTAGTAGTGTGTTGGGTGCCATCACGACCGCGATTTGGGTTGTGACAATATGACATGGGGACATGCCATGATTTTAAGTGTGGGGTGGGAGACTTTCTTTGGTTATGTGTTGTACTGTGCATAGACAATGTGTGTTTTGTAGCATGGAGTTGATGTTGTTGTCATAATTGAATGTGCTTATATTAGGAGTCTGACTTGCCCCAACGATAGACATTTGTCGACGGGTCTCTTGAGGGTCCAAGTCAGATATAACAACAACAAAAAAATAAAGGTAGAGGACTCTTCCTGAGGACGGACCACTTGGACAGTACTCTTGAGGGAAGTAATCCATGCAGATTTATTTTTCTATTTTTTTCTTTTTAGGTAGTATAGTAAGTCCCCCTAGGTTTTTCTTTTGACCACGGTTCTTTTTCAAGGGCTTTTCTTGAACCGGGTTAGGCAGATTTTTCTTTTGTAGTAATAGGACTAAGATGGGAAAAAGGCTAGAATGCTACCCTTGATGTACACACCTGCAAACAACTAAAATGAACTTGAGAGTGTGTCGTCTAGGCTCAGTTGTAGACTTGTAAATCTATGCCTTAATTTTGCACATCTTGCTTTGCTTGAACGTTCGTAAGAGTGTGTTGATAAACTGATTTAGAACGAGTTACATGCTAAGTGTGTGGGAGATTTTACTTGCATTATGTGCTTGCATGCGATACTTAGAACTTGCCTTGTGTGTTTGCGAAGTGAAATAGAAGTTGTTTGGTTTCAGAGATGATTGAGGTATTTCTTTGTGTAAGCCTATATATAATTGTGAATCCACTTGTCTATATCGACATAGTTATCTATATTGACATAGTTAACCCCTTTGAGCCTGAAGCATGTTCTTTGATAACATTATAATGACTTATATCCCTGTGTTTGAATAGCTGACTGTTTGAACCTATACCTCCTAGAAGCACTTGAATCACTAGAAAATATACAAAAGTCAAAGTGTGGGGTGATAGGGAGTTAGCGAAAAAAAGGGAATCAGGAATGAATCATTTGAATAGTGCACTGGCATTGTAAAAGAAAAAAAAGACAAAGAAAAAAAATGAGACAAAGAAAACAAAACAAAATGAAGAAAGAAAAAAAAAATAAGAAGCCAGTTGCACCTAAAGGAAAATGGTGGTCACCTATGAAACAAAAATGTGGATAAATGATTAGGCTGAGCAGGGAAATTGAGATAAAAGGAAGTGTGTATTAAAAGTGCCTATGTAGGTTAATTACTGCATTCAAATGTATCTTACCCGTCCCTTAGCCTACATTACAACCAAATAAAGACCTCTTGATCTTTGACTAAAACAGCTCAATTAGTAGAGTACTAAACTAGGAGCAAGCTTATGGTGTGTCTGTGTGGAAAGTGAATATTCTTTGCTGAGAGTGAGTGAATTCTTTCTATCTTTGGTTCCTTGTTGCTTGAATTTTATGTGTGTGGACCCTCTCTCATACTTTTTATGTGAGGGCATGTGACTCAGGAAGGAAAAGTAAGTCTTCACCTCTGTTAAAGTAAATAGAGTGAGCACGAGTGTGTCATGGAAGTAGAGTCTGCATCAGGGGTATGACTGTCGCATGGCTTAGGTTGTTTCGTCAAAATGGCGGGTGTGACATAACTTGGGGTGATGCATCAAACGGTTAGGCCCAGAAGTGGGGTTTATCTTGCTCGAGGACGAGCAAAGGATTAAGTGTGGGGTATTAGTAATAGGTGAATTTAACTATAGTCAGGCCCTAAATAACCACCTTCTTGCATAATTTTGGTAATAAAAGTGATAATAAAATGCTCTTATGAGTGCTTTTCATGATTTGCAGGTTATATATGACTAGGGAAGGCTCATGAGTACTTATGGAGTCAAAAAACGAAGAAAAGAGGCAAACTATGAAAATTCCCATGTGAACCACGCAAGAAATAGGCTGAAGATTCAGAAGACTAGTATTACAGCGGTTCCACCGCGGCAGAACCGCAGTGAGATGCTGCTGCGGACAAAATGAGAATCAGAGGAACTATTTGGCCGCAGTTCTACCACGACCACGGTAGAACCGCGGTAGGCGCTATAATTGTCAGGGACTAAAGTGCAAATACGGGATTTTTAGCCCTAAAACTTTATTTTAGTCATTAGCCCTAAAACTTTATTTTAGTCAATAGGCTTCGCCCAAAGGAGGAATGTATTGATTTTTAGAGTTTCTTAGCAAGGAAAATCATTGTGAGATATCACCTAAAACATCTTTCTTCTTTTCTTTGATTCTTATTGCTAGTTTTATAATGAATATTATTTTAGCTTGTTTACCCATAGTCATGAGTAGCTAAATCCCTTGTCTAAGGTTTTGATGGAACCTATTGGGGGATGAACTTCTTGTTTATGTGAATACAAATTGCTAGTTTCAATCTTTATTTATTCAGCTATGTTCTTGTTGTAATTAATTGACATGATCCTCAATTAGATGTGCATATTTAGTATGCATAAATCGGAAGAGAGTGCATATTTAGGTTATTGTTGAATAACAACACTCCTAAAGTATAAGAGGAATTTATAAGTGAGGGATTAAAGGCCGGATTAGGGATAACGAAGCATTGGGTGCAATCTTAAGTAAACTGTGTTAATTAAAGCTAGCTAGTGTATATCGAGAGAGTGCAATAGTATATTACTGTGATTACTCGGAAAGATTTACGGTAAGACGAGTATTTATGATTGATAGAGGTGTGTTGGTTAATTTTGTATGAAGCATAAACATAAGGGATTCCATCAATAGGGGAAATATTTACCTTAACTTTTTCTCATCATTATTTACAACCTTAGCATTTTAGTTTACAACTGTTTAATTTACTTGCAATCTTAGTTACTAAAGAAACCATCAAACGTTTGTGGAACTGGTTTTGAAGAGTTTAGTAGGTCTAAAGATTGTGATTGATAGGTTACTCTCTGTGGATTCGTTCCTGGGCGTAATATTCAGATTATATTTGTGACGTCCGCAATATCCTTATTTATAAGGCATAGTTGTGCGCGATCACTTAGCCTTAGACAATAGACAAAGCAGTTTATTGGGATTCTGAATTACTTTTTCGTCACAATTCTATAATCTAAAAGGACCAAACATATGGCGGCATAGATACAACATAATTCATAGATCAACTTGATTCAGATTAAAAAGTGACAAGTATTAAATCTTTAAAAGAAGAACTATTGGATTCTTTGAAAAGCTAAGAGAATCCACCACTTCCTCAAAGTTTCAAGAATCATAAGAAGTAATTTGAAGTAAAAATTCTTCTTTTTGTAAATATATTGCTATTATTGAGTAAATAGAACCGGCTATGCTAGCTATTGATTTATTTCAAGAGGTTCATCATCTACTACTATTTGGTTAAAAAGTTAAAGGAGTAATTGTGCTTAAGTGAAGCGCAAAAAAGGGACTTAAATTTTAATTGTAACTAGTGTACTTGCTCGTGCTTTTGCGATTATAAAAAAATTAAATTAAATTTAAACATATAACCTTTGTAAAAGATAATCACACACTATAATAATCAATTAAGTTTGCTATTACATAAAAATAATATTTATTTATCCCTTGATATAGCCTGATCAATAATCAAATAAGCAGCTTAAAAGTGAAAAACACTATTTAAATCATGGTCCTCGTAGAGGTCATGCAAAAAATTCCAAAGAGATATTCTTATGACTCCAATTTTAAAATTAGAATCCACACGTCATCCCTTTTACTCAAAGGACAAAACTGATAGTAAATGCAACATGAAATATTTGCACCAAAAAAAATCATTACAGTGAAAGAAAGAAATGCCGAAAAAGAAAAAATATGAAACCGTCTCTAGCATCAAATGTCTCTTTCCAATGTTTATTCCATCGCCATCTTCCCATAACGTGATAGTAATACCAATTCTATAAAACTATTTTAGACAATAGTAAATGAGGATGTAAACCAATTCTCAAATTGCTCATATACAATATAATAACTTGCTCTAAGGTGTCACTACGTTCATCTTTTCTAAAAGAATTTGCCAAAGAATATATAGATGAATTATAAGATCGGATGAAGTAACTTCATACAACTTAGAGTGTTCTTGTAGAAGCCAAGATCACTCTAGCAAGTTTCATCCACAACTTGATCAAGATTCCTATTTGGTTTCATAGCCTAGAAGCAGAAAAATAGGGAATGCATGTCAAATGTTGACATTAAAAGTAGAATCGGGGAGATCAAGAGTTGATTCAGAAAAAGATGTACCACATTATCAAATAGAATGCACATAATATATCCAATATTAGAGTAGAAAGAGACTTTATTACAAAGGTAATTATTACAACGTTAGTATATTATCATGATTATTCGTTTTGCAACACTATAAATAATCTTAGCTCTCTCTTATATTGCATTCGTCACCTTTAGACTTTTGGAATATGGTAATAACAAAATAAGAAAAATGCAACCAAAATAGAAAAGAGTGCTGGAATGAATCCAAATAAAACACCTTAGCCTTCATATCGAATTACTTGGAACAACAACATAAGCGGAAGCGTACCTGAATCCATAAGTGGAAGCTCCTTAATCCTTCTTGAAGATTGTTCAAGATTTGACTTTGGAAGCTCCTTGATCCTTCTTGAAGATTGTCTTGAAGTTTTGGCTTTCACTTGATATCCAAGACAAATGTGAGGATTGGTTTTCCACTTGATATGCAAGAACAAGTTTGTGCTCTCTCTCTCAATGGGAGGAAGAAGAAGAGAATGTCTTGCATTCTTGCGGGAACCATAATCCCCCTTATTATAACATGTGAGTTATGAAACTCAAAGGTCACAAGAATGTAACCTTGGTTACATGTATGTAACCTTAGTTAGCCCATCATTAACTAAGATTACTCTTTTGGGTATCTACACATTAGTCCTACACTTTATATGACAATGTATTGGCCCCCTTAACAATAATGTCCATAAGACCACTAATATAGGCCAAACCAAAAGATAGCACATAACATATAATTAATCCATTTATTGTCCATATGTATGTAGTATAAGTCCAAATGTCTAACAATCTCCCACTTGGACTATACATTCATGCATATGTACAAACCTTAGCATTATATGTTACTATAACTTTATGAGCTCAGAATTGCTATCATAATAAAATTGTCACGAACAATCCGGTCCATCAATCATACCAACATAGGATCTAAGAGATCTTAGTTACTCTTGCGTAACTAGACCCAACATAGATCACGTATATCAATATAACCAACGACATGGATCAAGTATAGGTGTGTAGCATGGAAATAACATAAAGTGTGGTCTGAAATAGAATGTCTATTTCCAACTGGTTCTCTTTATTGAGATCAATCATAAACCTTAAGAGTACATAAAAACTTTAAAACTGAATATCTGCAGATATAACCTTAAAACTGAATTACTGAATGTAATGGACAATACATAATTGTATAATACAAACTCCCACTATAATTCATAATCCTTAACCGATTTGACACCCATGCAAGGAATATGCTCATGAAATAATTTGGGTGGCAATCCCTTAGTGAGCGGATCCGCAATCATGGAGTTTGTACTGATGTGCTCTATGCACAATTGTCCATTCTGTACTCTTTCTTTAACAACCCGAAATTTGACGTCCATATGTTTTGCTTTCGTCAAACTACTTTTATTGTTAGCATAAAGGACTGCTGATCTGTTGTCGCATAATAGCCTGAGTGGCTTTTTAATGCTGTCTACTATGCGCAGTCCACTAACAAAATTTCGCAGCCATAATGCCTCATTGGATGCTTCATAACATGCCATGAATTCGGCTTCCATAGTGGAAGTGGTCGTAAGAGTTTGCTTGATGCTTCTCCAAGAGATAGCACCGCCAGCAAGCATGTAAATATAGCCTGATGTAGACTTCAGACTATCCTGACATCCAGCAAAATCGGAGTCGGTGTACCCGATGATCTCAAGCTGGTCCGATCTCCGATATGTAAGCATGTAATCCTTTGTTCTCTTAAGTACCTCATGACCCTTTTGGCTGCCTTCCAATGGTCCATTCCCGGATTGCTTAGATATCTGCCCAGCATCCCAACAATGTATGCTATATCAGGTCGTGTACATACCTGAGCATACATCAGACTACCTACAGCCGAAGCATAAGGTGTCTTTTCCATTTCCGTAGTTTCAAAATTATTATTTGGGCACTGTTTGAGACTAAACTTGTCTCCCTTAGCAACAGGGGTGTTGCCTGGTTTACAATCCTACATGCCAATTCTTTTAAGAACCTTATCGATATAGCCCTTTTGTGACAGACCGAGAACACCTTTGGAGCGATCTCGTTGTATCTGAATTCCTAATACAAAAGAGGCATCACCAAGATCTTTCATTTCAAATTTCTTTGAAAAAAATTTTTTAGTTTCATGCAATAATGCTATATCGTTACAGGCAAGCAGTATGTCATCGACATATAAAACCAGAAAAATATATTTACTCCCACTGAACTTATGGTATATACAGTCATCAGCAATATTCGGTTCAAAACCAAAAGATGTAATGACTTCATGAAACTTATAATACCATTGACGGGAAGCTTGCTTGAGCCCATAGATGGATTTCTTTAATTTGCAAACCCTTTTCTTTGAGTCTCCCGAAACAAAGTTTTCAGGTTGCACCATACAAATTGTTTCCTCAATGTCATCATTGAGAAGCGTTGTCTTAACATCCATCTGATGAATTTCAAGATCAAAATGTGCTACTAGTGCCATTATAGTCCTGAAAGAGTCTTTCGATGAAACTGGAGAGAAAGTCTCTTTATAATCAATGCCTTCCTTTTGAGTGTAGCCTTTTGCGACAAGACGAGCTTTATACTTAATGACATTGCCCCCTGAATCCCTCTTGGTTTTAAATATCCATTTACAACCAATTTGTTTAATACCTTCGGGCAATGTAACAAGCTCCCAAACGCCGTTATCGCTCATAGACATCATCTCATCATTCATGGCATCAATCCACTTTTG
The DNA here is from genome assembly GCA_034376525.1 of Nicotiana benthamiana. Taxonomy (NCBI): domain Eukaryota; kingdom Viridiplantae; phylum Streptophyta; class Magnoliopsida; order Solanales; family Solanaceae; genus Nicotiana; species Nicotiana benthamiana. Next base: position 64,058,241 of record CM067334.1, on the reverse strand, counting down.
AGAGTTTGAATCTTTAATGACTTGACGGAAGTTGATTGGATCATCTTCCTCAAGTCCAATGTCACTTTCTTGTTCTTGGAGAAATACAACATAATCATCCGGAATTGCATTTCTCCTCTCTCTAGTGGATCTCCTTAATGGCACTTCAGTTTCTTGAGGTTGTTGAGTTTGATTTTCATTAGTAATATCAGGAACTTGATTAGGGAGATTTTCGAGATTGTCTTGAATATCCGTGTCAGGAATGAGAACACCCTGACCAAGATCAACAACTTGAGAGAAAGACACATGTTCTTCCTCAAAGACAAAATCTCTAACAATTTTATCTCCCCACCCCCCAAACTCAATATCCTCAAAGAATCGAGCATTACCCGTCTCAAAAATAGTTCTAGAAGTGGGATCATAAAACTTATACCCCCTGGGTCTTTCATAGTATCCAACAAAATAGCTACTAACTGTTTTAGCATCCAATTTCTTTTCATTCGGCCTATAAGGCCTTGCCTCAGCTGGACAATCCCAAATGTGTAAGTGCTTAATACTGGGTTTATTTCCAGTCCAAAGTTCATATGGGGTTTTGATTGTACCTTTACTTGGAACTCTATTAAGAATATAAGCTACCGTTTTCAATGCTTCTCCCCAGAGTGAGTCTGGAAAAGTAGTACGACAAATCATACTTCTTACCATGTCCTTAAGGGTCCGATTTCGTCTCTCAGCTACACCATTCATAGTAGGACTGCCTGGCATAGTATAATGAGGAACGATCCCACACTCATCTAGGAATTTAGCAAATGGCCCTGGACGTTGTTCACCTGAACCATCATATCTACCATAGTATTCACCACCACGGTCGGATCTAACGGTTTTAATCCTTTTGCTTAGTTGATTTTCAACTTCGGCCTTATATGATTTGAACACGTCTATAGATTGGGACTTTTCATGAATGAGATATAGGTACCTATAACGAGAGTAATCGTCTATGAATGTGATAAAGTATTGTTGACTATTTCTACAAGGTGTAGGGAATGGCCCACAAATATCCGTATTTATCAATTCTAAGACATCCGAAGCTCTCTCAGCACCTAATCTCGTCTTGTTTGTTTGTTTACCCTTGATACACTCAATGCAAATATCCGAATTTGGGGAATCAAGAGAATCAAGAATTCCATCTGACACAAGTTTCTGAATTCTTTGTTTAGATTTGTGACCGAAACGTTTGTGCCAGAGTGATAAAGAATTCTCATTAGTTAATTTTGTTTTGGTACCACTTGAACTTGTATGCAAAGTTCCATTATGTGAGGTTATTGTGTCAACTAAATATAGGCTATCATATGTTGATAAAAGACCAGTACCGATAAGATTTGAACCTTGAAAGAGACTAACTTTATTGTCACCAAATGAACATGAATAACCGGATATGTCCAATTTGGGAACAGAAATTAAATTCTGTTTAAAAGACGGTACAACAAAAGTCTCATTCAAATCTAAATAAAAACCAGTCTTAAACAACAGCCTAAATTTTCCAATAGCCTCAACTTGAACCCTTTTGCCGTCACCCACATAGATGTATCTTTCACCATCATTTGGTTTTCGGCAGTTCAGGCAACCCTGCATAGATATACTTATGTGAGTAGTAGCAGCAGAATCTACCCACCAAGTATCCTTAGGTACCGAAATTAAATTAACTTCAGAACAAACAAGAGAAAGAGATATACCCTTTTTTGCACGCCAAGCGTGGTATTTGGTACAATCTTTCTTCATGTGATTAGTCCCCTTACAGAAAAAACAACCTGATTCTGTAGTTTCAACCTTAGGTTCCTTATGTTGCTTCTTTTGGGGCCTTGTAACCGCAACTTCCTTATTTTTCCTCTTCTTATTATCTTTAGAAGAGGATGCCAAATGAACACTTTCTGTCTTATCTTGCTTTATTCTCTTGCACACAATGTGAAATGAGCTCATTAAGAGTCCATTTCTCCTTCAGGCAGTAGTAACTGACCTTAAACTGATTAAAGTGTGCAGGAAGAGAGATCAAAACTAAGTACACAAGCAGTTCCTCAGGTAATTCTAACTTGAGTGACTTTAGTTTCGAAGCAAGATGAGACATTTCCAAAATGTACTCCCTTATGTTTCCCTTGCCTTTATACCTCATGGAAACAAATTTACTCAAAAGAGTACTTGTTTCCGCCTTTTCGTTTTGTGCAAAACGCTTTTCAAGATTTTCAAGGAAAACTTTGGCATTATTTTCATCATTCATAGTGCCCCTTAAAGATTCTGGAATTGCACGTTTCATGATTATTAGACTCATGCGATTTGAGCGTTCCCACTTCTCCATCTCCTTCTTTTCAATAGAAGAAGATGTATCCTCAAGAGAAGCAGGTTTCTCAATCCGAAGTGCAAGGTCTAGATCCATGCAACCGAGAACTATCATAATGTTCTCTTTCCATTCCTTAAAGTTTGTGCCGTTAAGCACATGGATGCTGTTAATGTTTTCAGATATTGTAGCAGCTGAAGAATTCACTGAAAATAGAACAAGGACAACTTAATACATGCTTACAATTACTTGAATTTTAAACTGGAGTTTACAAATTCAAAATAGGCAAATCTCATTACAAGATACCTAGCACAACATTGATTTTAGTCTTTGGACAGAAAATCAACTTGTAAGTCGTACTCTTGGTGTAGTAATCAAATATTGACAATAAACTCATGTCAAATATCAAGCCTTCCTTTGGGCCGACTTAATATTCACATGGAAAACTTAATAATTGTCACATATTTATCACCACAAGCATGTTCGAATTCCTGCCAAATAACAACCTTCCTTTGGGCCGGTGTTAAACGCATGGAATACTAACATACACAGTCATCTTATACTTCAAAATCAATCAATCTACACAAAAGAGGTTACTTTGGTAACATAATATTTCAATGGACTAATTTAAAATATTAGATGCAAAACTAAATAGTTCTTTAAGCCATATATTGAACCTTAACTGAAAAAGTTACATGTTTGACATGTAAAAACTGAACATTAAAAACTTAATCTTAATTGTACAAAACAAAATCTGAAGCATGATGGACAAAAAAATAATTAATCTTAAAACTGAATATTAATGTACAAAACATTAATAATTAAAAAACTGAATATTAATTGACATATTATTAATGTACAATTCAAATCTGAAAACTTAAAAAACGTTTCAATTAATAATGAAAAACGTTTCTTTAATTAATTGAAAAACGTTTCTATAATAATGCAAGATTAATGTTTTAATATTAATCTTGCATTATGACTCTATTAATATCTTAATTAAATAAAAAAACGTTTCAATAATAATGAAAAAATGTTTCTATTAATTAATTTTGCATTATGGTTTCATTAATGTCACCAGAAAAACGTTTTTTTTAAAAAGCGTTATCTTTATTAAAAAAAATGTTTCTGTCCAGGACCTTTTGCGGCGACGAACGCTGCCACTAAACCCATAGAAGTCGCCACTAAATGTATTAGTGGCGACTATATATTGAAACTGGAGTTGCCGTCACTGAAGGTTATTTGTGGCAACATTGCGACGAACGCTGCCACTAAACCCATAGAAGTCGCCGCAAAATGTATTAGTGGCGACTATGTTATGTAGTGAAACTGGAGTTGCCGTCACTCAACGATAATAAACTTAATGGGGCTTTCAACAAAAGGCTTAATCAAGGAATCATTTTCAACAATCGAAATTAGGCAATTTATTTCAATATTTCAATTCATATGGTGATAACATGGTATCGAAATACTAAAGTTTATCATCAACAAATCATTCATGAAAGCATGCTTTATCAAGGTACTAGAATTTCAAAATCAAAATTCTATCTTAAGTTAATTATGAAGCTTCATAACATGGATTTCATGAACTTCCAAATGATCCAAGAGGGTCTGATACCAATTGTTGGAATGAATCCAAATAAAACACTTTAGCCTTCATATCGAATTACTTGGAACAACAACATAAGCGGAAGCGTACCTGAATCCATAAGTGGAAGCTCCTTAATTCTTCTTGAAGATTGTTCAAGGTTTGCCTTTGGAAGCTCCTTGATCCTTCTTGAAGATTGTCTTGAAGTTTTGGCTTTCACTTGATATCCAAGACAAATGTGAGGATTGGTTTTCCACTTGATATGCAAGAACAAGTTTGTGCTCTCTCTCTCAATGGGAGGAAGAAGAAGAGAATGTCTTTCATTCTTGTGGGAACCATAACCCCCCTTATTATAACATGTGAGTTATGAAACTCAAAGGTTACAAGAATGTAACCTTGGTTACATGTATGTAACCTTAGTTAGCCCATCATTAACTAAGGTTACTCTTTTGGGTATCTATACATTAGTCCTACACTTTATATGACAATGTATTGGCCCCCTTAACAATAATGTCCATAAGACCACTAATATAGGCCAAACCAAAAGATAGCACATAACATATAATTAATCCATATATTGTTCATATACATGTAGTATAAATCCAAATGTCTAACAAAGAGATCCATAGTTCTTCTGGTCTAAAAGATGCGTCACTTCACTTCCTAAGAGTATGATGCATATAAATATATGACCACAATGCCTTCTCCAGAAATATATATTAACTTTTAGAGACAAAAAATTAAACTAAAGTTTTAAAGCTTTTTATTTTAAATGCTCGGATAAATGGAATAACGTTTAAGGAAGGTCAATGTTATGAGATATCAAATTAAAGGAGATAAAAAAAACTCAGAGAAACGTCTAAGTGAATAAAACTACTATCAAATGATATTCGATCATTTTATTTATGCGCTTATGAATTTAAAAATAAAAACTCATAAACCTCCTCAGGGCATTGTCTATACTAATTCTTCCCCTATTTGAAGTTTGAAGAATAAAGTTGTTCATACATATGATTAGAACTTTCACAAAAGTACATGAATTTTTACTCTAAAACACATGGGCTTGTGATATAATTTTAATTGCTACGACCATTTTTAATCCTTAGTTTTTTCTATTTAGCATTTTAGCTTCTTCTTATTTCTTAAGAAATAGCCAATAAATCATTTGTAGATTGAATTAAGATTGAGAAGCAACATTTAACTTAATGTCTTCTAGTATCCAATATCTGAAATACTTACAAAAGAAAAGTAAAATAAGATCAAATAAAATAGCACCTTTTGTTCGGGCGAAGCCTTGATACGCCTTTCAGTCAATTTATATTCCAAATATATTGAAGTAAAATTAAGAAAAATAGTTGTGACGACCCGAACCGTCGTCACGTGAGCTACCACCCCGTTTTTCCCGTTTTATGCTTCTTTATGTTTCAATATATGTGTTTGTAGAGTTTGAAGTAATTCGAAAAGAATTTGGTTGGAAATGTGGCAATTAGTCTCTTTAAGAGAAGGTTAGTTTGGAAAAGTCAACCGGATGTTGACTTATAAGTTATAGGGCTCGGAATGAATTTTTGACGATTCGACTAATTTCGGGTGGTGATTTATGACTTAGGAGTGGAATCGGAACTGAATTTGGAGGTACGGTGTAGAATTAGGCTTGAATTGGCTAAGTTTGAATTTTGGCAAATTCCGGTCGATAGGTGAGATTTTGATCCGGGGTCGGAATAGGATTCCGAGAGTTAAATTAGCTTCGTTAGGTGATTTTGGATATGTGTGCAAAATTTCAGGTCATTTGGACACCGTTTGGTCGGGTTTTTGACCAAGTGCAAGTTTCGGAAGTTCTAGTTTAACTTAGGCTTGAATCCATCGCGAATTGATGATTATTGTGTTGTTGGGCATGTTTTTATAATTGGAACAAGTTTGTATGATATTTTAGGGTATGTTGGTGCTTTTGGTTGAGGTCCCGAGGGCCGTTTAGTGGTTTCGAGTGGTTAATCGGGACGTATTTGGCTTTTGGAAGTTGCTGAAGTGCAGCAGAAATTGCAGAGGAATTTTCCTCTACGAGATCGCGTAGGCCTGGATGCGATCGCATAGGAGACTTGGAGGAGTTTCTGAAAAAATGTGCTACGCAATCGCGTAAGGGAGCCTGTGATCGCATAGATATGGGGGATGATTCAGTGCGGTCGCGTAGAGCAGTGTGCGATCGCGTAGTAAGAGAAGTGGAAGCTCTGCGATCACGGAAGGTATCATGCGGTCGCATATGAGGATTTTAGGGCCCTGGGAATTTTGTGCTATGCGATCGCAGGGACTTGGATGCGATCGCATAGGGTAATAGGGGGCGTGATTTTGGCTTTTAATGATATTTCATCCGCGACTTATCTCATTTTTCCTCTATTTTTGCACCGCCCTGAGAGTTTGTTGGTAGATTTTTAAGGGGATTTCGACGGGAAGTAATTGGAGGCAAGTCTCGAGACCTAGAAACACCATTTAATTGAAGATTCATCCTTTGATTCTTTGAAATTCTGGTAAAGATTGAAGAAACTATGGCTTGGTTTTTGAAATATAAATTAGGAATTTGATGGCCCATTTGAACTTCGATTTTGATGAACTTTATATGTACGGACTCGTGGCGAGATGGGGAATCCGGTGATGTAAATTTCATAATTTTTCGAGAAGTGGGCCCGGGGCTTTTTGCCAACTTCGTGTTTTTGGGTGTTTTTCGAGTTCTTTCTATTGAGTTATGTCCCATTAGCCTATTATAACCTATTCCTTGTGATTTTGGTCAGATTCTGCACCCGAGGAGGTCGATTTGCGAGGAAAGTGCAAGGCGAGCTAGGATTTTGGCTGGTTTGAGGTGAGTAATGGTTATTAATGATATATTGAGTGTTTGAAACCCCGTATTTGCACTATACGATGCTATGTTGAGATGAAACACGCGTCGTGTAATGAGCATGAAGATGTTTTCCGCTGGGGACTCGGATATGTTCCATCCCAATTGATTACTTACTACACTTTTTGACTGATACTGAGCTTGTACCCATATAACTTAGGCTAGATGCCATGTTTGGGGCCTTATGCCATTCTATGGTACTCTTAGGGAGCATGTTGAGTTGATTGACCTCACTCTACCTATTGAACACCCACTATCTGTCCTGACTTTAACTGTGAATCCTGAAATGAACCAGACATAGTAACTTGCACCCTAAACGAGCAGTACCTAGGATTGAATACCCTGTCTTAGCTGAGTGGGCCCGAGAGGCCAAGTCAATATTGACTAATAGGGGTCAAGGACCTCGTAGTGAGGTTATTTGATATATACCAGATCGAGCTGTATGCCACAGCAGTATATACACATACATGTATTGGATCGGACTGCACACCCCAATAGTATATTATATGGATCGGACTGCACGCCGCAGTGATATATTATATAGATCGAACTGCACGCCACAGTATAATAGTGTTTGGGCTTAAGGAGCCCCTCCTGAGTCTGCACACACACCTAGTGAGCGCAGCTGACTATATATATATTGGATCGGGCTGCGTGTCGCAGTACTATATATATTATATTGGATCGGGTTGAGCGCCGTAGTACTGTATATTGGATCGAGCTGTGCGCCGCAGCTATGAGAAGTAGGGGCAGCACCAGTTGACCCACCAGTTGCCCTCATTCAGGATCAGCCTCCGGTTGTAGAGGTTCCAGCAATACCTGCTCAGGCACCAGCAGTGCCTATTGTGATTTCGGGTCTTCAGGAGGCCCTGGCTCAGATCTTATCGGTTTGCACTGGCCTGGCTCAGGCAGTCTCCGCTACTACCGCAGCTACATCTCAGAATAAGGGTGGTCACCAGACCCCTGCAGCTCGCACTCCGGAGCAGGGTGTACCGCATTTGCAGACCCCAGAGGCACCACCAATTCAGCCAATTGCCCTGTTCATCCAGTTGTTCCGGTTCAGGGTGATGGAGTGCCAGTGATTCCAGATGACGAGCAGCTTCGTCTTGAGAGGTTCAGCAACCTTTCACCTCCTACTTTCAGCAGTATTCCCGGCGAGGATGCCCAGGGGTTTCTCGACAAGTGTCGACGCATGCTTCGGACATCAGGGATCTTAGAGACTAGTGGGGAATCTTTTAGCACTTTTCAGTTCTCAGGAGCAGCCTTTACATGATGGGAGGCATATGAGCGGCGTAGGCCGACAAGTGCATCGCTGTTCTCTTGGAAGGAGTTCTCCACTATCTTTCTGGAGAAGTGGGTACCTCGGTCGCAGAGGGAGGAGTTGCGCAGGCGGTTTGAGTGGCTTCGTCAGGGGGATATGTCTGTGACACAGTATGAGGTGAGATTCGCAGAGTTAGCTCGTTATGCCCCGTGGATGGTTTTGACGGATCAGTATATGATCAGACAATTTGTGGACGGACTCATTTATCCCATTCGTATTCTGATGAATCGAGAGAGGGTCCTGAGTCACAACTTTGAGGAGGCGCTGGATATAGCCTGTGATATTGAGATGGCTCACCACTAGGAGAGATAGAAGAGGGAGGCCAAGAAGACTCGAGGATCAGGTGGCTCCGGTGGAGCTCCGTCTAGGGGCCAGGTTCAGCAGAGCGGGGGTCGTTCTTTCAAGCCTCCACAACCAGCTCGCTCAAAGTACCGTGGTTCATCTTCTGGTCGTGGTTATCAGGGCTCTCAACAGGGTCACCCATATCTGAGTGCACTTCCAACGTAGAGTTCGTCTCATGCCCCATCTGTTCAGGGTTCATCTTGGTCGAGTTCTTTAGCCAGCTACTCTAGTGCGAGGGGTTCCCTTCAGTCCCAGCCCCCAGCGGCAGGGAGTTGCTATGAGTGTGGCGAGTTTGGGCATATGAGGAGGGAGTGTCCCTGCCGTTCATCCAGTTCATCTTAGTAGAGGGGTCAGCCCTCATCTTCTGGCCCAGTGTCTTCAGCACCCGCCCTGTCAGCTAGGGATGAGGGTCAGGCAGTTAGGGGTCGCCCCAGAGGGGGAGGCCAATCCGGTGGCGGTGAGGCCCGTTTCTACGCTCTTCAGGGAAGGTCAGATGTTGTTGCTTCGGATGCTGTTACTACAAGTATTATTTCAGTCTGCCACAGGGATGCCTCAGTCTTATTTGATCCCAGATCCACTTGTTTCTATGTATCTTCTTACTTTTCTCATCATTTGGGTACTACCCATGGGTGTCTTGCATTACATGTGCACGTATCTACCCCAGTGGGTGATACTATTATTGTGGACCATGTGTATCGGTTGTGTCTTGTTACTATTGGAGGTCTGGAGACCTGAGTTGACTTGCTGCTATTGAGCATGGCATATTTTGATGTTATTCTAGGTATAGGCTGGCCATCACCGTGCCATGCTATTCTGGACTGTCACGCCAAGATAACCACATTGGCTATGCCAGGTATTCCCAAAATCGTGTGGTGTGGTATGACTGATTATGTATACAGCAGGGTAATCTCTTTCTTAAAGGCCCAGCGGACGGTTGGGAAGGGATGTTTATCATATCTAGCATTTGTGAGAGATGTTGGAGCTGAGGCTCCTAGTCTTGATTCGGTTCCCGTGGTGAGGAAATTTCCTGATGTATTTCCAGCAGAACTGTCGAGCATGCCTTCGGATAGGGATATTGACTTCGGTATTGATTTGGTGCCGGGCACTCAGCCCATCTCTATTCATCCGTATCTGATTCGACTACTAAGGTCACAGTCTGGCCGTCCTTACGAGGGCGTCCTCTCAACATGGTCACAATCACTCGACGCTAGCTGGCAGGTCCCGTAGCTATAAATACTAAGAGAAAGAACCCTAAAGAGGGAGCTGCTTCTTCTCTCTCTCTTCATACTTACTTCCAAGGGAAGACATCATTGTAAGGCTCTGAACCTCTCCATGGAGAAGCAGACCTACCAATATCATTAATAAAAGATCTCCATCCTCTTCCCCTTAATCATTACTGTTGTTTGTTGTATTTTTATTCATCTGACTTATTGATTTATTACGATCTGCTATGATTAACTCTCTATCGATTTTAATTAATTTATGCTTATAAAGTATATGATAACTTTGAACTAAACATTATTCATTGAATTCAATCAATTGAATACTATGTTCATCCACAATGAAACGATTACTTGTTACTTGATTGAAATTGACAGGCTTCTACGTAAGGGAAAGAAACCGTTAGGTTTCCTCAATAACTGGGGTTGGTGCCTTTTCAATTAATAATGAGGTAAACAGTTATTATAATAGAAGAAAAACAAAAAGGAGAAAAAAATAAATACAATTCCTAGCTAATGAGAGATGCAACATCGCTTTTCTCATTCCCACACTAAACTCATCATTAACTCGTAAATTCAAACAGAAATTCTTAAAAAAGAAAAAGAGTACACACCTCTTGTTGATCTTAATTTGCTCTTTGAGTTTCTTCACTATCAAATTAACATCTAGCTACATCTTCACTTTATCATTCTTAACATATACTATTATCATTATTAAATAGTAGTAATGGACCATAACTGTGGAATAGGAAAGGTTGTAACGGTCCGTAATATTCATTATATTGTTGGGACCATTTCTTTCATTAATGGGTGGATATTTATTGTATAAAGAAAATAGCACACAAATATGGAAAAAGGGCTAAAACCCAAAAAGGAGAAAATAAATAAATAGGATTCTTGGGCAAAGAGATGTGCCAACTCTATCTCCTATTATATATATATATATATGTAGATTTAGGTGAAGCACTAGTTGTGTTTTTAATGGGACATACTTTAATTTAACAGTACAAAAATAGCACACGTATATCCTATGCTAAGCCTAAAGGTTGCAAAAATCATACGTATTTATTTTGATGTGTTAATTAAAAAATCACCTTTATTTTCATGTATGAATATGAGTACATAATATAATATGCAGAACCTATTATAATAAGTGCATTCAAAAGTATGACAAAATGAAAGAACTTTACACCCAAAAGAACTGCCGTAGTAAAGAGGCCAATTTTTTTATGATGTTAGTAGATATAGGTAGCTTCATACCGAAAGGCTTTATTTTGCTTTCTTTCAGTATCATGTCATGGAGAAGCAAAGTATTCGCTAATATTTGTAAAACTGAAATATGAAATAGTTATAACGCAATTTTTCTAATTCATGTAAATTGCAAGTACGACATTTATCCATCATTATTACAATTTTGATATATAAATTACGCATTTTTGATGGTAAGCAACCCCCATGTCCGATCGAGAGGTTGTGAGTTCGAGTCTCACCAAGAGCAAGGTGGAAAGTTCTTGGAGTAAAGGATGCCGGGGGTCTATTTGGAAACAGCCTCTTTACCCAAGGGTAAGGGTAAGGTCTGCGTATACACTACCCTCCCCAGACCCAACTAAGTAGGATTATATTGGGTTGTTGTTATTGTTGTTGATATATAAATTACACAAAATTATAATTAATAGGTTTATATGTTCGTACTGCTCATGGTGATGACTGTTGCTTGACAGAAAAGGAGAACTCGACTTCTTCAATCTGTGTTATCCAAAGTCAAAGCACATAGTTGCAAGATATTTAGGTTCTAAGGAACCAATAACAAATATTGACAATGATGGGAATGAATACAACAAATTTAACTATAGAAAATGCAGTTCAATTTTAAATAAAAGAGATATCACACCGTGAAATGAAATAATTCATCCACCACCTTTAACTCCACGCCGTAAGAAATTTCGAGCTATCATATATATTTTCGAATTCTCTCTTCTAGAGTGAATTACTTTGGTTCAAGAGTTCGTTCAATTGATAGACGTTTTTTTTTTTGGAATTGTGTAACAGTAAAATAAAAGCAGAACTGTTTAACCAAAAAATATTATTTGGTCAAAGCTAGCATTTTAAAAAGAAAAATCGGGTTATTGATAATCAAGAGACCAAGAATAATAGGCTTTTCGAGAATAAGAAGAAGCGACAAAAAAAATTTATATTGCAATATAAGGCAAATGAACTTTTTGTGTCTTTACAAATGATGAGACCTCTTCCTTTTATAGCTAACAAGGAGTAATGGCTTAATCTAAATAATAAAAGACATTTAGTGAGGCGTTACACAATCATTGCTATTAAATATCAATTTACTAAAGCATCAAGTATTCAATAATGAATTTAGACTATTTTTTGTCTTCAAATTCTTGTCTTCAGTGCCTTTTGATCTGTTGGCATTAAATGACTTGAATTGGTACGAGACTCGTATCTGAGACTCTTTCTCGTGCCTATTTAATTCTCTCTTCTCGTATATGTTGTCTCCCGTGTCTTTTACTCGTTTACTACACTTTGACTATTTGACCAGTCCACGTGTCATGCCACATCATCTTTAATTTAAATTTCGATTTTTTTCCCAATACAGATAGTTCCCCCACTTTCCATTTATTTATCAATTAAATAATTGGGAAGTGGATCTTCACAAAAAAAGGAAATTTTTGTCACAATTAATGCATATGATATTATTGACGTCTCAAATGTCTTTTTCATTTAATGCTTCACACACGTGTCATTTTCTGATTGGATCTGCAACTCTGCGCCTACTTATATAGGCTCATTCAACTCCTCTTTTCACGAAGTGATAGTTATCTTTAATATAGGCTTTCCATCATTATACTTCTTAATTTGATAGTTTCTTCCATATAACCTTTTAATTCTCTCTTCCTTTGTCATCTTCTTCATAAATTTTCATCAAGAATTTCCTTACTTTCTTTTACATCTCCTTAATTCAAACTTGTCCAACAATGACATCTCCAAACCCTAACCCTAGAAAAGTTCCAGTTCTTGATCAATTTCCTAATGTACCTACTCCGATTAGGCATAAAAGAGGTAGAGGATGAAGGCTTTGGAGTTTGGGATCCACATGTAGAGGTTTGACTGGCTCTACTTCTACTTCTTCAAGTTCAAGAATCAAAGGTTCCATCTCCAAAACAATGTCTTTGAAATGTAAAGAGGTTTCTGTTTCTGACCCCTCTCAAGAATCTTAGTTGAAGAGATTATTCCAAGTGATTTGTCTTTTGGGAGTGACAAAATATCTCTTCAGAAACAAGTTGTAAGATTAGAAAAGGTTGATGCTTAGCCCACTCTTATAACTGAACTTAGAATCCCTACTATTAGAAAAGAATGTAATTGGAAAGAGAGTCTTCGTCTATCAGTTCTTGCCATAAATCAAAGAATTTCTTCCTATAGAAGTGGGTATTCTTTCGTTTGTACTTATCCCTTTACTTTGGTATTTAAACCTGCCATTGATCCAGTTATCCTTGATTTCTGTCGCTTCTTCAATATTTGCTTAGCTCAAGTTGGCCCCTTAGTATGGAGGGTTGTGGCTTGTTTGAGGTATCTAACTACCAAAGCAAAAATTAACTTTACTCTTTCCCACCTCATTCACTTGTACCACCCCAACTTAATGTGTCATGGCGTTTTTATCTTAACTTCGAGGAGTAAAAAAGTTTTGATAAACTCTGAAGACGATAAAGACCGTGGTGGTTTCTTCGTTATATTGTTGTTCGTACATTGGTTTTGTTGGGTGAATCAAACATTATGTTCCCTGAGAAGTGGAACTTTGCACGTAAGATTCTATTTACTTTTTCGTACCTATTTTTAGAGATTTTGATTTCTCTCTAATCTCGTCCCTTTTTGGTTTTCTGTAGCAACCATGGGAGATGTGCAACCTATTCCCAACTTTTGTGGTTGGGTAGATTCAATTTTGAAAATTGCTCCTAAAGAAGATAGAACTTGGAAGTTTATTTCTTCTTTACATGGTTGGAGAGTGAAAACACACAGTATACATCTCTTTACATATATGTTTTGTAGATACATATGATAAATCCCAATATTGAGTTCAAATCCTTTTATTATCAGGATTTGGTGTGAGAGGAATGGCGGCTGATGTGGCTTTGGATATACATTATGTCAATGCCTTCCTTGATTTGGATAAGGCTAAAGCCTTGATGGCAAAGAGAAAATCTATGGGAATAGACACTGAGAATAAGGAAGAAGGAGGTACCACGTTGGTATCTAGACCTTGAGTTAGGAGATGCGTTATTATTGAAGATGAAGCTGAGGATTCTCCTGCTCGTACCTTCATTACCGAGTCTGTTCTAATCCACTCTGATGAATAGGACACACCAAGAGAAACTAGTGAATCTATTCACGGTCTCTTTGTTGGTGGTTTTGAAAGTGGGGAGCTCGGCCCTGTTTTAAACGAAATTCCTCTGTCTTCCTCAGTTCCTATTTCTCCTATTCCTTTTGTCTCTTCACCAATCGTAAGTGTTTCATCTCCTGCGTTGAACTCTTTTGCTCCTTAATTTACTTTGAGTGTTCCTACTTCCGTACATAGGTTCGCTCCCGTACCTACTTCTTCTGCTCCTGCTTTGACTCCGGCGACGGCTCCTGCTATTTTCACCTCTTCTACTACTCCTCCTTCCACTGCTCCTTCTTCCTCTTTTGTACATTCAGAAACTGGCCCCAATAGCAGAGGCATTGCTATGAGAAAGGTCACACTTGAATTGCTTGCTACTCATAGCCTTTTGAAGAAGAGTGGTGGAGCTGATGTTTGGCTCAAGCCTCTAATCGAAGATGTGGAGAGGATGAAGATGCAGAGCCACAACTGCTATACTTTGATGAATGACATAGTTCATTCAACCCTGAAGGTAACTTCTTTTAACTTGAATATTTGCTCTCCTTTTGCTTTAAGTTCTAATTTTTGTGCCTTATATTTACATGCTAATCTGATTGGGACCGAGCTGATAGGAATGGTCTCTATTTTGGAAAGAAAGAATCATGAGTCAGCAAAAGCCATTTCTAATGCCGAGAGAATAGCTGAGGGAGCCCAGATTGAAGCTCAAAATTGGAAGGAGCAGTTTGAAATTGCATTAGGGAGCATAGAGGAGTTACAAGATAATAAAGCTCAATTTGAACAACAAAACCGCTCTTTATCCATAGATTTAGGAATTGCCAAGGCTTCCTACCAGATAGAAGGGATAAAGAGCTTTTTAAGGGTTCATTGTCAAAGGCTAATGAAGAAACCAAAGAGCTCAAAGCACTTATGGAGAAAAAAGAAGAATATACGAAGGAGATAGCGCAGAGCTTGAATCAGACTCGAGCTGATTTAAAGGTTTCTTCATATAGAGTTCATGCTTTGGAGAGTTCTCATGCCACTCTTGAGACTTCCTTTGATTCCTACCTAGCTGAGCAAAAGATAATGAAAAACGACCTGACTGTGTGGGAAAGGGGTTATGAAAACTTGGAGAAGGAGTACAATTCTCTTACTGAGAATTTTAGTTATGAAAGTAATTGGGCTTTTCTGAAGTCTCATTGTGATACTTTGCTGGAGGCTACTCAAGAAAATTTCAACTTGCAATCTGAGTTAGCCAAAGTTTTAGATGCGATTGAGAAGAATAACCAACCTATTGACACTCCTTCTCCAGATCAGCCAATTGATATTTCCTCTCCAGCACTTGAAACTCCTGGGGTAGAAGAGCCTTTGAACTCTGAAGCAGCTGCTGAAACAGTTAAAGTTGTGATCCCAGTGACCGAGGGTGAAACTTCTATCACACAGTATGTGGAAATGGAAGTCCCCGTGACTACTGTTTCCCTCGAGGGTGTTAATACTTCAAACTCATCTGAAAATACCCCTATTGTTGCTCCCTTAGAAGTTGTTATCGAGCCTATTGTTCCTTCTGAAGATGACGCTAAAACTTCTAAGGTTCCAACCCCGTCAGTGACCAGTTAAAGATGATTCAAATTTTTTACCTTTTTTTTAAATGATTGGTGATGTAATCCCTTGGTAATTTTAAGGGATCTTTTTTGGTGAAGTCCCTAGTTTCCATAATGGGGAACTTGTTTAAAGACAATTGACTATGTTTTTTTTTCTTAGTCTTTTATGTTAAGAAGTTTAATCAATACTTTTGTATATTCTATTCTTGCCTTTTTATTCATGACTTTATAGAATAGTTTTCTACTTATTCTATTCTTGCCTATTTTTTTAGGACTTATAGAATAGGTTTGCATTTTTATCTTTTTTAAAAAATGCTTTCTCATTTTTCTCATGGATTATCATCATGAGCCAATTAAAAGAGGGCCTTTTGTTTATCGACACTTAATGAAGAAGACGTCTCAACTTCATAATGGTATTATAATACGATGAAAGAAATAGGAACACACATTTTTAGCATGAAATAACTTTGACAAGTTTTTATTCATGAACTTTAACAAGTTTCTTGAGTAGTACATGTATTGAAGTACATCTATAACTTTCTCGCAACTGTTTTCTTGTAACATATTTATAAAATAAATAAGGTTTGCTTTTCATAACCTGTTTTTAGTATATATTCATGACCCTATCTTTACATATTAGGAAGGATTTGAGAGGAGATTCCATTGTTCTCATGGGAAAAAACACTATGATGAGTGCTTTTTGACTTCGCGATTTTCGCTTGATACTTGACTTCTTGTAGCTTGATTTTTCTTATTAAATCTTGTTCACTCGTATCCATTCTTTTGCACAAACTCGTGTGTAAATCATATAGTCCCCCAATTGTTCGAGAGGTGAAATATGAAGCCTCGAGCACTTGTGTGTTTTCTTCCAATTTGGTATTTTTGCTATAACAGAAAAATATATGGGACTCGGAGGTGCGATTATAGATGAAGACTACCTAACTCGTGTATATTTCCATCAGATTAATGTAACCCTGGGCTGAGAATTTAAGAGTATTCCATTTTGTCGTGCAGGCTGTGACTCATCATTTGGCACGAGTTGTTGAAACACGTTCTCAAGTCGCTAAAATTAAACGTGTGTTCATCTTTGTAGGTTTTGATAAATGACAAACCGACGCGCATGGAACATTGACATATGCCGAAGTCCAAGCACAAGAGAAACAAAGAACAAGATCAAGTAAAGCAACAAAGTTATACATGAGTCATTTTATATTGTGATCTTGATCCGGCAATAGATTCAAGACTTGGCTTCTCTCGTAAAATCATTTTCATCAAACCATGCATCTTTGATTTAAAGCAAAATGATTTTCAAACATTTTCATTTTAGCCAAAATGAATTTTAAACATGTCTTTCAAATCTGGACAGAAATAATCGATTATGTTTTTCTGATAATCGATTATGTTAAGACAGTGTAAACCGGAATTTACAAAACAGCAAAATAATCGATTATGTCTTTTAAGATAATCGATTATGTCAAGACAGTGTATAACCGGAATTTACACAACAGCAAAATAATCGATTATGTCTTTTAGGTAATCGATTATGTTAAGACCGTTGCCAAAGTATTTTTAAACGCTGAAAGATAATCGATTATGCACAAGGCAATAATCGATTATGCTAGCATAAAATCAGCGTCTGATTTTTAAACGTTATCAGGTAATCGATTATGCAATTTGAATAATCGATTATTCTGCTTAAAATCTGCATATGATTTTTGAACGATTTGCAGATAATCGATTATGCAAATCAGATAATCGATTATCCTAGCACAAAATCAGCACTTAGTGATTGGCAATTAAGCAACGGTCTTGGTGACTTTGGGGACTATAAATACACCTCAAAATCACTCTTTTAAGCACAACAACTGATTACATTCTTGCTTGAGCTTACATACTCTCATATCAATCATTTTATATTCATTTCATAGTTTTTTGAGAGCCAAACTCTTGACGAAGTTGTTGTGTTCTTGAGCATATTAATTTTACTCATATCTACTCTGTAAGAGAGTCTTGTCTCGAGTGCTAAGTGTTTGTATACACTTGAAGGGAAGTTATAATCCCTTGTGGTTGTAAGAAGGAAAGGTTAATTCCTTCACGTGAAGTCTTGAAGTGTGGTATCTTCGAGCAAGCATCGTTGAGACTTGTGTTCTCAGTTTGTAACGGTTTGTTAAGCACCCGTAAGCTTAACGGAGTTAGTGTAAAACTCGAGAGAGTCTCTCGGGGACTGGACTAACCACACGTTGTGGTGAACCAGTATAAGTTCGGTGTGTTCTCTCCTCACTTCTTTATTTACCGCACTTATTTTACTCCTGCAATTTTAATTCCGCAAATTTATATTATTTTTTATTATAACGCTATTCACCCCCCCCCCCTCTAGCGTTAAGCGTATATTCTAACAATTGGTATCAGAGCCTAACTCTCTGAAAGACTTAACAGTTTGAGAGAAACAATCCATGGCTTCTACTCGTAACATTAATGCAGGACTAGGTGAAGGACAATGCTTCACAAGACCACCACTCTTTGATGGCACCAATTACACTTATTGGAAGGAGAGGATGAGGATCTTCATTCAATCAAACAACTTCCAATTGTTAAAAATTATAAAGAATGGAGAACAACTTCCAACTAAAAAGGTTGGAGATGAACTCGTCCAAAAGTCGGAAGACGAATACGATATGGACGATATCAGAAAGGTGGAATATAATGCAAAGGCCATCAACATGCTATTTTGTGCTGTAAATCCCGATGATTATCGAAAAATCTCATGTTGCACCACGGCTAAGCAAATGTGGGATAAATTGGAGATCACCTACGAAGGTACGGACCAGGTAAGAGAAGCTAAAATAGATTTTCTAACCCACGAATATGAACTTTTTCATATGAAGGAAAGCGAGAAGATAGACAATATGTTCGAACGATTTTCAAAAATCATTAATGATCTTCGTGCTCTCAAGAAGATATTCACGGATAGGGAGCTTGTCCGTAAAATTCTTCGAAGTCTCACTCTGGAATGGCGCTCCAAAGCCGACGCTATGCAAGAGTCAATCGGCATTACAAATGTCACAATCGACGGGCTTAGAGGTAATCTCAAAACCTATGAATCTACTATTCTTAACCCTCCTTTGGATGATAAGGAAACGAAGAATCGCCCTCAAAGCAAGCACGGCTCAACCTCAAAATGATGAGGATTAAAGCGACGAAGATAACGAGTTCGGACTCGTTATTAAGAAATTGCACAAGTTCATGCGAAAGGAGTATGAACGAAAAGGTAAGCGACAAGGAGACCAATTAAAGTGCTATGGATGCGGAGAAATCAGGCATATCAAATCAAATTGTCCAAATACCAAAAAGGAGAAGAAACCCGTCAAGAAACAAAGAGCATACATCTCTTGGGGAGGCGACTCCGGAAACGAATCAAGTGATGGAGAAGGAAACGAGACCGCAAACTTGTGTCTTATGGAACACGAAGAAACTCAAAATGAGGTATGTACTACTTCTAAGAACTATTTCACTTTAGAAGAAATGCAAGATGCATTTGATGAGTTGTATAAAGAGTCTATTCGTGCTTCTAAATCTATAAAAGGTTTAAGAAAACAAATTTCTTCAAAAGAAAAGGATTTTGAAAAACTAACTCTTGAAAATGAGAAATTAAAAGAGGAAAACAAGTTTTACGGCAAAAGAAGCGCCGATAAACCCGAAAGCTCAAACAATGGTTGTACATCTTGCAAATCTCTAAAAGATGAAGTAGAAAAACTCAAGAGCACCTTGAATAAATTCAACTCCTCTCACAAAAATCTCAATGAGGTTCTTATAAACTTGAAATCTACTAAACATGGAATAGGTTTCAAAAATGCACCTACCAAAAAGGATGAGACCATTCCCAAACAACCTATAAATAACAATCCTAGGACCACTATACATCCTAGAACAAGCACTAGAAGAAATGTAGAACAATTTAGAACACCTAGAAAAGATTTTCAAAAATTGCAACCTAGAAATATTCAACCTAGAAATAATAATCCTAGAATCGTTATGCATCCTAGAGTAAACACTAGGAGAAATGTTGAGCAATTTAGAACACCTAGAAAAGATTTTCGAAAATTACATCAAAACTATATTCCAAAAAATAGGGTGAATGAATTTAGATCCCCAAATTATTATCATCCTAGAAGAATGCACAATCCGAATGTCATTTGTCATTATTGCAATAAAATTGGACATATTGCTCCCGCATGCTTCACTAGACATAGACATTTCACTGCAGGTCAATCACACCACTATGTTGCACCTAACACACAAGGACCCAAAATGGCTTGGGTACCAAAATCTCATTAATTTGTTTTGTAGGTGTGTTTGAAGGGATCAAGTGTACTTTGGTACCTTGATAGTGGATGCTCCAAACATATGACCGGGGATGCATCAAAATTCCTTCAACTAAAACCCACGGAAGGAGGAAATGTTATTTTTGGAGACAATAACAAAGGAAAGATTATCGGCATTGGCTCGGTCGGTAAGGACGAATCCTCCTCCATTAAGCATATTTTGCTAGTTAAAGGTCTTAAACATAATCTCTTGAGCATAAATCAATTATGTGACAAGGGAAATCTTGTATTGTTTGACTCCGAAGAATGCTTAGTTATCCGTCGTAGTGATTTTAAAGTTATTCTTCGTGGTATTAGAATGGATAATATCTATATGGTTGATCTTGAAAATTCTTC
Source organism: Nicotiana benthamiana (assembly GCA_034376525.1). Lineage (NCBI taxonomy): Eukaryota > Viridiplantae > Streptophyta > Magnoliopsida > Solanales > Solanaceae > Nicotiana > Nicotiana benthamiana. Next base: position 64,037,899 of record CM067334.1, on the reverse strand, counting down.
ATCAAGTTTTGTGAATTGCCTTTTGAGTAAAGAAGACGACATGTGGTTATGGCATCGTAGAGTAGCTCATGTCAACATGAATCTTTTAAACAAATTAGTTTCTCAAGATTTAGTAATCGGTCTTCCAAAACTCAAATTTGAAAAAGACACTATTTGCGATTCATGCCAAAAAGGGAAACAAATAAAAGCCTCTTTTAAATCTAAAAATGTTGTTTCAACCACTAGACCTTTACAACTTCTTCACATGGATCAGTTTGGACCGTCTCGTGTTGAAAGTCTTGGTGGAAATCTTTATGCTTTTGTAATTGTTGATGACTACTCTAGATTCACATGGACGTTATTTCTTGCTCATAAAAGTGATGCCTTTCAAGCTTTTAAAAGTTTTCTTAAACGTGTTCAAAATGAAAAGAACACAACCGTCACTTCCATAAGAAGTGATCATGGGGGAGAGTTCGATCATAATCTCTTCGCGGATTTTTGTGACGAACTCGGTATTGAAAAATACCTTTTCGGCTCCATGTACACCACAACAAAATGGAGTGGTGGAACGTAAAAATCGATGTCTCGAAGAGATGGCTATAACCATGCTCGATGAGGCTAAGATTTCCAAAAAGTTTTGGGCGGATGTCGTGAGTACCGCAAGCTATGTTTTAAACAGAGCTGTCATAAGACCGATACTCATGAAAACTCCCTATGAACTCTATAAGGGAAGGAAACCAAATCTTTCCCATCTTAGAGTCTTCGGTTGTAAATGTTTTATTCACAACAACGGAAAAGATAACTTGGGAAAAGTTGACGCGAAATCTGATGAAGGAATTTTTCTTGGTTACTCATCGCGTAGCAAAGCATATAGAGTTTTCAATAATCGAACCAAAACTGTTGAGGAATCTCCTCATGTAGTATTTTGTGAAAATGATGCTCGCTTGGCGAGAAAGGATTCTTGTGTTGATCTTGCAGATTCTTTAAACAAAATAAGTCTTCAAGACAAGGTACAAGAGGAAAATCCAAAGGAAGTTCAAGATGAAGCTGTGGAACAATCATCGGAAGAAGAACCACCACAAGAGGAAGAATCGATGATGCCTAAGGCTTGGAGGACGTCTAAAGATCATCCTCTCGACAAGGTAATTGGCAACATCGAGAAAGGGGTAAGTACTCGAAACCTCCTTAAAGACACTGTAGGACATATGGCTTTTGTTTCACAAATAGAACCTACAACCATTTCCGAAGCAATTGGGGATGAGCATTGGACCTTGGCAATGCAAGAGGAGCTTAACCAATTCAAACGTAATGATGTTTGGGAATTGGTGCCAAGACCCGATAATCACACCATAGTTGGCACGAAATGGGTTTTTCGAAATAAATTAGATGAAAATGGTATAATCACTAGAAACAAAGCTAGGCTTGTTGCTAAAGGTTATAATCAAGAAGAAGGAATTGATTATGAAGAAACTTATGCACCAGTTGCACGACTAGAAGCTATTCGTCTATTACTAGAAACAAAGCTAGGCTTGTTGCTAAAGGTTATAATCAAGAAGAAGGAATTGATTATGAAGAAACTTATGCACCAGTTGCACGACTAGAAGCTATTCGTCTATTACTTGTTTTTGCCTCTTCTATAAATTTTATTTTATATCAAATGGATGTAAAGAGTGCCTTCCTAAATGGGTTTATTCAAGAGGAAGTATATGTTGATCAACCCCCGGGTTTTGAAGACTTTAAATCTCCCGATCATGTCTTCAAACTTAAGAAAGCCCTCTATGGTCTTAAACAAGCTCCCCGAGCTTGGTATGAACGCTTAAGCAAATTTCTTTTGGACAATGAGTTCATTAGGGGGAAATTTGACACTACACTCTTTATTAAGAACAAAAACAATGACATCTTATTAGTTCAAATATATGTAGATGATATTATTTTTGGTGCTACTAACAATTCTTTGTGCAAGGAATTCTCTGAATTAATGACAAGTGAATTTGAAATGTCAATGATGGGTGAGCTAAACTTCTTCTTGGGGTTGCAAGTGAAACATATGAAAGAGGGAACTTTCATTTTCCAATCTAAATATTGCAAGGAGTTGCTAAATCGTTTTGAAATGAGCAACGCCAAAGCAATGGCCACTCCAATGAGTACATCCGACCATCTTGACAAAGATGAGAAAGGTAAGGAAGTAGACACAAAGAAGTATCGAGGTATGATCGGATCCTTCTTTATCTTACTGCAAGTAGACAGGACATCATTTTTAGCGTGTGTTTATGCGCTCGATATCAATCATGCCCGAAGGAGTCGCACCTAACTGCGGTAAAACGGATAATGAAGTATCTTGTTGGAACTATAAATGTGGGACTATGGTATCCCAAAGGTTCTTCATGCCAACTTGTTGGCTATTCCGATTCCCATTATGCGGGTTGCAAATTGGACCGCAAGAGCACTAGTGGCACTTGCCATTTGCTCGGTAACTCTCTAGTTTCTTGGTTTAGCAAGAAACAAGTAAGTGTTGCGTTATCCACAACCGAGGCTGAATATGTAGCCGCGGGGAGTTGTTGTGCTCAAATCCTTTGGATGAAACAACAACTCTCGGATTATGGTCTTAGTATCAATCATATTCCTCTTCGATGTGATAATACTAGCGCCATAAGCTTGACGAAGAACCCTGTTCTTCACTCAAGAACGAAACACATAGAAATTAGGCACCACTTCATAAGAGATCACGTTCTCAAAGGTGATGTCGAAATTGAGTTTTTTGAAACCAAATATCAATTGGCCGACATCTTCACAAAGCCTTAAGAGAAAGAGTCCTTTTTCCGAATTCGTAGTGAACTCGGGATTCTTGACTCCACGTTGATCTAATACATGCATTGCATTTTTCTTTTCAACTATTACTGACTTGAGCGTCGGAGGCACCTAACTCTTTTTTGCAGGTATCGCCCCGAAGATAGGGGAATTCTCGGGCACTGGTGATAAATAATCGATTTTTCTTAGTCAATAATCGATTATTACTCCTTTATGTTATCCTATTATTCTACTGGAAAAATAAACTAATCGATTATACTAATACTAGAATCGATTATCTAACATTTTGATTTTGCAGGAATCGGGCAATCATATTTAATAATCGATTATCAATATTACTAATCGATTATTGAAAGTTCAGTTTTACAAGTGTTAATAAAATAATCGATTGTTGAAAACTGAATAATCGATTTCCTCTTACCGTCTCGGTTTTTTTTATCACTGCCTAAAAATAATCGATTATCTGCAAATCAAAATCGATTATTCCCCGAGTTCATATAACACTGTGCAGCAATAATCGATTACCAAAGTTCAGCAATCGATTACCAACGGTCAGCTCATCAAAACTGTTACCGTTTTTGACCGTTTGGCTTAATAAATCTGCAGATTTTTGTACAATAAATGCCTCACTTCTTCAATTCTATAAATAGGTGTTTTCATCCTTCAAATTTCTCACTCCAACTTCACTCTTAGCTTCAAACAATCTTCAAAAGCCCTCAAATTTTTGCAACAGCTCTTCTTTCTTCATACAAATGGCGAGCAAGCACTCTAAACGCGCTCGTTCCGGCAAACAAATTGCCTCCTCTTCCGTCGCTCATCCACTCTCCCACTACTATAAAGACGGATCCTTCTTACGTTTCGACACTGAACCCGAACTCCTTCGATTCGTCGAAAAATTTGAAAATCGAGAAATCCTTCCTCCTCGATTCTCCACTGGTCGATTCCTTAGCCACAGCGCCCCTCCATCCAGAGCAAATATCCTCATGCAAAGCCAACTCCTTGAATTCATATATCTTCAATTCCCTTACATTCACCCTGCTCTAATTCATGCCTTCTATTCCAATCTCGAGAAGGACGAAGATGGTGAACTAGTCTCAAATATCAATGGAGTTTCAATTCTTTTAAATGAGGAACACATGCAACTCCTCACAAAACTTCCACGAAATGGGGAAGATATTTCACTTTGCACTAGAGAAGAAGGTGCTTTATTTGATGAACAACTCCTTTTCAACCAAAGTGGTATTGGCGAATTTATTGCTAGTCCGGAGCAACGTCGCCCAACCATTACGCACATGCTCCCTGAATATCGCCTAATCTTTTATTTCATCACCCGCGTTCTAAAACCGCACAAATTCAATCATACAACTCTCTCTCATGAGGATTCAAAACTCATGCATGCAATTATCACCGGGGCTCGCATCAATTGGTGCCAGTTCGTCATGACTCACATGTATGATGCAATTGGGGACGATAAGCCACTCCCCTATGCCTTTGTCATAATGGCTCTTTTTCAAGCCTCCGGTATCGACAACTCCGTCGGTCCTCTCAAAAAGGCAACAAAACATTGGGAAATTCAAGAAACTTCATTTTCCAATACCGGTGATCATCCGGCTCCTCGTCCTACTCATAGACATCGTCCTCAGGATCCTTCCGTTGCTTCCCTCCAAACCATTTCTGAGCAACTTACCTCTTTGTCCACATCTATGAATCGTATTGATAGAAATGTCACCCGATTATCCCACGAGCTTCATGGATATTTTAACCACGTTCGCTATCCATATGCCCAAGTTGTTCTTCCGGAAGAAGTGCCGGATGCCGAGGCAGATGTTAACGTTGACAATGAATAATATTTTTTTGTATCGGTTGAATAATATTTTATCTCTTTTTCTTGCTTTTTTATGTATTTTCAATATTGTTTCCTCCATAAAAGGTTATTAATTTTTGCTAATGTCAAAAGGGGGAAGAATAAGGGCTATGCACACTAATACATATTGGCATAAATTAAGGGGGAACTCATTCATATATTTATATACTTGTCTTGGATTGTCATTATCAATTATTTAATATGCATATCCCGATATTGGTTTGTCATTATCAAAAAGGGGAAAATTGTTGAAACACGTTCTCAAGTCGCTAAAACTAAACGTGTGTCCATCTTTGTAGGTTTTGATAAATGACAAACCGACGCGCATGGAACATTGACATATGCCGAAGTCCAAGCACAAGAGAAACAAAGAACAAGATCAAGTAAAGCAACAAAGTTATACATGAGTCGTTTTATATTGTGATCTTGATCCGGCAATAGTTCCAAGACTTGGCTTCTCTCTTAAAATCATTTTCATCAAACCATGCATCTTTGATTAAAAACAAAATGATTTTCAAACATTTTCATTTTAGCCAAAATGAATTTTAAACATGTCTTTCAAATCTGGACAGAAATAATCGATTATGTTTTTCTGATAATCGATTATGTTAAGACAGTGTAAATCGGAATTTACAAAACAGCAAAATGATCAATTATGTCTTTTAAGATAATCGATTATGTCAAGACAGTGTATAACCGGAATTTACACAACAGCAAAATAATCGATTATGTTAAGACCGTTGCCAAAGTATTTTTAAACGCTGAAAGATAATCGATTATGCACAAGGCAATAATCGATTATGCTAGCATAAAATCAGCGTCTGATTTTTAAACGTTATCAGGTAATCGATTATGCAATTTGAATAATCGATTATTCTGCTTAAAATCTGCATATGATTTTTGAACGATTTGCAGATAATCGATTATCCTAGCACAAAATCAGCAATTAGTGATTGGCAATTAAGCAACGGTCTTGGTGACTTTGGGGACTATAAATACACCTCAAAATCACTCTTTTAAGCACAACAACTGATTACATTCTTGCTTAAGCTTACATACTCTCATATCAATCATTTTATACTCATTTCATAGTTTTTTTAGAGCCAAACTCTTGACGAAGTTGTTGTGTTCTTGAGCGTATTAATTTTACTCATATCTGCTCTGTAAGAGAGTCTTGTCTCGAGTGCTAAGTGTTTATATACACTTGAAGGGAAGTTATAATCCCTTGTGGTTGTAAGAAGGAAAGGTTAATTCCTTCACGTGAAGTCTTGAAGTGTGGTATCTTCGAGCAAGCATCGTTGAGACTTGTGTTCTCAGTTTGTAACGGTTTGTTAAGCACCCATAAGCTTAACGGAGTTAGTGTAAAACTCGAGAGAGTCTCTCGGGGACTGGACTAACCACACGTTGTGGTGAACCAGTATAAGTTCGGTGTGTTCTCTCCTCACTTCTTTATTTACCGCACTTATTTTACTCCTGCAATTTTAATTCCGCAAATTTATATTGTTTTTTATTATAACACTATTCATCCCCCCCCCTCTAGAGTTAAGCGTATATTCTAACACGAGTTAAGATTTTTTCCTAGCATCTAAAATCGTTAGTAAAATTTTAACAACTCAAAGAAAAAAATTCTAAAATGGCGATACCTGACCGTGGATACTTCCTTAGAAGTAATATCTTTTCAAATGAATAGCATTCCAATGTGAAGGTAAAACCTTGCCATCCATTGTCTCCAATTCATATGCTCTTTTCCCCACAATTTCACGAACTCTATAAGATCCTTCCCACGTTGGACTTAGCTTTCCTGAATTATCTGTCTTTGTAGATTGGAACACTTTTTAAGCACGAAGTCCCCAATTTTAAAGAACCTAAGACATGCCTTCCTATTGTAATATCGCTCAATTACTCGCTTTTGAGCTGCCATCCTTTTTAACGCAGTTTCTCTCTTTCCTTCGAGTAGATCAAGATTTACCCTTAACTCTTCATTGTTTGAATCCTCCACTGCTTGAACATGATGGTTACTTGGTTCGCCTATCTCAACCGGTATTAAAGCTTCTGCACCATAAACCATTGAAAACGATGTCTCTCCCGTACTTGTTTTTGCCGTTGTTCGGTATGCCCATAATACTGCTGGTAATACTTCGGGCCAATTACCTTTTGAATCTTGTAACCATTTCTTTAAGTTGTTTATGATTACCTTGTTTGTAGATTTCTCTTGTCCATTACCCGCTGGATGATATGGTGTTGATGTTATTCTCTTGATTTGTCAACTTTGAAAGTACTCTGTAATTTGTGCTCCTATAAATTCCGGGTCATTATCACACACTATCTCCTTTGGGACCCCAAATCGGCATATTATATTTCTCCAAATGAAGTCCTTAACTTCTTTCTCTCATCCATGTTTAAACGCTCCTGCTTCTGCCGATTTAGTGAAATAATCAGTAAGCACGAGTAGAAACATTACCTGACCTTTTGCTTATGGTAATAGACCTACAACATCCATTCCCCATTTCATGAAGGGCCACGGAGCTATAACAAGATGTAATACTTCAGCTGGTCTATGCATATTATTGCCATACCTCAGATACTTGTCATATTTAGATACGAAATCATTTTCTTCCTCTTCCATTTTAGGCCAATAATACCATGCTCTAATCAATGTCTTTCCAAGTGATCTGCCTCCTGCATGATTTCCACAATGTCCCTCATGTATTTCTCTCATCACATACTCTGTTTGAGATGGTCCGAGACACCTGGCTAATGATCCACCAAACATTTTTCGGTAAAGGTTCCCTCGATATAGGCAATAACGAGCAGCTTTCTTTCGAAGTGCATGAGCCTTTATTTTATCCTTAGATTTGGTTTCATGATGCAAAAAAGCTACAATTTCATTCCTCCAATCCCATGTTAAGTGATTAAAATTTACCTCATTTTTGTCAGGTTCAAGAACGGAATGGAATAAGTGTATGATTGAAGCGTTTGCATCTTTCGCTATGTCTGCTGCAGATGCAAGATTAGCTAAAGCAGTTGCCTCCTCATTCTCTTCTCTCGGTATTTGCATTACCTTCCAAGTTTGGAACAGTCTTATCAGTTCTCGTACCTTTTTGAGGTATTCTTGCATTCGAGTTTCCCTGGCTACGTAAAGTCCCCAGCATTTGATTTACTACGAGTTGTGAATCACTTTTGATTATGATTTGCGTGATACCAAGTTCCAGTGCCAGCTCTAATCCTGCAATCACAGCTTCATACTCTGCTTCATTGTTAGTTACAAGGTGACATTTTATATCTTGTCTAATTGTTTCACCCGTAGGTGGTATCAAAACAATTCCAAGGCATGCCCCTTTCACACTAGATGACCCATCAGTAAATAACATCCAAGTCCTCGAATTAGAACCATTAAAAACTTGTTACTCTTTTTCTGCTTCTAAATGCATTCCTTGACTAAAATCAGGTACGAAATCGGCGAGTACTTGGGATTTAATAGCAGTTCTAGGCTGATAAATTATCTCATATTCACTTAATTCTATAGCCCATTTCACTAATCTTCCTGATAGTTCGTGTTTATTGAAAATATTTTGCAGTAAAAAAGCAGTAACAACAACAATAGGATGACACTGAAAATAAGGCCTTAATTTTCTAGATGCTATGATGAGAGCTAATTCTAACTTTTCTAGCTGCGGATACCTTGTCTTGGCGTCTAGTAAAGTCTTACTTACATAATGAATAGGAGATTGCTTACCTTGGTCCTCCCAGACTAAAACATCACTTACTGCTACTTCTGAAACTGCCAAATAAATGAGTAATTGTTCACCTTCTTTTGGTTTTGCCAATAGAGGAGGATTTGACAAGTAAGTTTTCAAATTTTTAAGGGCTTGTTGGAAATCTTCATTCGACTCAAAATGATCTTGTTTTTTGAGTGCAGAGAAAATTTGAAGCACTTTTTTGAAGATTTGAAAATAAATCTTCCTAGGCCGCGATTCTTCCTGTTAATCTTTGAACCTCCTTTTTATTGGTAAGGATATCAGGTATTTCTTCAATCGCTTTAATCTGAGAAGGATTTACCTCAATGCCACGGTTAGAAACAAGAAAACCAAAAAATTTACCTGAAGCAACTCCAAATGCACATTTTTTCAGGGTTGAGTTTCATATTGAATTTTCACAAAATTTCAAAAGTAACAGTTAAATGAGAGATATGATCATGAGAATGCTGGGGTTTGACGAGCATATTGTCTATATATACCTCCATAGTTTTCCTAAATGTTCTTGAAACATTTTGGTGACTAACCTTTGATAGGTTGCGCCAGCATTTTTTAGAACAAAGGGCATTATTTTATAACAATAAGTCCCTCGGTCAGTGATGAAAGAAGTCTTTTCCTCATCACTAGGGTCCATTTTAATCTGGTTGTACCCCGAATATGCATCTAAAATTATTAATAGTTCATGACCTCCAGTCGCATCAATCAACTGATCTACATAAAGGTAGAGGAAAAGAATCCTTAGGGCAAGCTTTGTTTAGATCAGTATAATATACACAAACCCGCCACTTACCATTCTTCTTAGGTACGACCACTATGTTGGCTAACCAATCAGTATACTTTACCTCGCGGATTGACCCAATCTTCAACAAATTTTGGACCTTCTCTTGAATTACCTGATTTTTGAAAGCCCATTGCTTTCTTTTCTTTTGCTTGATTGGAATAAAGGATGGGTCCACGTTGAGTTTGTAAGTCATCACATCAGGTGGTATTCTTATCATATCAGCACCGGACCAAGCAAAACAGTCCACGTTAGCTTTTTAAAACTCAATTAACATACCTCGCATGTCGGAATTTAGATTGGCCCCTGCATAAACATTTCTTTCAGGCCATTGCTCATGGTCTCCCCATTATTATGTTATAGGCCATATCCATATCAACTACCTGAAATTTAGTTTCTTCAACAATACATGCAGCAAAGGTTGTTAGAATTACCTAACCTTTTGTTACCACACTTGAATTGTCAAAGCCTGACAGATTATGCGCCTTGAGTATCATTTTATCTTCAACTTGCATTTTCCGCAATACTCTTAGTAGAATGATGTTTGCAGAACTTCCTGGATCAATCAAAACTCGTTTTACATCAGTGTCATGTATAAGTAAGGATATTACCAACGCGTCATTATGAGGAGTAATCACTCCTTATGTATCTACATCATCAAAGCTTATGATTTCGTGCTCTAAGGTTTGTCGTACTCGATTCCCGTGTGTGATCGTCATTTTGGAAATCTTATTTGAAGCCGTGTACATTACTTCATAAATATCTTCCCTTCCTCTATGACATTCACTGTTCTTTTAGGTGATGGTGGTTTTGGTGGCTCCTGCCTGTTTTTCATGTAAGCTTATTTTCCCTTGTCACTAAACAACTCTGTGAGATACCCTTGCTTTAATAGTTGGTCCACTTCACTTTGTAAGAATCTCCATTATGACGTTTTATGCATGTGGTCATTGTGAAACTCGCACCAATGGTCCGGGTTACGTTTGTTTGGATTCAACCTCATCTCTCTTGGCCATCGTACCTTATCTCCCATACTCCTGAGAACAGCTACAAGCTCAGAAATAGTTACATTGAAACTATGACCAGTGAATCGTGCCATTAAATTCGTATAATTATCTTGCGGCTCTTGGTTGTTTCGATCGCCTCTGAACCTGGATGAAGACCTGGTTCCCCTGTCTCTTGATCTTTGGTCATTGTGTTGGTTGTTCTATCTAGGTCGTGAATATTTTCCTGCAGGTCCCATATATGGATCATACATGTTTTTACTTGATCTCTTTTCAGCTTCTGATCTCCTGGATCCACTCATTTCTTCATGATGATGTTGAGGTACGGTATCCTCCTCAATTCTAAGCTTTGTACTGTACCTGCTATAAATATCATTCCAAGTGGTTGCAGGAAACTCACGAAGGCTTTCCTTAAGCCTTCTCGTGGCTACTGAACTTTTGTCATTCAAATTACTTGCGAAAGCTATCGCTGCCCAATTATCCGGTACACGGGGTAGAGTCATTCTTTCACATTGGAATCTATCAACGAAATCTCTGAGCAATTCAGAGTTCTCCTGTTTGGTTTTGAAGATATCTTCCATCCTTTTCTCAACCTTCTGAGCTCCCTAGTGTGCTTTAATAAATGAACATGAAAGCTCAGCAAAAGAATTTATAGAATTTTCAGGTAAAAGAGAATACCAGGTTAATGCACCCTTGGTGAGCGTCTCCCAAAACCTTTTTGACCAACACTGACTCAATTTCTTGTTTGGTCAAATCATTGCCTTTCACTCCTATTGTAAATGCAGTTACATGGCCACGTGGGTCTGTTGTACCATCATATTTTGAGATATCGGATATTTTGAATTTTTTTTGGAATTGGTAGGGGAGCAACACTTGGTTTCCAAGGTTGTTGTGAGTATTTATCCACGTCCACTCCTTTTATCACATGTGGAACTCCAGGATTTGCTCGATACGCTCGTTTTGCTCCTTGAGCTGTTTCTGCAAGGTTAGTACTAAATTTTGAAGATGAGAATTATCTGAGTAACATGGTTCTCCTTCTTGTGAATCACGGGGGGTTGCTCCATTACAAGAATTAACTAGACCTGAGCTGGGGTTTTCCAGTGTGTTATTATTAGGCGTTGCTGGTGTAGCAGACAATCGGCTAATTAAAGCTTCTAAAGCTTTGTCAATTCGCGCATCAATTATTTAATGAGGTGTTACACAATCATTGCTATTCAATACTAATTTACTAATGTATCAAGTATTCAATAATGAATTTAGACTACTTTTTGTCTTCAAATTCTTGTCTTCAGTGTCTTTTGATCCGTTGGCATTAAATTACTCGAATTGGTACGAGACTCGTATCTGAGACTCCTTCTTGTGCCTATTTAATTCTCTCTTCCCTTCCCGTATCTGCTGTCTCTTGTGCCTTTTACTCGTTTACTACACTTTGACTATTTGACAAGTCCACGTGTCATGCCATATCATCTTTAATTTAAATTCAGTTTTTTTCCAATACAAGAACGAAGCTGGCAACTAAGAATTTATAACCCATTAATTATCTATTTTTAACCTTTCATCTTTTGAGATACTTATCATTTTCATGCGTCATTAGATAGCAATGAAGAGAGTGATTATATATTCAGATAAGACTTCTCATTCTGTAAATGAATCTGGCGTATAGTTTCTATTGAATACATTAAAACGCTTCAAATTCATCATTTTTGTATTAACAAAGAAAATGATTTTCCTAATTTAATTATTATTGTTTGTTATCATTATTTGAACGTACATTTACATCTTTGTACAAAAATGTTACTGGATTAGTTTTTGATTGAGGGGCAAAAATATCATTTAGTTTATGTGGGCATTTTAGTCTTTCAACTCTCACTTTGAATGTTCCCACTTATAATATAGTATTATGATATGATGTAATTAGTATAATATGATATGATTAGTATAGTCATTTTTTCATGTAAAGATAAATCTGAACGAAAATATTGTTCAAAATTCAGAAAATACTCCAGCATAATATACTGGAGTTCTAGTATACTTTGCTCGAACTCCAGTATAAGTATACTGGAGTTCGTAGCAAAATATAATGGAACTTTAGTATATTATACTGGAGCTAGCAAAGTATATCGGTCCAGCATAATATGCTGAAAATTCAATATATATTATGATCAGTCTTTATTGCAACAAAATAATGGCTAATGACCTAACAAACGATAATTATTTTTAAATAACCAGTGAAAAAACTGATTACCTATTTTAACACGTTTTGTTTCTTTACTTTATTTTCTAAAATGATATGTCTAACACAACCAGTGTTGCGATTCTCAAATGATATATCTTCGTCCTATGTTTTGTTTCTTCTTTTTCTCCTTTCCGATTGCTGCTTCTTATTCTTTTGCTAAGAAAATATCGGTACATTAAAACCTTATATATCATTGGCCTGAAGTCTGATAGGCGGCAGTTAAAACTTTAGGGCTAGTATTGAGTTGTGACAATTTGTACTTATCTATCAACATGTGATAACCCAATATCAACATGTGATAACCCAAAGAGTCATCTTATGTTTTAGAATTCGATTTCGTATTACGAAGCCTTCAAAATCTCATTTTATTATTCATTGATTTACGTGTAATCTGAGCGCATTTTCGAAAAAAATTTATATGAAAAATTGATAAAATAATAAATTTTGCCTTTAAAAGTTGATTTAGTTCACTTCGGTCAACGTTTTGAGTAAACAGACCTGGACTCATATTTTGACAATCCTGCTTGATATGTATCGAAATACGAGACATGGGAGTATGCCCGATATCGAGTTCCCAGGTCCCAAGCCCGAGAAATAAATTTTTGATGAAAATTGTAAGACAAAACTATAATGGTTTAAAGAAACTTGGTAATGTTTGACCTTGTTTGTATCGGAACCGTATTTTGTTTCAAGAGCCCAGTACAGGTTCGTTATGATATTTATATCCTATCTCTGAAGTTTGGTAAGAAACGGAACTGATTTGACGTGATTCGGATGCCCGGTTGAGAAGTTATAAGTTTTTAAACTTTCTTAAAAATTTCATTCAATTTGGTGCGAAATTCGTAATTTTAGATGTTATTTTGGCGATTTGATCGCACGAGCAAGTCTGTATGATATTTTTAGACTTATGTGCATGTTTGTCTTGGAGCTCCCAGGGCTCGGGTGAGATTCAGATAGGCTTCGGGATGTTTTAGACGTAGGAAAATTCTGGTTTTCTACAGCTTCAGCACTTGCTGGTTTCCTTCTTTGCATTTGCAAAGCATCTCACATGAACGCGAAGGACTGGTTGTGAACACGTAGAGTTGGGGCAATAGACTTCGCAAACACGAGCAGGCTACCGCGAACGCAAAGCATTTGGACTTGAGGGATGGGAATTTTACTTTTCACAACCGCGACACATTACTCGTGAACGCGAAGGCTGGTGGGAATAAGCCTTCACGAACACGAAGGCTACTAGAGTTGTTTATCCGCGATCGCGTTAGACCGCTCGCGAACGCGAAGAAGGTCTGACGCCTGTGTGACAACCAGGCCGGTTATCTTTGGAATTTATGCCTCGTTTCCCCATTAATTGTTTCCCCTAAGTTTATTTCTGCTATTTTGGTTTGCCGGGACGTTCAGTGATAGAATTCGGAGTGTTCTGGGACACTTAGTCCCTAAATGAGAGTTTAAGTGTTAGAAATGGCCCGTAATAGGAACAGTATGAAGACGACCTCGGAATAGAAATCTGATGGCTCCGTTAGATCCGTTAGGTGATTTCGGGGTTGGGAGCGTGTTCAGAAAGTATTTTGGAAGTCTGTAGCTCATTTAGGCTAGAAATGTCGAAAGTTAGAATTTGGAAGTTTCCGATCCGATAGTAAATTTTTAACCGAGGGTCAGAACGGGATTATCAAAGTTGTTGTAGCACCATCATGTTATTTGGGACGTGCGTGCAAACTTTCAGGTCAATCGGACGAATGTTGATTAGGTTTTGGATCGAAAGTGTGTTTTGGATGAACGTGAAGTTATTAGGCTTGAATATTTTGTTTGATAAATCGGGGTTTCAGTGTTGTTTTAGGTATTTTATGGATTAGTATAAGTTTGAATAAGGTATTAGGTGGTATTGGTGTTTTTGATTGAAGTCCCGAGGACCTCGAGGTGAAGTCGGGAGGTTAAACAGAAGATTTTGGGAGTTGAATGGTTGCTGAAGTTTCAGCCTTCTGTAATAACCGCACCTGCAGTTTGAGGCCCGTAGGTGTGGCGCCATATAAGCAGCTAGTGAGTCGCAGGAGCGGAAGGAGTCAATTTCCACAAAAATCACAGAAGCGGTCTCTGGACCGCACATGCGGAACCGCACATGCGGTGAAAGGTCCGTAGAAGCAGACTTTGGGCATGTTAAGTGAAACCACAAATGCGGTGGATTTTCCGCACAAACGTGAACGTAGAAGCGGTCCGTGGTCTGCGGAAGTAGAAATCGTTGTTCTGATAAGGGTTTATCCGAGGCTTAATTTCAAAAGTTGAAAAATTATTTGGGAGCTCGGGAGAAAGCGATTTGGAGGGGGAATTGAAGATGAAATCACTGGATAACTTTACTATGATCCTTTCTAGTTATATTCCATCATTTAGTAGTTAAATCCAACTTTTAAATTCTAATTGAGGATCAAAAATGGAAGAATTTGGGTGAAAGTTCATTAACTAAACTATTGGATTTTGAGGGGGCATTCGCCCTCCGTTTTCTGAGATTTTAATATGATTAGACTCGTGAGAGTACGAGGTTTATGAAAATATAAAAATTATTCGGTTTCGAGACGTTGGCCCGAGGGGTATTTTGATTATTTTACCTATTTTTGTGCCTTAGCTTTAATTTTAATAGTGGAATTAGTTAATTGTGATGTTATTTACAATATGTAATTGGTTTGAATAAATTTGGGCCACTCGGAGTCGGATACTCGTGGCAAGGGAGTCGTTCCTTATTGATTTTTGCACGGTTCGAGGTAAGTAGCTTGTCTAATCTTGTATGGGGAACTTTGTCCCTTAGGATATGATATTTGGAATTTGAATGCCTGGTACATGAGGTGATAAGCGCATACTTGAGTTAATTGTTGAAATCCTGAACTGTTACTTAAAATACTTGAACTGAGTTTTCTTTCGTATTTGCTTTATTCTACTTGCTACTATAGCCCGTGCTAGTATAAAAAAGCATGTTTAGATGATAACTTGCCTATTTGTTTAATTTGTCTTAATTGAAATTAGGTGAAGCGTGTTAGGCCAGAATTATTTGTTACCTTTTATTGTTGTACTTCAATTTCTAAATATTTCCCTTATTTTGGTTGCGCATTTACATTGGGACTACGGATGTGGGATTCCGGTAGATCCCCCTTGTTTGTTTACTTTGGGACCGCGGGTTCGATTCCCGATAGACCCCCCTGCACGGTGATATGGAACTACGACAATGCATCCGGTAGATTGCTGTTGTGAACTCTGATCTATATCCTAATCGTATATACCTAATTCTACTTATCTCATATTATTGTCATCCTTATTATGTTTTATCTCAATAGGGCCTCGTCCTTTCCTCGTCACTACCCGACCGAGGTTAGGCTTGGCACTTACTGAGTACTGCTATGGTGTACTCACTCCTCTTCTGCACATGTTTTTCACGTGCAGATCCAGGTGCCTCTATGCAGGCGCACTATCAGTAGCTTCAGGGAGCTTACGGAGACTTGAGGTATTTCTGCTACGTCCGTAGATACGGAGTCTCTATTCCATTCCAGCTATAGCAGATAGCCTTTCTCCTTCTACTATGTTTGTTTTAGATACTCTGGTGTAGAGCGTTATGATGCTCATTCAGCCTGTGTTGCCCGTGGCTTTACAGAACTTTGGGATAGTTTCAAAATGTTAAGTGTTAAAGTGTCTGTGCTAGGCGGCATCTATGTACATTGTTCATGTTATTTCGCTTTTAGATTACTAAATTTCGTAAATGTTGTTACTTCTGCAATGTGTTAGGCTTACCTAGTCATAAAGACTAGGTGCCGTCATGACAGGTTCACAATCGGTGAACTAGGGTTGTGACAAGTTGGTATCAGAGTTCTAGGTTCATAGGAGTCACGGGACACAGGCTGGTTTATTAGAGTCTCGCTGATCGGTAAAGAGACGTCTGTACTTATCTATGAGAGGCTATGTAACTGTTTAGGAAAAATCCTCACTTCATTGAATTCCTTGTCGTTCTATATTTTTGACATCGACTCTAAACTTTTGTTTTCTATTCTCTTACAGATGGTGGCGACAGGCACGACCCAGGACGATCAGGCACCGCACCCTCTCTTGCAGCCGCTAGAGGCAGGGGTCGTGGTCGCGCGCGTGGTTCAGCTAGAGCACCTGCACGAGCTACCAGG
This sequence comes from Nicotiana benthamiana, assembly GCA_034376525.1. NCBI lineage: Eukaryota > Viridiplantae > Streptophyta > Magnoliopsida > Solanales > Solanaceae > Nicotiana > Nicotiana benthamiana. The sequence continues at coordinate 64,021,327 of CM067334.1, read as the reverse complement.
AAGGTACCACTAGCGGATCCAGCTAATACCCGGAACTTGACACGCCCACAGCCACCACTGCAGCTGTTCAGAAGGCATTGACACAGTTTATGAGCATGTACACTACGCTGTCATAAGCAGGGTTGCTTCCCCTTCCTGCAGCCACGTGCCAAGCCGGGGGAGGAGCATAGACTCCCTAATCTCGCACTTCGAAGCAGATAGTGCGTATGGAATAGGTTCCAGATATTATTCCCGTCCAGCCTGCAGTATCGGTTCATCCCGATGATGGGGCACCTGCTACGGAGGATAAGCAGCGTAGACTGGAGAGGTTCAAAAAGTACGACCCTCATGTTTTCAGTGGACTATCTACGGATGATGCTTTCGGGTTTTTGGAGGATTTTTACCGCATCTTTCGAACCATGGGTATTACTGCCTCAAGCGGGGTTTATTTTGCAGCCTTCTAGCTTTGGGGAGCCGCCTATGATTACTGGCGCACCTTTGAGTTAGACAGTCTGGACGAGGCTGCCTCCCTGACTTGGACTTAGTTTTCAGACATGTTTCAAGGGTAATTTGTTCCCCAGAGCCTCCGAGATACATGGCGCGCAGAATTTGAGCATTTGCGCCAAGGCCTATGACTGTCTCTGAGTATGCCATCCGATATACTAGGTTGGCCAGACATGCACCAACTTTGGTGGCTACTATTCGTGAGAAGGTTCGCTGGTTTATTGAGGGTCTTATTCCTCCCATCAGGTATAGCATGGCTTGAGAGTTGGAGATGGATATACCCTATCAGCAGGTAGTGAGCATAGCTAGGAGGATAGAGGGTATGCACGCCAGAAAGCGAGAGGAGAGAGAGGCCAAGAGGTCTCGATAGTCGGGTCACTACTCTGGTACCCGTACATCAGTAGCAGGACGTCATGGTAGGGGCTATACGGGTCACCTAGTTCACTCAAATCTTCCTTCATCCAGCAGTACTCCAACTCCCCCCCAGATCTCAGGAGCCTTATTATGCACCTCCGATATCTAGTGTGTCTCCGGTGTGGGGTACTTCCAGAGGTCAGTCTAGCAAGGGTGGGCCCGGTCCATCACAACCACCCGCCCTTCTAGAGATTATTTTGAGTGCGGGGATACCCGCCACATGGTTAGGGAGTGCCCAGATTTGGGAGGGGTGCACCTTCTCAGACTCCATAGCCTCAGCATGCTCCACAAGGTCAGCAGGCCATCGTTCCAGCTCCAGCTGCCACCCCACCTGCCCAGCCAGCCAGGGGCGGGGATCGGGGAGGTAGAGGTTGCCCTCGAGGGAGGGGCCGGGCCAAATTTTATGCTATTTTTGCTCGTGTCAATGTTGTCGCCTCTGATTATATTATTACAGGTATTATATTGGTTAGTCACAGATAGGCATCGGTTCTATTCGATCCAGGCTCTACCTATTCTTACGTGTCATTTTATTTTGCTCCGCATTGGGGGGGGGGTATAGCCCGAGAGACCTTGAGATTTATGTTTCTACTCCCGTGGGAGATTCCCTCGTAGTGGATCGTGTTTATCGTAGTACTGATCTTTATTGTCCGATTTTCTTTCTTAGTGCTGACAACATGTTTGGTTACTATTCGTGGTTTTGAGACTAGGTCAGATCTTTATTACTCGATATGATTGATTTCGATATTATCTTGGGCATGGGACTGGTTGTCGCCCCATTACGCTATTCTTGATTGTCACGCTAAGATCGTGATGCTGGCTATGCTGGTATTCTGCGTATTGAGTGGAGTGGTACTCTTGATCACACTCCCAATAGAGTTATATATTTTCTTAAAGCTCAACGTATGGTTGATAAGGGGTGCGCCGCGTATTTAGCTTATGTGAGAGATGTCAGTGCTAGTACCCATTCTATTGACTCTATCTCAATGGTACGGGATTACCCCGTTGTGTTTCCAGTTGATCTTTCGGGCATGCCGCCCGATCGGGAAATTGATTTTGGTATTGATTTGTTGTCGGGCACTCGGTCCATATCTATTCCTCCTTACCGTATGGCTCCTCCTAGGTCGAAGGAGTTGAAGGATCAGTTACAGGAATTGCGTGATAAGGGTTTTATTCGACCCAGTGTTTCGTCGTGGGGTGATCCTATCTTGTTCGTAAAGAAAAAGGACGGTTCTATGCGCATGTGTATCGATTATCATCAGTTGAACAAGGTTACAGTGAAGAACCGATATCCTTTGCCTCGTATCAATGATCTATTTGACCAGCTTCAGGGCGCACATGTGTTTTCAAAGATTGATTTGTGCTCAGTTTATCACTAGTTAAAGATTCGGGAGCCGGATATCCCGAAGGCTACTTCCAGGACTCGGTATGGTCATTACGAGTTCCTTATCATGTTATTTGGGCTGACCAATGCCCCAGCAGCATTTATGCATTTAATGCGCAGTGTATTCAGGCCCTATCTCAACTCGTTTATCATTGTTTTCATAGATGATATTCTTGTATACTCCCGGAGTTGGGAAGATGATGAGCAACACCTGAGGACAATGCTTCAGATCCTGAGAGAAGAAATTATATGTAAATTTCTCAAAATGTGAGTTTTGGTTGAGTTATGTGGCATTCCTAGACCACGTGGTATCGAGTGAGGGCATTCCGGTGGACCCGAAGAAGGTGGAGGTCGTGCAGAGTTGTCCTAATCTCTCTTCAGCTACATAGATCCGGAATTTCCTTGGCCTGGCGAGGTATTACCATCGTTTTGTGGACGAGTTCTCATCGATTGCAGCCCATATGACTATATTGGCCCCGGATGGTGCTCCTCTTCAGTGGATAGACGAGTGTGAGGCGATCTTCCAAAAGCTCAAGACGGCTTTGATTTCAGCCCCTATTCTGATTTTGCCTGCTTGTTTGGGGTCCTACATAGTTTATTGTGATGCCTTATGAGTCGGACTAGGAGCGGTGTTGATGCAGGACGGCATGGTGACTGCCTACGTGTCCAGACAGTTGAAGGTACATGAAAAGAACTATCCTGTCCATGACCTTGAGTTACCTACTATTGTTCATGCCTCGAAAATCTAGCGTTATTATTTGTACGGTGTGCCTTGTGATATTTACAGGGATCATCAGAGTTTATAGCACTTGTTCAAGCAGAAGGATCTGAACTTACGCCAGAGGAGGTGGTTGGAGCTACTAAAGGATTATGCTATTACTACTTTATCACCCGGGCAAGGCCAATGTGGTAGCCGATGCCTTGAGTCGCCAGGCAGAGAGTTTGGCATATTTACCAGCTTCAGAGAGACCTATGGCGAGGGTTGTTCAGGCCATAGCCAATCAGTTCGTGAGATTGGACCTGTCGGAGCCTAGTCGGGTTCTAGCCTGTATGGTTTCTCGGTCTTCATTGTTTGATCGTATCAGGGAGCGGCAGTATGATGACCCTCATTTGCTTGTCCTCAGGGAAAAATCTCAGCATGGCGATGCTAGGGATGTGACTATTGGAGATGACGGGGTATTGAGGATGTAGGGTCGGATCTGTGTACCCGATGTTAATGATATTTGAGAGTTGATATTGAAAGAGGCTCATAGCTCGCGGTACTCTATCCATCCGGGTGCTGCGAAGATGTATCAAGATCTGAGGCAACATTACTGTGGAGGCAGATAAAGAAGCACATAGCGGAGTTTGTAGGTAGATGCCTCAACTGTCAGCAGGTAAAGACTGAGCACCAGAGACCGGGAGGGTTACTCTAGCAGATGGAGATTCCAGAGTGGAAATGGGAGAGGATCACTATGGACTTTGTAATTGGTCTCCCTTTGACTGTGAAGAAATTTCATTCTATTTGGGTTGTTGTGGATCGGCTGACCAAGTATGCTCATTTCATTCCAGTGAGTACTACTTACTCAATGGAGCAGTTAGCGGGGATTTATATCAGGGAGATTGTCCGTCTGCACGACATTCCAGTTTCTATCATCTCAAACAGGGGCTTAGTGTTTACATCACGGTTCTGGAGAGCCGTCCAGAAGGAGTTGGGTACCCAGGTGACTATTAGTACAGCTCTTCACCCTGAGACAGAAGGACAGTTCGAGCACACCATTCAAATTTTTTAGGATATGCTCTGTGCATGCGTGATTGAGTTTAGTGGGTCTTGGGATCAATTCTTGCCATTGGCTGAGTTTGCGTAACAACAGTTATCAGTCCAGCATTCAGATGGTGCTGTATGAGGCCTTATATGGTAGGAGATGCAGATCCCCGGTGGGTTGGTTTGAGCCGGGTGAGGCCAGGCTATTGGGCACTGAGTTGGTCCAGGATGCGGTAGAGAAGGTTAAGGCTATTCAGGATAGACTCCGTACGGCCGAGTCCAGACAGAGGAGTTATGCGGTCCGGAAGGTTCGTGATGTTTCCTTTGTGATAGCTGAGCAAGTTTTGCTTCGGGTCTTGCCTATGAATGGCGTCATGAGGTTTGGGAAGAAAGGAAAGTTGAGTCCGAGGTTCATTGGCCCTTTCGAGATTTTGAAGCGAGTTGGGGGGGTTACTTATGAGCTTGCTTTACCTCCAACTTTGGTCGGGGTTCATCTGGTATTTCATGTCTCGATGCTTCAGAGGTATCACGGTGATCCGTCTCATGTGTTAGAGTTCACTTCAATCCAGTTGGACAATGACTTGTCCTATGTTGAGGAGCCAATGGTGATATTGGATAGAAAGGTCTGAAAGCTCAAGTCAAAGTATATAGCTTCAGTAAAGGTTTAGTGGCGGGGTCAGCCGGCCAGGGAGGAGACTTGGGAGACCGAGCGAGATATGCACAGCCGATACCCTCATCTTTTTGCTACTTCAGGTCTGTTCTCTATGCCCGTTCTAGGACGAATGAATGTTTAAGTGTAGGAGGATGTGACGACCCGGCCGGTATTCTTTGGAATTTATGTCGCGTTTCCCCATTAACTGTTTCCCCTAAGTTCATTTCTGCTATTTTGGTTTGCCGGGACGTTCAGTGATAGAATTCGGAGTGTTTTGGGACACTTAGTCCCTAAATAAGAGCTTAAGTGTTAGAAAATGGTCGGTAATCGGAACAGTATGAAGATGACATGGGAATGGAAATCTGATGGTTCCGTTAGCTATGTTAGGTGATTTAGGGGTTGGGAGCATGTTCGGAATATATTTTGGATGTCCGTAGATCATTTAGGAAAGAAATGCCGAAAGTTAGAATTTTGAGGTTTCCGGTCAGATAGTGAATTTTTTACCCGAGGGTCGGAACGGGATTTCAGAAGTTGTTGTAGCACCGTCATGTCATTTGGGACGTGCATGAAAAGTTTCAGGTCAATCTGACTAGTGTTGACTAGGTTTTGGATCGAAAGCGTGTTTGGGATGAACTTGAAGTTCTTAGGCTTGAATCTTTGATTAATCGAGGTATCGGTGTTGTTTTAGGTGTTTTAAGGATTGGTATAAGTTTAAATAAGGTATTAGGTGGTATTGGTGTTTTTGGTTGAGGTCACGGGGACCTTGGGGTGAATTCGCGAGATTAAACAGAAGATTTTGGGAGTTGAATGGTTGTTGAAATTTCAGCCTTCTGTCATAACTACACTTGCAATTTTGGGCCCGCAGGTGCGGTGCCGCATAAGCGGCTAGTGAGTCGCAGGAGCGGAATGCGTCCATTTCCTCATAAACCGCAGAAGCGGTCTCTGGACCGCACATGCGGTGAAAGGTCCACATAAGCAGACTCTGCGCATGTTAAGTGAAACCGCAAATGCGGTGGATTTTCCGCACAAGCAAGACCGCAGAAGCGAAAATCGTTGTCCTGATAAGGGTTTATCCGAGGCTTAATTTCAAAAGTTGAAAAATTATTTGGGAGCTCGGGAGAAGGCGATTTGGAGTGGGAATTGAAGAGGAAATCACTGGGTAACGTTTTCTATGATCCTTTCTAGTTATATTCCATTATTTAGTAGTTAAATCCACCTTTTAAATTCAAATTGATGATCAAAAAGGAAGAATTTGGGTGAAAGTTCATTGACTAAACTATGGGTTTTTAGGGGGCATTCAACCTCCATTATCTGAGATTTTTATATGATTTGACTTGTGAGGGTACGAGGTTTCCGAAAATGTGAAAATTATTTGGTTCCGAGATGTAGACCCGAGGGGTATTTTGGTCATTTTACCTATTTTCGCACCTTAGCTTTGATATTAATAGTGGAATTAGTTACTTGCGATATTATTTACACTATGTAATTGGTTTGAATAGATTTGGGACACTCGGAGTCGGATACTTGTGGCAAGGGCGTCGTTCCTTATTAATTTTTGCACCGGTTCGAGGTAAGTAGCTTGTCTAACCTTGTGAGGGGGATTTTGTCCCTTAGGATATGATATTTCGTATTTGAATGCTTGGTACGTGAGGTGACGAGTGCGTACTTGAGCTAATTGTTGGAAACCTGAATTTTTACTTAAAATACTTTAAGTGAGTTTTCTTTCGTATTTGCTTTATTCTACTTGCTACTATAGCCTGTGCTAGTATAAAAAAGCATGTTTAGATTATCCAAAACTTGCCTATTTGATTAATTTGTCTTAATTGAAATTAGGTGAAGCGTGTTAGGCCAGAATTATTTGTTACCTTTTATTGTTGTACTTCAATTTCTAAATATTTCCCTTATTTTGGTTGCGCATTTACATTGGGACTACGGATGTGGGATTCCTGTAGATCCCCCTTGATTGTTTACTTTGGGACTGCGGGTTCGACTCACGCTAGACCCCCCTGCACGGTGATATGGAACTACGACAATGCAGCCGGTAGATTTCCCCCAGTACTAGGTCTTGATATGCGATGGACTACGGGTTAGATTCCCGGGAGATCCTTCAGATACATTTATACAGTGGACTATGGGTTAGATTCCCAGGAGATCCTTCAGATATGTTCATATGCTGGACTATGGGACGGTATCCCGGGAGCTCCTCGTACAAATTGATTAAATGGAATACAAGACGGTATCCTATAAGATCGTCATTACTGGTGCTGGTATTGAGTTGTTTACTACGTGTTATCTTATTTTTTCGACGGGTTAATTGCTGTTGTGAACTCTGATCTATATCCTAATCGTATATACCTAATTCTACTTATCTCATATTATTGTCATCCTTATTATGTTTTATCTCAATAGGGCCTCGTCATTTCCTCGTCACTACCCGACCGAGGTTAGGCTTGGCACTTACTGAGTACTGCTATGGTGTACTCACTCCTCTTCTGCACATGTTTTTCACGTGCAGATCCAGGTGCCTCTATGCAGGCACACTATCAGTAGCTTCAGGGAGCTTACGGAGACTTGAGATATATCTGCTACATCAGCAAAATCCAGAGTCTCTATTCCATTCTAGCAATAGCCGATTGCCTTTCTCCTTCTATCTATGTTTGTTTTAGATACTCTGGTGTAGTGCGTATTATGATACTCGTTCAGCCTGTGTTGCTCATGGGTTTCCAGGTCTTTGGGATAGTTTCAGAATTTTAAGTGTTAAAGTGTATGTGTCATGCGGCATCTATATACATTATTCATTTTATTTCGCTTTTAGATTACTAAATTTCGTAAATGTTGATACTTCTGCAATGTGTTAGGCTTACTTAGTCATAAAGACTAGGTGCCGTCATGACAGGTTTACAACCGGTGAACTAGGTTCGTGACAGCCTATGTATTAAAATAGAAACAACACGGGGGTTTTCAAAAATTTCACAACTCTTTCGTTAGAACTCGACCTAGGAGCAAATTTGAAGTGGGGATTCAACACCAAATCATAGGTTTGTGTTCTTTAATTCAATTCCTTCAATTTCAATCATCACTGATTAAATTTCTAATCCTAACTTTTGTTCTTCCATGGTAGAATTGAGTATTTTTTTGAAGAATTGGGAGTTTTTGCAAATTAGAATTTTAGACCTCGATTGGGGGCGAATTCCGGAACTAATTACATGTTCGGGCTTGGGGATATTTGCAAATTGGGATTTTAGACCTCGATTTGGGGGCAGATTCCGGAACTAATTACATATTCAGGTTCGGGGGTGAATGAATTTTGGTCCGAACCTCGAGTTTTGACCAAACGGCCCCGGGGTCGTTTTTGGAAAAAATGTTGGGAAACTTATAATTATGTATCAGAATTGGTTTCTTTAGAGATAATTTATATTATTAAGTTAATTATAACTACATACGAGTGGTTCGGAGGTGGAAACTAGAGGGAAATCAGTAATTGAGTAGTGAGTGGAATGTGGATTTAGGTAAGTGACGTGTCTATCATTGAAACGAGAGATTATGAGCCTTGAGTTAATTACTATGTGAAAATCCATGTGAGCGTGGTGTATAGGTAAAGTGACGAGTACTTATGCGCCGCCAATTTATCTATTTTTTTTGTTCCCTTTCCCGTTCTTAATATATTATTTTCATTTCTTAATTGCAACATGCTTATTTGTATTTTCATGTTTAATTGCTACTTGGTAAACATTATTTTTTTATTATTGAAGGTATTAGTTATCCCATAGTTTCATTGTATCATACTATGGTTTAAGCTGGTTTATCAGTGTTTTATGATACATTTTGGTTGGTCTCGCTGTGTAGTATTAATTGAGTAAAGTTTCATAATTGTATAGGTTTTTGTTTGATTTGGTTTGGGGCTTAAATATCGTGGAGGGTTCGAGTTAATATGTGAAATTCCTGTTTCTATCATGTGTTTGGTACTGATATGGTAGGATCAGGTTGCGCGTCGTAACATGAGTAATAAGGATGATATATTAAAGAGGAATAAGGGTGAAAATGCTAATATTTGGTGGGATAGGGTTGCAAACCACAATAAGAGGAATAAGGGTATATTGACATGGAGTAATAATGGTAAATACTCATATTGATATTGATTATATCGTGGGATAGGGATGTGCGCCGCATTAGTTTATATATTTATGTATCTTTCTTCTACTGTGCAAGTCATTCTATAGTTTAACTTTTCACTTAATGATTGGTTATAGCTGGGTACTGATGAGATATTGGAGTTTTGTACTATTTCCATGCAAGTTGCTATTTTATTTGTTTTGTTCTTCTTTATGTTTTATTATACACTGTATGCCAGTTACATTGTAACTGCCCCGCCGTATCCACGTCACTACCTCATCGAGGTTAGGCTCAACACATACCAGTAAATGGGGTTAATTGTACTGATATTGTACTTTGCACTTTTGTGCAGATATTGGAGCTGGTAGTGGCCAATCGAGAGGTCGGTTGCAGATATTTCATCTAGGAGACCCAAGGTACTCATGCTGGTGTCTGCAGGCCCTAGCTCCCTATTCTATATCTCTATATTGTTGTTTTCTTTACTTCCAAAACATATGTAATTTCTTTCAGACCGATGTTTGTAGATATTCATAGTATGTTCGTGGATTTTGACACCAGTTTCTGGATAGTAGTAATAGTTCTGGTATTGTTAATAATATATAAACAAAGTATTATTTACGTACTTCTGCATTTACTTCTACTTGACTCAGTTTGTTAATTTTTATATGTGAAATGTAAAGTAAAAATGTTAATAAAACTCTAGCGTTGGCTTGCCTAGCGAGTGCGATGTTAAGCGCCATCACGGGCTCGATGGTGGAAATTTTGAATCGTGACAAGTTAGTATCCGAGCACTAGGTTGCTTTGATCTCACAATTCACGAACGAACTAAGTAGAGTCTGAGGGGTCGGTATGGAGATGTCGGTGCTTATCCTAGAGGCTACAGAGTTTAGGAATAATTTCACTTCTATTCTTCTTTATTGTGTGATTTGTTCTTCCAATGCTAATTGAACTCTCTACTCTTGTTCCTTCACATATGGCGAGAAGCAGTCAGAGCCCCCAATGAAGAAAGTCAATTAGAAGAAGAATTGATAGGGATGATGGCCATGAGTGGTTCAAAGACTGAAGATGAAAATAATCAGGTAAATCTCTCTAACTTGAAAGAAAATATTTATGATATGCCTAAAATAGCTAATGGCCATAATTGTGACCATGATGAGTGAGATGGACTAGATGAGTGCTGGAAATGATCAGTTAATAAGCAAACATTTATGTGTTAAACTTGACCTCAAAGAACTTGAATCTGATGAAGCTGATTTTGAAGGACATGTCAAATACCTTAAGAACCAGATTCTTGAGCGCACTAGCATCAGAGAAAAACATGTAAGGTCATTTTTTAAATCTAAAAAGGTTGTCAGCACTTCTAAACCCCTGGAACTCATGCCTACATGGACCAATGAGACTGAGTAGCATGAGAGGTAAGAAGTATGTATTTTTAATTGCAAATGATTCTTCTAGGTACATATGGACGCTATTCCTAGCATCCTAAGATGAAACTTTTGATGTTTTATATATGTTTGTCAGAATGATTCAGCAGAAACTGGGTTGTGATGTTATAAGTATAAGAACAGACCACGGAACTGAGTTTGAAAATTCTAAATTCCTTGAGTTCTGTAGCACGCATGGCATTGATTATAACTTCTATGCAACTAAAACTCCATAACAAAATGGTGTGGTGGAACGAAAGAATAGATCTCTAAAAGACATGAGAAGGACCATGATGATTGCCGGTGGATTTCCTAAGAGCTTTTGGGTTGAGGTAATCAATACTGCTTGGTAGTTTCTACGAAGATGCATGATCAGACCCATTCTTGAGAAAACTCCCTGTGAGTTACTTAGAGGGAGAAATCCCAACATCACTCACCTAAGAGCTTTTGGGTGCAAATGTTTTGTGCACAACAATGGCAAAGAAGCTTTAGGAAAGTTTGATGACATAAGTTATGAGGGAATTTTCTTGGGATATTTACCATATAGTAAAGCTTACAAAGTGTTTAATAAAAGAACTTTGTGCATATAAGAAAATTTTCATATTATTTTTTATTAATATAACAACGTGGCTGAGAAAGGTCTGTATGATGAAGATTATGACATAAGGCTCACTGATGAAGGAACTTCTAAAGAACCTAAGCTCTAACCCGAAGATGGACCATGAGAGATCCTAGGAAAATTGAAAGTGATCAGGAAGAACAAGAATATGAGACAACTACTCTACACAGGTGAATTGTAACTATTGAAATAGGTCCTTTTAGGTCACTCCTTGGGTGAACCATCTATTGGGATGCAGATTAGACCATGGAAACATCAAAGCTCACACCCTCTTGAGAACATCACCTTTGATCCTCATGTTGGAGTGCAACCAAGGTCATCTATGTGAAACCTATGTGCACTTACAACATTCGTCTCACATGTTAAACTTGAGAATATAAAGGAAGCTTTAAAGGATCCAGATTGGATTACCGCCATGTAAGATGAGTTGAATTAGTTTAAAAGAAGCAAGGTCTGGAACATGATGCAAATATCCAAGAACAGAACTGTCACAGGTACCATATGGGTGTTGATACATAAGCTGGATGACCAAGGAAATATCACAAGGAACAAAGCCAGACCAGTGGTTCAGGGATACAATCAAGAAAAAGTCATTGACTATGATGAGACATTTGAACATGTAGCAAGAATGAAAGTTATAAAATCGCTAATAGTTTTTGCTACAGACATAGAGTTCACCCTGTATCAGATGTGTGAAGAGTTCATTTTGAATGGTTAGTAGAAGCGAAATATGTGGCACCAACATCTTGTTGTGCTTAGTTGTTATGGATAAGACAACAAATACAGGGCTATGGTATTTTGTTGACTCTTTTCCTATTTTTTGTGATAACACTAGTGCCATAAATATTACTAAAAATCCCTGCCAACACAAGAGAACCAAACACATTGATATTAGACATCACTTTCTAGAAGACAATATTAAAAAGGGAAATATCTCAATTAAATTCTGTAAAACTGAATATCAAATTGCTCATACTTTTACTAAGTAATGTTTTAAGTGGCAATGCTACACAAGAGGGGGGAGGGGTGATTGTGTAGTACCCATTTTTTGCTTAACTGAACAATAGAAGAACCTGATTCTTCTAGGTGTTCCAACTACTACTGTTTGTGGAATAATAAATACATAAAATAAAGAACACAGAGATTTTTACGTGGAAAACACCTGGCTCAAAAAGTGAAAAAACCACGACTTACTACTCAGTAAGATTTTCCCGAACTTCAACTAAAATCACTAAGCCAAAACAACATTTACAAAAACTGTTTGTAAATCTAAGGATTGACTCTAATCCCGTTATGCACATAGCCTCAACTGTTGCGACAACTTCAAGTTAGATATAACTTGAACACTCTAGATACCTAATAAAAATGATTTTATGAAAGTTGAAAGGTACAATGTTAAACCACCAACTACAATTGCACTAGAACAAAAGATAGACACAATGGAACTGGTTCTTCTATCTCGTTCAAGTAGCTTCAGGAGTCCACACTCAAATCACACGTAAATTGCTTGCAAAATCGCCTTGCCCTTTTGCTCTCAATTTAGTTTAACTTCTGCATATGTGCATTACCTATAAAAGAGAACAACACTAACATTTTAATATGTTAGTAATTAGAGTTTGATTAGGACTCAACTTCTACTATCTTATCGTAGAAGAGTTCATGATGATCTCAAACTCCAACACTATCTTCATATTAGATCGTGTTCTCTTCAAATAAGGAGTCTTTCTCCCCTTATCCAATATATAACCTTTTCAATTAGATCAGGAGATATTGCTGCTTGATCAATAGGACTTATCTCCTTTATGTTCATCTCACATGCATAGATTGATCATGACTGTACTTCACAAGATGGACCTGGTCCATGACTAAGTTCTTTTGTGAATCGTCAAAACTTCACTTGTTCTTGGGCCATCAAATTCCCCATTTTTTTATGATGACAAACTCTGTGCCCTTTACTGATTTCAAACCTGTAAGAACTCAGCTTAACCATCAATACTAAACTTATAAAATTCTCTTATCTTTAAGGACCAGGTTAATTAGGTTATAAATATCACTTATTTTCATAATGTGTAAAGCACAATATCTCTTCCCTCTTTTGGCATTATCGAAAAGTTGCATACGAAGAGTGATATCCAGATTTTAATAAGTATTCATGGCAACTGGGGCAATTGTAAGTGCAATCATCAGTAATCAAACAAACATATTTAAACTATCAAGGAAATATTAATCACTGAACAAGAGAAAAATGGTAGTTATCATTGATAGAGATATGTTGCCACCTACATTCCACAGAAAGAAAGAAAAGCATTCAAACCATGAGCAAAAAACAGAAAGATAGAAAAATCCCTAATATAGGCCACTGAGGTACTAGACAAGTCCAGGAGACAGGAGCTAGGAGTTCTAAGGCTTGGAGGAACTAGAGGGTTGGGTTTGAGTTTGGGGAAGATTCAGCATGTTTTCGAAGAATTCCATCATTCTTCTCTTTTTCTTGTGCACACTCAGTTCTGAGAACATCCCTCTCAGCTTCCACTTCAACCACACGAGCCTTGAGCCTAGCTATTTCAGCATTTTGGCTGCACATTCCTGAACCAGAGTCCTAACCTTGCTGGAGATGGGTGTCTTCTGGGATGAACCAAGTTCACTTAGGATGGCATTGAGCGGATAGTCACAGGCAAGAACAGTGTTGATACCAAAGTGTTCCTTGCTCGAGGCCATTTCCCATTTTTTCAGAGGCATATTTACCATGTCAAGAATTGTGGTTAGAATTAAGCCATATGGAGTAGCATGAGTCGTGGAGCCATTTATGACCTTGTCTAGCAGTTTGATAATGAAGGCAGGCCAGTTGGTTTGCTTTCCTCTCTCCAGGAACTCCATAAGAACCAGATCCATGTAGTTAGCAGTGTGTCTTCTCTCCTGTCTGGGCAATAAGAACTTGTTGACAAATTCAAACACAACATTGTGCTCAGGCCTCATTTCATTTTTATGTACAGCCCTGGCTTCATTCACCTCTTCTAAATCACAAACCTCTTGGTGATTTCAAGGGAAGCAAGGAGGGATTCCAAACATGGCCACCTTTGCCTTATATAGTCATCAAACCCTTCAGAGGTATGTCAAGGATCTCTACTAATTTTTGTGCATCAAATTGCACTTGGACTTCTTTCACCATGCTTCTAACAATGCCTTCCTTGACCACAACATTTGCCATAAATTCAATCAGCTCATTCCTAGCTAACCTACCATCCATTTGAAGGACCATGTCCTTCCATCCCTGAGCAACTAATACATCCACCAATCTCATCATTCAATATTCCACCAGGTCCTTCAACAGTCTACCCTTAAATATTTCTTCAGCCAAAAATGGCAAGCTTGTCATGTTCCTTCTCAGAATCATTTTCTTCTTCTTTTCCGCTCCAATCATCATCATCAGAAATTCTTTATTGTTTGTTTTTCACTACATATCTTGTCCTATTGGCTAGTGAAGATTCAACAGCCTCAGACACAGAGGAAGACTTCTTAGAGGTAGTCGTGGGATTTTTGGGCTTGGGGGTAGGAACCTCCATTGATGTACCCCTTTCTTGATAGACCAGTTCCATCTCCTCTTTCTCAACAGCCTCTGAGGATCCTGCAATCTTTTCCTTTTCTTTATCCAGTTTCTTTTTCTTACTTGTAGTTAGAGCCCTTTGTAGCTCAGCTTCACTCTATTTCATCTTGCTTCTTGTGGATCTACCCTTTTCTAATGAAGAGGCAGTAGGTGTTGAGGATGAAGTCTTTCTTTTCTTGCAAGGCTTAGGAACATTGGGGGTTTTTTGTTGTGGAAGTTCTGCATTTCTTTGGGTCATATCTTGCCCCAACCCTTTTCAGTAAGTCTGCTAGGGTCTCTTCAGTAGATGGAACATGTTCATCTCTCTGTGTGCTCAGATGAACCAACGCTTCAGCAGCTTCCCCTTGACTTCATGCCACTCTCTTCTACCCTTTTTTGTGCAACCCTACATATAGCAAGGACTGCTCCCTTCCTATTTCTCCTCTCTTCACCAATGCACCTTCTCTCTCTTTTTCTTTTTCAAAATTCTTTTTATCTCCTCCCCTACGTATCTCAGGCAATTAAACATCCTAATGGGTCCAATCAGAACAAACCTAGTCTCTAGGTTTTCAATCACAAATGAACCTACCTTAGAAGTAGATTCTTGAGTCTTTTCATAGTCAGAAGACTCATATCCTCCCCCCTCAGTAGCGGATTGATAGGATTCAGACTCAGAGCTGGAGTCGAAGTTTTGAAATTAGTTTTCTTTCAATTGGCTTGATTTCAATCTTTCATTTAAAGCCTTCCTTAGAGTCCATATGCTACAGTCTTTCGAGCAAGCATTTTCACCCTTTTGTAGCATAGGTTTTTGAGATGCTCTGGGTCGAGTAATTAAGGATGAATTTGAGAGAGATGGTGGTGGAGGCGTTCCAGGATTGTCTTGTGGGATAGACATGATTGTTGGTTTCTTGATAGAATTTGTGAATTTTGGAGAAGAGGACAAGTGAAAGTGAAGAAGAGTTTTTGATGGTTTGGAATTATGATGAGGGCTGGAGAAATGATGTGTATTTAAAGGGAATTACACATTTCATAAGAAACAGCAGGCTTTTGCAGTGGTAAATTAGAGGTCTAATCGACATGAAATCTTAGATTTTGAATGATCGATTTGGCTTCCTAGATATTAGGCAAAATTTACGGTTTAGAGTTCTAGATAGACAGAATTGGTTCAATGATAACAGATAGAATTTTCGAGGAATTGAATAATTATAGGACTTCTGCTCATAATTGAATTATTAATCTTTCTAATTATGCAGAGCATAGAAAACATACTTGAGCTTTCATATGAATTCAGACTGATGAATCAGGTTCTTCATTTAAAACTCTATTGAACATGCCTCAAATGCCATAATAGAAAAAAAATGTGAGAGACCAGTGAGTCATATAAACACATGTCACGTGAGTATACTAATTAAAGTATGAAGATGAGTAAGAAAAACCTAGATATTTACACAAGTTCATAATTCCTAGACAAAAAGAAAAACCCTTTTTTTCATTATTCAATTTATTTTTTAATTTTTTTTCATTGTGCATTTTGAGCTGGACATATTAGGTGATCATAATCATCCCTAATTCTAGTCTGTTCCTCTCAAAGTTTTCTCTACTCAGTGCTTTAGTGAAGATAGTAATTTGTTTATCAGTGGCACAAAATTCTATGGAGATTAATCATTTCTCATAGTTGTCTCTCAAGAAGTAGTGTTTAACATCTATGTACTTAGTCCTCTTATGATGATCATGGTTCTTTGTCATACTTATAGCACTAGCGTTATCACCTAATATAGGAATGCAACCAACTTAAATGCTAAAGTCTACCAACTGTTGTTTGATCCATAGCAATTGAGCACAACAAGAAGCAACAACAACATACTCAGTCTCAACAGTGGATAAGGCCACTGCATGAGTGAGCCATACCTGAGGTGATTTTCCTATCCACAAGGAAACCTGCATAATCAACATCAGCATATCCTACTAGATTGAAATTACTACCTTTGGGATACAAAAGATACATATCAGTGGTACTTTTCAAATATCTTAGTATCCTCTTGACATCAGTCAAGTGAGACTCGTTTGGATTAGCCTGAAAGCAAGCACAAAGCCCTACACTGAAAACGATGTCAGGTTTTCTGGCAGTAAGACACAAGAGTGAACCAATCATACCCCTATACAACTTCTGATCAACTGATGAATAAGGTTCATCAATGTCTAATTTAGTGGCAGTTGCAATGGGGGTGTCTATTTCCTTCGATTCATCCATTCTAATCTTTTTGATAAGCTCTTTTGCATACTTCTGCTAATGGATCATGGTTCCATTTGGGCTTTGTTTGATTTGTAAGCCTAAGAAGAAGTTAAGATCACCCATCATACTCATTCAAACTCACTCCCTATTAATTTTGCAAATCCTTACTTAGCTTATCAGTGGGGCCCCAAAGATTATGTCATCAACGTATATTTGTTCCACAAGGAGATTCTTACCTTTTTCCCTTAAAAATAGGGTACTGTCAATTTTACCTCTTTTGTAGCCATGTTCAAGCAGAAATTTGGACAGTCGTTCATACCATTCTTTTGGAGCCTACTTGAGTCCATAGAGAGCCTTGTCTAATTTGTACACACGCTCAGGACATTCCTTGCTCTCAAACTCTGGAGGTTACTTCATAAACACTTCTTCTTTAAGGTAGCCATTAAAGAAGGAACTTTCGACGTCCATCTGATGGAGAGTGAATTCCACATGTGCAGCAAAGGCTATGAGGAGTCTTAGTCTTGCAACTGGAGAAAAAGTCTCATCATAATCTATACCCTCCTCTTGACTGTAACCTTGGACCACTAGTCTTGTCTTGTTTCTTGTAAATGTTCCATCTTCATCAAGTTTGTTCCTGAAAACCCAATTTGTACCAATAACTAATTTGTCCTTGGGTCTCGGAACTAGATGCCAAACTTGGCTTCTCTCGAACTGTTTGAGTTCATCTTGCATTGCATTCACCCAATCTGCATCCCGCAAATCCTCAACAACATTTTAGGTTTAATAAGAGATAAGCACACATATTCTTTAATTGTGATCTAGTTTTGAATCCAGATGTTGGATCAATGATTATGTTCTCAATAGGATGAGAACTTTGATACTTGTGAGGTTTCACAACAAACTATTTTCTGCTAGTGTTTCTCCTATTTTCTATTACTGAGGAACATGGTCATGAACAAGTTCT
Organism: Nicotiana benthamiana; assembly: GCA_034376525.1. Taxonomy (NCBI): domain Eukaryota; kingdom Viridiplantae; phylum Streptophyta; class Magnoliopsida; order Solanales; family Solanaceae; genus Nicotiana; species Nicotiana benthamiana. The sequence continues at coordinate 64,003,720 of CM067334.1, read as the reverse complement.
TTTTAGGGGATTTGTTTCAATTCCATCACATGTTCCTTCTTTTGGTTCCACTTTAACTTGTGCTGAGACTTTATTCAAATCCTTTACCAATCTAATGGCTTCATCTTCATGTTCATGTCTCTCAAAAAGAATGTTAATTTCATCAAACACTACATGCACACTTTCTTCTACACAAATTTTTTTTTATTGAACACTTTATATGCTTTGCTATGTGAATAATATCCCAAGAATACTCCCTCATCACTTCTGGGATCAAACTTACCTAGTGAGTCTTTTCCATTATCGTGGACAAAGCACTTGCATCCAAATGCCCTAAGATGGAATATATTTAATTTTCTCCCTTTAAATAAATCATATGGAGTCTTATCTCCGAGAGTTCTAGTCATACATTTATTTATAATGTAACGTGTAGTGTTTACAGCCTCTACCCAGAAGTTGTGGGCAAGTTTACTAGAAATAAGCATAGTCCTAGTCATGTCTTCAAGAGTCCTGTTATTTCTTTCAACTACTCCATTTTGTTGAGGAGTCCTAGAGGTTGTTGAGGAGTCCTAGAGGCAGATAAGTTATGATCTATACCATGCTCATCATAGAATTCAACAAACTTAGCATTTTCAAATTCAGTTCCATGATCAGATCTAATGGATGCAAGTTGGTTACCTAGTTGTTTTTGAGTTTTGCTAAAAAAAGCAGTAAACATGTCAAATGCTTCATCTTTAGATGTTAGAAATAGTGCTTAGGTAAATCTAGAATAATCATCAACAAGTACCATTACATATTTCTTTCCACCTCTACTCATGGTTCTCATTGGACCACAGAGATCCATATGGACCAGTTCCAACGACTTGGTTGTGCTTACCATTTTATTGATTTTGAATGATGATCTTACCTTCTTCCCCCTGCATGGGCCTCACAAACTTTGTCTTCCTTGAACTTGATGTTAGATAACCCTATCACCGCGTTCTTAGAGACTAATTTGTTTAGCTGATTCAGACTAGTGTGACCAAATCTTTTGTGCCACATGAGGGGATCATTATCCAACACACTTAGGCATGTGAGTTTATTTTCTGAAAGAGTAGATAAATCTACAATGTAAATATTGTTAACTCTTTTTCCCTACAAAAAAATCTTGTCAGTGGCAAGGTTAATCACAAAGCATTTAGTATAGGTGAATGCTGCAATATTAACTCTGTCGCACTGATCAAGCTATATTTCAAGCCATCTATCAAGTAGACATTCTCAATGGAGTGAGAATCTGTCTTACCTACCTTTCCAACCAATAATCTCACCTTTCTTCCATGTCCAAATAAGACATTACCTCCCTTTAAGTCCTCAAGTGAAAGTAATTGGTTCTTACTTCCAGTTATATGTTTTGAGCAGCCACTATTCATGTACCATATTTGGCTACTTCCCCTTCACTTGGACCTACAAAAAGAAATCAAGCGTTAGTCTTAGGAACCCACAATAGATTGTGTCCCTTTCTATAGGCAAAGGGATAAATAAATTCCTTTTAGCCCACCCAGGCAACCTATTTTTTCTTGAACAAAAATTTTATTCTTTTGACTGGCCTTTTCTTTTGCATTAGATTCTTTTTTGCAATGGCCAGTCTTGCCACAATGTGTGCAGATTTTATTTTCAGGAAAAGCGAGGTACTTACTTTTAGGGTCTCACTTTGGTGCTTGGGTCCCATAGCCAAGTCTTCTTTTGTTGCTACTGTGATGTTCTTGTAGCCAGGAAAGTGCATCAAAAACCTTGTTCCATTAGCAAGTTCTATCTAGTTCATGTTTTACCTTCCCAAGATCTTCTTTTAAGACTTTTATCTGCTCATCCTTCCTGTACAACTCATTCTTTATTTTTACTAAGTTTTCTTCTAGAGTGATATGTGTGTGATCAGCTTTCTTCTTACTTGTTCTTAGTTTCAGTTTTAAGTTCTCAGACCTATGTTCTAGGGGACTGGTGTCAAGTTCAAGAACCTGGTTCTTCAACTCGGCAGTTTTACTATCACTCTCATTAGCCCTAAACTCTAGATTTTTTCACTTGGATTTTAGGATCACACATTCCCTAGACAAATCTTTCTTCTCATTGTTAATTATCTCAGACTCATCAATGAAGTCTAGCAATAGTTTAGACAACCCTTTTTAGACAGAAATTTAATCGTGTCTTTGAGATGAAGGATACCTACCTCTTCCATAAGTGCTTGTTCATCTCCAGCTTCATCTTCTGAGTCCTCATTTGATGTTTCTCCCGAAGCATAAACCATAGTCTTTGTTGATCCTTTGTTCCTTTTGGGTTGAATATGTTCCTTCTTCATGTTCCTTCGTTCATCCCTTTCCTTTTTCCAGTCAATTTCCCATTGAGGATAGTTCTTGATCATGTGATCAGTCTTACCATATTTGTAGCAACCCTCGTTGGTTTGTTTATCAGGAATCCCTGGTTTGTTGAAGGTTGTACCTCTTGAAGAACCCTTTCCTCTCATCAGATACTTTTTGAAATGTCTCGTAATCATGGCCATTTCATCATTACCCAGATCTGGACCTTCAGCTATTCTGAGAGCCATACTTCTTTCCTTCTTGGGTATATCCATTTTCATGGTTTTCCTTCTCAGTTCACATGCAGTGAGGTTTCCAATTAGTTCATCCATCTTGAGGGTAGCAATACTATTTGATTCCTGAATAGCAATGATTTTGCTTTCCCAAGTCACTGGTAAGACCGTTGTCAAGATTTTCTCAACCTTGTCTTCTTCAAGGATAATTCTCCCAAGAGATTTAAGTTCATTTGTAAGTGTTGTGAATCTTGTATACATCTCCTGGATAGATTCTCCTTCCTTCATACTGAAATTCTCATATTGAGAATATAGCAGTATTTCTCTTGATCTCTTTACTTGAGGAGTTCCTTCATGAGCCACTTGTAAAGTGTCCCGTATTTTCTTTGCAGTAGTATAACTTTGAATCGTGTTGTACTCATCTGGACCCAGTCCACACACAAGCCACTTTTTTGCCTTGGCCTTCTTCTCTCATTTCTTAAAATCTTCAGCAGTGCAGTCAACTCTTGTCATGGGCACATCTACTCCTTCAGTATTCTTCTTTGTAGTTGCCAGAGGACCATTAATAACTATGTCCCAGAGTTCATAGTCTTCTCCTATGATGTAATCTCCCATCCTATTCTTCCACCAATAGTAGTGGATTTCCCTTCCTAGTTCCCACGTGGTGCACTCATTTTGATATTTTTCTAAGGTGTTAGCCTCTTCAAGGATAATCTGCCCTGATACCAATTGATATTTTAAGCATCAATACTACACGCGGGGGGGGGGGGGGGGGGGAAATGATTTGTGTAGTACCCAATTTTGGCTTAACTGAACTATATAAGAACCTGGTTCTTCTAGGTATTCCAACTGCTACTGTTTGCGGAATAATAAATATAGAAAATAAAGAACACATATATTTTTTCGTGGAAAACACCTGCCTCAAAAGGTAAAAACAACGACGACCTACTACTCAATAGGATTTTTCCAAACTACTAAAATCACTGAGCCAAAACATCATTTACAAAAGCTCTTTGTAAACCCGATGATTAACTCTAATCCCGTTGTGGTACACAGCCTCAACTGTTGCGATAACTTCAAGTTAGCTATAACTTAAACACTCTAGGTACCTAATAGAATTGCTTCTATTAAAGCTGAAAGGTACAATGTTAAACCACCTGCTATAATTGAATTAGAATAAAATATAGACACAATGGAACTGGTTCTTGTATCTCGTTCAAGTAGCTTCAAGAATGCACACCCAAATCACATATAAATTGCTTGCAAAATTGCCTTCCTCTTTTGCTATATGTATTACCTGTAAAAGGGAACAACACTGACATTTTAATAGGTTAGTAATCAGAGTTTTATTAGGACTCACTTGCTGCTCTCATATCGTAGAAGAGTTCATGATGATTTCAAACACTAACACTATCTTCATACTAGATTGTGTTCTCTTCATATAATGAGACTTTCTCCACTTATCCAATACGTAACCTTTTCGATCAGATCAAGATGGACCTGGTCCATGAGTGAATTCTTTTGTCAATCTTCAAAACTTCAATTGTTCTTGGGCCAACACTAAGATTCTGAGTAGGAATCGCTTTAAAGAGAACATAATGAAAGTCTGGAACTGGGTCTAATTAATAAGGTTTAACCCCAATAATTGGCTTGAAAGTTTATAACTAGATGTTGATGGTTAATTATAATGTTCTAGATTCAGTATCTTGCTTGTCTTAAGCAGACACCCTCGCTCAAAAAAGTCTAGCTGATAACTATATTTTATGATACCTTCCTATTGTGATGAAGCTTTATTGCAAAAATGAGTAAGGAGTTGCTATGGAGTTGGTTCTTTAACTGAGGTACATGTCATCTTGTCTTAAATCAGCAGGACTTAATAACTTAAATTACTGTTATACTCATACTCTCTAATCTTATTAGCATCACATATTTGTCATCAAGTGAATGATCAAGGAGGAATCCTAGAGCAATTAGAGTCTAATGACTTTTATATGTCTAATAGTCAAAAGTAACCATTATTAGAGTCCCGGTAGAACTCACATTCGGTTACTCTCTTTCTTCTAGTCAAATCAGGAATACCCTCTTTAAAAGCCCTCTTGATCCATCTCTCATACCTCGTTGTTCCACACAAACCCTAAGTAAGAATCAAAGAAAATTTCTCTTATTTTTTTATTAATTTCATTCTCTCATCACCATGCCTAAATAAAGTCAAACTCCATCTAAAGCAAAATCTTCATCTAAGACTAAAGCAAAACCCAAGAATATGAAGACCAAACCTAAGAAAAGTGCAAAATCAACCAGTGAATCTGCACTCGCACATGTTCCCCCGGCACCCATACTCTCTACTGTACCTGCAGCATCGCCTCTTGCTCCTGTTGCACCTGCTTTCATCCACAAAACCAACTTCTCATGCACCTGTGTCTCCAAAATCACTTCTAAACCCACTAAGATCAATGTTGCAAAAAATCTATTAAAATTGATAGGGTGGTGATTCACACTGCTACTAAGGAGGAAACAATGGTTAAGGAAGTTGTGGCTCATGGGGAGTCTGCATTTACTACTACTAATCGGGTAAAATGACCATAGAGGCACTCAAACTGCTACATTTACATTAAAAAAAATACAGTTAAATTCGGCCAAATGTCCGACAAAAAATATCCTGTTTTTAAAAATAAAGAATACAATCAAGTCCCATCGGATCTTCGAAAAAAATACAATATACACTTTAGACCTTTGACGAAATACAAAATACGTTGTATTTATACAACAATTTCCTGGCGTGGAAGGTAGTTGAGGGGAAATAGGTGGCTCCTTTTTTCGGCATGAAAGGCAGTGGTGGAGGAAATAATTTTTCGGCCCGACGAATATACTCAGATGTGAGATACAAAGAAGGGAAGAAGCCATGGATTCCGACATCTCCGTCAAATCTAGATTCAGTGACACCTCTGGTCTTCCTCCACCATTATGTTCGCCGCCAGTAATGGATTGATCCCAACTTCGTTATTCAGATCTGGATCTGATGGTGGGTGATATAGTGTTTAAGTGTGATTCACGGTGAAAGGAGGCGATTGTTTGGTTTGGCTTCGGTAGAGCTTCATCGAGGAAGATGACCGATGACGACTTCTATGATGTTACTGCTCACTCTGTGGCGGTGGGTGGCTACGAAGTTGGACGCGCGACAGGCCGAGGGAAAAGTGAGATGGAAGAATGAGAGAGAAAGGATTTATGGAAAAGATTAATACAATGGAATAACTCTATGTATTTGATATATAGCTATAATAGGTAAATTAAAAAATCACTGTAGCTATGGAGCAATTAAATTAAAAATTATCATCCATAAATAACTCTTAAAATTATATATGACAGGTAAATTTTCCAAAAAGAATTAGTGGGATCTATATAGTTGACATCGCATGATGTCCAATTCACCACCAAAATTTTCGGACACTTTGAAGTTGGACTTCTGAAGTCTTTTGGACTAGACATCAAAATCCTATGTGTAATGTAAATACATGTTCGACCGACATATGTTGATAGACTTTTTTTTTGTTTTTGGAAATACTACTTAAAAGGTATTATATTATTCCACAAAAATTAATTCATACGAGATATTCGTTAGGAAAAAAAAAACCAAAGGATGGTGCTAAATATGGAATATTATTCTACTTAATGCAATAAAAATTAATTTTTAGTAATTCAATTATATTATTGGAGAAGAAAAAATAAAGTTAGATATGTTGAGTTATGACACTGCTGTCAACATGGACAAATGACAACATAAAGTAGAATGGATTACTACTTATCCAGTAAAATTAATTAATCACCTTTAACAATCCAAAATTGACAAGATTCATCAATTTAACAATGGAAAGGGATAAATAAAAACATGGATAACCATGTAATAGATGAAATGCGTGCAAGTTGATCGGACAAAATCAGTATTAAATAAAATAATAATAATAATAATAATAATTAACACGCTTAAAGCCTAACCTATGTGATCTAGCACTCAAGTGGATGAACGTTATAAGAGATTATAGATCAATTGTGAGTAGAAACAAAAAATTATATTTAATAGGTAATTTCTTCTCATACGACTAAATCTTGATAAATAGAGTTACTAAATATCTTTATTTTACTCATATTTTCACTATGCAAATCATTGTTATTAAAAAAAAAGATAAATTAATATGTGAAAGAATAATTGAAAGTTGTAGAAAATCAAAATTGTTGAGAATTTGATATTTGCAAGTTTCTTCAATTAATATCCAAATAAGTTTTTAAAAAAAACTTATATTAAAATATATTTTCTTGTTTGTTCGCAAAGTAGGTCTGCATTATTTATAATAGTTCTTCTTACTTGCTTCTTTTATTAATGCCATATTTTTGGAGATTAAGAATAGATAGACATTGTATCAAGCCCATAGATTGTTGTTGTTATTGTGACTAAATGTCTAAAAGGTCGTTTGGTAGTCGATTAGATAAGAGTTATTCATGTACTAACAAAATTAGGATAACCCTATAAGTAGTTTGGTTATAAAAATGGGAAAAAAAATAATTTGCACATAAAATATAGCATAAGTTATATAATGGTTGGTTTTTTTCTCTTTTCCACACAGAACATAGCATGCTAATACAATATTTGTTCATTGTCCCCCCCCCCCCCCCCCCCTCCTTCACCCCAAATAACTAATTTATATATAAGTAATTAGGGTATCGATGTATTAGTTATGTAGGGTAGAAGGTACATGTATTAGTAATCCTTATATTAAAACACGAATAACATAAATACCATATATATATATATATATATATATATATATATATATATATATATATATATAATATATAATAATAATCAATAAAATAAGCTAGACTAATAATAAATTATACTCACATTACATTTATTTTATCCGCGTAACTAATCATCGCATATTCCAACATAACTAAACCCTGCATAACTAATTCCTGCATAATTAATTTCTACGCTACTAATACCTGCACAACCCTAACAAGCAACCAAACGACCCCTCAACTATTCTGAACCACTAGTTAAGTTAATTGTCTTAGGCCTATTTTTTAAAAGATTAAGGTGTCTAAATATGAATACATATCCGAATATGAAGATGTATTAAGACTAAGACATTTGAATCTCAAAACATATCTGAATATTACGATGTGTATTCAAATTTGAATACTAAATAATTAAGATTGTTTATTTTTTTAACATATGAATATATAAAAATTATCTTTATTTAAAAATTACTTAATAAACATAAAGTTTAAATAAAATACTAATTAATTTAATGATGGTGGTTCTAGGTAGTAGCTAGGGTGATTGGTAGCGATTATGATTGAGGACAGTGGTGGTGAGCGGTGACAGTTAATAATAGTGAGTGGTATTTGTGGTTGTGATTGAGGAAGGTGATGATGCGTGGTGATAGTTTATAATGGTGGACAATTTCAGCTACGAGTATTGAAGATGATGAGGTGGTTGATTGTGATAGTTGAGGTGAGTGAGTATGAGGTTATAGTTAAGGATGATGGTGGTCAGGGGCGGATGTAGTATTGAATTTATGAGTTCAATTGAACCTATAACTTTCGACGCGAAACAAAAACTTATGTGTGAAATTCACTAAAATTGTAACGAAATAACATGTACGAACCCATAACTTTAAAAATATATGAGTTCAATGTTAAGAACTTTAAATGTTAAACCCATAAAATTGAAATTCTTAATCCGCCTTTGATGGTGGTGGGGGCGGTAGGTGGTGGTAGTGAAGGCGACTATGGTTGAAGATGGAGGTGATTGTGGTAGTAGTTGATAATGTTAGGCGATGGCGACAGTAAGTAATGAATGTAGATGATAACATCTTAATGAAAAATTAAGTATTTGTTATAGATCTTAATCATACAGACCTATTAATTCCAATTAAGTGGTTGTGAAGTAAAAAAATAAACACATTTAATAATTAAGATTTAAATGGATAAGATTCAGACGTTAAGCTAGTGTTTGACCATAGATCCCAAATTTATTTTGAAAAATTTGATTTGAGTGAAGTTTGGTTTGAAGATAAAAATGTGTTTGGACATACGTTTTCAAAACATATTTTTCAACTTTATTTTGGAAAAACATGTATATAATTGCCAAGTTTTGGGATTTTGGCCCAAATTCAGCTCAAATATGGGCAAAATATATGGCCAAACATAAGTTTTGAAAATAGATCTCAAATTTATTTTGACAAAACTCATGGCCAAACGGGGCCTAAAAATAAATGCACTCAATATTTGAGATCTGAATAATTAAGATTCAAATTTTCATTAAGTGCAAACAAATATGACCTTAATTTCCTTTAATTATAATTTAGCACGCTGTTACAATAACAACAATAACCTAGTATTATCTCACTTCGAAAAATTGAAATATACGACCTTTTGGTCGGAGGTGGCACCAACCCCTCTTGTCTTAAGAGGGTTAAGTTACAAGAAACTAAATCTGAGTACTTACATGCAGTTTTGAGAAGGGGGGAAACCAAATAGCATAAAACGAAACCAAAATTTTCAATCTCCCTCCCACTCAAGGGTCAGCTTGGTCGCGTTGGATTTACGCGCTACCCACCCCCCTTCACGCAAATTGTCTCCTTATGACCTTAGCGCCTCTCATATTCTGGGTTGTTCCATTTTCCGCCATCGTCTCTCTTCCTCCTCCAATTCAAATTCCCACCCCCAAACAAACCCTTAAAATCAATAAGGAATGAAGAAAGGCACAAAGAGAAAGGCTAGAGAAGTAGGAGGAAGAAAAGGCAAGTCTAAGGAAGAGGAGAAGGCTAGTAGCCAAGAACAAACCGCAACCACCGAAGAAGCGACCAACAAGAATGATGAGCCTGCCCAAGCCCAATCAGCTGTGGAGCAAAGCGAATCTGTTCAGAAAGAAGAACCTAAGAACAATGACAAAGGAGGAGAGCCTAGCAAAGGTGTTGTTAAGCGCGGAGCTAAAGGAGCCAAGATTGCTAAGCCCCAGACTGAGACTGAGTACTTCCCTGATAAGCGTAATTTGGTAATGCCACCTGTCCCTTTTTTTGTGGATTATTTTGGTTGTTTCATTTTGATAATGTCGAGTAAGTTGAATCTTGAAACTGCTAAATGTGATGCTTTGGTAGTTCAATGATTGTTAACAGGCCTGAATAAAAGTAGAATGGATTGGGAGGATTCATATAACTGAATGTTCTTGAATGATTGTAATGATTTGGGTTTTTCCTCAAGTGTTTGATTTACCTTTTTATCAGTTGTTTTGTTTTGATAATGTCGGTTAAATTGCCTTGTTTGAAGCGCTAGTTACTCCATTTTGTGGTTTAGTACTGCCATAATTGTTAATGCTCACTCGGGCTTTTGCTTAAATATTTTTTTGGGGTATTTTGTGTAATCTTGTGAAGGGGAGCCTTGGCGAAATCGTGTTGTTCCCTTTAATAATGTAGGGTAGATATGTTTCTTTGAATTGCTAAGTGGTTTGATGATCGTTTGTTGTGCTTAGCTTAATAGTTGCAATTGTACTCGTTTAAACTTTTGTTGCAGAAGATTTGCAGTTTCTTCCTTGCTCTTGTAGACAGTGAATAATACTTTTGCCTGCTTCCTTACAGTTTCAATTGGTATATTTTGCAGGAAGATCTATGGCAAGAGGTTTTTCCTGTTGGCACAGAGGTTAGAATTTGATTGTTTTCTGTTTATTAATTTTTTTGATAACGGCTTTCTGATTATTCATTGGCATGGCTTTCTGGTTTATGGTACTTAATTTCTTGCTTATAATTTCTGAAATTTGAATTTATTCTTTTCCTCGGTGCCAGTGGGATCAGATAGACATGGTTTACCAATACAAATGGAATTTCTCGAACCTCGAAGTGAGTTGGTTACTTTCAGTTCGTTTTTTGATTCAATAAAATTTTGTATTAAGAAAGTGCATTATCTGCCTTATGTTTCTGCTTGCAAAGTATTCAAACAAAAAGAGACTAGATAACTCAAAGGTCTTGTGTGTTTTCTGATAGGATGCATTTGAAGAAGGCGGAGAATTGCATGGAAAGAAAGTCTATCTTTTTGGTTGTACTGAACGTAAGTGGTAGCTGAAGCTTGTCGTCTTACTTATTATACAGACATATGCATGTGATATGCTCCAAGTAGCTTGACTTATAGCTGTGATCTTTGAAAGTGCAATGCTTCTACAATGTGGTTCAGCTTTCTGTTTAGTGTTTAATCTTGCTATATAGTTTCACCTAGACATCTTCAACCCCTTCAGCTGATTTATCCCTTCTTTTTCCGACAATGTTTTTTGCATATTCATGTTCTCATGTTCAACTTTTTCTTCATTCTAATCTTCCTATGCAAGTTCTCACCTGGGGATCATTGACCCAATATTTATCTTCTCACCATTTTCTATGTTCAAATTTTTATTAACTTGAGTGTTGCTTAATAATTTCATGTATGGGTAATTTTGATGAAATAATTGGCTTCATTGATGTCATCAAGAAGATGCAAAATATTACAAGAAGCAGAAGCATAGAGGCTTCAAAAAGCAAAAAAAGACCACATATTAGCTTACTACATATATGCTAACTTTGATGCAAAGAGCTAACAAAGTTCACAAATGTTTCGGGGGAATCTACTTCATGTATGGGTAATTGACCCCTACATTTGATTGATTACCGTCCTTTTCCTGTCAATATTTGTGATTTGTTATTTGATACTGTTCATAATAAGAAGTTCTGTGTTATGTACTCTGAAACACTTTTTCTTTATAATAGGTGATCATATTCTTTCAACTTCTTACTGTTTCTTTTTTGCTACTAATATCGTCTTATCGACTCAATTAATTTGCTTCATGACTAACTTCCCTCTTGTTTTTGCAGCACAATTGGTTTATTTTCAGGGCCAATCAAAAGTGACGTGTATACCTGTTGTGGTTGCTGTAAGTCTCTAAGATCTAGCTTTATATTGAAATAGTTAGAACTATTAACCTTATGCGTTTAGTTTCTGATTAGATATTCTTCACTGCTCATAAAAGTTAAATTGGCTGCATATTTCAATTTGCCCCATTTTGACATCTTGTTTGTCGGGTATAGGTGTATAGCTTTAGTCTGGTCCACCCGGAAATGAATGGCATGGAGATTACAAAGAATTTACTTTTGAACGCATCCATTGGAAACAACCTCTCTACCTGCATTAAGTAGGGGTAAGGTCTGCGTACAGACTACCTTCCCTAGACCCCATTAGTGTTTGGAAAAGCGCGCGCTTCGTCGCTTAAAGCGCGAAGCGACGCGATGCGATGGAGTGTTGATTTTCTTTTCCTAAGGCGATGCGAACAGGAGAAGCGCATGCTTCAGAGAAAAAATCGACGATGCGACAAAAGCGACGAATCGATCGCTTCTCTTAAAATTATTATTATATTTTCAGCATATATATATATATATATATATAATTATTGTATTATTATATTTTCAGCATATATATATATATTTAATTATTATATATATTTTATTTATTACTTTATTTCAGCATATAAAATAAGATGTTGATTAACTTCTAGTAATTTAGTAGCTTTGATTTTGCTTGTCCTATGGTTTGTGGATGATTTGGTGTTACCTAGTACCTACTTTTAAGTATTTAAATTGATGTTTTTGATTATTTATAATTTTACATTATGTTTTTTAAGAATTGCGCTTCACTTCAATAAAGCGTGCGCTTCGCTTTGCGCTTCGTTTTTGAAGGTAGGCGAGCCCTTGTCGCTTTTTTGCGCTCTCCAAAACACTGGACCCCATATATTGGGATCAAACTGTGTTTGTTGTTGTTGTTGTTGAACCCATCCCCTTACTGTTAGTGACCTTAAGAAGTTTGAAAATGTGACAAGGCTGTACACTCGAGTAACTAAATTTCTTGGGCTGAGCCATATAGAAGAGTATTAACATTGCAGGGAGAGAGAGAGCAATTGCTGATGACTTCAATCTACTTTCTGCGGTTTCTAGTGTATTATTAAGGTGCCCTTACCATCCCCTCCCTCCTTTTTTTTTGGGACAAGAACCTTACCATGGTTCTAGCTTTTGTGCTTTTTGTAAAAATAAAATGATTTCAGAACTTGACATCCTTTTACCTCATGTGCAAGCTAGTTAAAAACTCTTTGTTCTTCCTTAAACATACATTATATAATCTCCTCTCTTTCATTGTCATTTTTATTCCTCCTTTTGAACAGGTTGTATCTCCTTTCCCACCTTCTGATAAAATTGGAATAAACTCTGTACAAAGGGAAGCTGAAGAGATACTGCCAATGAATCAGATGAAAATGGACTGGGTTCCATACATACCTTTGGAAAACAGGTACCCCCCCCCCCCCCCCCCCCCACGCACACATACTCAAAAAAAAAACAACAGTTTCATTCTCATTTGTCTCTTGTAAGTCTTATGTATGTCTTTCTTGGCTTCAAACAACATGCGTTCCTTTGGAACAATGGCATTGTCCCTTAGTTGACTTTCTTTCTTGTTGCCTCTCTTGTATGTCTTATGTAACTGTTTTATATCTTGGCTTCTGATGCTGCTTTTATTCTTTGGCTGACCAACAGGGAATCTCAAGTTGAAAGACTCAAATCGCAAATTTTTATTCTGAGGTGTACTCAAAGAAGGTCAGCTTCCTTATCTCCTGCATTCTTCTTTGATGGTTTGGCTGATGGTATTTGGTCTGTTAGGCACTCAGTTTTCTCAGTATGGTATCTGAGGAGAATTTTTCACTGTCATAAGATGCATGATGCTTCCATGTTAAAGAGGTGATAGGAGACAATGAAAAACTTTCTGTGATTAATATCTTTCTACTTGTTTATTCCAGAGCTGGTTTAAAACACTTGAAGCTGGAGCGAGTGAAGAAGTTTGAATATTGCTTACCCTGTAAGTAAGATAACTCCAATATCAATGGAGATTAAGCCCTTTATTTGTTTCCTTGTGTCCATCATTAACGTAGTTTAAGTTTTACCTTTATGCTGCTTTAATTTCTGAGATTAGTTGATTCTGTTATAGTATCATGATAATTGATGCGTATATCTTTCTTTCAGAATCTATCCTCATAGGTAGCTCCCTTCCCACCCTCCCCTACATTTGTTGTTCTGAAAAAAGGTCTAAGGACTTGCTAGTCGCCTAGTCCGTAACTACTTGAGTTATTAACATGTAAAGATGGTCTACATCAAGCCTTTCTCATTAATTCTCATTTCTAAAAGCAACAAGTTTGATGATTAGCTTCCTTTCAAACTTGCTTGGAGGATATGCGGACCTCTGAGATTAATGGTTGCACTGCAGGCTAATTTGCTCTAGAATAACATTCAACAGGGGAGAGGGTTTAGGTTAGCAAATTGCTTCTATATTTGTAAGGATGATGAGTAGGTCATTTATCCTATCTTTTTCTTCATTCCGAGATGGCAGAGTCAGATTTGGGACACGTTTCTTTGTATAAGGTTCATTGGGTAGTGTCTAATTGTAGTAAGGCTTGCTTATTGGGCATGGCTCTGTACTAACATCTGTAACTGGAGAATAAAAGCTTGGAGTACTGCTGTGCTTATCCCTGGCTGGGAGTCTCTGGAATGAATTTTTATATATCTCTAATGAGCTGTTTTGAGTAAACTATCTTCTAAGTGAAGCTTTTTGGCTGGATTGCTTAATTTTGTATCGCTGAATGATACAAGTCACTGTATTTAAATTCAGAAAATTCAAAATTTTAAAGTTGCATCGTGTTTGTGCTGGCACTGAGTATGCGTAGAAAACTAAAATCTTTTAGTTACTGACTTTTTGCTTTCTGATTTGCTGATAGTTTTTCTTTTTATATGTATTTACATATACTTGATCTGTTGTAAAACGTCGTCGTTAAATTATTAATATATTTTTGATAATCATCATACAACAACAACAACGACCCAGTGTAATTCCACAAGTGGGGTCGGAGGTGGGTAATATGTACGCAGGCCTTACTCCTACCCCGAGGGGCAGAGAGGCTATTTCCAGGAGACCCTCAACTCAAAAAGCAACAGAAGACAATATATTATTAGTATCGATAAAATCATAATAAAATAACATAAAATAACATAACATAACAAAATAATAGCCAAAAAAAAAGAGAACGTAGGCAATACGAAAAAACATGGAAGATACCATAATATCCAGCAAATAAAGCCTTGCATCAGTAGTGGACCGGTAGCATCCTAGGACTAAAATCCTAAGACCAACTCCTAACTGGCTAGTCTCCCTCTAGTGCCCTGTAACTTCCCCCTGACCTACGACCTTAATGCTCGACCTCCACAATTCCCTGTCAAGGGCCATGTCCTCAGTAATCCTAAGTCGCGTCATGTCCTGCCTGATAACCTCTCTCCAATACTTCTTAGGTCTCCCTTCGTGTCCACCACCGCCGGTCGTTCACACCTCCTCATCGGTGCATCAGTGCTCCTCCTCTGAATGTGCCCGAACCATCTGAGTCTTGCTTCCCGCATCTTTTCCTCCATGGGAGCCACGCCCACCTTCTCTCGAATATCTTCATTCCTTATTCTATCCATCCTTGTATGCCCACACATCCACCTTAACATCCTCATTTCTGCTACTTTTATCATAAAATTATTTAATTGAATATCAAGCATGTTAACCTTTATATGTGGGTTTAAGTTTGTTTGAGAAGATGATATCTGATGATTTCTTATATTTGTTAATTCTAGCTTGGTGCTTCAGTTTCATACATTTTTCTCTGCCGTTTATTTTGCAGTTTTCCACTTGTGAATGAGACGATAAACTGTCAACTTTAACTTTCCTTGCTCTGTACGTTTTTTAATCGTTATAGTTGTCTTTGATGGGTTCTGTTTTTGGGTAGAAGTCTGACATTTCTTTTCTTGGCAGATTTTTATCAGCCATTTGCAGAAGATGAACTTGAACAGAGCACCATCGTGCAGATCTTATTCCCAACAGAACCGCCCGTAAGCTTTCAAATACTAGTAGACTATACAATAGCTATTCCACAATGATAGTGTCATAAAAGGGATTGCTTGAGGATGATGTTGCTTGGTTTGATGTTGTTATTAATTGGGAGTGACATGAGCAATGTTGTATGCTAGATTCATAAGTGATTGTATGAAGAAGAGAAGTATAGGCATATAGGCATGATCTTCACAATTTTATGAACGTTTTGACTTTGTTTTGCTTCAGGTGTTTTGCGAGTTTGATTGGGAATTTGATGAGCCAGAGGTATGCTTAACCCTTCTCATTTTATTCCCTGCCACCTGTCTACTTTTCGGTGCCTTCCTCTTTCCAAATGAAAATTAATATGCTGTTCAAAATCTCTTTAATTGGTTCTGTGGTTGACCTCATATGTTGAAGCTCTTTAAGACATTTGACCACCAGCTTAAACTTCTCTATTTCTCCTATTAAAAGAAACTTCTCCATTTTCTCCTTTTAATGTCCTAAATTTAGAGAAACTTGTTCAGCTGAAAAAAGAAATTATTTGATATTTGTGTGATTGTTGCATAATTGAATTCCGTTTATCCTAATTTTGTAAACTGCAATATCTCAGAGGTTCTTGGTCATTCTCAAAAAAAGAACTAGGAGCTTCTTTCTGAGATACCATATTTGTGAGTTTGATTGGATTTTGAGGTTTAAAAAATTTGAGTAGCGTTGATGAACCCCAAGGATCGTCACAAATCTTAATGTTTAACTTGCACATTTGCTGCTATCCAATTCAATATGTTATCATTATGATTTCTGCTGTTGCAGCGCTTGCTTACACACAATGAACAGAATCCAGCAATTCTTTGAAATAAACTCTCTTTTTTCGTTGGACTATCATATCACTAAGAAATTCTTTGTTTTCAACCAAAACCAAACTTCTCACCTCTCCATTTTACTAGAATAAAATGGAAAGGAGAAAATTCTCCTCATTGGAACCCATAGTAGAAAATCGTTTACCTTTCTGGACCTCACTCAGCCATTTCTGACCAGATCCTGCCTTTTCTCTGATTTGGCTTTTCTTTATGATGATTCCATTTTTTTAGACACCTGTAAGAGCGGACAAATTTTATTTTCTTAGCAGTTCCAGCGAGAGGCTTAAAATAATCATCCTATGTTGCCATTTTTCTTACCAAAGTCGTTTGGAGAATGAATGGCAAACTTGTATCAAGTTTGGAAAGTGTTTAAGATTATAAACTTTGACACGTGAAGAAGCAAAGTGTAATTATTTGATAGAATACTGCATCAAGTTTGAAATAAAATATAGTTTAAGTTTGTTATATGAATTGTTAGCGTGAATTTCATTCAAGGAGAGAGGCGAAGCTCTATATAAAATAGTTATAGTTTATACTTGAGTTGAATTGATTTAGTGACATAAATTTTTCATTTTACTGAAAAGGTAAATTTTCCAATATGAAACAAAGGAGGAGATTAGCATGTTCCTCTATTAGTTCAAGTATTGCAAGTTTTGCTAGTTTCAAGTCGTACCAATCTGTATATGCCCGTGTATAGTTTCAAGCCATTTTACCATCTATTAACTTGAGTGACAAAATTTGTAGGAAATGGCAGACAAATTAATTGAGGCAGAGGAGTTAGCGGCAGATAAAAAAGATGAATTTATGGTAACGTTTCCTTGTGATATCAAATGACAATACTGATTGTACATCAGTAAAATATTTACCTTATCAAAAAAAGTTGTAAAACTTAAATGAATCATCTTTGTCATTATAGGAATTTGTGAAGGAGAAGGTTCGTGAAGGAAAGAAGAATAATCGAGAGGTATATTTTGAGATTCTTGTTGCAATCCTGTTTCTTTTTTCGTGTTAAAACTGTTGGTTTGAGTCAATACCCCCGAGTGCTTGATTTGCTTATGTTCACGACTCATAATTTTCTTTGTTTTAGGCGAGAGAAGCCAGGAAAAAAGCTATACAGGAGATGAGCGAAGAAGCTAAAGCTGCATTTCAAAGTATGAAGTTTTACAAATTTTATCCGATGCCCTCACCTGATGCGCCTGATGTATCTCAGGTCAAGGTTAGTATTCTGTTCGTAGTCTTAAGTTTTGCATAAATAGGTCTATGCATGACCTCATGGCTGCGTAGTTATTGTTTAGTTAGATTGTTTGGACCCCTCCCTCCCCTGCTCCCCACAATTTGGTATGAGATGTTTGATGAAACTGATAAATTGAGAGCGTTGAGCCCTCAAGATTTAGGCTGTATTGCTGCTTTAGTGTAACACAACATTCAAATGAGATCTATCTTAAGACTCAATATATAGATTATTAGCTGTTTGATATGTTGCAGATAAAATTCGTGGTCCTCACCTCTTTCTTTTATTTCCAAATTTTCTTTGCAGTCTCCATTCATAAACAGATACTATGGAAAGGCTCACACAGTTTTCTGAATGATGCATAAAAAATGTAAGTGACTATATTGTCGAACCATGTACCTTTGGATGCCTATTTTGGAGCTACATGATGGAATCATACTACTCAACTTAAGCTTGTACCTTGAAGCAACCATTTGGATTTATGGAACTATTTGAGGATGTAGAAGATACACAGAAGCAAAATGTAGTTTTTTTGTCTCAAACTTGTAGCTAGAGTTCAGTAAAAAGTTTTGGCAACGTGTTCTTGTCTTTGCTAACTGTGAAATTTTTTCCTCATTTCGGATACAAATGTAATCCTTTTCTGCTGAAGCTTTAGTTATCATGTTCACCCCTATGAACAATAGAAGCTGCAATTAACAGTTGGTTCCCAGTTCGACTTTGAGCTATAAATTTTTAGTTTCATATAAACTTGAGTGAATGTTGTATCCTCTCTTGATAATGTTTTCTTCTGATATGATACATATGTGAGCATATTTAACTGCTTGCTTCCCTTTGCATTTTTGATTGGGATGAAGATATTGCTAATATTTGCAGCTATGCTATGGCTACTTATGTACACTGAAAGCCTCTGCTAAAATAAGCAAATCAGTCTCTTTAGATTGGAAAGATCCATGGTTTGAAACTTGGCTAAAATGGTTGAATCCTAGGGTATCTGGAAAGCCAAAAAAATATCGAGCCGTAATAGATAACATCACGCAAATGATGTTTGAAAAAGAAAGAAAGACTGACTTTCAAAAATAGTGGTGTTAAACATGTTGAAAAATTTCTAAAGGTATAAAGTATGTCAATAAAGGTAATTAAAAATTTAAAGTTAAATTATTTTTAAATATACACGAGCATAATTCTTTTATGAATAAATTAACAAGGATATCGTATCACAAAATGGAATGGAGCGAGTGCTAAAATCCAAGGTACAACAACAACAACTATCCAGTATATTCCCACCAGGTGGGGTCTGGGGAAGGTAATATGTAGACGAGCCTTACCTACCCGAAAGGGCAGGGAGAGTGTTTCCAATCGACCCTCGGCTCATAGGATTAGAGGGAAAAAAGTAGTAAAATCCAAGGTACAAATACTCAAAAACTGCTCTCTCCTCCTTCACCCAAAAAGAAAAAGAAGCAATGGTAAAATATGAGGTAGGAAGTAACGTGAACATTAGAGGATTGGGTGGTCATTGGTAGAGGTGCTACTAAATATCTTGTAAGTGTCTGTATTGGTCAAAAATCTGACCACACGACCACAACAGTTATAATCCCGCCATTATCATCTCATCATCACGGCACTCGACATAGGCAACGAGGCTAAGGTCCTTCCACGACGGGAAAAATTCTCCGATCCAACCATGATAAGTCATGACAAGCACAAGAAGTTTCTCGACTATAAAGGCAAGAGAAGAGAGCTGGGGGGGGGGGGGGGGGGGTGTTTTTTTCTCGTCTACTCCTTCTCCAACATTTTCAACAGTTCGAAAAGAGGAACAGAGTTCCTAGAAACAAGATTTAAGATCTACGGAGAAAGGGGAAAGCTCCACTTAGAACGTTGAACGAGGCAAAAACGTTTGTCACCTACTGTCCCTCTCCAAAGAGAGGCATGATACAATTCTATTATCAATAAAACTTTTTGATATTATGTTTGCCCAATATATGATTGCATCTATCATGTCTTTCGATCCAGCATTAATTATGATTGACTATGATTTATCCCTTCATCTCTTTTGATTGATTTGCTTATAAAGAGTTTAACTTCTTTTGAGTCAAACAATTTGGTGCCGTCTGCGGGGATTTCCTAATGAAAATACCTAGTTCTTCCTGGATCAAGGCTACAAAAACACCAAAACGAGAATCCGATTCCCACCAGATTTGAAGGCAATACGCCAAGGAAAGAAAAATCAAACATGTTGGCAAGGGCTAGAATCCCCCGCCCAACTAGAATCGAACACATTGAGCAAGGAGAGGGGTGCTGCAATCTATTCTTCCCCTCATTTGGAAAAGCCACCGGACAAAGGCATGGGGCAACTCATCCTCCATAATTTGTAAAGTCAAAAACCGACATAGGGATATCTGGGATGAAGAAACGAAAGCCATCTCAAAACAACCTAAACATTCCCGGTCGATAACAACTTCCAAAGAAATAGTCAAAGTCACGAGAAACTGCGACACACGCACAATGCAGGTTCGAGTAGAATGTTGGTGCAGTGGAATCATCCGTGCGAGAAATGGATGCCGAACCGGGACTAAGGCTAAGGCCTTCGTCATCAGAGATCAAAAGTTTCGACCTCGTTCGAACCCAAGACATGCTATTATTTCGATAAATTCGAAGTAACACCCTTAAAGCTAAGGCCTTCACTATCAAAGATCGAAAGGTACGACTGCACTCGAACTCAAGACGGGTTGTTAGTTCGATAAGTTCGAAATAACACCCTTAAGGCTAAGGCCTTCACCATCAAATATCGAAAGATTGGACCTCGCTCGAACTTAAGACGTGCTGTTATTTCGATAAGTTCGAAATAAACCCTTAAGGCTAAAGCCTTTACCATCGAAGATCGAAAGGTTCGACCTCGCTCAAACTCAAGAAGGGTTGTAACAATCTTAAGGCTAAGGCCTTCGCCATCAAAGAATGAAAGGTTAGACCTCGATCAAACTGAAGACGGGTTGTTATTTAGATACGTTCAAAATAACGCCCTTAAGGCTAAGGCCTTAACCATCAAAAATCGAAAGGTTCTACCTCGCTCGAACTCGAGACAAACTTTTAATTCGATAAGTTCAAAATAGAACCCTTTAGGCTAAGGCCTTCGCCATCAAAGATGGAAAGGTTCGAGCTCATTGAAACTCAAGACGGGCTGTTATTTCGATAAGTTCAGATTAACACCCTTAAGGCTAAGGCCTTTGCCATCAAAGATCGAAAGGTTCAATCTCGTTCGAACTCGAGACGAGCTTCTACTTTGATAATTTCAAATAATACTTAAGGCTAAGGCCTTCTTCATAAAAAGGGGGGGGGGGGGGGACCGGGACTCGCCAGATGAGCTCCCATCCCGCGACAAGATCATAAATCAATTGAAAGAGCTGAAACACAAGTGGAAAAAAAAGAGAATTCCTTACTTAAAGTCATAAGTGCGGGCCATCGCCGCTTACATCTGGTCCAATCCAGTCAACTAATTAACAAAAACAAGAAAGCAACAACAAATAAATGACTAAACGCAACCGGAAAATGAAATGAAAAGAAAAACAAAGTACAAAATTTTTCTTCACTTGGCATCATTACTGCCGTTGTCATCATCATCTCCATAAGGCTCATCATCATCACCACCAGCACCCCCATCAGCTTCGGGCATCGCTACATTATATCTGCAGTTGACACGAGCCTCGCAGGCCTTCTCACGTGCCCCTTCGTAGGTAGCCTCAGTCACGGTGCCTGCTTCCCACATGATCTTGAAAATATCCCACTAGGCTTGGGCGTACCCAAAGCTCATGAGTTTGACAGGCAACAACAACACGAGAAGGCCTAGCTTTATCCTTCAACCGTTGATTCTCTACCTCCAAGACTGTGACTTGATCTGCTAGAGCTGAGGCCTCCTGATCAATCATGCTAATCCGCTTCTCTAGCCTCGTCTCCATTAGGGTCGCAGTAGCCATCTTCGATTCTTGCTGGGAATCATGCACGCGAATGGCCTCCTCTAAGGCCGTTGCCCTCGCTAAAACCTCTGACCAGGCCCTCTCCATACGCTCTATATCGGCAATCGTGCTCTCTAGTGCACTCAATTTCTCTCTCCATTCGGAACTCATCTTCGCAACTCTGGCCAGGATATGCTCCATCTCAACCTACATCGCTCCTAACTTTCCCTGTAGGTATTCAAATTCTATAGCGACCCCTTTACCCACTTCGAGCTCTTCGTCTTTGAGTTGGAGTTGCACTTCGAGATCGCTCTTGCTGTGGAGCGTCTGCAACAGCTCCTAATACCTATTCTCCAACTCCTCACCCATAGCTCGATTGCGGGGATCCATCCTCAATCGCTCGTGCAACTCACGACAGCTGTTGCGATAGCGATGATACTTTTTCAGTATTTACAAGAAGATCCTCGACCGGATGTTGGTCCTACGAATGTTCTCCACATCCACCAGATATGTCTTAAAAAATGAGAAAGTAACTAAACCAATGTTTTTCCGCATAAAATGAAGAGGTTGAAATAAGAGCCAAGTCAGATTCAGACTCATATTCCTCCACCATCGCGCTCTTCCCCCTTTCTGCCGACAAGAGAGGAATGCCTCCTACTAAAAATGAAGAAGGAACATTGGAAACCGCAACAACATTGCTAAGGGCCTGGTCCTCTGCTCTGGCAGAACGTCGACCATCATCAGCAACGGAAACTTCGGGTTGAGTCCTTGTATCAGTTGAGCCTTCTGGGCGCTGAGTACCGCGCCAACTTCAACAGACCGCTCCACCTCTGGAAGCGGTGTCGCAGCCCCACCATCCACCAATCCTATCGAGGGAGATTCATCCAAGTTAATCACGATTGGAGGAGCCATCTCGAATGCCACCCTCCGTCTCTTCAATGGCCCCTTCTCTTTCCCGGATGACGATGATCCATTCATAGGACGGATAACATTAGAAGGGTTCTCCCCCTAAGAGGCTGCTGTAGTGGATAAAATCACAGATTCAACCGACGCCACCCTCGATGTAGGACGAACAGCAGGTACCACACTAAGATGAGCAGTTGCGGATGGCCTACAAAAGGCTAGTTGAGGAGCCCTGACCCTCCGTACTCTCCCCGGAAACCAAAAAAACGTTTAATAGGTAAGACTAAAACGGAAAGAAACAGATGGAAAATAAGACCGCTATCTCACCTGCAAGGGGCCTCCGCCAAAATATCTCATGAAAGGTCGATCAAGTGCGAACCCCCGCTGTATGGGGGAGAACAACCAAGAACCATTCTCGAATCCCTTCCAAAGGCGGTGGGGGGAACCTTCTCGGATGCAAGGCAAAAAGTAGAACAGTACATACAACATGAAAAGAGAGAGGAAGAGATAGACCAAGTACTCCTCTAATTAGGGGCGCAGACTTACATGCAAAATTCCACACCTTAGGAAATCCAGTTAGGTCCGCCACGAGATGCTCGATCTGCACGTAGAAAAAGTTCTCAAGGAAGCAAAGATTGGTCCTACCATCCATATTTACCACCAGACCTTTTGACCCGCGCATGGATCATCATGCCGCGAATCTTCTGGGGAGAAAACAGGCTGAGCACGTGTCCCAAGGTAACCTCACGACCGGCCATCCCCGCATACTTTATGGACATGAGGAACATCTTGTACATATAAGGAGAAAGCTGGGTAGGGCACACCTCATAATAGCGGTATAAATCTACTACAAGCATGGGAAGTGGGAGCGTGTACCCTACGAGGAAGGGGTAAACGTAGAACATACATTATTCAGGATGGTTAATTTGAATCCCGTCGTCTCTCCCCGCCGTACCATTTCGACATAGCTAGGAATGCCCCATTGTTCCCTTAAGTCCGCTATCCCTACCTCCCCTATGGGGGGGGGGGGGGGATATCCACCGGCTACGCCCCACCGTCAGCAATGAAATCCACCATATCTTTCCCTGTGCGGGGTAAAATTTCCTCAACCGACGGAACCTTTTCGCATTCCACCAACTCTACATCTCCGAAAGCCGGAGCAGGGTCCTCAGCTTCCAGAGGTGCAACATGAAGATTATCATGAGAAGAATTTCCTTCCATTTTAGCCCACGAAAAAAGAGAGAGAGCAAGAATTCGGTGGGTGAAGTGAAGAAATTAAGGATTGCTACGGGCAAGGAAGTGAGAAAGAACTCGAATTAACAAAAAGGGAAATATCTTGAGAGCTTTCTCGAGATGAACGATGAAGTGTAAAGAACAAATAATAGGATTTCCATATTTATAAGACATAAAAACCCAATAGTCGCTATTCGAACCTGACAGGACGTGAAGTGATTCATATCCTCGGAATCGTGTGTCATAATGACTGCCTGTGATCACGCCCAACTATGCCTTGTAAAAGGACACGCGGGCGCTGCAAATATAACCTTGTAGAATCCACAAAGAATTAACCTATCAATTACTTTCGTTGGACTTACTAAATTCTATAGAATCAACTTCCCCAAACATTATAAATAATAGTTGATGGTATTTCTAATAACTAAGACTTAAAATAATAAACAGCCGTAGACTAAATATGCTTGAGTTGTAAACAATAATGAGAAGGTTCTAAGATAGTGATTACCCCTAATGATGGAATGCCTTCCATTTATGATTCATATAGATTCACCAAAACATCTCTATCAGTCATGAGCACTTGTTTTACCATAAATCTCTCCCGAGTAATCACGATAATTTACTAGATGCACTCTCCCGAGATACGCTAGCTGGGTTTGTTTATTAGAACTCACTTTAGATTATACCCAAGGCTTCGTTTTCCCTAATACCGCCTTTAAACCCGCAGTTATAAATACCTCTTATACTTTGGGAGTGATGTTGTTCAACAACTACCTAAATATGCACGCTCTCCTTAGTTATGCACACTAAATAGGCACAACTAATTGAGGATCCTATCAATTGACTACAATAAACACGTAGTTGAACTAATGGAGATTAAACTGGCAAACTATATTAACATAATCAAGAAGTTCATCCTTCAATAGGTTTCATCAATACCATGGGGAAAGGATTTAACTACTCATACTAGTGTCCATCACAATAATATTCAAGTTCATTACAAATCGTAAAAACAAAAGGAAGAAAAGAAGAACTCGTTGGTGAATAATCCTCCTTATCTCTTGCCTCTCTTTTTCTTGCAGTAAACTATGAAAACTTGATAATACATTAGTGTGTGAGTTGACCTTCTATAGGTTAAGTGAATTTTATCCCAGCCTTCCAAGTTTACCCTTGAAAATTAGTTTCCCGGAATTGGACTAGCGCGGGCGCGCTAACGCCCGCGCTAGTGGGGTTATATTCTGCTTTTGTAGGACTGGACTAGCGGGTGCGCGCTAAGGACGTGCTAATGCCCGCGCTAGTGGGGTTTCCCTCTGCCATGCCGAGCTTCATTCCCTTAATCGTCCACTAGTTCCAATTCTTGCCCGGATCACCATCATAAGTCTTCATTTGGGTATTGCACTCATGTGAAACACAAAAGTCACAGTTAGAGCCAATTTTTCATCATTTAACTATTTTATAACATTGAAACATGATAAATCTCGGGTAAAAATAATCGCCAAATTATATAAATCTAGCCTATTATCAGCCTGCACGAAGTGACATTTCGTTTATTAACCGGCGCTTCAGTTTCAAAATCGTCATAAAGGTACGTGAGTACTGAAAAGACGCCTCCGAGCAATTTCGAAATTCATAACGCGATTAAGGAACAAAATGTGGGTCAGATTCCTTCGGACTACGTTGCGCACATGATCCGTCCATCGAGGTCGACGAGGCACGACCTCGACGAACGGAGGGACTAACTGTATTAGTCTAAAATCTGACCACACGACCATAATGGTTATAATGCCGCCCTCATCATCTCATCATTACGGCACTCGACATAGGCAACGAGGCTAAGGTCCGTCCACGACGGGAAAACTTCTCCGACCCAACCCTGATAAGTCATGACAAGCACAAGAAATTTCTCTACTATAAAGGCAAGAGAAAAGAGCTGGGAGGGGGGGATTTTTCCTTTTTCTCGCCTACTCATTCTCTAACATTTTCAACAGTCCGAAAAGAGGAACAGAGTTCCTAGAAACATGATTTAAGATCTACGGAGAAAGGAGAAAGCTCCACTTAGAACGTTTAAATAGGCAAAAATGTTTGTAACCTCTTGTCCCTCTCCAAGGAGAGGCAGGACACAATTCTATTATCAATAAAACTTTTTGATATTTTTGTTTTGCCAGATATATGATTGCAACTATTATGTCTTTCGATCCACCATTAATTATGATTGAATATGATTTACCCCTTAATCTCTTTTAGTTGATTTGCTTATAAAAAGTTTAATTTCTTTTGAGTCAAACAGTGTCAAAGTTTGATCCTCATCAAAAAGAAAGATACAAAATAAAAGAACCTTACTTATAGAAGGAAAACTTTCCATCTAAATGGTTCCAAGTACCAAAACAAAGTAAATAGTTCAAGCCGTCGAAGTAGCTACTAATATTTATTTAGGATAGATAGTTTATATCACTCCCATTGAGTGTGATCCTTCCTCGGATCCTGTGCAAATGCGAAATGCTTTGTGTACTGGACTGCCCTCTGCCAAAACCATCTATCCATGAAGTTAGCATTTTATTTATAGATCTACATTGAGTGCAGTGCTTCCTCATAATTATTATCAACCTTTTGCCTATTGACGAGGGAAGCACCCTCTAAATTTGTATCCATGAAAAGAAGGCAGGTTTCATGCCGGGCCGCTCCACCATAGAGGCTATTCACCTAGTCAGGCGGCTGGCGGAACAATTCAGGGATAAGAAGAAGGACCTTCATATGGTGCTTATCGACTTGGAGAAGGCGTATGACAAGGTCCCGAGGGAGGTGCTATGGAGGTGCTTGGAGGCGAAGAGTGTGCCAGAAGCCTATATCAGAGTAATCAAGGACATGTACAATGAAGCTAAGACTAGGGTTAGGACGGTAGGTGGCGAATCAGACCATTTTCCTGTGGTAATGGGGCTCCATCAAGGATCGGCGCTGAGCCCCCTGTTGTTCGCCTTAGTGATAGATGCTTTAACCCAACATATTTAAGGGGATGTGCCTTGGTGTATGCTCTTTGCTGATGATATAATATTGATAGACGAGACGAGGGCCGGTGTTAGTGAAAGGTTAGAGGTATGGAGACAGACCCTCGAGTCTAAGGGTTTCAAAATAAGCAGATCTAAGACTGAATATCTAGACTGCAAGTTTGGCGACGAGCCGAGTGGGGTAGGCAGGGAAGTGATGCTTGGTTCTCAGGCCATCGCCAAGAGAGACAGTGTCCGATATCTTGGGTCTGTGATTCAGGGGGACGGAGAGATTGACGGGGACGTTACCCATCGGATAGGAGCGGGGTGGTCAAAGTGGAGGCTTGCTTCAGGGGTCCTGTGTGACAAGAAAATTCCACACAAACTCAAGGGGAAATTCTACAGAGCCGTGGTTAGACCTGCGATGTTGTATGGGGCGGAATGCTGGCCCGTGAGGAACTCTCATGTTCAGAGAATGAATGTTGCGGAGATGAGGATGCTTAGGTGGATGTGTGGGCACACCAGGCTAGATAAGATTAAGAATGAAGTTATTCGACAGAAGGTAGGGGTGGCCCCGGTGGACGAGAAGATGCGGGAAGCGAGGCTGAGGTGGTTCGGGCATGTACGGAGGAGGGGTCCCGATGCCCCGGTGAGGAGCTGTGAGCGGCTAGAGATTGTTGGTGGTCGGTGAGGGAGAGGGAGGTCTAAGAAGCATTGGGGAGAGGTGATTAGGCAGGACATGACTAGAATGCTGGTTACCGAGGACATGACCCTTGATAGGGGAGTCTGGAGGTCTAGAATCAGGGTTGTAGGCTAGGGGCTCTTAGAGTTCTTCGTACGCCTCTCCCGGGGTTGGGTGTGGGATAGTAGGGTTACCCATAGATGATTAGTGTTTTAGCTTATGTCCCCTTATGGTTGTTAGTATGGTAGATACTGCTTGTTATTATTGCATGCGACTGTATTTATGTTTCTTATGTTTACATAATTACTTACGTTATCTCTGCGGGATTACTTATGCTTTTGTTTCTAATTTTGTCTTTGTTTTAATGCAGCTTTTCATTTTATCCTATGCGCCGGGGGTCGATTGGAAACAGCCTCTCTGCCCTTTCGGGCAGGGGTAAGGCTCGTCTACATATTACCCTCCCCAGACCCCACCTGGTGGGAATATACTGGGTAGTTGTTGTTGTTGTTGAAAAGAAGGCAGGTGTAACTACTGTTTGTTTTAGTGTTAACGTCCTGTCCAAAAAGAATAAAAATTACAGAATGGAAAAACAAAACCCAAGACCAATCAAGTTAAATAATCAAAACCATATAGATTCTAATAATATGGTATACAACAAATCCTGAAGAAGCATATAAACTTATCATAGAACATTGGTATCAGTAGTCTACACAATCTACAAACCAACACTTCTTTAATTTAAATAAAAAGAAAAAAAAAACTACAAGAAGCTCTTTGGTACTACTGTATCCTGCATTTTCACAAGATGATGTTACAAGACTCATCCTGCTTTCTCCAAAATATAAACCAAAAATAAAGGAGAATTAATGATACAAGGCCTCATCTTGCTCTTTCAGCTAGCCTCTAATGATGCAAATAATTTTACATGTAAATATAATAAATCTAATCACCCTTAAGCCACGCACTTAACGCTCATCTTCTACTAATTAATGAAACAAAGCTAAAGTTCCTTGACAGGCGACGATTAAAACAGTGTTTCATCCAAATAGGGCTACAAGCCTGAAAGCTCTCCCTTTTAGTATTCAACTGGAGTTATAAAAGCGTCCAGAACCAGTGAAGAAAAGTGATCCTTCCACTCACCAGGGCCAGCAAAAGGCATCATACCACATAATAACGGAAGAAAAAGAAGTAATGTGGTATAAAACGCAGATCTCCTCATCCAGTATGGAAATCTTGTATCACTCGTGCTCTTTTCTGACACCGTGACAGGTCCGTTAAGGATCAGGAACAAAGTCGAGATACAGACATTTGAAAAGAAATGTAGCAAGCACAGAGTCTCCCAATAAATTAACCAATGATATCCGCTGCCCCCCAGGGTGTCGATACAAAACTTCCCTGCAAAACCACAGCCAACTCCCAACAGCAACAGAATAAAAGTAACTGGCATCGTCTGGTTTGAAATTGCAGAGCGTTGGAGTAGTAAATAGGCTATAACCAATATCATGAGCGCACCAAATAGCATGCGACTGAGAACTTGAACTTGACACCGTAGAAGTTGCAGTCCTGAATTAAAAGTTGACATTGATTTTGGCATCCACCAAGACGACTTGTACTCCTGGAGCGAAAAAGATGTCCATTTCAGTAGCATAGGTATTGCAAATAAATGCTATACACGGGCAACACATGGATAAGCAGAGACGGCCAACTATTTGATTTATTATCCATGGGGTCCATGCTTTTAACACTAAAAGTAGCATCTATAGCAAATAACATTGACTTCTTAGGACGACAAGTCTCCTTGAGAAAAAAGTTCCTTCCCTTTTTGTGCATCACTTAAGTAGGTGAATTTGTCAGATATAAAAAGAACAAAGGAAGTGAAAGAAAGAGAAAACACAAATCATTAGACAGCATTTGGTATAAAAAAACCATTTTTTCCCAGCTATATTCCACTTGGCAACTATATAGACAAAATATGTTTATTGTGCCTTATTATTCTATAACCATTACCCCTCTTTTCCACCCTTCATCCAACTTGAAAATGGGCTTTTTCATTCAAGAACTTCCTGAATGCATGTACCCGACACCTTTCGTTTTGACTCGGACTTGCATAAACAAGGGACTCAAATGAGCTTGTGACATAAACGAAAATGATGCATGTTACATCTATTCCAGCCATCCCCTACTGACACCAATGAAAAAGACTTTATGTAGCAACAGGAAAAGAGGTACAGTAACATTCTTTTTTTGTTGCTAAGTTTCTGCCATCTACAGATTCTAAAAGAACCATGTGGAAGGGGAGATGAGGCAATTGGCTTGAGTCAATATTATACTAGAACTCTTAACAAACCCTATAAACAAAATCATCGCAATTCAGAATCAGACATCACTTACAATGGCAGGTGTGCAGGATGCTGTAGCTTCAGTAATTCTTTTGTGAGAGAAAACATAAGTTCCATATCCAAGACATGCCAACATGATAAATAGACCAGCAACAAGGCAGTCTATACATGTTTTAAGCAACTCAGCATGTTTTAAGTCTTCTACTTGATTTTTAAACTTTTCGGCTTTGAAGGACGTCTTAGAGAAACCAAATGAAAGTTTGACCCTCTCCAAAAGGTTCGCATCAGAACTGAGAGACAGCTGCCGTTCTTTAAGTTGCAACTTTCTCATTGTAAGACCAATCTCAAATGTCTTGAGGTCATTTGACCTAGCTTGCTCCATGACAGATCTTTCCAAAGTGCTACTCACAGATCGATTAATCTCTGTATTGGATGGAATCATGCTTGAAGAAACAGAAGCCAATTGCTGCCTTACCTGCCTATCATAGAGGGTAAGCTGCCGACCTATTGACTCAAGACATGCACCTTCACTTCTCTCTTCTTGATTGCTCAGTTCGTTATCTGATATGGCACTCTGCTGACATGACTCCAATTGAAACTTGCTGAAGTCAGGATCACATGTAAGATTTTCTAGTCTGTTGGAAATCAAAGGCACAGATCTTTCTGAGACAAAAATCCTCGCTGCACAATGATTTTGCTGTACTCCATCGTTCATAGAGGACTCATTGATTAATCTGAGAGTCATCAATGTACTACGAAATGATTTCTCAAAGTTCCTCACGAAAGACTCAAACTGGTCACCAAAGACCTGCTCCCAAAACAAGCCAAAAGTAGAAAGTCTGCTGCTTTAACATCGTGATTATGTTGAGCTGACTGTATTAGTGACAAACCATAGCTTAAGAGAGAGAAGATGGATTTTGCTTACATTGGCCAATGACTCTCGGACAGCCGAAGTACAAATCTGTGTGAAAAATGACAGAAAATAAAATCATGAAATCTACACATGATTTCTCTGACAAAATACGAGATATTTTAAACATGTCCACGACGGCAGGTTATAGTTGTAATCTAAAATTTAATCAAGTAAGGAAGTTCAGTTGGACAGAGGAGATAAAACACCCCTGAAGTCCATTTAATGATACATAGTAATATGGTTCTGCGAAGGGCAAACCATTGTTTAAGTCCCACGTCACTTCAAGGAAAATTGTTCGTCCACAAAATTTATCTCATACCTCTGAGAGGTGATTCACAGATATCTTTTCTCCGGCTGCATCCTTCCTTTCCAAAACCTAAACGAAGCAAGATAAGCTATATTAACAGCCTACACTTACTATATCTTTATAAACACATAACACGGTCACTACTCATGAGTGACAACTTTGCAGCAGCACAAAGATGCAGTATCAAACAAGGCAAAACTCATTCTTTAGAATGTGAAGCACCGGTCATGTTTGAATTAAATGGACACCAGAATACGCAATATTTATAGGGCTTCTAGCAGTAAAAGGCAGCTTATATCTAAAAGGTAACACCGTCTAGTTAAATGACAATAAGTGCTATTAACAAAGAGTATCACGTCCTCCTTGTTGTTGTCGTAGTTGTTGTTATCATTATCATTGTAATTTTTTTGAAGCACATACCATGAAGCTTATCAAAATACTCCATGATGTCATGATCATAAAACAAAAAGGAGAGAGCTCAAACGTCGTTGATAAATGAACAGAAATAGCAATATCAACAAGCATTCACAGAAGAGAGAAGAGATTCCCAAACAATCAAAAAGAAAGAAGAGATCAGCGAATGAATTTAAAATGAGACCAAGAAACTAGTAAGACAAGACACTCAGAAGCTAAAAATACTCATCAAATTCCTAACATCAACAACAACAACAACAACAACTACCCAGTATAGTCCCGCAAAGTGGGTCTGGGGAGGGTAATATGTAGACGGGCCTTACCCCTACCCGAAAGGGCAGAGAGGCTGTTTCCAATCGACCCTCGGCTCAGTGAAGGAACGGAAAAACAAAAATAAAAACAATAGAGCAATAGTAACTCCAGCAGAAATAACGTAAATAATTATTTAAACATAAGAACAATAAATAAAATAGCATGCAATAATATCAGACAGTAACTGCCATAAATAACTACCATAAGGGAGACACAATCCAATACACAAATTATCATCAAATTCCTAACATCATTCCATTGAAATATTAAATAGACATTCTAAACATGGATGCCTTGTCATTACAATGGGGCAAGTCGATGGAGCCGCATGGCAACAGAAGTGCATAAGGAGCCAATTTCAAGAATAAGGATAAAGATATCTTTGATTAGCTCATGCTCAGAAAACTCCACGGGTTATTAGAAATAAACTTTTTTTACAATAGTGGTAATGGGCCAGCTTTGCAAATAAAGGTAGCAGACATAGCTACTCCCCGCCGGTGACCATTTCCGCGGACCCTCTCCTTTTTTCTTTTTCTTTTTTCTTTTCTTCCTATTCTCTCTTCTGCTTTTTGTGGGTGTATGGGGGTGTGTTATGTTTTCTTGGACATGTGCATTATTTTTCTGGCGAGGATTTCCGGCAAGCTATAGTACTTCCCCAATTTGAGAAGTTAGTTATTGGTGGGGACTTTAATGGTCATATTGGGGCTGATGCTGGTGGTTATGGTGAGGTGCACGGTGGCTTCGGCTTAGGGGTTAGGAACGGAGGAGGCACGTCACTGCTTGATTTCGCCAGGGCTTCCGAGCTTCGGATTGCGAACTAGACATTTCAGAAGAGGGAGGAGCATTTGGTCACCTTCAAGAGTTCGGCGGCGATGACTCAGATTGATTACCTCCTCCTCAGAAGGAGCGATAGGGGTATGTGCAAGGACTGCAAGGTTATTTCGGGAGAGTCCCATTCGACTCTTCATAGACTCCTAGTGATGGATGTCGGTCTCTGGGTGAAGAGGAAGAGGAGGGGTGCTCGGGGACAACCGCAGATTAGATGGGGTATTTAGACTAAAGAGAAAGCACAGGAGTTGGAGAGGAGGTTAGCTGAGGGCGGAGCTTGGAGAAGTTCTGGGGAAGAGGGCGCTATGTGGTCAGAGACGGCGAACTTGGTTAGGGAGGTAGCACGGGATGTGCTCGGGGTAGCCAAGGGCTATTCAGGCAGACATCATGGCGACTGGTGGTGGAACGATGTAGTCGAAGAAAAAGTGGAGGTGAAGAAGGCGACGTTTGCTAAGTTGGCAGGGAGCACAAGCGAGGAAGAACGGAGAGCGAACAGGGAGATCTACAAGGTGGCGAAGAAAGAAAGCAAAGCTGGCGGCTACGGAAGCTAAAAAAAACACAGCGTTTGGTAGCATGTACGAGGAATTAGGGGAGAAAGGCGGGGACATGAAGTTTTTCCATTTAGTTAAAGCAAGGGAAAGGAAGGTGCGGGATCTTGACCAAGTTAGGTGCATCAAGGGCGAGGATGGTAGAGTTCTGATGGGGGAGTCTCAAGTCAAGCAGAGATGGCAGGCGTACTTTCGAGACTTACTTAACGAGGAGGGAGATCGTAACATAGAGCCAGGGGAGTTGGGGCATTCAGAGCAACAAAGAGACCTTGGGTACTGCAGGCGCATTAGCGCGGAGGAGGTCATAGGCGCTTTACGTAGGATGAGTAGGGGTTGAGCGACCGGGCCTGACGAGATCCCGGTGGAGTTCTGGAAATGCATGGGTAGGTCAGGAGTGGAGTGGCTCTCCAGATTGTTCAATGCGATCTTCAGGACCAAAAGAATGTCGGAGGAGTGGAGGTGGAGTACAATGGTGCCCTTGTACAGGAACAAAGGGGACACCCAGTGCTGCAACTATATGGGTATCAAATTAATAAGTCACACCATGAAGGTCTGGGAGCGGGTGATCGAGGCGGGCGTGAGGGAGATGACATCTATATCTGTGAACCAGTTCGGTTTCATGCCGGGTCGCTCCACTACAGAAGCTGGATACCTTG
Organism: Nicotiana benthamiana; assembly: GCA_034376525.1. Taxonomy (NCBI): domain Eukaryota; kingdom Viridiplantae; phylum Streptophyta; class Magnoliopsida; order Solanales; family Solanaceae; genus Nicotiana; species Nicotiana benthamiana. Next base: position 63,970,067 of record CM067334.1, on the reverse strand, counting down.
TCAGGAGGCTGGTGGAGCAGTTCAGGGATAAGAAGAAGGACCCGCACATGGTGCTTATCGACTTGGAGAAGGCGTATGACAAGGTCCCAAGGAAGGTGCTTGGAGGCGAAGAGCGTGCCGAAAGCCTACATCAGAGTAATCAAGGACATGTACGATGGAGCTAAGACTAGGGTTAGGACGGTGGGTGGCGACTCAGACCATTTTCCAGTGGTTATGGGGCTCCATCAAGGATCGACGCTTAGCCCTCTCTTGTTTGCCTTGGTGATGGATGCTCTAACCCGACATATTCAATGGGATGTGCCTTGGTGTATGCTATTTGCTGATGAGATAGTCTTGATAGACGAGACGAGGGTCGGTGTTATTGAGAGGTTAGAGGTATGGAGACAGACTCTCGAGTCTAAGGGTTTCAAAATAAGCAGATCTAAGACAAAATACCTGGAGTGCAAGTTTAGCGCTGAGCCGAGCGAAGTAGGCAGAGACGTGATGATTGGATCTCAGGCCATCGCCAAGAGGGACAGTGTCAGATATCTTGGGACGGCGATTTAGGGGGACGGAGAGATTGACGGGGACGTCACTCATCGTATAGGAGCGGGGTGGTCAAAGTGGAGGCTTGCATCAGGAGTCATGTGTGAAAAGAAAGTTCCACAGAAACTCAAGGGGAAATTTTTTAGAATTGTGGTTAGACCTGCCATGTTGTATGGGGCGGAGTGCCGGCCGGTCAAGAACTCTCATGTTCAGAGAATGAAGGTTGCGGAGATGAAGATGCTCAGGTGGATGTGCGGGCTCACCAGGTTAGATAAGATTAAGAATGAAGTTATTCGAGAGAAGGTAGGGGTGGCCCCGGTAGATGAGAAGATGCGAGAAGCGAGGCTGAGGTTGTTCAGGCATGTGCGGAGGAGAAGTCTTGATGCCCCGGTGAGGAGTTGTGAGCGGCTGGCGATGGTCGGCGTACGGCGAGGCAGAGGGAGGCCTAAGAGGTATTGGGGAGAGGTGATTAGGCATGACATGGCTAGAATGCGGGTTTCCTAGGACATGACCCTTGATAGGAAAGTCTGGAGGTCTAGTATCAGGGTCGTAGGATAGGGGCTCCTAGAGTTTTTCGTACTACTCACCCGGGGTTGGGTGAGGGTTGACAAGGCTATCCATAAATGATATGTGTATTGGATTGTGTCTCCCTTATGGTAGTTATTTATGGTAGTTACTGTATGATATTATTGCATGCTATTTTATTTATGGTTCTTATATTTAGATAATTATTTACGCTATTTCTGCTGGAGTTACTAATGCTCTATTGTCTTTGTTTTTGTTTTTCCTTTCCTTCACTGAGCCGAGGGTCGATTGGAAACAACCTCTCTGCCCTTTCGGGTAGGGGTAAGGCTCGTCTACATATTACCCTCCCCAGATCCCACTTTGTGGGACTATACTGGGTAGTTGTTGTTGTTGTTGGTAATGAGCCAGCTTATGAGAAATCAACTATTGTCTTGAGTTTATTCCTCAAGAAAGAAATTTTATGAGCTAATCTTAACAGAATTAAATAGATATTATAGGAGCATAAGCCACTTTGTGGGAATTTACTGGGTAGTTGTTATTATAGGAGCACAAGAAAGAAATCGACGAGGATATCACACACCGTATAGGAGTGGGTTGGTTGAAGTGGAGGATGTCACACACCGTATAGGAGTGGGTTGGTTGAAATGGAGGTTAGCGTCGAGAGTTTTGTGTGACAAGAAAGTGCCACTGTCACTAAAAGGTAAGTTTTACCGAGCAGTGGTTAGGCCAACCATGCATTATGGAACCGAGTGCTGGCCGGTTAAGAATACACACATCCAGAAAATGAAAGTAGCAGAGATGAGGACGTTGAGGTGGATGTACGGGCATACAAGGATAGATAAGATTAGAATGTAGTTATTCGACAGAAGGTGGGCGTGGTCCCCATAGATGACAAGATGAGGGAATCAAGACTCAGATGGTTTAGATACGTTCAGAGGAGGAGCTCTAACGAACCAGTGAGGGGGTGTGAACGACTGGATGTGGTGGGCACGAGGAGAGGTAGAGGGAGACCTAAGAAGTATTGAGGCGAGGTGATCAGGCAGGACATGACGCTACTTAGGATTAATGAGGACATGACCCTTGACAGGGAACTATGGAGGTCGAGCATTAAGGTTATAGGTTAGGAACAACAACCCAGTATAATCCAACTTAGTGGGGTCTGGGAAGGTTAGTATGTACGCAGACCTTACCCCTACTCTTGGGTACAGAGGCTGTTTCCAAATAGACCCCCGGCATCCTTTCCTCCAAGAACTTCCCACCTTGCTCTTGGGGAGACTCGAACTCACAACCTCTCGGTTGGAAGTGGGGTTGCTTACCATCAGAGCAACCCCTCTTATAGGTTAGGAAAAGTTGTGGATATTTATACAATGCACTAGAGTGATACTAGACAGTTAGGACTTAGTCCTATGATGCTACTGCTCAGATACTGATGCAGGGCGTGATCGGGTAGATATTATTATACCTTGTATCTTTTCCGTATTTTCTTGGTTTTCATATATTGCTGTTAGCTGTGTTACTTTATGTTGTGTATATTATTTTATATTATTGTATTATGAGTTTATTGATATACTAATATATCTCCCCTTGTTGCTTTCTTGAGCCGAATGTCTCCTGGAAATAGTCTCTCTACCCCTCGGGGTAGGGATAAGTACTGCATACATATTACCCTCCCAGGACCCCACTTGTGGAATCATACTGGGATGTTGTTGTTGTTGTTGTATAGGAGCATGAGAAAAGATAAAAGCTAAACATGCAATAATGGATGACATTTCTATCACAGATATACAATACAGGGAAGCTCAAAGAATAAAAAAGAAAAAGGATGAGACCATCAGAGAATGCCGATGAGAAAGTAGATCTGGTTCCCCTCATCGTGCATCATGAGAGCATTCCCATCCAAGAACCAGATACAATTGGTACTTTTGAGCAGAAAGAGTGATAATCAACCCAGTAACACTATTTAGCGTTACGACGGATACAACAAAGCAGCGTTACGAAATATAAAAGTTCATGGGTTCCAATTACACGGATTGGAGTAAGACGATCCGTCTCTATTTGCGGAGCATCAACAAAGAGAACCAGTTGGTTGATGATCCACCCAAGGATGCGACTAAATCAGTCTGGTTGAAAGAGGATGCAAAATTGTTTCTCCAAATTAAGAATTCGATGCACAGTGAGGTAAATGATTTGGTTTCTCATTGTGATTATGTGAAGGATCTAATGGATTATTTAGATTTTTTATACTCTGGCAAAGGAAACTTGTCTCGCATGTATGATGTGTTTCAGGCATTTTACCATCCATCCATGCAAGATCACTCTCTCACCACTTCTCAGAATTTAAGAAAGTGTATGATGAGCTTAATGTTAGAATGCCGTTTAGTCCAGATGTGAAGGTACAACAGGCTCAGCGTGAACAATTGGCAGTCATGAGTTTCCTTTCTGGTCTTTCTCCAGAATTTGAAAGGCCAAATCACAAATTTTATCTGGGACTGCCATCTCTTCTTTAAAAAAGGCCTTTACGAGAGTATTGCATACTGAAAAGTCTCATCCAGGTCCGACGATCACGATCGATAGTGGTTCTCTGCTTAGCCGCGGCCAAAAGAATAGGGGTCATAATAATCGCAATCGGAGTGGCGATAGTCGAGACCTAAAGCAAGGGGAAGTTGAATGCTTTTATTGTCATGAGCTTGGTCATACCATACGTCATTGTGTGAAGCTTCAGAATAAGAACAAAAGATCTCAGTATGCCAACATCGCCACTTCCGAGATTATTGCACCATCTCAGTCATCGTCTCCTCCTATCAATGCTAGCCCCTAGTCAGGTAAAACCACTAAGTGTCTCTCTCTTCGTCATCCAAATGGGTCATTGATTCTGGTGCCACAGATCATATGAAAGGTAACTCTAAACTCTTTTCCACTTTTCAGTCAGATACCAAATCGTCCTCAGTTACTTTAGCCGATGGGTCTACCTCATATGTTATAGGGTCTAGCACGGTTAACCCAACATCTTCTCTTTCCCTTAGTTCTGTCTTAAATTTGCCTGATTTTTCTTTCAGTCTAATATCTGTTAGCAAACTTACTTGTACTCTCAATTATTGTGTCCCATTTTTTCCCAATTATTGTCTTTTTCAGGATCTTACGAAGCAGCAGATTATTGGTAAAGTGTCTGAATCTGGGGTCTCTATGTCCTTGAATCACAGGTGCCGAAACCCATTACTTGTTCAACTGTGTTGTCTCCCTTTGGCGTACACTGTCGATTGGGTCATCCATCCTTGTCTAGTTTGAAGAAGTTATATCCTCAGTTTCAGAGCATTTTTCTTTAGATTGTGAGTCCTGTCAGTTTGCTAAACACCATCGCGTTCCTAAAGTTTCTAGAGTCAATAAACGGGTCGAATTATTTTTTGAGTTAGTTCACACCGATGTTTGGGGTCCATGTCCTATTATTTCTAAAACTGGTTTTAGATATTTTGTTACCTTTGTGGATGATCATTCTCGTGTTACTTGGTTATATTTAATGAAAAATCGTTCGGAGTTGTTTTCAATTTTTTGTGCTTTTTGTGCTGAAATAAAAACTCATTTTAATGTTTCCGCTCGTAATTTAAGGAGTGACAATGCAGAAGAATATTTTTCGGATTTGTTTAAAGATTATATGGCTACAAATGGCATTTTACATCAATCTTCTTGTGTTGACACCCCATCTCAAAATGGGGTTGCCGAACGAAAATATAGACATTCTTGAAGTAGGCCGAGCACTCCTCATTCAAATGAAAGTGCCAAAATGTTTTTGGGCGGATGCCGTCTCTACAGCTTGTTTTTTAATAAATCGTATGCCGTCTTCTGTGGGAATATACTGGGTTGTTGTTGTATGCCGTCTTCTGTACTTAATGGTAATATTCCTTAAAACGTTCTTTTTCACTCTAAGTCATTATTTCCTATTGAACCCAAAATATTTGGTTGTACTTGTTTTGTTCGTGATGTTCGTCCGCAGGTAACTAAATTAGATCCAAAGACCCTTAAGTGTGTGTTCTTGGGGTACTCACGTCTTCAGAAAGGTTATAGGTGTTATTCTCCAGATCTAAAAAGGTACTTAGTGTCTGTCGATGTCACATTCATTGAAAATTCTCCGTTTTTTTCTTCATATGTCTATAATAGTTCTGAGAAAGAAGATGATACTTTGGTCTAAACTGTCACACATCCAGTTAGTTCTCCAACGCCTCTTCCTCAGTCACCCGTTCCCCTTGATCCACCATCCGAGCAACCACCTGTTCTTTGTGTTTATACCAGGCGACAACAAACCTCAGCATCAGATCCTTTACCTCTGTCTGCTTCATCGGTAGATCCAACTTCCTGTGTTTCAGATCCTAGCTTGGATCTTCCTATTGCCATTCGCAAAGGTACACGATATGTACTTATCCTATTTCTTCTTTTGTGTCTTATGACCATTTGTCTACTTCTTCTAGCACGTTTATTGCATCATTATATTGTGTTAGGATACCTAAAACTGTTCGTGAAGCATTGTCCCCACCCAGGTTGGCATGATGCAATCATAGAAGAGATGATGACTTTAGATGAGAGTTGGCTGATCTGCCTACTACAAAAAGGCTATTGGGTGCAAGTGGGTATTTGCCGTTAAGTTTAACTCTGATGGGACAGTAGCTCGCCTTGTTGCAAAAGGGTATGCACAGATCTATCCAGCAAACTATTTGGATACTTTTTTCCTCGGTTGCCAAATTAGCGTCTGTTCGATTATTTATTTCAATGGCGGCTACTTATGATTGGCCTCTGCATCAACTTGATATAAAGAATGCTTTTCTACATGGTGATCTTAAGGAAGAAATATATATGGAGCAACCACCTGGGTTTGTTGTTCAGGAGGAGTATGGAAAGGTATGTCGTCTCCATAAATCTCTTTATGGGTTGAAACAGAGTCCCCGTGCTTGGTTTGGCGGATTTAGTGAGGTTGTTCTAGAATATGGGATGAAGAAAAGCAATTGCGATCATACGATGTTCTAAAAAAAGTCTGATGATGGTATTCTTTTATTGGTAGTATATATTGATGACACTGTTATTACTAGAAGTGATATTGCAGGAATTTCAACTCTAAAGTCTTTCCTTCACACTCAATTTCAGACGAAAGATTTAGGGCAATTAAAGTATTTTTTGGGAGTCGAAGCTACACGAAGCAAGAAAGGCATCTTCTTGTCTCAAAGGAAATATACTCTTGATTTGTTAGCTGAAACTGGAAAGTTGGGATCTAAACCATGCAGCATGCCAATGGTTCCTAACACACAACTATTTGAAAGAAGATGTGAGTTATTCAAAGATCCAGAAAAGTATAGGAGATTGGTTGGGAAACTAAACTATCTTACAGTAACTCGTCCCGATATCGGGTACACTGTCAGCATTGTGAGTCAGTTTATGTCTTTCCCAACAGTCAAGCATTGGGCGGCTCTGGAGCAAATTCTTTGTTATCTAAAGGGATCTCCAGGACGGGGTCTAGTATATAAAAACAATGAACACACTAACATTGAGTGTTTTGCAGATGCAGATTGGGCAGGGTCAAAAGCCGATAGGAGATCCATGACATGATATTGCGTTTTTGTTGGTGGAAACTTGATTTCGTGGAAGAGTAAGAAACAAAATGTCGTATCTCGATCTAGTGCGGAAGCAGAATACAGAGCTGTGGCACAATCTATGTGTGAGGTTGTATGGGTACATAAACTATTAAGTGAAGTTGGCTTCCAAACTACATTGCCAGCAAAGTTGTGGTGTGATAATCAAGCTGCTCTTCATATCTTCTCTAATCCTGTATTTCACGAAAGGACTAAGCACATTGAGATAGATTGTCACTTCGTTCGTGAAAAGATTCAACAAAAGCTCATCTCTACAGGTCATGTTAGAACTGGAGATCAATTGGGAGACATTTTCACAAAAGCTTTGAATGGAGCTCGAGTTGAACATATCTGTAAAAAGTTGGGCATTACAATATATATGCTTCAACTTGAGGGGGAGTGTTGAGATACAGGCTGTTGTAAGCTGTTGTAACAGCTTGTATATAGAATATGTATACAAGTCATAAAGTAGGCTAATTAGGTGTATTACAACTAATAAAGTAGTTGAATTAGTAGTATAAATAACCTTGTAATCTTCTCTTTTAAGATATGAAATATAGAAGTTCTTTGGTCTTTAACAGCATGTTTAGCAACGACCACTGAAGCAGACTATGGCTCAAAAAGAAGAGGAACAGAATCAAAATTCATTGGGGCATCAATCCAGGTGATTGAGAAGGGATCAATACATCTCCACCTAAGATAATATAAAACTATACCTAGTTTTATCATAATGACTACAATACAAAATTATGGAACTAGCATTCACAAAGAAAAATATATAATGAATGCAAAAAATCAAGAGTCAACTTCACAAAAGATGAAACATGATAGTATATTTCTTTTTCCAAATAAGAACTACCAATATCCACCTTAGTAATAAACTGAAGTTTCACTCCGTTCGGCTAAGCATACTAGTTTTAAGATCCAGATTGATTCAGATGTTAAAGACCTCTAGCAGAATGCACACACAGTCGATGAACGACTTTCTATTTCTTCCAATCATAGCTAAACTTGACCTGAATGATACCATCTTAGAACTGAAAAAACGACATACTATTAGATAGAAATAATAAGACTTGTTATCAGAAGAATAAAGTATTAGGCTCCTAACTTGATATAAAGTTATAAACTGTGTCGTCCTAGCTATCTTCCAGTATCTCAAAAACTAGCCATCTTACCCAATTAGTAATAGTTTTGTTGCTTTCTTTTCTTTAACAAACAACTGCAAGTTGAACAGTTAGGGGGATCTTGGATTTAAAAAAACTGATATAACAACCTAGACTGTTCTGCTTTTGATATTTTAATACACAAATGTTGAGTCAACTTTCACAATCTTGTCCGAAGCTCGTTCTAGAAAATACATTATTGTGAGGTCATAAGACTATGAACAAGTTATCAAGCCTATTGAATGATACAGAAATATACAAAAATCAAGCCCATTGAATGATAGAGAAATATACAAAAACGATTGAAACATGATCTTCAAGATTAAGAAAAGGATACACCACGACACAAAACGGAAACATGATCTTCAAAATAAACCAGTGCAACATAGCAGCTCCACACACCTCCTTTCAGTCTCAACACATTTTCTAGTAACTTTAGAAAATTCAAGAATATCCAACTATAATTCCAAATCATCGCCAAAAGAAGTAACAACAAGAAGCACAAATAACTGATATAGCATCTTTGCCAGCTAGATTTCAATCTCAAAATCAAGATCACTTCTTTCGAAACAAAAAATACAACATTCACGAAAAAGACTGACGCTTTTCCATGTAATCGAACTATGTACTTAAAAAGAAATAAAATAATTTCCATCCACAATTACAAATCACAGTATATAATAAACAAAAGAAACCCCATTAAAAAATGTGAATACTACCAGCTACAAATCAATCCCAAGCTCAGCAATCGCATAAAATTCACATAAAAATTGAATCTTGCATCCTAACGGTTCACAAATTTCACTGTAAAAAATATATATATTCTTAGAAGGTTCACAAATTTCACATAAGAGACTGATTCTTTTTGCATTCTAAAGGTTCAAAAGTTTGCTAAAATTAAATATAAATAGATATAACTAGGATACTAGCAAGCACCACGGACATTAAAAGAAAGGAACTACATTTTACAATTCCAAAAAAAGAAAAAGAAAAAAAGGAACCTGAGCAAGAACAGCAGCAATAGACATGCCAAGAGGGAGAGCAAGGGCTTCAACATTCTCATCACTTTTCTGCCTGCCGGCCCCAATTACCACTCTAGGGTTCCGACGACTTGCCGAAACCCTAATACCCCTTTGAGAAAACGACGTCGTAGAACAAGATGATGATGAATAGGAGGCAGCGGAAGAAGCATGAGGGTCAAAGGGATCATTGACGCAAGCTTGGTTATTCTTTTTCTTCTTCTTCTTCGTTTTATTCTTCATAACGCCGCCGGAGTTTGAAGATTCCGGTGGAATTTCGGTAGCCATGGTGTCGTGAGTGGGCTCCGGCGGTGGATCCACGGGTTGAGATAGAGGGTGGTGGTCATAGAATGGGTAATTCTTGAAATCCTTGATTTTTTTTTGGAAGATAATGGAGATGTTTTTGTTTTTAGTTGGAGTTTGTGGTACACCAAGCATAATTATAATTATGATTAATTAAGGAAAGAAATTACAACACTTTTGTTTTGGCAACGGCTAGAATTTAAGAAATAAGTATAGTACTAGAGGTCTTAGGACTCTAGGAATCTTAATTTGTTATGATCTGGTAATATTTTCTATTATTTAAGGACCTCAAAAAATAATTATTAAGGAAAAGAAAAGAATGCACGGGAGTTCAGTAATGGAAAGAACTTACATACACTTTGCTAACTTTGCCATGATTAGCTAACGTATGAGAGCGTGTTTCGGTTAAATTTATAAGCTGGTCAAATTGATTTATAATTATTTTTTGGTATATTTATATATCTTTTGTAAAATTAAAAGTGCTTATAAGTTAAGTGTTTATAAGCAAAAAATAAGTCAAAAGTTATAAGTTAGTCTCTCCCAACTTATCAAATTTCAACTTATAAGCACTTTATATTTGATCAAAATATTTACTATTCTATCCATAAAAAATATATTTTTAAAACAAAACTTTTCGTATGCCCAGTTCTTCAACTGCTTATTATTAATTTCAATATTTTTATTCAAATACGTAATTGCTTATTTTTTAAATCAATTTCAACACTTAAAAATACTTTTTAACACGTAATATTTATTAGCTACTGAAATCAACTAAGCCAGACGGGCTCTAAGTCTCTAATCATGGTAAATTGATACTTATGATTTGATGTAAATACTTGGTATTGATAAATTCGAGCGGATTATGCAGGAGCAATGCAATACGTGACACGCAGACATGTTAAACTGAGCAATCCTTACCTCAGTTAAGGCTCAAAGAGAATTGAAGATGGAAAAATGACAGTGAGAAATTGAGAGACTCAAATTGAGAAATAAGTCTAGATAGTCAATATTAGAGTGACTATTATATTTTAAAAAATAAGCATACGCTTCAACTTTTTTAAATTTATTCTAAACAGAGCTTGAATTGGACTACTGCATATAAGTAGTCAATTTTTTTTAAAAAAAGTTCTTCGTAAGACTTTGTGATTATCAATATTCTCATCAATTTTTTTTCTTCTATAAATTACATTATTATTATCAAATCCGTTTTCTATATTTCTGTGGTGATCTTTTTTGTTGAGCAATGTAATGAGTAATAAGAACCTTCAAATCAACTAATGTTATTCAACAACAATATTTGAGTCATTGGGATAAGAAACAAGAAAGGAACTTAATTTACTTACTATGGTGTTTTTACTCCTCATCTTACACTGTTAATGATAAAATTGAGGTCTAAAGGTTGGATATATATAGAACTCTTTATATTTATATCTTTCTCAATAGGCACTCTTACTTCTGTTTTAAACAGTCCTGCTAACCACACCAGCTCAACTATTGTCCAGCCCATGCTTCTATACTTTGGTCCTTTTGCCAGAAACTTTGATACCTCAGCTAGATGGAATAGTTAACAAATATAGTCACCAAACACATCACCATCTTGCCAACCACCTGTTCCATACATCTAACACTCTAAGTAAACCATCAACCTAAGAAGATTAAGAAAATAGAAATCAGTTCATCATTTGAGATAACAAACACATGGAACTTTAATAGACCATTCTCAACATTTTGGAAAATGAAATTAATTAACATTCACACCGTCAAAATAGTTAACTACAATTAAAAATATTTTAACAGCACCAAAAGAAGGTTTAGGTATCTAAAACATACAAACAAAGAATGTACTTAGTTCCATTATAGTGGTGGACTTCAACCTTAGCCAACATAGCATAGCACTCTCTCTATCTCAGACTTCCTGAGTGGAGGGCAGTTGTTGGCAATGATGATAAGCTTTCCTGTAATTTACCAAACCAAAATTCAGAAATCCATGTTACATAACAGTCAAGACAATTCCTTCATAACAGCAGAAACCCATAATCTCTATGATTCCGGAAAACAAATGTCATTTACAGATATATAATCAGCACCATAACTCTCATTATTCAATCAACATACCATGCACACAACGTTAAATCACTCATTGAACATTTTCTGATAATTTATTAATCTAAGCAAGTTTTTAGTATAAATTTGGACCATTTCTTGATTAATGCAAGTCATCCTTGGGCACAGACCATGCTAATCTACTCAGTGTCGTTGCAATTCTAACCTAAGCAAACTTTGAACTACCACAAGCAAGAAATTGAAATACATGGGATCTAAGGTTGTCCAACGGGGCGGAACGGGACAAAATTAACAGGACGGGACATGACAAAATTTAAGCGGGACGAAATAAACGGGACGAAACGAGACGAAATAAACGGGACGAAACGATCGGCCCATCCTGTCCCGCTAACAAACAGGATGGGACGGGACGGGACTAAATGGGATGGGACGGGTTTGTGGGCCTTATGTGTCATTTTAAAAAACATCTAAATTTTTGAAAATGACTATGTTTTTAAAGTTTGCAACGACTAGATTTTTGACTTATTTAATAAACTTAAATGTTAAAATGAAAATTAGAACACTAAGTAAATTAATTATAAAATATTAAAACAAAAGACTTGTAATGAAATATTCAAGTAATTATAAATTTATAATAGAGTTATAATCTATTTAATATGATTTCTGTTAAGAATATAATTCTATTAAGAGTGAATGTCTATCTTGTAGAGAGTTTTACTTTGAGGCTAAGTCATTTTTCCTTATATAAATAGAGGGGTCTTACCCCATTATAATCATCCCAAAATTCAATAAGAATTTTTTCTCTCTTTTTATCTGCAATATTGCTCTTGTTCTTTTATTATTTTTATAACACGTTATCAGCACGAGACTCTACCGTCTCAAGAAGCTCATTGAGAAGATTATGGTAATTTTTCTCCTCTTTTTAATTATGACTGACATTATGAAAAGAAAGTTTGTTGCCCTTGAAATTTCGGGCAAAAACTATATGACATAGGTGTTGGATGCTGAAATCTATTTAGATGCAATAGGTCTAGACACCATTAAAGACAGAAATCCACCCAAGACTGTGCTAAGGCCTTGACTTTCTTGCACCCATCACCTTGATGAAGGGTTGAAAATTGAATATCTCACAGTCAAAGATCCACTCATTTTGTGGAATAGCTTAAAAGATAGATATGACAACTTAAAGTTGGTCACTCAGCCACAAGCACGATATGATTGAGCTCATCTGAGGCTCTAAGACTTTAAGTCTGTTTCTAAATATAATTCTGCGATGTTCAGAATTACTTCTAAATTGAAAATCTGTGGAGATACTATCACTGAGTATGACATGCTTGAAAAAATGTTTACAACGTTTCGTGCCTCCAATATGGTTCTGCAACAACAGTATAGAGAGAAAGGTTTCAAGAAGTACTCTGAGTTGATTTCTCTTCTCCTTATGGCTAAGCGAAACAATGACTTGCTCATGAGAAATTATGAAAATCGACCCACTGGGTCTACACCATTGCCTGAAGTGGATGAGGTGTATTCCCATTATGCTAAGCGTGGAAAAGGCCGTGGCTCTAATCGTGGTCGTAGTCATGACCGTGGACAAAGAAGAAATTTTCCTGGTGTCAATCACCCCCAAAGAGAATTAACCATCAAAAGCGACAAGGGAAAAATGAGAAGCCAAAGGCGAATAGTTCAGAAACTGAATGCTATTGTTGCGGTGGAAAAGGGCACGGGGCAAATATTTGCCGTGTACCAAGACATTTGGTTGAGCTTTATCAAGCATCTCTAAAGAATAAAGTCCCTGAAGTCAATTTTGTCTCTGACAATAATTTTGATAGCACCCACTTGGATGTGACAGACTTCTTTGAGCACCCTGATGGAAAAATATACCACTTGATTAGTGATGGATCTGTGATTAAAGAAGATTCAGTAGTTTAATTTTTATTTTTTGCCTATTCTTAGTAGCTAGTGAATAAACATCATGTAACCATAATTCTTTACATGAGTAGTAGTCATTAGTAATATTTATTTTATAAAATAGTGTTAGTTCATTTTGATTAAATATAAAATAGTGATTAGTATCAATATGATTATTTATTTTATGATATAATGTTAAAATTTGCTTGGTTTTCCTGAATATTTAAGTGATTCTTTTGACATTAACTGTATGAGAGGATGAAAACTTAAAACAATATGTAGCCTGTCTATTTCTTTTACGCATACGTATTTGACTAAAATATGGCAACATGTACAAATATTTTAAATGTATCTCTTTCATTAAAATAACAGTTGTTGTCACTACCATCCAATTTTTTATATTTACTAGTAGTACCAAATTAAATTGTTTCTGTTATTCATCCAAAAGGAGTATACTTAAACTCTAGTATTATATTATTCTACTTAAAACAGAAAATTAGTACCAATAGCAATTCGATAGCAGTTCGAAAATATATGCTACAATTTTAATATTTGTGTTCAAGCAAATTGTCTGTATGCATAGTTTATTTCTCTGAAAATAATAATATTTATTTATATATTTCTTTTGTATGTCAAACAATTAGAATCAAATATGAATACCTCACAAAACAAACTTGGGTCAAAGCTCAATTGTAAAAATTTTTGTTCAGTTGATTCATGTACGTCACATACAATATTCAAAGAGAAGAAATATTTCTCTAATTTAAGTATGTGCAAGGCAGATGTTACTACAATTTCTGGAAGTAGTAAATTAATTAAAGGCTCTGGAAGAGCTACTATAACTCTGCCTAAAGGAACAATACTTATTATAGAGAATGAAATGTTTTCCTCCAAGTCCAAGAGGAACTTGTTGAGTTTTAAAGATATCCGCCGAAATTGATATCATATTGAGATAATGGATGAGAATAATCTTGAATATATCATCATTACCACAAATGTATCTGACCAGAAAGTGCTATTGAGAAGTTCCCATCTTTATCTTGTGGCATGTATTGGACAAGAATTAGTGCAATTGAGGCATATTCTACCGTAAACCAAAAGGTTAATGATTCCAATACTTTCGTACTTTGGCATGATCGATTGGGACATCCTGGATCAATTATGATGAGACATATTATAGAAAATTAAAATTGGCATCCATTAAAGAATTTAAAGATTCTGTTAAATAATGAATTTTCTTGCACTTCTTTTATCAAGGCAAGTTAATTATTATACCCTCACCAACAAAGGTTAGAATTGAGTCCACTGCATTTTTGGAATGTATACAAGGGGACATTTGTGGACCTATTCACCCACCTATAGGTCGTTTAGATATTTCATGGTCTTAATAGACGTGTCTTCTAAATGGTCCCATGTGTGCCTATTGTCATCTCGCAACCTCGCGTTTGCAAAATTAATGGCACAAATAATTCGATTACGAGCACAATTTCCCGATAATCCAATCAAGTCTATTAGACTTGATAATGTTGTTGAGTTTTCATCCCAAGCATTTAATGATTATTGTTTATCAATAGGGATAAAAGTGAAACATCTTGTAGCTCATGTTCACACTCAAAATGGTCTTGCAGAGTCTTTAATTAAATGCGTGCAGTTGATAGCAATACTATTACTCATGAAAACGAGGCTGCCCACTTCGGTTTGGGGTCACGCCATTTTGCATGCAGCAGTGCTAGTTCGTCTCAGACCGACAAATTATCACAAATATTCCCCGTTGCAATTAGTTTTGGGTCATCAACCTAATATAACCCATTTAAGAATTTTTGGATGTGCAGTATATGTGCCGGTAGCACCGCCATATCGTACCAAAATGGGTCCGCAAAGAAGGTTAGGAATATGTTGGGTTTGAATCGCCCTCCATTATTTGCTACCTCGAAACATTGATAAGGGATTTGGTCACTACACGATTTGCAGACTGTCGATTCGATGAGACACTTTTCCTAAAATTACGGGGAGAAGTTGGTGAAACCAAACGGAAAAATTTGTGGAAAAATCCATCATTATCTTATCTTGATCCACGTGCCTCTATTTGTGAAAAAGAGGTGCAAAAGATTATCCATTACGGATTTGAAAAGGATAACAAAATCACATATCCCTGCAGAGAATGTTCCAATCCTTATTGATGTCCCTATTGGATAATCTTCTAGTGTCATAGCTAAAGAGTCGAAAGCACGCCTAAAACGTGGTAGACCATTAGGTTCCAAAGATCGAAATCCTAGAAAAAGGAAAACAAATGATCAAAATGACACTACGAAAGAATCTCATGAAGAAATCCACGATTTAATAAATTCTGAGATTCATGAAGAATCCACTGAGCCCGAGACTCAAGAAAATGAGGAACTATTAATAAATCCAATCAATATTGACACAAATTTGAATCGAGTGGATATAGTGGTAGATTATGTCTCTGCATAAAATGTTGCATCTAGCATTATGAAAAAAAATGAGGATCTTGAACCTCAATCTGTTGGAGAATGTCGACAAAGACTTGATTGGCCAAAATGGTAAGAAACAATCCAATCAGAGTTGAATTCACTTGCAAAACGTGAAGGTTTTGGGCCTTTAGTCCAAACACCTAATGGTGTTACGCCCGTTGGCTATAAATGGGTCTTTGTACGCAAGAAAAATGAGAAAAACGAGGTGCAAAGATATAAGGCACACCTTGTTACACAAGGGTTTTCACGAAGGCCTGGTGTCGATTATGAAGAGACATATTCACTGTTATGAATGCTATAACTTTCTGTTATCTCATTAGTTTTGCTGTTCTTGAAAAACTTGACATGCATTTAATGGATGTGGTTACCGCCTAACTTTATGGCTCACTTGATAATGAGATATACGTGAAAATTCCCGAGGGATTTAAGATGCCTAACACACATAATTCTAAGTCCCGAGAAATGTTTTGAATCAAATTGCAAAGATCTTTATATGGTCTAAAGCAATCATGACGAATGTGGTATAATCGTCTTAGTGAGTATTTATTAAAGGAATGCTATATGAATGATGCCATTTGCCCATGTGTTTTTATAAAGAAAACAAAATCGGAATTCGTTGTACTTGCCGTATATGTTGATGACATAAACCTTATTGGAACTCCTATAGAACTCCAAAGGGCAATTGATTATTTAAAGAAGGAATTCGAGATAAAAGATCTCAGAAAGACAAAATTATGTCTTGGTTTGCAAATTGAACATTTGGCAAACGGAATTCTTGTTCATCAATCTGCCTATATAGAAAAGGTATTGAAACGGTTTTATATGGATGGAACATATCCTTTAAGTACTCCGATGGTTGTTCGATCACTTGATGTGAATAAGGATCCATTTCGACCTCAAGAAAAGAATGAAGAGCTATTTTGTCCTGAAGTACCATATCTTAGTGCAATTGGCGCACTAATGTATCTTGCAAATACTACAAGGACTGACATAACCTTTTCAGTTAATGTCTTAGCAAGATATAGCTCTGCCCCTACGAGGAGACATTATAATGAGATCAAACACATATTTCGGTATCTAAAAGGGACTACCGATATGAGATTATTTTATTGCAACAATTGCAGTCCTGATCTTGTTGGTTATGCTGATGCTGGGTATTTATCTGACCCACACAAGGCTCGATCTCAAACAGGTTATGTGTTTACCTGTGGAGGCACTGCTATATCCTGGCGATCGACTAAGCAATCAATTGTAGCTACTTCATCTAATCATGCTGAGATAATTGCTATTCATGAAGCAAGTCGAGAGAGTGTATGGTTGAGGTCTATAATACATCTTATTCGAGACAAATGTGGTTTGAAATGTGACAAACTACCCACGATTTTGTATGAAGACAATGCAGCATGCACAACTCAATTGAAGGGAGGATTCATAAAAGGAGATAGGACAAAGCACATTTCACCAAAGTTATTTTTCACACATGATCTTCAAAAGAATGGTGATATCAATGTGAAACAGATTCGTTGAAGTGATAATATGGTTGATTTGTTTACAAAATCTCTACCGACGTCAACCTTCAAGAAGCTAGTGCACAAGATTGGGATGCGAAGGCTCAAGGATGTGAATTGATGCTCTCTTTAGGGGAGTTAATGCATGTTGCACTCTTTTTCCCTTACAAGGTTTTGTCCAACTGGGTTTTCCTTACAAGGTTTTTAACAAAGCAATCAATAGGCACATTTCTAAACGTATGTACTCTTTTTCCTTTTCTAGAATTTTTTTCCCATTGGGTTTTGTTTTAGTTAAGGTTTTAACGAGGCATATTGCTTATTGAGTAGACATTCAAGGGGGAGTATTAATAATAGAATTCTATTTAGAGTGAATGTCTATCTTGTAGAGAGTTTTACTTTGAGGCTAAGTCATTTTTTCTCCTATAAGTAGAGGGGTCTTACCCCATTATAAATCATCCCAAAATTCAATAAGAATTTTCTCTCTCTCTTTCTCTGCAATATTGCTCTTGTTCTTTTATTATTTTCATAACAATTTCAAAGTATTAAGTAACTAAGACAATTCATAAAAAAAATTCAATGCTTAGAGCCTTTTATTTTATTAGTAGAACTTTCAAATCTCAAATACAAATATAATTCTTCTGAAGAGCACCTAATCTACGCAACCACCTTCTAGAAAGAGTTCTGTTTGTACTAGGCCTCTTAGTAGCCAATTACAAACTGTCATACTTATATTTGTAAGCTCCTATATAGCTTTTTTGTAACTTATCAATAATATCTCTCGGACATTATGCTGGAATTGGCAATGTTGATTGATGTTCCATGAGCTCTTTGCCATCGCTCTCAGTGCTAAGTATCTCATTGTATTCTTCTTCTTCCCTAGTGGTTAATTTTTGAAAACCAAGATTTCTTCTTTCTAAATTAATCCAATCTCTCAATAATACAAAAATCTTTAGACTGTCCTCCGCTAATGCATGTCTATGATCTCCAATTTGAAATCTTACCATGCTAAAAGCACTCTCCGATGCTACTGATGATGCTTGAACAGCCAGGATATCTCGGGCCATTATTGAAAGTGTTGGAAAAACCTTGCCACGCTCCCTCCACCATGACAAAAGTTGTTTGTTGCCTTCTTCGACTTTAATACTTTCTAATCCTTGATTAAGATAAGAATCAGGTTCATCATCAATAGTGGAATCAAAACTTATTATATCATCCATATCTTCTCATAAAACTTCTGCTCTAGACTTAGAAGTAGAATGAGCAGTTTCACAACTTCTTATTTTTATACATTTATATTTATCAAACATTGATCTAGCATAAGAATATATGCTAGCTTGGCAGTCTTCGAGAGATGGTTTTTCATTTTATTGAATTACTAAATTCTCATAAATTTTACGAACAAGTCCTTTTGCACCTATTAATTTTAAAGATGGATTAAGTAGAGTAGAAATTAAATAAATTTCTGGAATAGGAAAAAATACTTTCTAAATATTGAAATTATTTTATTAATGGTCAGTGCATAAGTTGGATTTTTTATACTTATCAAATACAACCGAAATACCACAAATTTACCATACTTTTTGTGTCACGATAGGATAATATATATCAGAAAATTATTTTGTATCATAATTGTCACGACCCAGAATCCCCTAAAGGTCGTGGTGGCGCCGAACACCGCTGTTAAGGAAAGCCAACTGAAACACTTAATTAAATTCTTATTTTAATAATTTTAAAATATTTCTTTTATACGAATTAAAGAGTAATCAATATAATTCTCCAAATGAATAATGAAATATTTAAATATCAATTATTATTCCCGAATAAATCCAAATACATTCCCAGAACCTGGTGTCACAAGTACATGAGCATTTTCTAACAGAAATCAAACTGTCCGGAATACAATTGGATAGAAAATAGAGAAAATTCAGAGAGATACTATACTAGCTGCGGAATCACCTCGAGGAATTACAGCTCATCTAGTCTCTGCGCCCGTTATGCCACTATACCGCTAAGCCACACAATAAACCCGTGCAACAAAAATGCACAGCAAGTGTAGTATGAGTATGAAGACAACATGTACCAAATGAATATCCCGCCTAATCTCGAAGAAGTAGAGACGAGATTGTCAACTTTGACACTTACTAATGGTCCAATAATAATATACTAAAGTGTGAGGAAATCATGGATTTTATATAGCATGCTCTAATTCAAAAAGCTGTTAAACAGGTAAACACCTTTAACAATTAATAAAGGGGTTTCAAGATTTCTTTTCATTTATCTTTAGCAATTTATGTCAGGCCAAAAGGTAATATCAAAATCAAGTATTTCAAGTAAGCAATATAAATATGCGCATATCATGCCGAGAACGACGGCCCGATCCAACAAAAATAAATGTGCACTTGCCGAGGGTTGACGACGCGCCTATGTATGCATTTATTTAATCTGTCGAGGCGTTTGGACCGTTCCAAAAATAAATACATACCCTGCTCGTGAATCATGAATGCGACGCAGGTACACATAAAGAATACATGCTCAATTAATTAATTAAAAACTTATCGGGAAAATTTTATTCAGATAAAATAATTCTCCTTTAACAAAATTTAAGAAATGAAGCTTAATTTTTTCTTGAAATCTATTTACTAATTTAATGTGATTTAAGAAATTCAAGCTATCAATGAGTTCATAAATAATCCAAGTATAACATGATTTTGGGTCCTAGACTACCCGGACAATAGCATAATAGTAGCTACGCACGGACTCTCGTCACCTCGTGCGTACGTAGCCCCCACAAATAGGAGCACATAACCAATTTAACATATATATGGGAACGATTCCCTCTCACAAGGTTAGAAAGGAGAGTCATCTTGCTCCGAACCATAACTGACATTCTACATTCTTCCGAAGGCTTGAACCGACGCATACTGCTCCAAAACTAGCCAATGATTATATAAATCCATCAATATATGCTAAGGTACTTATTATAATCCAATTTATAACAATTCCTAACCCTCATTTGAAAGTTGACAAAAATGCACTCGGCCCACGTGCCCGGAATCCGAAATTTCTCGAAGATAAAGATTACTCATGGCCTTAGGAACTCAAATATATAATTTTTACTAAATTCCATACTCAATATCGTGGTTAAATTCCAAGAACAATAATTTTCTAGGTCTTCCCTCAATACCCAAGTTTTTCTATAATTTTCATGCTCAAATCCATGTATAAATCTTCTATTTAACTCAAAGCTAGCATAAATTACTTACCTCATGACAAGTTATGAAAATGACGCCTCAAACCTGCTCCCCATCAACTCTAATGGAAGAAAAATGGGGTTGAAATGAACTCAACCCCAAATTTTAAAGACCTCATTGCTCCAGTCATTTTCACACTTGCGGACCATGGACCGCTTCTGTGGTTTCGCAGGTGGCCACCAGGTCGCTTCTGCGATCCACCCTGGCCACCCCAGTTTTCACTTCTGCGATATCCTTCCACAGATGCGATACCATTTGTGCGGAACCTTGACTGCATCTGCGGTCCACGAGCCATTAACCAAAACCGCTTCTGCCTCTCCCTTTACCGCTTCTGTGGTCCCATTTCCACATAAGCGAAAATACCAGCAACCAGATCTTCAGCTCTCCAAAAAATCTAAATTTTGACTCGTTAACCACCTGAAATCCACCCGAGGCCCCCGGGACTCAAACTAGTCATGCCAACCAGTCCCATAACACATTAAGGATTCGCTCGAGGCAATAAATCACATCAAACAACTCTAAAAATCACGAACCTCAAATTCAAGCTTTATGAACTTTGAACTTTCCAACTTCTATTTCCGATGTTTAAACCTATCAAATCACGTGCGATTGACCTTAAATTTTGCACAAGTCATATTTGACATTTTGGACCTACTCCAACTTCCGGATTTAAATTTCGACCCCGATATCAAAAGGTCTACTTCCGGTCAAACTTCTAAAAAATATTCAAATTTCTATCTTAAGTCAAATGGCTTCAAAATGACCTACAGACCTCCGAATTCACTTCCAATCACGCTCCCAACTCCAGAATCATTATACGGAGCTACTCACAGACTCGGAATCCCAAATGGACATGAATAACACTGAAGTGCACTTCAAGCCAAACTTATGAAATTTCTTCCAAAATGCTAATTTTCACAATAGGCGCCAAAAATTCTTCCGGGTCATCCAAAACCCAAACCGGGCATATGACCAAGTTCGAAATCATCATACAAACCTGCTGGAACCTTCAGAACCCGATTATGAGGCCGTTTACTAAAAATTCCAATTTTAGTTGATTCCTTCAATTTTAAGCTTCTGAAGTGAGAATTCTTTTTCCAAATCAACTCTGAATTGCTCTAAATTTAATTTCGACCTCGCGTACAAGCCATAACACCTGAAATGAAGCTGCTCCTGGTCTCAGACTGCTGAACGAGGCGCTAGGCCTCAAAGATACCGGTCAGATTGTTACATTCTCTCCCACTTAAACATACGTTTGTCCTCGAGCGTGCTGAGAACTATACTGAAACAGTCTGAAATCACTGTTTTGAACCTCATGCACCTTCCTGTGCTAGCAAAACTTAGTTGAGCACATTAGCTCGATAAATTCTGAAGAAATTACCTTTCTATTCAAGCAATTAAGCCTTAGAGCCCAATTCCAACATCCGAAATTCTATGCCAGGCCTGTTTCCAACATACAATCACCATATCAATCACTACACACTATACTCAAACATGACTGCATAACTTTGCCGGGTTCTTACTTTGCAACAATTAATCCACAGGGCCACAATAATATTTTCTAATCAACTTAGCCAAAATTCAATGAAACAGATGCTCCCATTGCACCTCATGACACACACAAGTCTTACTCTAACTCTTAATACCACAACAACGGATAAGATGTGCCGAAATTCATAATCAACTGCCGAGTCAACCAATCATTGAGTCTATACTTCTGACAAGAAACATTACCAATTTATGAGCAAAATAATGATTTTTGCTCCTTAATATACTTCATATAATTAGATTGCAATGATCCTAAATCCCATAATC
The DNA here is from genome assembly GCA_034376525.1 of Nicotiana benthamiana. Classification (NCBI taxonomy): domain Eukaryota; kingdom Viridiplantae; phylum Streptophyta; class Magnoliopsida; order Solanales; family Solanaceae; genus Nicotiana; species Nicotiana benthamiana. Next base: position 63,947,879 of record CM067334.1, on the reverse strand, counting down.
TCGTCTCACCTAGTACGAACTGCTCAGGCAATAAGCCACCTCGAATGCGGTCAAAAGTCTCATATGACGCCACAATGTGCCAATAGGCCACCAATTAGAGCACAATACAAAAAGGGAATCGAACTCTGGAAGAAATTACCTAACCCCTGCACCAATACGGACTTTCCTTAGAAGATAGGAAGCGAGACACATAAAAATAGCATATAGAAAACTATACTCGACATCATACTGTTGTGGCAAGCAACCCGATCCAAATAACATACCCATGGCAGCGTGCCACCCGATCCACACATAGATCTCACATAAGGAGATTGTACTTCAAGCTAATTCTGCACATTACAATAAAATATCGAATTTCGATCGCAAGCACGCTAAGTGCGTAATACCATCCCTGAGAAAACACATAGCGCTATAGGCTACAAAACTCAAGCACAACTGAGGTGGGATACAAGATCTGAATCTCAAGAGCCATTCTGCTCATATAACATCATCGCCACGCGGAACCTCAAAACATAAGAAATTTACCAAGCCATTTCACAACTCATACGGCACAATACATCATTACCTAGAATAGCTGACGACAAAATAACACCCCAACTGTTCTTTCATAAGGAACGCTCACTGAGACGAATACAACTGGCCTGCTATAAAACTCTGCTCACATCTAAATCAATCCACTGATCTCAAGCTGATTTCTGATTGCACCAACTAGGCTAGTAACCTTTCAAAGGTCCATAGTAACTACCCTTTCCTCATAACACATAAGGGCAACATCATAACCAAAGCAACCTCCTCAGTCCATAACCCAATAAATAAAGTGCCCTCATGGCATAGATTATTAATCATATTACCACAATCCTCATTCTTGGTTTAAATATTTTAATCAATCGAATGACTAAATGTCACACTTATACCATCTTCTCGTGGAACACGCTCCCACAACCTTCTGAAATAAATAATAGGTCCGCACATTTAAACCACCGGATGCACTAATGCTGAAAAGCTATCAGGAATCCTGAATCAGGATGCAAAGACTCTTTCACAACACGTCGATCTCAGGTGACGTTGAAGACAATACCAATTTACTTTAAACATTCAACCTTTTTCTTGCTCATCCGAGCTCGTGACATCCTTACAAACACTAAACTGCAACCTTGATCCTCACATCAAATTTCCTTGCTACTTACTGCACCCAACGTGCCAATATCCGATAGAACAAATCTTTTATCATAACTCGAAAACCATTAAAATTTTAACACCTCATCATATAAGAGTTTTTCACTTAAATCACCTCAGGAGAACCATTGCAACACACAGGCAAATTCTTATAATCATGGAATATGAAAATCTCTAAGTAGTGGTCTAAGACACCATAGCCTTTCGGAATCTGATTCCACATAATAAGCCATAACAGAAGAATGCTTCTGAACAACATCAAATATGGCGGCCGACAAGCCTCACATGTACCGCCACAAATTACACGCATAACTTGATCACGCTGGATAAACTGATCGTTGACCCCAATATTCCAATTCAACTATGGCCAATCAATCTAACTCTTTCCAATTTATCCTTGATTGCCTTGGAAATAATACTAACTCCGTTGAACACATAACATACTCCCTCTACGCTCACCCCGAGTGACATTGAGTCACGAGACCATGCTGCCTCAAATCCTATGAACTATTTCATATCACTAAAATGCTAAACCACAAGTAAGAATATCATAGAACATTCTGGGCACCTTCTCATAAGCTGCTGCAAATCTTGATTCTTAATTGTACTCGTAGGCTTGAAATCATTGGGCATCACATTTTATCCCTTTGGATCTACTATGACCATTGTTGAGAGCCACCCGCTCTGACTTGATCCCGAATATAATCAACTCTATGAATCTTCTAGCACATTAATACCCTCTCAACGAAGCACCTGGTAGAATCATTTCCCTTTAAACCCGCATCTATACAAGGCATAAATCCTGGATCTTTTCCCCAAATATGAACATGAGGCAATAAGGACAATCATAGCATGCATCCAACAATTCATCTACTCAAATTACCACTTATGGTCTTTTTTTGTAGCTAAAACAACCCATCGATATGCAGATAAATAGAAACCTCGCAAGTAGTTAACCATGCTACCCAAATCACAAGCGGTGGGGCTCTTCCACTTAGCTTGAAGTCATTATTACACAACTCTGGAATTCACCAGGATTCTTAATCTCTTGTTAACATAACCTTGCGCAATCAACCACCAGAATTCTCGGAATCCTTCTGCAAAACAACTTTTTCATATTCTGAATCATCAATCGCATTCGCACGACCGATCTCTTTGCTGTATAACCAATAGAATTCTTCGCAGAAGCTTCACCGGCCACGTGATCACTAACCTGCTCACCAGGATTAACCCACCTGTGGAAATCACTTAAATGTGCGGCAACAACCTTCCAATTCAAAGTTATATTGTATCCTTCTTCATTCAAGCAGCTCCTTCCCGTTATATCAAATATCCTCCCGCATAATGGCCCATACTTCAAATTAAATTCGTAGGCCCTAATCACAAATCTATGAAATTCCCAAATCATTCCAAACTCTCCTTAAAACGCATAGTCCTCCTACCACCAAGCTCATATGCAACTCCGCCACTCTCTCACTTTGGGCAAACTCGCTTCTTTAATCAACTACTCGACTTGCGCTTCTTATATTTGGCCTTCTAGAAGCTTTTAAACACCGCCTGAAACTTCCCACATCTCTTTCCTTGTATTTTGCTACTCAATTGTTGCCTTAGATAAAATCTACCCTCATAGCACTTGAACCCACAAGTTGCTACTAATTTAAACCTTTCCGAAGGTCATCTTTCCTGAGTCATCAACACTAGGGTACACCGATTCCAACTTGAACCACCGCATCCCGCGATCTTTGACCATCGATTCTTTACTACTGACCCGCAACGTCCTGCTCCAAAGGCAAATTTGAGGAAAACTAGCACACCGGCCCCTTAACGCATTCAATCGAGGGAGATGATACCACGCTGCCGATAAAGACTCCACCACACTTGAAAACATCAAGTCTCATCATATCATCATCTCAAACTTGGACATTCTCAGCCCGATTGCCTTTCCCCAGTGGGGAATAAAATACCGAATCTCTAGATCATGAACTGAGTAAACCTTTCTACAAGTTATTCACTGCTTTGACACGTAGGTAAACATCCTACCATCACAATAATACTGCAGAATAATCACTCATAAGCATCATGGAAACATGTGCCTAGTCTCAAGGCTCTTAAAAGTTCTGTTACTGAGCTGAAATAATAGAATATTCTTCTGTAAAGCGACTATAATCGTCCAATCAACTATACTGGGAGAATCATCCCGCACCATATTTCTAGTGCCATTACAATCCTTCAATTTTTGATTTATAACCAGCTCCCGTCGCGTAAGGTTGAATAGGAAGGAATCAAAGGCATAAGCCTCAAAGGAATCGTACCGCACGATAAGGAAATCAAGAAGTGAAGTACTCCTAACAACCCCGTAGCCTCCCAAAGATAAGTACAGACGTCTTTATACCGATCCGCGAGACTTTACTAAACTTGCTCATGACTCGTGAGACCATCGTTAACCTAGTACTCTGATACCATATTGTCATGCCCCAAAAATCTCTAAGGGTCGTGGTGGCTCCGGAGACCATTGTCAGGCAAGCCAACTGAAACACTTAATTAAATTCTTGTTTTAATAATTTTAAAACATTTCTTTTATACGAATTAAAGAGTACTCAGTATAATTCTCCGAATGAATAATGAAATATTTAAACATCTTTTATAATTTTTGAATAAATTCAAATACATTCCCAGAACCTGGTGTCACAAGTACATGAGCATTTTCTAAGAGAAATCAATAAGTAGAATAACTATCTGGAATACAATTAGACATAAAATAGAGAAAATCCAGAGAGAGACTATACTAGCTGCGGAATCGCCTCGAGGAATTACAACTCACCTAGTCTCTACGCCCGTCATGCCGCTATACTGCTAAGTCACAAGCCACACCATAAACCCGCACAACAAAAATGCACATCAAGTGTAGTATGAGTACGAAAACAATGTGTATCCATTGAGTATCCTACCTAATCTCGAAGAAGTAGAGACGAGATGGTCAACTTTGATACTTACTAATGGTCTAATAATATACTAAAGTGTGAATAAATTATGGATTTTATATAGCATGCTCCAATTCACAAAGCTGTAAAACAGGTAAACACCTTTAACAATTAATAAAGGGTTTTCAAGATTTCTTTTCATTTATCTTCAGCAATTTATGTCAGGCCAAAAGGAAATATCCACATCAAGTATTTCAAGTAAGCAATATAAACATGCACATATCATGCCGAGGTCGACGGCCCGCTCCACCAAAAATAAATGTGCACTTGCCGAGGGTTGACGACGTGCCTACAAATGTATCTATTTAATCTGCCGAGGACTTCGGCCCGTTCCAAAAATAAACACATACCCAGCTCGTGAATCATGCATGCGATGCAAGTACACATAAGGAATACATGCTCAATCAATCAATTAAGAACTTATCGGGAATATTTATTCAGATAAAACCAATTCTCCTTTAACAATTTATAAGAAATGAAGCTTAATCTTATTTTTTTTGAAATTCATTTACTAATTTAATGTGATTTAAGCAATTCCAGCTATCAATGGGTTCATAAATAATTCAAGAATAACATGCTTTTGGGTCCAAGACAACCCAGACAATAGCATAATAGTAGCTACGCATGGACTCTATCACCCCGTGCGTACGTTGCCACCACAAATAGGAGCGCACAACCAATTTAGCTAACCTATGGGGACAATTCCCTCTCACAAGGTTAGAAAGGAGACTCACCTCACTCCGAAGACCCATAACCGGCATTTTACATTCTTTCGAAGGCTTGAACCGACGCATAATGCTCCAAAACTAGCCAATGGTTATACAAATCCATTAATATATGCTAAGGTACTCATTATAATTCAATTTATAACAATTCCTAACACCGATTAGAAAGTTGGCAAAAAATGCCCTCAGACCCACATGCCCGGAATCCGAAATTTCTCGAAGATAAAGATTACTCATGACCTTAAGAACTCAAATATATAATATTTACTAAATTCCCCACTCAATATCGTGGTTAAATTCCAAGATCAATCATTTTTAGGTCTTCTCTCAAACCCCAAGATTTTCTACAATTTTCATGCTCAAATCCATGTATAACCCTTGTATTTAACTCAAAGCTAGCATAAATTACTTACCTCATGACAAGTGACGAAAATGGCGCCTCAAAGCTGCTCCCCATCGACTCAAATGGAAGAAAAATAGGGTGGAAATGAACTTAACCCCAAATTTTGAAGACCTCACTGCTCCAGTCATTTTCGCACATGGACCCTAGACCGCTTCTGCGGTTCTGCAGGTGCGGTCACCAGGCCGCTTCTGTGATCCACCCAGGCGGCCCCAGTTTCCGCTTTTGCGATATTCCTTTCGCAGATGCGGTCCTGCTTTTGTGGAACCTTGACCGCATCTCCAGTCCATGAGCCTTTGACCAAAACCACTTCTTCGACTCCCTTTACCGCTTCTGCGAGCCGCTTCTGCGGTCCCATTTCCATAGAAGCAAAAATACCAGCAACCAGATCTTTAGTTGTCCAAAAAATCTTAATTTCGACCCGTTAATCACCCGGAATCCACCCGAGGCCCCCGGGACCCAAATTAATCATACCAACCAGTTCCATAACATAATATGGACTTGATCGAGGCCTCAAATCAAATCAAACAATGCTAAAAATTATGAACCAACCTCAAATTCAAGCTTTATGAACTTTGAACTTTTCAACTTCTACTTCCGATGTTTAAAACTATCAAATCACATGCGATTGACCTCAAATTTTGCACACAAGTCATATTTGACATTACGGACCTACTCCAACTTCTGGAATGAAATTCCGAACACGATATCAAAAATTTCACTTTCGGTCAAACTTTTGAAAAAACCTTCAAATTTCTATCTTTAGTCAAATGGCTTCAAAACGACCTACGGACCTCCGAATTCATTTCTGATTGTGCTCCCAACTCCAGAATTACCATACGGAGCTACTCCCAGACTCGGAATCCCAAATGGACATGAATAACACTGAAGTGCACTTCAAGCCAAACTTATGAAATTTCTTCCAAAATGCTAATTTTCACAATAGGCGCCAAAAATGCTTCCGGGTCATCCAAAACCCGATCCGGGCATACGTCCAAGTTCGAAATCATCATACAAATCTGGTGGAACCTTCAGAACCCGATTATGAGGTCGTTTACTAAAAATTCCAATTTTAGTTGATTCCTTCAATTTTAAGCTTCCGAAGTGAGAATTCTTTTTCCAAATCAACTCTGAATTTCTCGAAATTTAATTACGACCTCGCGTACAAGTCATAACACCTAAAATGAAGCTGCTCATGGCCTTAGACTGCTGAACGAGGCGCTAGGCCTCAAAGATACCGGTCAGATCATTACAATAATAAAATTTTTCTAAAAATTTGGTATGCTCTTTGATGTCATCCAAATCAGAATCAATAATTTGATCAACGGGGATACCATTATGCATATTAAATACCTTTTGGATAGGAACCAAATATTTATAATAAACTTTAAGCATTTCATAAGTAGAATTCCACCTAGAAAAAACATCTTTTAGAACTTTTCTAAATGGAAGGTTAGCAGTAGCACATTGTTGAGCAAATTCACGAATTCTACTCATTTTATTAGCACGAAAAATATAGGCACAAGCATGTTGTATTTTACTAAAAGCATCAGAAAATAAATTAAAACTAACTTTTACAACCAAATTCAAAAAATGGCATGCATATCTAACATGAAAAATTGTCAGATTAGTTGGATAAAGTCTAGTTTTTAAGCTATTTGCTGCGGTTAGATTAGCAGAAGTATTATCTAAGGTAACAGTTAAAACTTTATCTATGAGTCCATAAAAATAAAGTATTTGTAGAACAGTAGTTGCAATATATGGTTCACTGTGTTTTGTATCAATAAATTTATAACCGATAATACGTTTTTGCATGTTTCAGTGATGATCAACAAAATTACATGTAACAATTAAATAATCACAAATATTAGGACTACGGCCTATATCAAATTTGGTAGACACTTTACATCTAAGTGAAAATACACAACGAATATACTGAAGCTTGAAAGTTACTCCAAAAATTTACCCAAATACGTGAAACTTGAAAGTGATCACTTGATAGTTGATGGTAACAAAGTTGAGAGAATAATATAGATAGAATATTAGAATGTAAAAGATGTGAGAGAGAAGATTGATTTTTTATGGGGAAAAAATGAAGAAGGATGGGGGTATCTATAGTAGAAAATAAGGCCAAAGTATAATTTAATACACTTATTTGTTATATTAAAAGCTTGAGGGGGGGGGGGGGAGGGGGGATAGGGGTTATTTGAGGGGGGGGGGAGGTGGAGGTCATTTTTGGCCGTTTATTAATATTGGCAACGACTATTTTTGCAATTTAAGTCGTTGCCCAACGACTAGATTTTTAAAAAAAAATCCAGGCGGGACGGGATAGGGCGAGACGAGATAAAAGGGGACGGGACAAACTGGACAAAATAGTCGTTCCGTCCTATCCTGTTTAAATTAAAGTGGGACGCGACGGAATTGATCGAGACCGGGACGAGACGGGACGAACCGTCCAATTGGACAGGGATCTAACCCTAGACCACATTTCTTGTCAAATAAAATCCATGTTTGACACTCTACATTTTTGTATGATAATCAGCTGAATGATCAACTTTTTATACTGCTTCAATAAAAATATTAGCATGTATCTACCGCTGCAAAGCTTGACATGCAGCTAAAATGTAACAAAAACAGCCAAAATCTAAATAACATATTAATCAAGTAATTGAATAAAAACACAATCCGAATAACCTGAAAAATGATAATTCAAACTAATATACTCGAGTCTAAACCAATAAAGCGACTACGCATAATTGATAGAATCAGTAGCGAGCGACGAAATAATAAACTCAAACATATAGACGACTAAGCTAATAATCACTGAGAGAAGACTAACATCACTAATTCACAATAACAAATGACTAACTACCGCTAACTCAAACAAACGAGCAATCAAATTGATAAGTGATTATGGTGAAAAGCTGAAACTTTAGTTAATTATCATGACGAGCTAAATATGAACTAACAGAAACTGTACTTGAAGTTTACAAACTTGAAACTACAACTAATTTAAAAAAAGATACATGAATATTTTGGAATAATATAATTATTACATGAAGATTAGAAATGTTTTTTTGAGTAATAAAAGCATATTATATTGCATACTTAAGTAATAGGATCCATATTACAAACCCATATTGACTGACTGCATTGGGCATCAAAGTCCCCGTTTCTACTGGAGTGACATTACTAGTCACATTTTGATTTTCTAGAGATTTTAGCAAGTTATAGGTACTAGTCGATAGTTGCTTAACAAAATACTTGTCCATACATAAGTCTTTATCACGAAGATCTTTTACAAAAATAGGTGGTTCAGCAAAAAGCTTAGTTTCTCCTGGCTTGTAGCGTTTCTTTTCTTTGGTTTTTGCATTCTTGACTAGAGCATCTACTAAGCATTAACAATCTGCAAGATTCAATAAGATTTGTTAGGGTTGCATGGCCATTGTTGATTGCACGAATTACCTTTGTTGAGTCCGTATCTATTTCTAGAGGAAATAGATCGAACTTTACTGCCAGTAGGAGTCCTTCATGGAGTGCCTACAGTTCATGGTGTAATGGAAATAATCCTTTGCAATATTTGTGTAATGACCCGACTGGTCATTTTGAACAATTGCGCTCGCTTCAGTAATTTGAGATCTCGAGCAACTTCACTTTATGTATATCGACTTGTGTGCATAGTTGGATTCGTTTTCCGGATAAATTAGAATCAAATTGGAGGAAGGAACCTCGTTACGGAAGTTCAAACAATGAAAATTTGAACGGAATTGGATTTTTGAGCAAATGGTCCCGGGATGGGTCGTGGGTGATCCCAACAGTTTCGTTTGGTGATTGTGGACTTACGATGCGTTCAGATTCGGATTTGGAGGTCCGTAGGGTAATTTGAGGCATTTCGGCAAAAGTTGAAAAAGTTGAAGTTTTGAACCATAGTTGACTTTTCTGATATTAGGGTCGGAATGCGATTTTGAGAGTTGGAGCAGCTCCGTTATGTTAATTTGGATTTGTCTGCAAAATTTGGCGTTATTCCGAGTTTAATTGATAGGTTTCGGCATGAGGTTTGATATTTGAAGATTTATAAATTCCTAAGCTTGATTTTTGGTTTGATTCGTTGTTTTGTTATTGTTTTATATGATTTGAAACCTCGAGTGAGTGGGTGTTAGGTTATATTGCTTGTTTGTGTGATAAGACGGGGTTCCGGGAGCCTCGGGTGTGTTTCGTTTGAGTTTTGAGCGAATCCGGACATTCCAGAACATAGAAAATGGTTGGGGGCAGAATTTGTAGTGCTACACACGCTAAATTTAGTGCTGGGCGCGTAACAGTGACTGCGGCCGCGGTTGTGAAGATTTTCAGGTCATCATTCCAACTTCGGAAGTTCATATATTTTGATTTACAAGGAATTTGTGGATGAATAAAAAATGAAAGTTGTAAATCTTTGAATCTAATATTCAGAAATATATTATGATAGGCATTTGGGTATTTGTAGAGAAAGGTTTGGTCAAATACTAAGACCTATCACTACTGAACACAGGAAGCCTGTGCGGCCGTAATTGATTTTGTGCGGTCCGCAAAGGGCATCTGACGGCAGTATATTTAGAATAGATTTTCAGTTATTGTTCAATTTTTAAGACACCAAAAATATAAGAGGCAATTTTTCAAACAACCTTTCTTCTCCAAATCAATTGTACGTCATTTTTCACTAGTTTTCTTCAATTATTAACTTCTTTTAACATGATTTCAACTTCAAATCAATGATTTTCATGGGGGAAAATGAGTGTTTTGAGTAGAACCTAGGTTTTCTAAAAATTGGCGAGTTGGACCTCAATTTGATGCCCGATTTCAGAATAAATCATATATTTGTATTCGTGGGGAAATGGGTAACCGGGTTTTGGTCCGAACCTCGAGTTTCGACAACGTGGGCTCGGGGGCATTTTTGACCTTTTTGGGTAAAGCCTTGTAAAACTCATTTTCAAGCATTAGGGTTGACTTTATTAGCACTAACTAATGTAATTAAGCAACTTACGACTAGATTCAAGCGGATTGGTGGAGGAATCAAGAGGTAAAGTTAAAATTGAGACTTGAGTGGTGTTCAAGGCATCAAGGTAAGTGGATATCATTTACAATCATTACTCGCCTTAAACCAGCTAAATCTCTAGCTCGCGATGCCTTTTCTCCTCAAATTGGCCTCCACACGCGTTGAATCTATTCAAAAACAGAATGAATACGTCACAATATGCTAAGGGAACAAAGCCCAAGCGAAAACCATTGAAAATATCAAAAATTCCAAAATTAGCAAAACTCGAGCCCCGGGACCTCTTCTCGAAACTCAAAAATTTTCACATCAACGTATTCCTTATCTCGCCACGAGTCCATACACATCAAAATCACAAGAATTATTACTGGGGATTGTGACTTAGTCCGTCCCGATTGATGATTTTTTACCGCATATTTGACTGAAACTGATTTTTTATTATCATGATTTGGGCTTCGTGCCAATTATTTGAACCCTTCGGGGATGGTCATTGATATTTCCTCACTGTTTTGATCTTACACTTGAACTCGGTCATGTATTTCTCACTGTTTTCAAAACTCAGCCAAGGTTATTTTTGCCTTAACACTAGAAATGATATTTTTAACACTATTTTGGGCTGAGCAGCATGTTTTACTATTTTCCCAGGGGCTTATGTGGTTTTTCACTGAGTAAGGTCATGGGTCTGTGTTGTGAGGATACTTTTGGATCGGCCTGCATGCCACAACAGTGTTATATTGATACTCATATGAGGCTGAGGGTCTAGACTTGATGCCACAAGATGGCTTGATATTGTGCTTGGGTTGTAAGGACCTCCTTCGAGAGTCTGTACACCCCCAGTGAGTGTCGTCGACGTTAAATGGGTGCTGCACGCCGTAACGATATGTGGATCGGGCTGCATGCCGCAGCGATTCTGGTACTGTTTTGTGTGTTTACTATATTTTATTTGTCTGCCATTATCTGTTTTTGTGCTACTTCTTGCAATATTTACCTGATATTATGGCATTATCTGATAACTAACTGTTGTGCCCGAGGGGCGGAATTCTGTGCTTATCTGCACTATTTGTTTGCATTCATTTACGTAATCGCTGGAAAATTATTCCCAAAAGAGGATTAAACTAAGCTAAGACATTTCCAAAGATTACATAGCTTCATTGCTTTACTAAAAATATTTTTTTTTACTGCTTCTATACAGCATGATGATCTGTTATACGTGATTTCTTACTGCTCAGTTGTTATTTACCTTTATTGCTCACTGACTTGGAGTACTCACTTTACTCCCTGCACCTCATGTTCAGATGCAGGTATTTGTTCATCCGGTAGAGGGTTTTGAGCCGATCAGAGGCTAAGTTAACGGAGTTTAGCAAGGTGACTGCCAGTGTTCACAGCATCACATGTTCTTCCTTCGGTTATCAGTCTTATTTGTATATTTAAGACTTGCAATGGTAGTTATATTCTAATAGTTGCTCGTGACTTGTGACCCCCCGGTTTGGGCTGTGTTTTGGGTTGTTTTCCGCATTTAAATGATAAATCTTCTGTTCAAATTATCGTTATTTAATCATATTAAAATTGTGTAATACTTTTAATGATTCTGGAAAGACAAATGAGTTTGTTGGTTGGCCTTGTCTTCACGAGAGGCGTCATCACGACCAGATCGGGGTTTGGGTCGTGACAAGTTAGTATTAGAGCCTAGGTTACGTAAGTCTCATGAGTCATGAGCAGGTTTAGTTGAGTCTCGCAGATTGATACGGAGACGTCTGTATTTATCCTTGAAAGGCTGCAGAACCTTTAGGAAAACATCGCATTCTTGAATTCTTATCGTGTGTTCTTGATTCAGCTTAAAAAGTAACTCTTGAAATTCCTTCCACAAGTCCGCATGCATGCATGAGCACTCAGTATTAAATGTGCCTTGGTGGTTTGTGATTCCCCGATTGAGGGGCGAGATGGGAGTTAGACCTGTAAAATAGGCGGGGTCGACCCACGAATTGGCCCATATAACCCATTAAAATTGACCCTTTAATCGGCCCATGACCCACGAAACCCTAACTGAACCAACCCACTAATTTAATGGGTCTGAGTCGGGCTATAATATTTTGATCCACTGAACCGGACTGGACTGGTGCCGGTAGCTGACCCACGGGTCAACTAGGACAGACCATCTCAATATATATATATATATATATATATATATATATATATATATATATATATATATATATATATATATATATATATATATATATGTATGTATGTATATGTATTCAGACAAATGGTAAATAAAAGTGATAAAAAATTTAATTCGAACATTAAAGAAAGAATATAATACAAGACACTATGAGGCGTCTTGTCGAAATAGTAGAATTTCATACGTTTTAGACTATTAGATATTGAAATAGTCAAACATATATTTCTCATTTTAAATGTTAATAAAGTATGATTTTTCTTTCACTCTTATTCTAATTGGCTTCAAAGACAAGTACCAATTTCAAGTTCGTATATATGTATAAATTTTGAAATTTTTATTATTTATTAGTTCTAAACTTTAATAATTAAATTGTATTTGGCTCATTAGGCCCAGGTTAAGGGGTTACAGATCAGGTTCGGGTCAAAGCATTTTGATTAATGGGTCAAATCCCGACTGGCCCTTATAAGAAAGTGAACTGGACCGGCCTGGTTAATAACCCATGGGCCAAGAGTCAACGAGCTCGGGTCCGGGTCGGGTCAACCCATTTAATAGGTCTATTGTGAGTTGAAGTTGGGCCAGTCTGGAGGACTTGAGGCCGGATCTTTGCCTATGGCTTGAGTACCGAGGTGCTTATTGTGTGAGCAAGTATTTTGAACTTATATGTTCGGTATTGTCCCTATTAGTGAGAGTGACAGATGGATAGCTATGTGATGAGTATGTTAGTACTGCAAATGTTTCTATATGACTTGGAAGTGTCGAGGAAGATCTATTGGATAATAGGTGAATTATTAAGTGTATGATTTCCATTGTGATTGGATGTGTAACTCCGAGTTGTGGACGTGTGAAGAATCTTTTCAAGTCTCCTAGTTGGGAGTGAAGTAAATTGCATGTTGCGGTATGAGTTCAGACTCAGGAAGACTAAGTGACTATATAATGTGTATGACGGTAGAAGGTATACAAAAATGTTATATTGAGGCAATGCATGTGGGTTATCTCCTGCGGAGTATTTTGAAGTGGTGTGATCCTTATGTGCATGTTGGAAGATCTCATGTGTAAGTGAAAAGTTTGTGTTGAAAATTTTGAAATTTCGGGTCGCCTAAGAGAGAGTGGGCTTAACTGTTGCGGGAATGAATGCGAGACTTGCAGAAGATTTACGGTACTAGATAATCCGTATTTTCACAAACTTATAAATGATTTGAGCTTAATCTCACTATGTTATAGTGGCATCAATAGAGTAAAAGCGCTATGAGTTATTGAGTGTATCTTGATCTATGGCTTCGAGCCAAGTGGGGGAGTCTGCTATGAGTGGTTGATTGCACGATTAGGTGCTATGTTGGTTTCCTTTTGGGGCGTGCGAGTGAATTAGCTATGGCTAGAGTAAAGAAAATTCTTAACAAAGGTTATATTATGCTTCATGGGGCATGAGGATCACGGTATGTCTAGAGGAAGATTTTGGAAGACCTCATGTTATGAAAATCATTATTCTTTTCTTACATTACGGATTCGATTATTGCTATAGGTAAATTTTATGTTCAGTTATGCTTGCTTGTTCCTATTCTCTATCTATGATCTAGGATAAAGTATCTTTGGCTAGGATTTGCCCCAAATCTTCCTATTCAATTAGTTTATTAAAATGGTCTCATACTTTTAAGTCAAACAATTTGGCGTCGATCATCTTGATATTGCTGTTAAAATAAGTTGAATAAATATAGTTTTTTAAGAAGCAAGTAATTAAACTTGCGACAACGAAAAGAACAAAAATTTAAGGTAATGAACAGAATAATCCAAGGCTTTAATAAATCACTTATATATCCCTTCTGGAGCAAATATATTCAACATCCTTTCGCATTTGTAACCTAATATTGGAGTTTAGACGTAGACTTTAATGGGATTATGAGTACAAGAATGTTTTTTTCACACAAAAGGTTGACAATATTATTATCATGTAAAAAAATCAAAGCATCTCATTCAAAATGTTGAGACAACGAGAGCTAAGCGCAGATTTCCATAGATCTTTTTGTAAAAAACCTTATATATAACTCGTGGAATTAATATAACTCAACGGCGATAACTTTTACTTAAAAAGAAAGGGTAAAATTAATATTGGACATAGTCTATAGTTTTAATAAGTCTATTTCTAAACAAGTAATGCCGTCAATTCAGTTGCTTTCCAAGGTTTGAGGACAGAACCCTATGTGACTAATTCCTATTTTGCAACTTGTACTCTTCGTGTTTAGTCAAACTCATATATGTGTCCCAAAATGCCAATGAATAGAGTTAAATTATTTGCATACCACATTTGTGGGGCAAAATCTATAGGCAATAGCAAGGAATTTATAAAATTATTGCTTGTTCAAAAGGTCTGCTACTGTCCTTGCTACTTTCGACTTCACGTATAGTATTTAATTTAATGACAGAAAATAGTCATGTAGTTATATTGATCAATAATGTGAATTTAATATAATAGAAGCGCTACTCATCAAATTAGAGAAGTGTTTTTCACATACCCTTGCCTTTTTGGTTTTTCTTTTCTTTTCTTGGAAAGTTGTATATCTTGACATGCTTAAAAGGGTAACGATCAAACATAAGGATTTAGGTTCAAGTGAATATTCTTCACACTCCTTTTATTTTACAAAAAACGTTATTTTCAAACCAAAAGGTCACAATTATTTTTTTGTGTACATCAATGATTCTGTTAATAGAAAATCATCGACTGAATAAATCCGACTATATTCTTGAAAATATCTGAGGAGATGAATGCACTTGAAAAGAATGAAACATGAGAGAAAGAACACTATCGGACGTTTAATATCGAGAAGCCTTTCGTAGTATCGAATGTTTGAAAAAATTATACTCAATTAATACCGAAGAACCGATATGTAATACCAAACTAATTCGATCCGGTCTGGTCTGGTCCTATTTTTTATTTTTCTATTTTTATGCCCACCCCGGCCTCACACAATCTTGAATTCACAAGTCAACCACAGGAATTGGCCCTAACTCTGACGTTAACAAACTGATTGTAGTCACCTTTGTAGTACGGGCAAATTATCAATTTATAAGAATTTGCATTATTGTGTTTTATAAGTTAAAAACAGGTCACAGGTACCATTAGGTCATAATGGCAAGGGCTTAATTGGAAGAATGAGTCATTGCTTATCTTATTTTTTATTTCCTTTTACTATGATGTAATTTTCAGGATTTATTTTTTCCTCTTTAGTCTTTTTTATGCAAAAGCACTTGGTCACCTGTCAAGTTCACAGACTAATAATATATTTTTGAAGTCAAATTAGATGTTTGTAGGTTAAAGGATGATGCATTGCATTTTCTTACAATGGTACTCCCCCTATCTTCCTATAATTAACGAGTTTCTTCTAATAGAAAGGGAAAATGTCCGAATTTATTTATCTACTTTCGAATATTATTTAGTTATAACGTTCGGTCAAATTTATCTCTACCGTTATATTATCTGATCAAATTTATCCTTACCGTTGTAAACTTTTAAAAATTACCCCTCGATGTGTCAGGTAACCCAGAATCTCCCAAATTATTCTAGTTAAGTTACTTATTCTTTTCCTTGATCCATTATTTTTAAAATAATTGGCATTTACCTTCTTTCTAAATTGGACAAAGAAATAAGAGAAAGAAATATTAAAACAATACAGCGATTAGTAAATAAAGTATAGCAAATTGAAAAATCTAAATTAGGTAGTGTTTAACCAAAAATCTGAGCCTTTGGTAAAAGCTAGAATAAAGAGAAATCCGGTTTACTGATAATCAAGAGACAAAAATAATAAAAGATCTTTGAGAGCAATAGTAAAGCAGTAAAGAATTTTGTATTTCAGTGATATCTCAATAGTATTTTGTGTCTTACAGATGCTGAGACATTCTCATTTTATAGTTGATTCAAGGAGAGTGTGTGATGCCTTTGTCTTAATGAGGTAATTATGAGCAATAAATGACATTAAAAGAAACGTTATTCAATCATTCTTATTAAATACAAATTCTCTAACGTATTTGACATTTAATGTTGAATTTGGCCTCGTTTGCGTTATCATGTTCATTTCTTCCATTCTTTCTAATTTTCGGGCTTTAAATGACTCGAACAGGTACAAGACTCCTGCCATTTGATTAGAGACTCGTGCCTTTTTAAGTTTCTTCTCCCCCGTATCTGTTGTTTCCTGTGCATCTTGACTGATTACCGTACTTTGACCATTTGACTAGTCCACGTGTCATGACACGTCATCATCAATATGTAAATCCAGTTTTTTCCCAATACAGATAGTTCCCCAACTTTTTATTTATTTATCAGTTAAATATTTGTGAAGTGGATCTTCATTAAAAAGAAAATATTTGCCATACTCAATGCTATGACCTGACGCTTCAGTTGTCTTTTCTATTTAATGCACTGCACACGCGTCACTTCCCTATTAGCTCTGTAATTTTGTAGCCTTTTTTAAGGCTTCTTCAACTCCACTATTCATGAAGTGATAGTTGCCTTTGTTATAAGCTTTCTATCGTTACACTTCTTGGCCATTGACGGTTGCTATTATATACAAATGTAACCCTTTTTCCCTTGTCTTCTTCTTCATAAACCTTTATCAAGTACTTTACTCTTTACTTATATTCATTTATTCCTTAGTTTACCTCTTTCTACCATGTCATCTTCAAACCCTAACCCTAGAAAAGTTCCAATTCTTGACAATTTCTCCAATGCCCCTGTCACATAGAAGGGGTAGAGGAGGCAGACTTCGTAGCTTAGGGTCTATTCGCGATGGTAGTTTTGATTCCATTACACCTTCTTCTAGTTCTGGCCTTGTTTCCAGAGGTTCTTTCACTCGAAAATCCTCTTCTAAAGGCAAAGAACCTTCTGAGCCTCTTCAAGAACCTTTGGTTGAGAAAATAGTTCCAAATGACCTATATTTTAAGCATGATAGAGAATCTCTTTGTGAACAAGTTACTAATTTAGATAGAGCTGACACATATCCCTCTCTAATTACTGAACCTTTGATTTGCATTGTTCGAAAAGATTGTCGTTGGAGAATTGACCTTCGTATAGTAATCCATAATCCAAACCAGAAAATATCTTCTTATAGGATTGAATTTTCTTTCATTTATACTTATCCCTTCGCTTTGGGATTTATACCTGCTATCGGCTCAGTTATACTTGATTTCTGTCGTTTTTTCAAAATTTATTTGGGACAAATTGTCCTCCTTGTATGGAGAGCAGTGGCTTGTTTAAGGTATTTATCTGTCAACGCTGATGTTGCCTTTACCTTTTCCCATCTTATTCATCTTTACCACCCCAAGTTATTCCGCAATGGTATTTTTACCTTAACTGCAAAAACAAAAAGGTTCTTGGTAAGCCCTGAAGATGATAAAGATCGTGGCTGGTACACCCGCTATGTTGTGGTACCCACAGTTGGTTTGGTGGGTGAAATAAATATTCCCTTTCCTGAAAAATAGAATCTTGCACGTAAGTCTTTCTTCCTTACCGTACCTATTTTTCAGAATTTTAACTCCTTCTCTAATTTCATTCTTTTTTGCTTTGTAACAACCATGGGAGACGTTGAACCCGTTCCTAATTTTTGTGGTTGGGTAGATGCAATTTTGAAAGCCGTGCCTATGGAGGAACGATCCTGGAAGTCCATTTTCAATCTACATGGTTGGAAAGTGAAAACTCACGGTATGCACCTGTTATACTTTTCGTATGTTAAATTTTTTCTCCTTTTTTAAAAACTTTTTACCTTTCTTTTTATCAGGATTTACTATTCGAGGAATGACAGCTAAAGTGGCTATCTCCCTTCGAGCCTCTTTTGGAACTCCCCTCTCTTTGGAAAGAACTCAGGCTACACTATGAAAAAGAAAATTGTTGAAGAAGATTCCGAGGAAGATGAAGATGAAGACAGTTCTTTGGTGGCTAGGCCAAGAGCTAGGAGACGCATCATTTCTAAAGATGAGGCTGAAAGTTCTCCTGCCCGTGCTTCTCTTAACGAACCTGTTCACCTTGTTTCTGCTGATGAGACCGTCCCCCGGGACACTAATGAATCCATTCAACGTCTCTTCGTTAGTGGTTTAAAAACTGGTGAGCTTGGTCCGGTTTTGAATGAACCTCTTCCTTCTTCCTCTGTTCTATTCCTTAAATTCCTCCTTTAGCTACAAGTGCCTTTTTGCCCATTTTATCTGCTCCTGCTCCCTTACATGTTTCAACTGCCCCAACTTCGACTCTTTGTTATTTTTACTTCTTCTACCACTCCTCCTTCCATATCTACCCATTCCTCTATTCAACAAACAGAGGAGGGCTCCACTAGTAGAAGTTTGGCTATGAGGAGCGTGACACTCGAAGTTCCTGATAACAATAGTCTCCTAAGAAAATCTGGTGGAGCATATGTCTGGCTCGAGCCTTTAATTGGAGATATTGAAAAGAAGATGATGAACAGCCACAACTGCTTAACTTTAATGAATGACATAGTCCATTATACTTTAAAAGTATTTTTCCTTTTTTTACTTACAAGTTTTTTTACTTCCAGATTCTTACTTTCATTTTACCATTGTAGGCTAACCTTATTGGCACAGTGAGTCTGAAATATCTATCCTTGAGGCTGAGGGAATAGCTAATGGATCCCATCTAGAAGCATCTAATTGGAAGGAGCAGTTTGAAAATGCTCAAGGAACTATAGAAGAATTGCAAGAGAGTAGAGATCACCTGGAGCAGCAGAAGCGAGCACTGACCTCTGAATTAGCAGTTTCCAAGGCTTCATCAAGCCAATTTGAGAAGGATAAGGAGCGCCTTGAGTGTTCTTTTTCAGAACAGACTTCAAAGTCAAGGGAAGAGATCAGAGAACTTAGGGCACTTCTGAGCAAAAAGAAAGAATATGTAGGAGAATTGGTACAAAGCTTGACTCAAGCTCAAGCTGATTTATGAACCTCTTCTGATAAAGTGCGTACTTTAGAGAGTTCTCATACCTCCCTTCGTGCTTATGTTGATTCAACCTTAGCTGAAAACGAAGAGCTAAAGAAGGAGCTTGCTGTGTGGGAGAAAGATTATGAAACTCTCGAAGATAAGTTAGACTTGGAAGTGAGTTGGGCTTTTCTGAATTCTTGTCGTGATGTTTTAACTAAGGCCAGTCAAGAAAACTTTGATTTGGAATCAGAATTGGACAACGTTTTAGATTCTATTAGAAAGACTCAATAACCACTTGAATTTCCTTCTTCGGCAATTTAGAGTCCCGTGGCTGAAGAACCTGCAAATGAAGAATCTACGGCTGAAGCTCTTGAAGTTGAAACGTTGCAGCTCAAGTTCCCGAGGCTGAAACTTCCACGACTCAGTCAACAGAAACTGAAGCTTCCATGACTCTTGCTGCCCTCGTTGATCCTATCAGTTCAAGTCAAGCTGACACCGCACATGTTGCTTCTTCAGAAGTTGATACCATGCATATGGTTGTTCCTGAAAATGAAGCTAATATCACAACTTTTGATGTTTCAGCACCTCAGTGACCAGTTTATTTTTCTGAACTTGTTTTTATATTTTTCTTTTTTTAATGGTGGTTTATCCCGTGGTTAGTTTTTAAGGAATTTTTGGAGAAAGTCCCCAGTTATTGAGATGGGGTACTTGTATAAACATTTTGTTAACTAAGTTTCTACTTAGTCTTTTTAATTATATTGAGAAGTTTTTTCAGTAATTCTATATGTTCTATTCTTGCCTTTTCATTTCTTTAGGGCTTAGAGAATAGTTTGGCATAGTTATACTTTGAAAAATGCTTTATAATTATTTTCATGACTTATTAACATGAGGTTTATAAAACAGGACCCTTTTATATTTATCGATACTTAATGAAGAAGACGTTTCAACTTTATAATGGTGTTATAATACGATGAAAAGAAATAGGAACACACATGTTTTGTTAGAAATAACTTCGACTAAGTTTTTATCATGAACTTTGACAAGTTGTTTGAATAATACATTACATGTGTTTGAAATACATCTATAACTTTCTCGTGGCTATTTTTTTCTTAACAGATTTTTAAAAAAAATAAAAATAAATCATACAAGGTTTTTTCTCATAACCTGTTTCAGTACATAGTCATGACCTTGTCTTCATGTGTTAGGAAGAGATTGAGAAGTGACTCTATTGTTCTCATGGAAAACAACACTATGATGACATAAATATCCTTTTGCTTTAATGTAAAAGAACACTATCATGAATGTCTTATATCTCCATTTGTTTTGATGGGAAAGAACACTATGTTGAATGTTGAAACTTCGTAACTTTTGCTTGACACTTGTCTCTGTTAATACCCAATTTTTTTCTATGTATTTTTATACCCAATATACTTCCAAAATATCATATATGTGCATATATGAGCACACCCATGAGTTTTGGTATTTTTAAAGATATTTAAACTAATTTATTGCCTATTTTTAAACCATAAAATCCAATAATTAGTCCCAAATTATTATTTTTGTGAATAACTTATTTTTTATTCTCATATTTATATCAAAATATAACTAACATTATTTTTGCATATTTGTTACAAGTTTATTCAGTATTTTTAGAACTAAATTGTATGTAATTGCAATTTTAGCCCACTTTCAATTTAATACCATTTTAATTAAATAATAAATTCCAATATTTTAAATTTAATATTTATATATTATTTATTGACTCTGTTCTTTTAGTTTAATTTTAAAACTCTTTAATATTTCTATAAAATCAAAAGGGAAAACTGGCTATTTCAATTATGCCCTCAATTTCTTTCAATTATAGTCTATTTTAACCCCCCCCCCCCCCCCAATAACCCCAAACGAGGCCCCAAATCAACAGCCCGATTACATTTTAAATCCAACCCGTCGACCCAGTTATCAGACCCGCCCGTTTGCATTATTAAATCATGGCTGTTGATCATTTTGATCAACGGTCCTTATCCTTCCATTCCTTTTTTAATTCCTAACCCCTAACCCTATCCCTCATTTCTCCCATGTAGCCGCCTCTGAACCCTCACTTCCTCTCAAATTCTCTCTAACACTCGAAACCCTAGCCGCCTCTATCGTCTTCTCTGACTAAATCCCACTGGAGTCCATGGCTTCTCAGGCCATGGACGGCCTGTGCTTACTTCACTTCACCCCAAATCGTGGTGGTTCAAGGTTTTCGAGGTTCAACCTCATCGAAGCCCGTTCAGATCTTCTACAGTTCTGAGGTCCTATGGCCTCTCCGGCTCCGTTCCTACATGTTCGAGCCTCAATAGCATATATATGGCTCAGACTTGTTCGAGACCAGATCCCTTTCCAAGCCTTCTTATTTCTAGGATTTCTAAAAAATCCTAAAGTCCTTCTTCTTTTATTTTCAAGATCTGTGATAAATATGTGTTATACTCGAAGTTTTAAAGTTTTTTCCTAATTTTCTTTTTCAAATTTAGTATGTTTCAATTTAGGATTTTCAAAAATCTTATACTGACTTCTGTATCTTCTTCTTCTTCTTCTTCTTTCTTTATGTGAACCTGTATATGCTTTGTTCTTATGTATATTGCTTGTGTACATCTTCTCCTGTGTTTTTACATTTTACTGGTATCACGCATGTTCTTCCATTTGTGTTCTTTCTCCTACTGGGTTCTATAAGCATGTTATATATGTTCTTCTCTCGCATATACCTCTATCGTATTTTGTTTACTGAGTTTTTACTCCTTGTCTGCCTTTACTAGATTTTATTTAAGCCTAAGCATGATCCATTTACTGTTTTCCAAAAACCTTAATTGTTTTTCTTTTCTGCACTTGTTCGAGCAACAACCTTTGCCTAAATGATTCCCTATATTTCGAAATTGATTTTATCTTTGTTCGTTCTCCCATAAGTCTCTGAAACAGGCTATTGAGATATTCTACTTGTTGTTCTTCGCCTATGTATCTGAGGCGAGTCAGAAACCCTAGTGCTTAGGGTTTTTTACAAGCTTGGCTGTTTGTTTGGGTTAGGGTTCCACTCAGAACCTTGACCCTCTTTCAAAGACTCACTTTGAGTCTATGAACCTAATTTTCCTTGCTCCATTGATTTTTGCTAAGTTATACAATGATGCTTTCTTGTACATAGTGTATTTTCCCTCAATTGCATGCTTTGCACATAGTGTTGATTCAATTTCTTTCCTTAAATAGTTTTATCCTTTTTCAAATCGGAATCCCTTAATTAAGGGAAGCCTTGTGTAATTGATTGACAATCAGCTCTTTAACTATTTTCTTACCTTACTTCTGCCTGATTTCTACACTATAAAAGGCACAACCTTTTGACGCATTCAACACACACAGACACCTCTGTCTTAAAAAATATACTACTTTCTCGACTACTACTCTCTCTACTACTGCTTTCTCTATTACTGCTTTCTCTACTACTGCTTTCTCTATTGAGCACCCTGCTCATCTTCTCACTACTGTGAAAACATTCTTTGAGTTCCTTTGAATTCTCAAGTGCTTGCTGAAGTTTCTGAGTTTGCTCCTACTGACTCTCTGGCTGTTTACTTGCTATTGTTGTTCTGTTGTTCTGAAAATTGCATCTGGTATGTCTTCCTAGTTAAATACTACCCTCCTGACTATGTGTTTATTTCCCTTCTTCTGTTAAACATTCTCCATTTAGTCGGTCATGCTTTCTTTCATCATGTTCTGCTCCTTCAATTCTGTTATTCCTTCTTGCTTTCTTTATTAAGATTGAATTAGGCTGCTCGGATCTAACTGTAGGTTGTAATGTATTTTTATTGTTTACTTTCTTTCTTCCGGTTTTGTAATAATCTTGTAAAAAAGAAAGAGAACTCGGGGAAGTATTAGTGATAGGGCGTGGGAGGGGTTTAATTTATTGCACAAAAGGGTAGATACCATGCATATAGGACCAATATTTGTTATTCAATCACTTAGATATCATGCCTATTCAATGCTTTAATCACCTAGAGATCATATCTATAAGTTTTTAACATTTCTTAACTCAATAATTAGAAATCCTGCCTATAAGACTTAATAATCAAACAACCAATTGCATATAGAAATTATGTCTATAGGAAATGCATAAACGATAGTCAAACTGTAGGATAATCGAATACTCATTTCTTACTGGTTTAGTAATAGTAACGAGCCTTAAAATCAAGGTATAAATATCCCGCCTATAAGGGTTCAAACTCGCCTTAATCTGTATTGATATAATTTGGCAATTGGCTTCAAAAATTTTTTTACAAAACTCGTCCAATACCTGTTTATTTCAGAAACTCTTACAAGTCTGCAATGCTCTTAAATTTTCTAAACTTGCATCTTCTTTTTCGGAAATGGTTTTCAACCTTCTGCCTGAATTTTTATTCATCTCATGAAGCTGCTATTTCAAAGCAATATTTAACTCATTCTTACTTTTAAAGTCTTTTCACTTTCGAAACTCTTCTTTAAAACTCTACTGTATTTTATTTTGCTGATTCCAAAGCCATCTCTGAACTTCTGCAATTTTCAGTCTGTTGTTTCTAACTCTTATACATTAGGTCGTAATCAATAACCTGTTTAAAACACCTCAATTTCTGACAATTGGATCTGGGTTGCCTAATGCAGACTTTTTATTCGACTCTATGTGTTAAACTAGTCCACCGCTTAAGTTTTAAACATAAAGACCAAATCAGTCTATGCAAGGCATGCTAAACTAGATGCTGTGTGACCTACGGGATTTTGTGTGAGCCTTGTGTCTTTGATTATTCCCTATTACTTGCTATTTGTTTTGGTTGTCGCCAATAGTATTTTGTCCTTTTAAACCCCATATATGCCCCTACCCTTCTCCTTCCCTTTCAGGATTAGAAGTCCTAATATCCCAGGACTCATAGTGTGGGACGGGTACTAGCATGCAATAAGTAAACGAGACTAATCGCGTTAAAATACCTTAACGGGGTGGGAAGGCTAGAACATGGATATGATGGCCGATGCGCTAATATCTCGTGTGACCCCTCTTTGAGGAGTGATTGTTGGGTATTGCATTGATGTGATCCATATTGTATTTAAGCCTAGGACCTCATTTCTTTTCTTTCGTAATGTTTTTCCTTAAGTGCTTTCATTTCTCTGCATCAACTCATTTTCTAAAGACTATCTATTCTTCCTTTCTTTTTAATGTTTTGAACTTATTTGTAACTACTATGTGCAAACCTTACTTGTTTCCTTACATTTCTTTTAAAGTCACAATTAAGCATGGCCGAGAAGCACACTAGTGGATCTTGAGGGGTGCCTAACACCTTCCCCTCGAGATAATCTCAAGCCCTTACCCGAACTCTAGTTTTCTTTCAAAATCTTCTTCTCTTCTTTAGAAGTATCCTAATGTACTATAATTATAAGGTGGTGACTCTTTAAATTCTATAACCCAATTCCTCAAAGGGAATAAGAGTTGTTTTGTCCAATATTTCGTAAACCTGATTTCTCCTATCTTTTAGTGGGAAAAGGGGGCGTCGACTGTCTCTTTACATCTTCTTGATTTTTATTTTAAATCTTTCTCAATTTTGTTCTATTTTTCACATGTATCTGTTATAATATCCACACGTATCTGTTTATAATTGTAGTCTCCAAGTGTTTGAGCGGTGAAGTATGAAGCTTCGACCGCTTGTTTGTTTCTCTCAAGTTGGTCCTTTTCCTGTAATGGAAAACATACGGACTCGGAAGTACGACTAGAGATGAAGACTGCTTAACCCGTTTGTGTTTCCATCAGAATAATTGTAACCCTAGGCCGGGAATTTTAGAATATTTCATTTTGTCGTACAGGTCGTGACTCATCATTTGGTACGGGTTAGATTTTTGCCTATCATCTACAATCGTTAGTAAAATTATAAAAATTCAAGGATAAAATTTAACATGGCGATACCTGACCGTGTGTACTTTCTTAGAAGTAATATCTCTTCAGGTGGACAGCGTTCCAATGCGAGGGTAGAATTTTCCCATCCATCGTCTCTAATTCGTATGCTCCTTTCCCTACAATTTCACGAACTCTGTAGGGTCCTTCCCATGTTGGACTTAGCTTTCCAGAATTAGCAGCCTTCGTAGATTGAAAAAGCTTCTTAAGTACGAAGTCCCCAATTTTAAAGAATCTGAGATGTGCTTTCCGGTTATAATATTGTTCAATGACTTGCTTTTGTGCTTCCATCCTTATTAA
Organism: Nicotiana benthamiana; assembly: GCA_034376525.1. NCBI lineage: Eukaryota > Viridiplantae > Streptophyta > Magnoliopsida > Solanales > Solanaceae > Nicotiana > Nicotiana benthamiana. The sequence goes on along the minus strand of CM067334.1, from coordinate 63,922,247 downwards.
TGTAGCTTCTCTCTTGCCGTCGAGCAAATCAAGGTTCAGCCGCATTTCTTCATCATTTGATTCCTCCGTTGCCTAAAGGTACCGTGTGCTCGGTTCTCCTATTTCAACTAGAATTAAGGCTTCTGCGCCATTAATTGAAAATGGTGTTTCTCCCATGCTTGTCTTTGTCATTGTACGATAAGCCCATAAGACCCCAGGTACTACCTCGGGCCAATTACCTTTTGAATCATGTAATCTTTTCTTGAAGTTATTGATAATGACCTTGTTTGTGGATTCTGCTTGCCCATTACCTACTAGATGGTATGGTGTGGATGTTATCCTTTTGACTTGACAACTTTGAAAAAATTCTGTGATGTGGGCTCCTATGAATTGCGGTCCATTATCACACGATCTCCTTTGGTACTCCAAAGAGGCATATTATATTCCTCCAAATGAAGTCCTTGACTTCCTTTTCTCGTATCTGCTTAAATGCTCCTGCTTCCACCCACTTAGTGTAATAATCAGTGAGTACAAGCAGAAACTTTATATGACCTTTTACTTATGGTAATGGTCCCACGATATCCATCCCTCATTTCATAAAGGGCCACGGTACTATAACTGGATGTAGCAGCTCCGCTGGTCTATGCATATTATTACCATACCTTTGACATTTATCACATTTGGCTACGAAACTTTCTGCTTCCTCCTCCATCTTAGGCCAGTAATAACCTGCCATTATCAATGTTTACCAATGACCTTCCTCCTGCGTAATTCTCACAATGTCCTTCGTGTATTTCCCTCATGACATATTCCATTTGAGAATCCGAGATACCTTGCTAAACGTCCACCAAACATTTTCCGATAAAGATTTCCTTGTTGTAAACAATAACAAGCAGCTTTTTTGCAAAGTGCATGAGCTTTCCTTTTGTCATCATGTACAGTTCCGTGCTGTAGAAAAGCAACAATTTCTTTTCTCCAATCCCATGTTAAATGATTAAATGTTTCCTCGTTGTTGTCAGGTTCGAGGGTGGAATGAAATAAATTCACGACCGAAGCATTTTCGTCATTCGCTACGTTTGCTACAGATGCAAAATTAGCTAAAGCATCTGCCTCCACATTTTTATCTCTTGGGATCTGCATTACTTTCCATGTTTGGAATTGCTTTGTTAGTTCCCGTACCTTTTCTAAGTATTCTTGCATTCGTTTTTCCCTAACTGTATAAGTCCCCAGCATTTGATTTACCACAAGTTGAGAATCACTCTTGATTATAATCTGTGTTATGCTGAGTTCCCGTTCCAATTCTAAACCTGCAATCATAGCTTTGTACTCTGCTTCATTGTTAGTTATAGAATGACATTTTATAGCCCATCTAATGGCTTCACCTGTAGGTGGTATGAGAACTATCCCTAGGCATGCCCCTTTTACTTTAGATGAACAATCAGTAAATAAAATCCAAGTCCTCGGGTTTGCACTGTTGAAAACTTGTAATTCTTTTTTCTCTTCTATTTGCATCCCTTGACTAAAATCAGCTACGAAATTAGCTAATACTTGAGATTTTATAGCAATCCTAGGTTGATAAGTGATTTAGTATTCACTTAATTCTATAGCCCATTGCTAACCTTCCTGATAATTCATGTTTATGAAGAATGTTTCGTAATGGAAAAGCAGTAACTACAGCAATGGGATGAAATTGAAACTAAGTTCTTAATTTATTAAATGCCATGATCAAAGCAAGTGCTAAATTTGCTAGTTGTGGATACCGTGTTTCTGCATCTAACAAAGACTTGATTACATAATAGATAGGAGATTGTTTACATTGGTCCTCACGGACTAAAACAACACTTATCGCAACTTCTGATACGACCAAATAGATAAGTAATTTTTCTCCTTCCTTTGGTTTTGCCAATAATGGTGGTTTTGACAAATAATCTTTTAGATTTCTAAGTGCTTGTTGACAATTATTTCCATTCAAAATGATCTTGCTCTTTGAGTGCGGAGAAAATTTTGAAATATTTTTCTGAAGACTTGGAAATAAATCTCCCCAAAGCTGCAATTCTTTCTGTTAGTCTTTGAAATTTAAAATGAATATCCATCTAAAAAACTTAAAAGTTCATGTCCTGCAGTTGCATCAATTAACTGATCTATATGCGGTAAAGCAAAAGAGTCTTTTGGACAATCTTTGTTAAGATCTGTATAATCTACACAAACTCGCCACTTATCATTTTTCATAGGTACTACAACTATATTAGCTAACCAATTAGGATACTTTACCTCACGGATAGACCCAATTTTCAATAGCTTTTGGACCTCATCTTGAATCGCCTAGTTTTTGAAAGCTTCTTGCTTTCTTTCTTTTTTTTATTTTACTGGTGTGAATGATGGGTATTCATTTAGTTTGTGAGTCATCACATCCAGTGGTGTCCCTATCATATCAGCATGGGACCAAGCAAAACAATCCACGTTAGCTTTTAGAAATTCAATTAACATACCTTGCATGTCTGAGCTTAGATTGGCTCCAACATAAGCCTTCTGTTTAGGCCATTGCTCAAATAATATCACAGCTTCGAGTTCTTCAATTGTTGTTTTGATATTTCATTCTCTTCAGGCTCTTGAATTGTATTAGGTCTCGAGTCTACATCTGTCAGTCCTTGCTCAGTTGAGGCTTAAACCTTGATACCCTCAATTGTTTTCTATAACTGCTATTTCTCATCATTTACGGTGCTCGTATTCAATACAATATTAATACTCCTGGTTGTATGTTGATCTCCATGAATTTGGCAAATTCCCCATGGTGAGGGGAATTTAATGACTTGATGTAGAATTGATGGGACAACATCCATGTCATGGATCCATGGTCTTCCCATGATCAAATTATAAGTCATTTCCATATCTACTACCTGAAATTTAGTTTCTTTAATAACACCATCAATTAAAGTTGTTAGAATTACCTCTCTTTTTGTTACCACACCTGAATTGTCAAACCCGGACAAGGTATGCGCCTTCGGTATCATTTTGTCTTCAACTTGCATCTCACCCAATTTAGTAATATACTCCCTCCATTTCAATTTATGTGAACCTATCTCTTTTTTAGTCAGTGCCAAAAAGAATGACCCATTTCCTTATTTTAGAAATAATTTACCTTTACACAATAATTTATAGCCACACAAATATGTGAGCCTCATTTTACATCACAAGATCAGAACTCTTCTCTCTTTTCTTAAACTCCGTGCCCAGTCAAATGGGTTCACATAAATTGAAACGGAGGGATTAATATTTATGGAACTTTGTGGATCAATCAAAACTCGTTTTACATTAGTGTTATGTAAAAGTAAGGATATTACCAGTGCGTCGTTGTGGGGGGTCAACACTTCTTCTGTATGTGCATCATCGAAAGCAATACTTTCATCTTCTAAAACCTTTTGTACCCATTTCCCGTGTGTAATTATTACTTTAGAAACCTTGTTTGATGTCGTATATGTTACACCATAAATATCTTCTCCCCCACTTATAACATTAACGGTTCTCTTGGGTGATGGGGGCTTTAGTGGCTCTTGACTATTTTTCATATAGGCTTGATTACCTTTCTCACTAAATAACTCAGTGAGATACCCTTGTTTCAATATATTGTCCACTTCACTTTGTAAGAATCTACATTCTGAAGTTTTATGCTCGTGATCATTATGGAATTCGCACAAATGGTCTGGATTGCGCCCGTTTGGATTTGACCGCATCTCCTTTGGCCACCTTACCTTATCTCCCATACTCTTTAAAACAACCACGAGCTCGGAAGTACTTACGTTGAAATTATAACCACTGAATCTTGCCTTTAAATTTCTTTTTATCACAGGACTCTTGAGTATTTCGATCATTTCTGAACCTTGATGAAGAACCAGATTCCTTATTCCTAAATCTTTGATGATATCGTTGATTATCCTGCTTTGACCGTGAGTCTTTTTCCGCAGGTCCCATATATGGATCGTACCTATTTTTACCTAATATTTTTTCGGTTTCTAACCTCTTAGAATTGCTCCTTTCTTCATATGAAACTGAGGTACGGTATCTTCCTCAATTCGCAACTTTGTATTGTACCTATTATAAACGTTATTCCACGTGGTTGCAGGAAACTCTCAAAGGCTTTCTTTAAGTCTTCTTGTGTCTTCTGAACTTTTGTCATTTAACCTTTTTGCAAAAGCTATTGCAGCCCAATTATCTGGTACACGGGGTAAAGCCATTCTTTCACGTAGGAATCTATCAACAAAATCTCTGAGCAACTCTGAGTCCCCTTGTTTGAATTTTGAAAATAACCTCCATTCTTTTCTCAACCTTTTGAGCTTCCGAGTGTGCTTTAATAAAAGAATCTGCTAGCTCACCAAAAGAGTTTATAGAATTTTCATGTAAAAGAAAATACTAGGTTAATGCCCCCCCCCCCCCTGCTGAGTGTTTCTCCAATTTTCTTGACTAATACTGATTCAGTTTCTTTCTTGGTCAAGTCGTTGCCTCTGACGCCTGTAGTGAATGCAGTTACGTGATCACGTAGGTCTGTTGTGCTGTCGTACTTTGGGATGTCAGGCGTTTTGAACTTTTTAGGGATTGGAAGGAGAGCAGCACTTGGTTTCCAAGGTTGTTGCGAGTATTTATCCATATCCACTCCTTTGATTACACGGGGAACTCCAGGGATTTGCTCGATGCGCTCATTATGTTCTTTAAGCTGTTTCTGCAAGGTTAGTACTAAATTTTACAAATGATAATTATTTGAATTACCTAGTTCTCCCTCCTGTGGTTTACTGGGTATTCCTCCATTTCCAGAATTAACAAGCCCAGAACGAGGATTACCCAACGTATTATTATTAGGCGTAGGCGTGGGTGGTGCAACGAGTAATCGACTAACTAGAGCCAGAAGAGCTTTTATAACCCATGCATCAATTAATTTTGTAACGCTTCATCTACCCCTTCAAAATGTTCAGATTGCTCCTGTTCATCAGCACAAGATTCAGGAGTAGGAGAGCCTTCACGAGATTGTCATGGCGAATCTTGGGGGGGAGGAACCACGTTAATGTTTTATAAAGCTCCTTGATCTTGCTGTATTTGATTTTCATGGTTCCCCAAGGTGTTGCCATTGTTGTTGTTGTTATTGTTGCTGTTGTTTGACATGATGATAACAACGGGTAGAATGTAACATAAAAATAATAGATTATCAGATTCCCGATAAAGAAACCAATTTGTTTAACCAAAGATCTCAGTTTTTGGTCAAAGCTAGAAATAAAGAGAAATTTGGGTTACTGATAATCCAGAGACAAAGATAATAAACGATTTTTGAGAGCAATAGTAAAGCAGTACATAATTTTGTATTTCAGTGATATCTCAATAGTATTTCGTGTCTTACAAATGCTGAGACCTTCTCCTTTTATAGTTGATTCTAGGAGAGTGCGTAATGCTTTTATCTTAATAAAGTAATTATAAGCAATAAATGACATTAAAAGAAACGTTACTCAATCATTCTTATAGAATACAAATTCTCTAAATTTGTCATTTAATGTTGAATTTGGCCTCTTTTGCGTTATCAAGTTCATTTCTTCAATTCCTTCTGATCTTCGGGATTTAAATGACTCGAACAAGTACAAGACTCGTTCCATTTGAGTAGCGACTCGTAACTTTTTAAGTTTCTTCTCCCTCGTATCTGTTGTTGCTCATGCCTTTTGACTGATTACCATACTTTGACTATTTGATCAGTCCACGTGTCATGACTCGTCATCTTCAATATGTAAATCCGGTTTTATCCCAATACATTTAGCTTGTCTAAAATTCAAAAGTATTTACAACACCCCAATTTTAATAAATTCTTTGCACTAAAAGTTTGGAGATTTTGCAAGTATAAGTGATAGAAGTTGAAATTCTTTGTAGATTTTGTATTGTCGAATTCAACTTTTCTTTAATCAAATATTGTCGATTGAATCTATACTAAACAGACAATAACAAAATATATTTGAATAATGTATACATGATGAGCTTCCGCATATAATACACAACAAATATACCTACTGAATTTTGAAGCGTGTATATGGTTGAAAAATTATTAAAAAAATTTAAACAAATTCTAAACTCATAATCACAAGAAAAGAAGTGAGTGCAAAATAGATTAGTACATTTAGCATTCACATCAATGGTAATTTCTGAAAATAGTGGATCAAAAAGAAAAAATGAGCGATTTAAATAAAAGGAATGTGGAAGATTTTGGGTTATCTAACTGGTGACGGGAGTAATTATTAAAGTCTGCTGATGGTGGGATTAAATTTCGCAAGATAATATAATAATAAAAGTAAATTGGCTAAACAATATAACAAGGGTTAAATATAAAAAATATCCAAAAGTTAAGGGATACATTTGACCCTTTTCCCTTCACCAAATGTCTTCGCTTCCTTTCTCCATTATTATTCACGAGCCACCTCATTCCCTCGGGAAAAAAACAAAAGATTACTATAGTCGACTAAAAATAATAGATGTCAAATTCATTTTTTTTAAATCTGAAGTGTATATATAAAGAGCCAATTTGGATTAAAGTATTTGACCCGTTTTTAGTTCATTAAATTTTTTAGTTTAAGAATCGGTGCACATTTGATTAAACTCTTTGCTAGTTTCTCATCTTGCCGCTACCTAAGCTATTAAAATAAATGAAAAAAGACAACTTAGATACGCTAGATACAAAGAAAAGAAATTATAATAATATCCTTTCCGAGTGAAAAATGACAACTTAATAATTATGTTCCAATTATATCATGTTAATTATAATATATTCTTTTCGTTGTGCTCCAACAATAATTACGTCTCAATTTCATGTTAACTGGAGTTTATTATATGAATTATCAGTAATTGTTTAGCTCAAAATTATCATACACTTTGCAAGCCTAAAAACAATCGAAATAGATCGAGGCCGAATCATAGCAGATCGTAATAATCAAAAGATCAAATGAAAAATGCACGAGACAAACGTTATTTATTAAGGAGAGGAAGGAAGAGATCTTTTATTATAATATTACTTTGGCCTGCCTCTCTATGAAGAGGTTCAGAGCCTTACAATGATATTCTCTCTTTTCTTGGAAATAGTAATGAAGAAGAAAAGAAGCCCCCCATTCTAGGGTTCCTTCTCTTTGTACTTATAGATACAAGATGTATGAGCTGGCAGTAATAGTCATGACTACGTTGAGGTCCCGTCCCTATGATGGTGAATGTGCTGTAGCCTTAACAAGTGAATCAGTCAATGATCGGGCATGGCGATTAATAAGTGGTCGTACCCCTCCGAATAAACTTAGGATATAATTAATTTCGTCAATTATCTTGAGGTCATATTTTGACCCATACAGTTAGTCCCTCCGCTTATCGAGGTCGTGCCTTAACCGGGCTCGATGAGCGAACTTTTTCGGGCGTAGTTCCGGTTGAGGTCAATAATGGCATTAGCCGTTTTTATGTGGGGGATCGTGCCGTTAAAGTGGATGGCCTTAGCCTTTTTGTGTTGCCGACCTCGACCATTCGAGAAATTTCAACCGTAGTTGAATCATTTGCATGCATGTTGAAGATGGTCGTAGCTAGTTATTCGTTGGGAATGGCCATAGGCTTGATATTATGGGTGGCCTTAGCCGTTTACATACTGGAGATGGCCGTAGCCTTAACACTGTGGACGGCCTTAGCCGTATACATTCTGGAGATGGTCGTAGCCTTAACACTGTGGACGGCCTTAGCCGTTTACATTCTGGAGATGGTCGTAGCCTTAACACTATGGATGACCTTAGCCGTTTACATACTGGAGATGGTTGTAGCCTAAACACTATGGATGGCTTTAGCCATTTACATTCTGAAGATGGTTGTAGCCTTAACATTGTAGATGGCCTTAACCTTTTACATATTGGAGATGGTCGTAGCCTAAACACTGTGGACGGCCTTAGCCATTTACATCCTGGAGATGGCCGTAGCCTTAACATTGTGGATGGCCTTAGCCGTTTACATACTGGAGATGGCCATAGGCTTAACCCAGTGGACGGCCTTAGCCGTTTACATAATAAAGATGGTTGTAGCCTTATTTATAAGTGGAGTGGTTATTACCGTTTTTAGGCCAAGGCGGCATATTCATACTGACGACCTCTGGCCTTGTAAGGTGTTAACCTTATCTCAGGTGATCGATACATATACTGTGTGGCCGAAAAGGGTACGGATGCGCCTGGCACGCAACTTAGCGGCGGCCGAAGTTCGCAGGCGTATGGAACGTCTTTTTGGTAACCTCAGGTCGTTGCAACCATTTTGAAGGTAAAGCACCTGTTTGCGAGTGAAAAGCCATTTCGTGGCACTCATCATAATGAAAAACGTTTCCATGGAACCGAACTTTTTTACGGTTGTCCATGTAGTTAATTATAGTTATTGGAATTCGTAAAAGCCACTGGTATTTCCTATAAATGAGGGGTTGTGTCATTCATCTCTTTCGTTTCCATCTATTGTCTAAGTGAGATTTCTGAAGAAGCTTCATGTTTATCAGTTCATATTCTCTCTTGTACGTCGTTGTTCTTCGTTCGATACCATCTTCTCTTTCCTTTCTGTGAATCTCCTTCGGTTCCCCTTTATCTATCGAAAAATAGCATGCAGTTCTCGTGCTACCCTTGCTCCACCGACTATTCCGGCGGCTGAAGTATCGTCTACCGCCGCGAGAGCCGCTGAATCGGCAGAAATCGAGGGAGTCCCGTCGGAGGCCAATATTTTATCCTTGCTCGGAGGCCCGACGACTAATTTTACCGCCTATGAGGGGGAGGATCAGGTGGATGAAGCCCCACTGATGGGGGACGTAGGTATCGGCCAGCTACGGGTGCAGTGATGCGTTCTCCGCTTTGCGGATATATTCCTTGCTAGGCGTGAGGAGAGGGTCCATACTGACCGTAAGAGGTATTGCATTTTATACGCTTATCCTTATAAGTTAGGGTTTAGGATCCCCCTTCCAAAGTTGGTGGTGGACTTTTGCAATCACTATAGAGTATATCCTGGCCAACTCGTTCCTTCCTTTTACAAGCTTTTTGCCATGCTCATAAAATATGCTGAGTTGGCCCGTAGAGAGATTACATTGCGGCACGCGTTGACCCTCTACGCTCCTTAGAGAGTACGTGGTACAATGATTTGGGTCATCCCTCGTAGGGTGAGGGGCTTGACCGCGGAGTTGGATGATGAGGTCGAGCCTCATATTTATGAAAACTTCTTCTACATCAGGACTGAACATCTAGTGGTGTGCGCCACTGGATTACCAGAGACGTGGAACCATGCGCGTAAGCCTTTCTCTTTGTCAGTTTCTTCATTCCGTTGTTTTTTTAGTCATGTTCTATTAAGTTCTAACCTTGCCTCTTGTTCATAGTTGAATGACTACCACTGGCCCCACTGGCCGGCATTAGCGAATGGGTCGAAGCCGTGCTCCCTCACACACCGGGGATTTGCACGTGGCCGTCTTTCTGGGAGGTACAGTAGCAGGCCTGCTTCGGGTGAGAATTCTAGCTTCATTCTGCCTTCATTTTATTCTTGTATTATTCTTCTTAACTTTTGATTTTCCTCTGATTAGGGAGGGCACGCCGCGTGAGGGCGCCTCAATTAGCTTTTTGCAGGCCGGGTGCGACTGCGAGATTTGTAATAATGCCGGCACCTCCTCCAGCGCCGAGGGCGTCTTTGCTTGAATCCTTGGCGGCCCATTCCCCAACACGATCTGCACCTCCAGGTCGAGGAGCCTTCGGGGATCGTACGCCCCAGGAAGGAATTGGCTCCGAGCAAGGATGAGGAGGAAGACGAGAGGCCACTGGTCAAAGTAGGTTTGCATTTATACCGGCTCAATGGTGATAAACTTGGACTCTCCGCCATCAGACATGGAGGAGAGTCCAGCGGCGGTGCCTGCCCTTGAGGGCGGGCATTCAGTGGGGGTTGCCTCGGTTGGCTCAGGCCAAGGTGACACTACCGCTTTGGCGATTCAATTATCAATTTCGATTGCTGAAAGGGGAGGTGGTTCCTCAGCAACTGCATTGGTTGGAGAATCAGGCACCATGGTGTTGGCGGGGGCGGGAGCCTCAACTTCCCGATCGGCGGTCGGAGGGAGGAGCATCGTGGGCAAAGGGTCGGACTCTGAGTCGGACCTAGATCCTGACGATGTCTGCATGCTTCAGGATGGTCACACCCGCACAACGGTGCGTGCTGAATGGGGGTTCACTACGTCGAGATTCCGACGGAACAAAACTTGCTTCTTTAAGAGGAGAATCTAGTGGCGTTGTTTGAGTTACTGTGCTCACAGGCGGAGAGTACGTCGCTGAGGGGTATTTCAGACGTCGGGTTAATGGGCGAGGTGGCCGCACAGACCTTAAAGGTATGTTTAGTGACTTTTAGTTCATCTTTTTCTTTGCTTTACTTTGTCTGCTTTTCTGTTCTGATTATTGCCTCGTTCTTGTAGCTATATTTGTTGGAGGTGTAGTACATCCACCGAGCCAATGTCCGATTGGAGATTTGCTCGCATGTGCCAGAAAAATATCGTCGTTATCGGGACCGGTGCCGCGAGATACGCGAGCGCATGAGGAACGACCCCCAAAATCAGGGCCTTGTTGAAGAGCTAGCGAGGCGAGAACTTCAAAAGCATCAGGCCCTGTAGGGTCAACATTCTTGAGGAGAAGCTTCGTTGTAAAGACGAGGAGACGGAGGCTGAGAGGCGGGATGCTGCTGAGAAGGTACGTCAAGATTGAGCCAGGGCGACAGAGGCCCATGAAGCTTTGAACAGGAAGGTTGCCGCTTTGGGGACCTAGGCCGCTGCCTTGAGGCTGCAAGCAAGGGATGCGTATCGAGGGTCGAGAAGTTGGAGACAACAAACCGTGTCCGTAAACGGGAATGTGAGCTAGAGAGGGTCGATGCGGCCTTTCGAGTGGGAGCGCTAGAGGAACATATTGGCATTTATGAACAGGATGTCCGGACCACAGTGGATCGACATACGGCCTTAGAGGCTGAGAATCAACATTTGAGGGATCAGCCTGCCTCTTTCGGCCTAACTCGCGACCTATGGAACATTTGCTGAGGAATAGCTCAACGTGTACAAGAGACTATAGGAGGCCGGCACTGTGCCTGAAACCTCTTATGAAGAAGCCCGTCAAAAGGCTCGTGAGGCCCGATTCGATTGCGGCTTTGGCCCGTCCACTCCAGGTGCGGAAGATGGCACCGAGGGTTTGATGGTGCGGGGGTAGCGCTGAATGAAAAAGCTTTTCAGTGTTGGTTTTATTTTGTTTTTCTAGTTGTTGTTGTCGTTTGGCAATCTCATTTTTTTCTTTTATTTACCGGCCTCGGCCGGGTGTATGCGGGGATGATTCGTTGTGATTGAAAATGTAAATATATGCGATTTTATTTTTCTCTGTTCTACGAGGTGTTTGTTTCGTACCATTCCCCTATCTTTAACCGTAATGGTAGCGATAGCGTTGACCATGATAATTTTGGCTCTGGTGCCTACGACCGCCATCGAGTCGCTTGCTAGCCTTAGTCATAGACTAGGTCAGCTATAGAGCAATAACGGCCTTGACCGCGTTGAGAGCTTTTTGTTTATCGCTTCCCTTTTACTTTGTGTAAACAAGTTGCGGCCGTTATTTGGCGATAGTGACACTTAGCCTTGAAGTTGTGGCTGTTATTTGGCGATAGTGGCACTTAGCCTCAAATTTGTGCGTGTTATTTGGCGATAGTGGCACATAGCCTCAAAGTTGTGGCTATTATTTGGCGATAGTGGAACTTATCCTCAGTCTCTGTCCGGGAATGGTCGAACTCCTGGCCGCGATGGTGAGAAACGCGTCCTTGTATTTTGATTGAGGCCGAACTTTACGCGGCCCGAATTTTAACTCGAGTTGGGCGTACTTACTTTAATGGACGAGTTTGGCGAGGGAGATTTAACTTGTTTCTTCGCTAGTTGCTTTTTAGTTTTGAGGACGAAGGCGCTCGGCTTTGCTGTTTGGACGAGATTGGGTTTGTAACGGTGAAGTCATATGGCCCGAGTCTCAATTCGACTAGTTTTTAAACTTTTCGATGAGGGCACGTAGCCCGAGTTGTTGTTCAACCGTTGTTGAACTTTGCAATTATTTTGTTGGTGAAGGAGCATAGCCCGAGTCCCGGTTCAACTTGTAGTTGAATGTTTTTGGCGAAGGTGCGTAGCTTGATTTGTTGTTCAACCGTAGTTGAACGTTGCAATTTTTGTTGGCGAAGGCACATAGCCTGAGTCCCAGTTCAACTTGTAGTTGAACTTTTTGGCGAAGGCGCGTCGCCTGAGCTGTTGTTCAACTGTAGTTGAACATTGCAATGTTTGTTAGCGAAGAAGAATAGCCTGAGTCCCAGTTTAACTTGTAGTTGAACTTCTTTGACGAAGGCACATAGTCAGAGTTATTGTCCAACCGTAGTTGAACATTGCAATTTCTCTTGGCGAAAGCGCATAGCCTAAGTCCCAGTTCAACTTGTAGTTGAACTTTTTGGTGAAGGCGCATAGCCTGAGTTGTTGTTCAACCATAGTTGAACGTTGCAATTTTTGTTGGGGAAGGCACATAGCATGAGTCCTAGTTCAACTTGTAGTTGAAATTTTTGGCGAAGGCACATAGCCTGAGTTGTTGTTCAACCGTAGTTGAACGTTGCAATTTTTGTTGGCGAATGCGCATATACTGAGTCCCAGTTCAACTTGTAGTTGAACGTTTTTGGCGAAGATGCGTAGCCTGAGTTGTTGTTCAGCCGTAGTTGAACGTTGCAATTTTTTATGGGAAGGTGCATAGCCTGAGTCCCAGTTCAACTTGTAGTTGAACTTATTTGGAGAAGGCGCGTAGCCTGAGTTGTTGTTCAACCGTAGTTAAACGTTGCAATTTTTGTTGTCGAAGGCGCATAGCCTGAGTCCCAGTTCAACTTGTAGTTGAACTTATTTGGTGAAGGCGTGTAGCTTGAGTTGTTGTTCAACCGTAGTTGCACGTTGCAATTTTTGTTGGCGAAGGCGCATAGCCTGAGTTGTTATTCAATCGTAGTTGAACGTTGCAATTTTTGTTAGCGAAGGTGCATAGCCTGAGTCCCAGTTCAACATCTAGATGAACTTTTTGGCGAAGGTGCATATCCTGAGTTGTTGTTCAACCGTAGTTGAACGTTGCAATTTTTGTTTGCGAAGGCGTATAGCCTGAGTCCCAGTTCAACTTGTAGCTGAACTTTTTGGCGAAGGCACGTAGCTTGAGTTGTTTTTCAACTGTAGTTGAACGTTGCAATTTTTGTTGTCGAAGGCGCATAGCCTGAGTCCCAGTTCAACTTGTAGTTGAACTTTTTTGGTGAAGGCGCGTAGCTTGAGTTGTTGTTCAACTGTAGTTGAACGTTGCAACTGGCGAAGGCGCATATCCTGAGTTGTTGTTCAACCGTAGTTGAACGTTGCAATTTTTGTTGGCGAAGGTGCATAGCCTGAGTCCCAGTTCAACTTCTAGTTGAACTTTTTGGCGAAGGCGCGTAGCCTGAGTTGTTGTTCAACTGTAGTTGAATGTTGCAATTTTTGTTTGCGAAGGCGCATAGCCTGAGTCCCAGTTCAACTTGTAGTTGAAAGTTTTGGTGGAGGCGAGTAGCTTGAGTTGTTGTTCAACCTTAGTTGAACGTTTCAATTTTTATTGGCGAAGGCTCATATCCTGAGTTCCAGTTCAACTTGTAGTTGAAATTTTTGGCAAAGGCGCGTAGCCTGTGTTGTTGTTCAACGATGTGTAAACAACGATGTGTAAACAAGTTGCGGCTGTTATTTGGCGATAGTGACACTTAGCCTTGAAGTTGTGGCTGTTATTTGGCGATAGTGGCACTTAGCCTCAAATTTGTGCGTGTTATTTGGCGATAGTGGCACATAGCCTCAAAGTTGTGGCTATTATTTGGCGATAGTGGAACTTATCCTCAGTCTCTGTCCGGGAATGGTCGAACTCCTGGCCGCGATGGTGAGAAACGCGTCCTTGTATTTTGATTGAGGCCGAACTTTACGCGGCCCGAATTTTAACTCGAGTTGGGCGTACTTACTTTAATGGACGAGTTTGGCGAGGGAGATTTAACTTGTTTCTTCGCTAGTTGCTTTTTAGTTTTGAGGACGAAGGCGCTCGGCTTTGCTGTTTGGACGAGATTGGGTTTGTAACGGTGAAGTCATATGGCCCGAGTCTCAATTCGACTAGTTTTTAAACTTTTCGATGAGGGCACGTAGCCCGAGTTGTTGTTCAACCGTTGTTGAACTTTGCAATTATTTTGTTGGTGAAGGAGCATAGCCCGAGTCCCGGTTCAACTTGTAGTTGAATGTTTTTGGCGAAGGTGCGTAGCTTGATTTGTTGTTCAACCGTAGTTGAACGTTGCAATTTTTGTTGGCGAAGGCACATAGCCTGAGTCCCAGTTCAACTTGTAGTTGAACTTTTTGGCGAAGGCGCGTCGCCTGAGCTGTTGTTCAACTGTAGTTGAACATTGCAATGTTTGTTAGCGAAGAAGAATAGCCTGAGTCCCAGTTTAACTTGTAGTTGAACTTCTTTGACGAAGGCACATAGTCAGAGTTATTGTCCAACCGTAGTTGAACATTGCAATTTCTCTTGGCGAAAGCGCATAGCCTAAGTCCTAGTTCAACTTGTAGTTGAACTTTTTGGTGAAGGCGCATAGCCTGAGTTGTTGTTCAACCATAGTTGAACGTTGCAATTTTTGTTGGGGAAGGCACATAGCATGAGTCCTAGTTCAACTTGTAGTTGAAATTTTTGGCGAAGGCACATAGCCTGAGTTGTTGTTCAACCGTAGTTGAACGTTGCAATTTTTGTTGGCGAATGCGCATATACTGAGTCCCAGTTCAACTTGTAGTTGAACGTTTTTGGCGAAGATGCGTAGCCTGAGTTGTTGTTCAGCCGTAGTTGAACGTTGCAATTTTTTATGGGAAGGTGCATAGCCTGAGTCCCAGTTCAACTTGTAGTTGAACTTATTTGGAGAAGGCGCGTAGCCTGAGTTGTTGTTCAACCGTAGTTAAACGTTGCAATTTTTGTTGTCGAAGGCGCATAGCCTGAGTCCCAGTTCAACTTGTAGTTGAACTTATTTGGTGAAGGCGTGTAGCTTGAGTTGTTGTTCAACCGTAGTTGCACGTTGCAATTTTTGTTGGCGAAGGCGCATAGCCTGAGTTGTTATTCAATCGTAGTTGAACGTTGCAATTTTTGTTAGCGAAGGTGCATAGCCTGAGTCCCAGTTCAACATCTAGATGAACTTTTTGGCGAAGGTGCATATCCTGAGTTGTTGTTCAACCGTAGTTGAACGTTGCAATTTTTGTTTGCGAAGGCGTATAGCCTGAGTCCCAGTTCAACTTGTAGCTGAACTTTTTGGCGAAGGCACGTAGCTTGAGTTGTTTTTCAACTGTAGTTGAACGTTGCAATTTTTGTTGTCGAAGGCGCATAGCCTGAGTCCCAGTTCAACTTGTAGTTGAACTTTTTTGGTGAAGGCGCGTAGCTTGAGTTGTTGTTCAACCGTAGTTGAACGTTGCAACTGGCGAAGGCGCATATCCTGAGTTGTTGTTCAACCGTAGTTGAACGTTGCAATTTTTGTTGGCGAAGGTGCATAGCCTGAGTCCCAGTTCAACTTCTAGTTGAACTTTTTGGCGAAGGCGCGTAGCCTGAGTTGTTGTTCAACTGTAGTTGAATGTTGCAATTTTTGTTTGCGAAGGCGCATAGCCTGAGTCCCAGTTCAACTTGTAGTTGAAAGTTTTGGTGGAGGCGAGTAGCTTGAGTTGTTGTTCAACCTTAGTTGAACGTTTCAATTTTTATTGGCGAAGGCTCATATCCTGAGTTCCAGTTCAACTTGTAGTTGAACTTTTTGGCAAAGGCGCGTAGCCTGTGTTGTTGTTCAACCGTAGTTGAACGTTGCAATTTTTGTTGGCCAAGACGCATAGCCTGAGTTCCAGTTCAGCTTGTACTTGAACATTTTGGCGAAGGCGCGTAGCCTGAGTTGTTGTTCAACCGTAGTTGGACTTTGTAATTCTTTTGTTGAACTTTCTCTCCCGCATGACTCATCGTTATGCGTATGGGGCGTTAGCGTTCACTTCTGGTTTTAGAGTTTGCACGATTTATGTGCTATTCTCTCTATTAGTTCGCATAGGTTACCACGTTCTGATTCTTGGTTTTGAGATGTCTTTGAACGTTTCCCGGCGGGTTCTTGAATCAGGGACACGAGAGTACCTTAGATGTGCTTCCTCTCAGGGGGTTGCTTATCCTCTTGCTTGTACTATCTTAGAGGGGAGTGACAGAGGAGTTGGATCTCGACTCGAGATCTTCAAGTTTCCTTTGTCTGATATATCACTTCAGCTTGTTTTGAGCTGGGTTGTTCTTTGGTGTTTCTTTCTTTTTGGTCCCAAGAAGAACTACGCAATTCTGCTATGAAATTCCCACAGACGGCGCCAAATTGTTTAGCTCAAAGTTATCATACACTTTGACCTAAAAACAATCGAAATAGATCGAGGGCCAATCATAGCAGATCGTAATAATCAAAAGATCAAATGAAAAATGCATAAGACAAATGTTATTTATTAAGGAGATGAAGGAAGAGATCTTTTATGATAATATTGCTTTGGCCTGTCTCTCCATGGAGAGGTTCAGAGCCTTACAATGATATTCTCTCTTTTCTTGGAAATAGTTATGAAGAAAAAAAAGAAGCCCCCCTTTCTAGGGTTCATTCTCTTTGTATTTATAGATACAAGATGTATGAGCTGGCAGTGATAGCCATGACTACACTGAGATCCCGTCCCTATGATGGTGAATGGGTCGTAGCCTTAACAAGTGAGTCAGCCAATGATCGGGCACGACGATTAATAAGTGATCATACCATTTATTAAATCTGAATAAACTTAAGATATATTTAATTTCGTTAATTATCTTGAGGTCATATTTTGACCCAACAGTAATCATCATACCTATATCAACTTATTATTTGAAGATTTAAATTCACTAACACGAACTCATAAAAAATATTTATGTTTAGTGGAGATAACACTTCTAATAATGAAATTCATCATTTCTGAAAAGTTAAATTGTAAAGTGAACCAAAAGGAACATTTTCACATGAGTAAAGTGAGGAATAGATCGATAAGATAAGAAAGGAACTCTAAGCACGTGCAATGGCAAAATCATGTAGTTAATGTTATTAAATCATACAAGATTAGCATGGCAATTGCTTATCGTTGGGAAATGGATTTGATATGGCCCTCTTAACTACAGTATCTACGTTGGGTCCCAATTTTGCTTTAAAATCTCATTGCTTTCATTTAGTGGGACCTTGAACAAAGAGAAAAGGATCAAATATATTTCTGTATAATTAAAAAATATTTAAATATATCTTTCGTTATATTTTAGGTTTAAATATATCCTTACCGTAATATTATTAGATCAAATATACTCTTCTTCCGTTAAGTTTGTTCAAGATGGACATCAAATCCTACATGGCACTAACATTTAATGAGGTGGATGCCACCTTAGCGCCACTAGCCCATCTTACTCCTCCCTTGTATTTGTTTTAGGGAATCTTAAAGAAATGTCCAAAATAATTCATAACTTACCAACCTCTAGCCATCTACCAAAACTAGCCAATCACATATAATAATTAAGAACCCAAATAAATAAGGTTCTTTTATATGAGAATCACATGTAAAAATCTCCTTCCATATTTTTAAGCATGATCAGCAATATTAGATGCAAGCAATTTTATAGTTGAGACGGCAAATAAGGTGATGGATTACAAATAAAAATAAATATAAGATTCAAAAAAGTCTAAGAAAAACAAGATCTTTTTCTAATGGGTATGATTGAAATTCATTGAAAACGTATAGATGATTCAACCTATAAAATTTGAGGAAGATTGAAGGTGATTTGGACTGATTGGCATCAACGGGTAAAATCAAATTCAAAAAATTCTTTTGCGATACAGTCTGAAACATGTATCACACACACATGTATATATAAATATATATGTGATACGCATTTGATACGAATATGATACACATATAAATTTTTTTATATTCATATTCTACTTCAAATTTTTAATTTAAACAACCTCAAAACTCTGCCAAATCATCCCAAAACTGAGATTCAAACTCCTTAATGTGATGACCCAAAGGATCATCACCGTAATTCTCCCTTTTTTTGTGCATCCAAGGCCTTGAAAACCACTTATTTGGTTGCCTCAATTTGCGTATGCAGTCCGGACGCGAAGCCGGAAAATTTTTATGTGAAAATATATGAATTTTGTCTTAAAAACTATGAATTTTGATAATAATATTGATATAGTTGACTTGGTTAATATTTTGGGTAAACGGACCCGGACCCGTGATGTGATGTCCCGGAGGGTCCGCAGAAAAATATGGGACTCGGGCGTATTTCCAGAATCGAAATCCGAGGTCCCAAGCCCGAGTACAGAATTTTTGAAAGAAATTGTTTATCTGAAAATGATATGAAAAATTGAAATGAGAATGAGCTATAAAGTGATGGTATCGGGCTCGTATTTTGGTTTTGATACCCGGTACAGGTCTTAAATGAGTTTAAAACGCTACCTGTAAAGTTTGGTTGAAAACGGACGTCATTTGACGTGTTTCGGACTAGAAATGGAAATAATGTTATTTTGGCGATTTTATTGCATGAGTAAGTCTGTAGGATGTTTTTGAGCTTGTGTTCATGTTTGGGTTGGAGCCCAGAGGGCTCGGGTGAGTTTTGGCTAGGCATCGGATTGCATTTTTCATGTTTTTAAAAATCTGGTATAAGGCTTCTGCAATTTTCGCAAATTCGAAGCCAGGAATCACAAATGCGAGATGAGCAGGCAGGCCTACGCTTGCAAAAGCAAAGTTTTCTTCGCAAATGCAAGGGAGGGGAGTTGGTCTATGATTGCAAATGCGATCAAATGTCCGCAAATGCGAGGGAGGACAGTTTGGCCTGAGATCGCAAATGCGATCAGAAGTCCGCAAATGCGAACCTCCCCCAAATGGTCTAACTTCACAAATGCGAAGTAAAATCTCGCATTTCCCCATCCTGATAAGTTCGCAATTGTGAACAAATCTTCGCAATTGCGATACTGCACCTGTGCATTCTATACTTAGACGATTTTAAACATCATTCTTCATATTTTCAAAGCCCAAACCTCCATTGGCGATTTTCTCTCAACTCCTTCTTTCCCAAATCAATTGTAAGTCAAATTTTACTCAATTTCTTCAATCCTTATCATCTTTTATCATGATTTCATCTTAAAATCAAAGCTTTCAATGAGTAAAAATGACGATTTGGGTAGAACCTAGGTTTTCTTAAAATTGGGGATTTGGACCTCAATTTGGGGTCCGATTTCAAAACCAATTACATATATAAACTCGTGTGGGAATGGGTAACCCAGTTTTGGTTCAAATCTCGGGTTTTGACCACGTGGGCCCGGGGGCATTTTGGGAATTTTTGGGAAAAACTTTGAGAAATTCATTATTATGCATTCAAATTGTTTTAACTAGCATTTGTTGATATATTTGAGTAAATTGTGATTAGATTCGACCGGTTTTGTGGCGAAATCGATGGGTAAAGCTATCCTAGAGGCGTGAGTTGAGTTTGGAGCTTTCGAGGTAAGTGTTTGTTCTAACTTTAGCTTGAGGGAATAGGATTAGGACAATATTTGCTATGCGTTATGTGGAGTCGGTGAATAGGTATGGTGACGGTTACCTATGCACCCGAGTGTAACATGGCTGTGAGTCCTTGAGTTATGAAGTGATATTTGAGAAGCAAATGAGTTAAACAAAGAAGTCTGGTGTTTTTCCCTTACAGGGGCTTGTTGTTGAATTGTTTTCCCTTGCCGGGACTTATTGTTGAATTGTTCTACCTTGCCTGGATGATTTATCTTGTTGTATATTCCGTTCCCCGATTGGTTGTGACCGTTGATTGGGTGAGGAAGAGAGATTATGCACGATGGGTCTTTCCGTCCTGTGTTTTGATGATTATGCACGAAGGGTCTTTCCGTGCCATGTTTTGATAATTATGCACGAAGGGTCTTTCCGTGCCATGTTTTGATAATTATGCACGAAGGGTCTTTCCGTGCCATGTTTCTTGATTTATTTTGAGCGCAAAGGGTCATTCCGTGCCTTGATGTGAGAGTTATGTGGGAAAAGCACGACGGGTGATGCCATGCACTATATTTGACAGTTTTGGTGAGGATTGAGAGTAAAAGAATGAAGGGTGGTGCCGTGCAGTTGTTGATTACTGGCTCTCTTTTATTGATGTTAATTATTCTGTTTCCATTTCTTTGTTTGTTGGTTATATATCTGAATTGTTACACCCCACAGCATGTCCCCTCCCTATATGTGGTTAAATTTTGTATATTTTTCCGTTATTGCACACATATCTATACATGTTGATTGTGGTAGGTCTGATCTCGCCTCGTCATTACCTCGCCGGGGTTAGGCTACGAACTTACCAGCACATGGGGTTGGTTGTGATGATGCTACACTTATGTGCCTTTTGTACACAGGTCAGGAGACAACTTGCAGACCACAGTAGTAGCTTGGGCACGTGCCTTCAATCCAGAGACTCCTAGGTAGTTCGCTGGCATTCGTGGGCCCTGAGTTTCTTCCATTTCAGTTCCGTTTGTTTTCATTATTTTGAAACTGACTTATTATGTATTTTCTTTCAGACTCGTATTTGTAGTATCTTATAGTAGTCCGTGAGTATTGTGACACCAAATCTTGGGTACAGGATGATGTTAATTATTTCGCATTTTCTTTATTTAATATTAAATCTACTTCCACTTGAATTTATTGTTTTACTATTATCTTGTTGTAAATTAATTGAAAAAGGTATGTTTAAGTTGGTTTGCCTCGCTCCAATAGTAGGCGCCATCACGACTCTCGATGGTGGAAAATCTGGGTCGTGACAAGTTGGTATCAGAGCACTAGGTTACTTGGGTCTCACAACTCAGGACAAACTCGGTAGAATCTAAGGGATCGGCACGGAGACGTCTGTATTTATCCCCGAGAGGCAACAAGGTTAGGAAAGTTTCACTTTGTTCTTTCTTGTCGTGCGTTTATGTTCCTCAAACACCTATTGAATTTCTACTCATTTCTTTCACAGATGGCGAGAACACATGCTTCCTCTTTTACCGCGCAGCAGTCCGAGTCTCCAGCAGCAGCTCATATCAGAGGTAGAGGATGAGGTTGGGGCAGAGCTCAGCCCCGAGCAGCAGTCCTAGAGGTAGAGCCTCATGTTGACTACGATGAGGAGGTTCCAGCTCCAGCTATTCCGGTGGGCCCAACTCAGGTCCCAGAGGGGTTCATAGCCACCCCAGTTCTTCAGGACGCTTTAGTCAGATTAGTGGATCTAGTGGAGGGTGTTATTTGAGCGAGTTTGCTTCCAGGATCTCAGCCAGCGATAGTAGGTCCCGGGTGCAGCGGCTCAGACTATGAGTGATGTCCCTTTTCAGGAGACGGCCAATGAGGGTCGTGTAGTTGAAGATAGGGAAGCAGTCATCGATCAGATAAGAGGCCCCATCATGCAGGCCGATTCAGTGGTACCTCTTCTGGAGCTAAAGGTTCTAATGGTAGAGGCCATCCTTCCAGGCCCTTTCAGCCAGTTACCCCTGTTACTCAGGGTACTTCAGGTGGTCGACCGGGTCAGCCCCAGTTTCCTCAGCTGCAGCGTTCGAGTAGATGTTATGGGTGCGGTGAGCTTGGTCACAATAAGAGGGATTGCCCGAGGTTGAGGGGTTCTCAGCCGCATTTTTCCAATCAGCAGTCTTTTCGCTCACCGTCAGCACCCGTCAGAGACCACCACTTCGTTATTCCCAGCAGCCGAGGGCTTGTTTCACGTGTGGCGACCTGAGGCACATTGCCAAGTATTTCCTTCGAGCTTCTGGTAGATCTCAGCATCAGAGTTCTCGTGCTACAACTCAGGCATCGGAGGTTTCCCAGCCTACCCAGCCGGCTAGAAGCGGAGGTAGAGGTCTTAGAGGTGGAGTCCAGACCGCCAGCAGTAGGGATCTAGCCAGTTTGGAGGTTGAGACTTTAGATGCAGACATTACAAGTATTGTTCTAATTTATATTTAGAGATGCTTCAGTGCTATTTGACCCTAAATCTACGTATTCATATGTTTCGTCCTATTTTGCACCCTCATTTGGTTATGCCTAGTGAGACCTTAGGTTTTTTGTATATATGTCTGCGCTCGTGAATGGTTCTATGGTGGTGGGTCTGGTGCATCATGCCTGTGTAGTAGTATTTCGGGGTCTTGAGACCCGTGTTGTTATTGCTCTTACATATGGTGGACTTTGACATCATATTTAGGATGGATTAGTTGTCCCCGATTTGCCCCATTTTGAGTGGAGAGGGACCCCAAGTCATGCCATCTGTAGTGTTATTTCGTATGTCAAGGCTCGACGAATGGTCGAGAAAGGGTTTCTAGCATATTTGGCGTATGTTCGCAACCCCAACGCAGAGGTTCCATCTATTGACTCTATTCCTATTGTTTGGGAGTTCCCCGAGGTTTTCCCTTCAGACTTGCCGGGTATGCCGCCCGACAGGGATATTGATTTTTGCATTGATCTAGCTCCTGGCACTCAGCCTATTTCCATTTTGTCGTATTGCATGGCCCCGCCAGAGTTGGAAGAGTTAAAGGAGCAGCTTTAGAACATGCTTGATAAGGGTTTCATTAGACCCAGTGTATCCCCTTGGGGTGCACCAGTGTTATTCGTGAAGAAAAAGGATGGGTCGATGAGGATGTGCATCGATTACCGACAGTTGAATAAGGTGACAATAAAGAACAAGTATCCACTACCGAGAATTGATGATTTGTTTGACCAGCTTTAGGGTGCTAAGGTGTTCTCAAAGATAGATTTGAGGTCTGGTTATCATTAGCTGAGGACTAGGGCATGTAATGTCCCTAAGACAGCATTTCGTACTCGTTATGGGCATTATGAGTTTTTTATCATGTCGTTTGGGTTGACCAATGCCCAGGCAGCATTCATGGAGTTGATGAACCAGGTGTTCGGGCCCTATTTGGATTTATTTGGTATTGTATTTATTGACGACATCTTGATATTCTCTCGGAGTTAGGAGGAGCATGAGCAGCACCTCAGAGTGGTTCTTCAGACTCTTAAGGATAGTCAGTTGTACGCCAAATTCTCGAAGAGCGAGTTTTGGTTGAGTTTAGTCACATTCCTAGGTCATGTCGTACAGCAGAGGGTATTCAGGTGGAACCAAAGAAGATAAAGGCAGTCAAGAGTTGGCCTCGACCAGCTTCAGCTATAGAGATCCGGAGCTTCTTGGGGTTAGCTGGTTACTACAGACGTTTCGTGGAGGGGTTTCATCCATCACAGCCCCGATGACTAGATTGACCCAGAAGGATGCCAAGTTCAGTTGGTCAGATGAGTGTGAGGCGAGCTTCTGGAAGCTCAAGACAGCTCTGTCTACGGCACCGATATTGGTTTTGCCTACGGGATCTGGGCCTTATACTGTTTATTGTGATACTTTTTGTATCGGGCTTGGCGCAGTGTTGATGAAGAATGGCAAGGTCATAGCATATGCTTCGAGGCAGTTGAAGATCCACAAGAAGAAATATCCACTTCATGACCTAGAGTTGGCAGCCATTGTTCATGCCTTAAAGATCTGGAGGTATTATTTATATGGTGTGACGTGTGAGGTATACATGGATCACAAGAGCCTTCCGTACTTGTTCAAGCAGAAAGAGTTGAATTTGAGATAGCGGAGATGGTTGGAGTTGCTAAAAGTCTATGATGTTTCAATCTTATACCACTCGGGGAAGGCCAATGTGGTGGCTGATGCATTGAGTAAGAAGTCCGCCAGCATGTGTAGTCTTACCTATATTCCAGTAAGCCAAAGATAGCTTGCCTTGGATGTTCAAGCCTTGGCTAATAGATTTGTGAGATTGGATATTTCTGAGCCTAACAGGGTGTTAGCTTCCACGGTTGCTCGTTAGTCATTGATGGAGTGTATTCGGGAGCAGCAGTTTGACGATCCCCATTTGCGTGTACTGAGAGACACGGTGCACCAGGGAGGTGCTAGGGAAATGACCTTGGGAGATAACGGTGTATTGAGGTTTCATGGGCGAGTTTGTGTGCCCTATGTTAATAGTATTCAGGAGTCGATCTTAGCGGAGGCCCATAGTTCTCGATATTATATTCACCCGGGCGCCACAAAGAGGTATCAGGGTTTCAGGGGCGAGTTTGTGTGCCCTATGTTAATAGTTTTCAGGAGTCGATCTTAGCGGAGGCCCACAGTTCTCGATATTATATTCACCTGGGCGCCACAAAGAGGAATAAAGAAAGACATTGTTGCATATGTGGCTCATTGTCTGAATTGTCAGCAGGTGAAGTACGAGCATCAGAGGCCAGGTCAGTTATTCCAGAGGATTGAGCTTCCCGAGTGGAAGTGGGAGAGAATCACCATGGATTTTGTTACTGGCCTTCCAATGACTCGGAAGAAGTTTAATGCTATATGGGTTATTGTTGATAGGCTAACCAAGTCCGCACATTTTATGCCAGTTGCCGCCACCTTTTCATCCAAGAGATCTGCTGAGATTTATATCAGAGAGATCATTCGCCTTCATGGGGCTTCCATATCTATTATTTCAGACCGGGGTCCGCAGTTTACCTCGCATTTCTCGAGAGCGTTTCAGCATGAATTGGGCACCCAGGTTCAGTTGAGTAAAGCATTTCATCCCCAGATGGACGGTCAATCCGAGAAGATTATTCTGATTCTTGAGGATATGCTCCGAGCCTACGTTATTGATTTTGTAGGCTCGTGGGACCAGTTCTTGCCTTTAGCAGAGTTTGCCTACAACAATAGCTACACGTCCAGCATTCCGATGGCTCCATATGAGTCGTTGTATGGTAGGCAGTGTCGTTCCCCGGTCGGATGATTTGAGCCGGGAGAGGCTCGCTATTGGATACAGATATAGTACAGGAGGCCTTAAATAAGGTCAAGATCATTCCGGACAGACTTCGGTCAGCTCAGTCTAGGCAGAAGAGTTATGCAGATTGCAAGGTCAGTGATGTTACTTTCATGGTTGGTGAGCGAGTATTGCTCCGGGTATCGCCTATGAAGGGCATGATGAGGTTCGGAAAGAAGGGCAAGCTTAGCCCTAAGTTTATTGGCCCATTTGAGATTCTTGATCACGTGGGGAAGGTGGCTTATAGACTTGCCTTGCCGCCTAGCTCGTCAGTCGTGCATTCGGTTTTTCACGTATCCATGCTTCGAAAGTATCGCGGCGATCCCACCCACGGGTTAGATTTCAGTACTGTCCAATTGGACAAGGTTCTGTCATATGAGGAAGAGCCGGTGGCTAATTTAGATCAGCGGTTCAACAGTTGAGGTCAAGGAGTTTTCCTTCGGTGCGTGTTAAGTGGAGAGGTCAGCCTCCTGAGGCATCGACCTGGGAGTCCAAGTCTGATATGCGGAGCCGTTATCCCCGTCTATTCCCCGACTCCGGTACTTCATTATTTTGTCCGTTCGAGGACGAACAGCTTTTTAAAAGGTGGAGGATGTGACGACCTAAAGGGTCATTATCGTAATTATCCCTTTCTTTATGCATCTGAGGCCTTGAAAGCCTCTTATTTTGTTTGCCTCAAATTTTCATGCGCAGTCCGGGCGCGAAGCCAGAAAATTTTTATGTGAAAATATATGAATTTTGTCTTAAGACTATGAATTTTGATAATAATATTGATATAGTTGACTTTGGTCAATATTTTGTGTAAACGGACCCGGACCCATGATGTGACAGTCCGGAGGTTCCGTAGAAAAATATGGGACCTGGGCGTATTCCCGGAATTGAAATCCGAGGTCCCAAGCCCGAGTACGGAATTTTTGAAAGAAATTGTTAATCTGAAAATGATATGAAAAATTGAAATGAGAATGAGATAGAAAGTGATATTATAGGGCTTGTATTTTGATTCAAATTCCCAGTACAGGTCATAAATGAGCGTTAAGCGCTATCTGTAAAGTTTGATTGAAAACGGACGTCATTTGACATGTTTCGGACTAGAAATGGAAAACTTGAAGTTCTTGAGAATTTAAAAGAGAAATCATGTGGTTTGAGGTTTGATTCTATGTAAATGATGTTATTTTTCCGATTTAATCACATGATTAAGTCTGTTGGATGTTTTTTAGGTTGTGTGCATGTTTGGGTTGGAGCCCCAAGAGCTCGGTTGAGTTTTGGCTAGGCATCGGATTGCATTTCTCATGTTTTTAAAAATCTGGTATAAGGCTTCTGCAATTTTCACAAATGCGAAGCCAGGGATCGCAAATGCGAGATGATTAGGCAAGCCTACATTCGCAAAAGTGAACTTTTCTTCATGAATGCGAGGGAGGGGAGTTGGCCTATGATTGCAAATGCGATCAAATGTCCGCAAATGCGAGGGAGGACAGTTTGGCTTGAGATCGCAAATGCGATCAAAACTCCGAAAATGCGAACCTCCCCCAGATATCCTAACATCTCAAATGCGAAGTAAAATCTAGCATTTCCCCAGCCTGCTAAGTTTGCAATTGCGAACAAATCTTTGTAATTGCGATATCTGCACCTGTGTATTCAATACTTAGACGATTTGAAACCTCATTCTTCATATTTTTTCAAAACCCAAACCTCCATTGGCGATTTTCTCTCAATTTCTTCTTTCCCAAATCAATTGTAAGTCAACTTTTACTCAATTTCTTCAATCCTTAACATCTTTTATCATGATTTCATCTTAAAATCAAAGCTTTCAATGGATAAAAATGGGGATTTGGGATAGAACCTAGGTTTTCTTAAATTTAGGGATTTGGACCTCAATTTGGGGTCCGATTTCAAAACAAATTATATATATATGAACTCTTGGGGGAATGGGTAACCTGGTTTTGGTTCGAACCTCGGGTTTTGACCACGTGGACCCGGGGGAATTTTGGAAATTTTTGGGAAAAACTTTGAGAAATTTATTCTTACGCATTCAAATTGTTTTAACTAGCATTTGTTGATACATTTGAGTAAATTGTGATTATATTTGACCGATTTTGTGGCGAACTCACGGGGTAAAGCTATCCTAGAGGTGTAATTTGAGTTTGTAGCTTTCGAGATAAGTATTTTATTCTAACTTTAGCTAGAGGGAATAGGATTAGGACAATTTGCTATGTGCTATGTGGAGTCGGTGTATAGGTATGGTGACGGTTACCTATGCACCCGAGTCTAGCATGACCGTGAGTCGTAATTGCTTTTAAATTCGAAAGAGGTGAAACAATTGAGTTAATTACTTGTTAAATGAGTTATGAAGTGATTGTTGAGAAGCAAATGAGTTAAATAAGGAATTGTGGTAGTTTTCCCTTGCCGGGGCTTGTTGTTGAATTGTTTTCCCTAGTCGGGACTTATTGTTGAATTGTTCTCCCTTGCCGGAATGATTAATCTTGTTGTATATTTCTTTCCCCGATTGGTTGTGATCGTTGATTGGGTGAGGAAGAGAGATTATGCATGAAGGGTCTTTCTGTGTCGTGTTTGATGATTATGCACGAAGAGTCTTTTCATGCCATGTTTTGATAATTATGCACGAAGGGTCTTTCCGTGCTATGTTTCTTGATTTATTTTGAGCACAAAAGGTCATTCCATGCCTTGATGCGAGAGTTATGTGAGGAAAGCACGAAGGGTGATGCCGTGCACTATATTTGACAGTTTTGGTAAGGATTGAGAGTAAAAGTACGAAGGGTGGTGCCGTGCAGTTGTTCATTACTGGCTCTCTTTTATTGATGTTAATTATTCAGTTTTCCTTTCTTTGTTCGTTGGTTATATATCTGAATTGTTACACCCCACAGCATGTCCCCTCGATATATCTGTTTAAATTTCGTATATCTTTCCGTTATTGCACACATATATGTACAGGTTGATTGTGGTAGGTCCGGTCTAGCCTCGTCACTATCTCGCCATGGTTAGGCCAGGCACTTACCAACACATGGGGTCGGTTGTACTGATGCTACACTTCTGTGCCTTTTGTGCACAGGTCAGGAGATAGCTTACGGACCGCAGCAGTACCTTGGGCACGTGCCTTCAGTCCAAAGACTCCTAGGTAGTTCGCTGGCGTTCGCGTGCCCTGAATTTCATCCATTTCAGTTCCATTTGTTTTCATTATATCGAAACAGACTTATTATGTATTTTCTTTCAGACTTGTATTTGTAGAATCTTATAGTAGTCCGTGAGTATTGTGCCACCAAATCTTGGCAGTGGATGGTGTTAATTATTCCACATTTTCTTCATTTAATATTAAATTTAGACTTCCGCGTGAATTTATTATTTTACTATTATCTTACTTGAAATTAATTGAAAAGGATATGTTTAAGTTGGATTGCCTAGCTCCGACAGTAGGTGCCATCACGACTCTCGACGGTGGGAAATTCGGGTCGTGACACTGAATATGTACCCAATCTATTCTAATAACACCCACTCAAAATAAAATAAAAATTTAGCATTTTTTTGCTATAAAAAACTACTCCCTCCATTCCAATATATGTAAACATGTTTGACTGAGCATAAAGTTTAAGAAGAAAATGAAGACTTTTGGAATTTGTGGTCCTAAACAAGTCCAAATGGAGCCCAGAATATTTTTGTGGTTATAATAGCTTCTCATTAAGGGTAGAGTTGTAAGTTTAAGCTAAATTGTTACCAAATTTAGAAGGGGTTCATTCTTTTTGGAACTGACCAAAAAGGAATAGGTTCACATAAACTGGAACAGATGGAGTAATTAATATTGGTAACACTTGTCTAATATTAGCAATATTTTGTGAATTGACCAATTTTTATAATAAGTTATTTATAAATTGACATAGCAGATAGTTTTTTTTTTTTTGATTTTTCTATCACAAAAATTTTATTCCTCTATACCACTATTGCCACCATATCTGACATCATGAGCAATATTAAATTTTTAGCTACTCAACTCAAAACAAATCGGAGTATCTAAATGGTATGAGACAAAATATTGCCCATCTACAAATGCTTTGAGCACCTACATTTGAAAAAAAAATTCAATTAATCATCATCAATATCACGTACACTAGTAGTACTTAAAGAGATCATTTTGGTTTTTTGAGGAAGAGAACTTCATTTGAAATTCGAGAAGCTACGGATTGTATTGAATGCAATGCAACAACGAGTGGAGAAAAAAACATATAAGTATAAAAGACTAAACTTTGAAATATAATACTGTTCATGGTGGCGGTAATGATGGTGGAGAGAAAAGAATTTTAGTGGTGGAAAAAAAATAAGGGAGGAGTAAAATGAGTTAGAGGGTGCTAAGGTGACATGCCACGTGACTTCCACCTCATCAAATGTCATTGTTACATAAGATTGGATGTCCATCTTGCAAAAACTTAACGGATAAGGAGTATATTTTAACAATTAGTATAATGGTAAGAGTATATTTAATCTTAAAGTATGACAATGGGTATATATAAACTTTTTCTCATAGTATAAGAATATATTTTGCCATTCTCCCTTCGGTGAAGTTTGAATCCTATATCATTTAGATGTAGAATGAAGTTACGAGCTAAAATGCAACCCTAATCACAATATAATCTTTAAAATCTTTCAAAATAATTCTAAATTTTCTTGTGATTTTATTTCAGGAAAAAGTTTCATTTCTTGCATTTTCAGTCATCTTTCTATCTTCTTATTATTTATGCTACTTTTACATGGATTCTTCGTATTGTCCTTTTTGTTTTTTTATTTATTTATGCGGTGCTTATATTTTTCTGAGCCGGGGATCTATTGGAAATATCTTTTCTATCTTCACAAGGTAAGACTCTTCACAAATCTAATTATGTAAAATTATACCGGGATGTTGTTTGTTGTTGCTGCAATTGAGGAAAAGGTCATTTGTATTCTAGTTTATTCTGGCCTTGTTCTGAGCGTGAGTTACGTGCTTATGCAACTTGTTTTCAAAACCCTTTTTAAATCTCATCAAATTTTTATTCAATTAAACACCATTGAATAATACTAGATATTTTCAATTTTTGCAGAAATAAAAAAATGAAATAAAAATCACCGAAACTAGACCAAAATTGGAACATACTTTCCCTATAGGTTTGCTTTGAAATACAAACCGGACCAAACTTGAAAATGTAGACGTAGAAATAACTTCTCCTTCTTTCCAAACTAATAGTAGTAGATTAGGCAAAATACATAAAGTAACCACGTGAACTATATACCAAATTTCTGTGTACACGTTTTTTGAAACGAAAATCACCTTATGCGTCTAATCTTTCTAAAGTGTATTTAAGGTACATTGTCTTTGTCACGTGACATGTGTGTGTATCACAATAAAGATAAGAGCACCATTTAAAAAAGTAAATTCTCAATCTATTTAAGTGCCACATGTCAAAATTTATGTATTTTTTTAATTAATGGGCCCCTTAACCCGACCCTTTCCCTTCACTTTAACCTACCCCTCCCTGTTCTTCTTCCCTTGAACCCCTCCCCTTTGAGTTTGATGTTGTCCTTTTCTCCATCCCCATTTTTCTCTTCTTCTATACCCCTTTTCCCCTGTCGTCTCTCCCCGCAATTTTAACACTAACAATAATGTAAAATAGTTAAAAGGAATCTATATCTTAGAGAATTTTATAGACTGAGTTTGAATCATATTTAGTAGTAACAATTTAGGAGTACAAATTTAATGTAGTAGAGTATTGGTGTGATAGATCTTAAATGCTCTTGCCTAATATTTTGATGATCTAACAAACTTACTGTTAAGAACCAGATAGGGAACCTGACCTACTTGGATTGCTGCAAGCGTTAACGGATTTCAGCAAAAGAAGAATTGTTACAGGGACCTGATACTCTTATGGTTTCCTCGTAGTAGTATAAAGTCATTTGGACACAGCTGGAAATGAAGTGACCGACGGAACTGTTTCTGTCGCAATGCACCACACTGTCAGCCCACTCATTCTCTAACCAAATAAAGCACACACATCATTTCAAGTGATGTGATCAAGATGTACCAAATGAGATTTACACAAAAACATCACTGAAAGGTTTCTATTTCTCATTCAAACTCTCGCTAAAAATAGAAAAACCAGTTCCCAAAAGATTGATTGTTATTGTCTTACTTGAGTTGTAACCTTGTTATTGTACTTACTATATATCCTAAATCACGTGCTTAGAAGTGTACTGATTAGAATCCTCTTGTAAATTCGTAAACTCATTTAATTTATGTTGTGAGTAGTTTTAGTCACAAGGAAAAGTCTTTGTAGTAGAGTTACAAAGTGGCTAGTGGTGATAGCATCACAAGTTAGAAAAAGTCTATGTAACTAGGATAGTCACAAAGTAGCTTGTGGTAAAGGTACCACAAGTTAGTTGAGCAAATCCTTTGCAATAAGAAGTATTTTAAAGTGGCTTGTAATAGGTAAGATTACAAGTTAGTGAAGTTAAAAGCCTATAGTGTAGGTCGTGGTTATCCCCTTGTGCGGGATTTTTCCACGTAAAAATCCTTTGCCTCATTTACTTACTGCTTTACATGTTCTCAGCAGAATCTTATAGAGGACCAGGTACTCTACGATTTGGTGGATCCATACAAGCTAATAATAGTTATCAGAGCGGGTTCCTCCTATCAGGCTAACACCCAGGAAGGATCCTCATGACGGCTCCACTAAATTTTGAGAAAGGTTAATCCATATACCATATACCCAAGTTTGATGCAAAATGTTATTGGTGGTAGAAAGCTGGAATGCATGATTTCACCATGGCTGAGTATTATGAGCTTTGGGATGTCATTTGTGATGGTCCATTTGTTCCAATCAAGGTACTAAATGAATTTTCATTTTCAACAAAAAAAACTAGCAAAGAATATGCTGAAGCAGATAAGAAAGTGGTGGAGAAGAATTTTCGTGCCAAGAAAATTCTGGTATATAGTTTGGGATCTAAAGAGTATGACAGAATCTCTACATACAACATTGCCAAGGAAATATGGGAGGCTTTGCAAATAGCCTATGATGGAACTACACAAGTACAACAAGATAAACCTAATACTGGTGATAGTTCCATGACTGCAGTTGAAAGCGAGGAGATTGGATATGAATCAATGCTTGCTTTGATGGCTCAATCAGATAATGATGAAGATGTAAGTTTCAGGGATATTAAGAAAAATCTAAAATCCTATTGTCCAAAAAAACTCATCTGTTCAGCTTATAGTTTAATTACTGCCTTTTGTAGTCTTGCGGAGGATAGGGATTCCTTGTTCTTAGAACTAGAAGAGTCTGAACATACTAGAGAAGACTTAGTGGTTGCAGTTGCTGACCAAAATAAAACTATTGAAACTCTTATAAAAGAAAAGAGTGATATGTTGGCAGAAACAACATAGCAAAGGGAACTAATAGTAAAGCCATTGACTAAGTCGAAACCTGAAAGCTCTGAAAGAGGAAATGAGATAGTTAGTGAGGAATATTTTGGGCTTGAAAATGAGGTTAAGGCCTTGAGATGTAAGATGTGTGTTGAAATTGAGAAAAATGAGCTCTTCCAAGCCAATCTACAAAAATTAATGAATGATCTTTAAAGGTCTATGAAGTGGACCTGGTCCTTAGAAGCTACCACTTCCTTGCTCACTAATGATAGTGAAAAATGCGGGAAACGGGGTTCCCAAGGGAGAAAACCCCTCACAATCCTCACAGTAAGAGCGCCATGATATCTGTTAACTGGCCTCGGACCCAATGTGGGAACACTAGGCACTTCAAGGAAGGTGTCCAGGCCAAGAATTAATCAGTACTGAAAGACAAAGTGGCTGCTGAAATCGCGACCATAAAAGAGGAACCGGGTTCCACTCACAGAAAACGCACATTACCTGCATGGACTAAGAGAGATCTTATTCATCCTCTTGGTTGCTACAAGGGACCCAAACTTATTTGGGTTCCTAAAACTAACTCCTAATCTCTTGTGCAGTGAACATTGAAAGGAAGCGGTCAATAATGGTTCATGGATAATTGATGTTCAAAACACATGATCGAGAACACCACATACTTTCTTTCACTAAAAGCCTTGCAATGAGTGAGTATATTCTTTGGCAACGCAAAAAAGAGTACATCTTAGAGTTGGAAAAGTTGGGAAGTCACTCACTCACTCCATTGAAACGTGTACTATGTCAATGGACTTAAGTACAGCCTCCTAAGTGTCTCTCAAATTTGTGATAAAGGAAACAAGGTGGAATTCTTGTCCAAAATATGTACAGTCACTAGCCTTGTGACCGGTGAAATAGTTCTGGTGGCCAAAAGATTCAAGAATATCTATGTTGCTAACTTCAAATCATTACAAAGTGGTGATATGAGTTTCTGGAAGGCGGTTGACGATGATGTTAAACTATGGCACAGAAGACTGGGCCGTGCAAGATTTTCCCTTCTGAACAAACTAATTCAGAAGGACCTGGTCCATGGTCTGTCTATGTCACAATTAAAAACTCAAAAAGTTTGTGATGCATGTGCTAGAGGAAAACATGTAAAGCCCTCCTTTAAGTCAAAAAGAGATGTGAGCACCTCAAAGCCACTTGAGCTCCTGCATATGGATCTGTGTGGACCTATGAGGGTGAAAAGTAGAGGAGGAAATAGATACGTTTTCGTGATCGTGGATGACTATTCCAGATTCACATGGATTCTATTTCTCAGAACAAAAGATGAAATTGTTGAAGTAGTTGTGGCCTTTGTGAAGAAAATTAAGGTGAAGATGGAGTCTAGAGTTGTATGCATTAGATCAGATCATGGGGCAGAATTTGACAATGTAAAATTTGATGAATTCTGCAATGAAAATGGCATCAGTCACAACTTCTCAGCTCCCAGAACTCCACAACAAAATGGAGTAGTAGAAATAAAGAACAAAACTCAGGAAAAAATGGCAAGAACAATGTTGATTGACAGTGGACTTGCAAAGAACTTTTGGGCTGAAGCTGCCAACACTGCCTGCTACTTAGTGAGCAGGTGTATGATTAGATAAATTCTTAATAAGACCCTTTATGAACTGCTGAATGGAAGAAAACTCAAGCTGACCTACCTAAGAACATTTGAATGCAAATGTTATGTTCTCAACAATGGAAAAGATCAGCTTGGTAAGTTTGATGTCAAAATCGACGAAGAGATATTTCTTGGCTACTCTTCTCAAAGCAAGGCTTACAAGATATATAACAAGCGGACTCAATGTGTTGAAAAAAGTGTCCATGTTATTTTTGATGAATCTTATCTATCATTTGAGAAGAGTGCTGAGAAAGATCAGGATGGAGAACCCTTACTTGTTCCTAGTGAAGTCATTAACATGACAAATGGAAAGGCAGATATGATGAGTCAATTGAAGGAGCCAAATGACGATAACGCAACCTCGTCACCAACAGAAGCAAGCACTTCAATTACAATCACTAAAGCTGAAGAAAGTGGTTGATGCAGTTCACGGAACTCCACTGGCATCTGAGAGAAGAATAGAGGAGAATCAGCCAAACATACCTTCTTCCTCTCAAAATGAACCCTGGACATCTAACTGGAGACATAAAAGTTCTTACCATATAGACAACATAATCATTCCTCTAGATTCCGGAGTTCAAACTAGGTGAAGAGCTAAAAATTCACTTGCCTTCTCATCTATTCTCTCCCAGATAGAACCCAAGAACATCAAGGAATCCGTAAAAGATGCAGACTGGATTACAACCACGCAAGATGAGCTGCATCACTTTGAGATAAGTTGTGTGTGGCACCCCATACCCAGATCCCCAAATAGAACCATTATAGGAACTAGGTGGGTATTTAGAAACAAGCTCGATGATCATGGAATTACCACAAGGAACAAGGCCAGGCTAGTGGACCAAGGTTATAATCAGGAAGAAGGGATTGGCTACGATGAAACATTTGCTCCAGTGGTTCGCATGGAAGCCATCAGAATTCTAATCGCATTTGCCTCTCATATGGAATTCACTTTGATCCAAATGGATGTCAAAAGTGCATTTTTGAGTGGACTGCTTAAGGAAGAAGTCTATGTGAAGCAAACCCCTAGGTTTGAATGTCATGGGCACCCTGAATATGTGTTCCAATTGGACAAAGCTCTGTATGGGCTAAAACAGGCTCCTCGAGCGTACTGATCAGTAGAAGCATACTGATTAAGAATCCTCTTGTAAATGCATAAACTCGTTGAGTTTATGTTGTGACTATATTTAGTCATAAGAAAAAGTCTTTATAATCGTAGAGTTACAAAGTGGCTTGTGGTGGTAGCATCACAAGTTAGAAAAAGCCTTTGTAACTAGGATAGTCACAAAGTAGCTTCTGGTAAAGGTACCACAAATAAGTTGAGCAAATCCTTTGAAATAGAAAGTATTGTAAAGTAGTTTGTAATAGATAAGATTACCAGTTGGTGAAGTTAAAAGCCTACAGTGTAGGTCGTGGTTTTTTTATTCCCTTGTGCGGGATTTTTCCTCGTAAAATTCTCTGCCTCATTTACTTACTGCTATACTAAGTGCTCTCAGTATAATCTTGTAGAGGAATAGTTAATCTATAATTTGGTGGATTTATACAAACCAACATGGTGATTGAGGGGTATCGGAGATGAACCAAGAGAAGCTGCGATTTGACCGACTCTTAATTTGTTACTTACGAACTATTTTTGTAAAGTTGTTCTTTATTTGCTTGTGCTTCTATCACGGGGTTTGGTTGCTTATTTCCATTGAACAATGCTATAGATTCTAGCCATAATCAACTGTCATAACGCCAAGATTTTTTTTTGTTTATTGGGGAAGATGACGGTGAACTAAACAGCCATGTTTGGTCATAACCAATTTTGATGGAGTTTGGAGTTTTGCATTCTATTTCTTGTGTTATATTTGAATCTGGGCATGAAATCATGTAACTAATGTACCGGGGTTCTTAATTTTGATTTGTAATCGGAAAGTGATAATTATGGGTTGTTTTACAGTGGTGGGTGTCAATAGAGATAAGGTGGATAAGAGAAAGAGATGGAAGGGAGAACATCTAAGGGGTATATTGTAATTTGATAATTATTTTATTTTAGGCGCCTTTATTTTATTAAAACATAATGACATGTGCATTATATTATTAGTACGTGATATGTCTCACTTTTTCTAAGATGCTTAAATATAAAAGTGATGTGTATTAGACACACTATGAAAAGGTTGAGTGTGTAAGGTTATTTTCGGTTACAAAAAATGTGCAATAGGAATTTGGTCTATAGTTAAGGTGGTAACCTATATATTTTGCCTAATGGATTATTACCACAAAAACGAAAATAAGGAAAAAAAAAGGATGGCCTATAAAGAAAATATACAACTAGAATTAAATCGATCTTAATAAATCGGTCTTAATCGAATTTGAGCTTATCAAGCGAGACGTTGTTAGGGAAAATGAGGCACTTCCCAAACTAATCATAGTGGTTACCATAAAAATAAATTTGAAAAGAATAAAAAGCGATTACTTTTTAAGGAACTAGAAGTAGGGGTATTTGGGTAAGTTTATAAGATGGCCATCCCAATTGAAAATACTTATTTTTTTTATATTTACACGTTTGACAAATATTAATTATACATTAAAGCCAAATTTATTCAAAAGTTATAAGTTCCTTCTATTTTTAACTTATAAGGGTTTTTGAACAACATTTTTACTCTCTATCTATAATAATTTTTTAGTATCATGTAAACGATATGAGTTGAGTTCAAATAGAAAAGTGAAAATTCATATACCCAACCTCAATTTCTGGGACTCGAACATTATATTTATAATTGTATAGGTCAAAATTTAACCATAATAGTCGACCCAGCTGGAACCCCGCCTGAGGGGCGGGATAACAAGGACTACCACGACATACTTCAATCCGAGCATCTACAGTGTCCAGTAAGTCAAAGACAGTATTAAGGAAATGACCAGAAGGAAGTGGCCCGACCGGAAAGGGTCGCCATGGTCTCAGAACTATATATATAGGGGATAAATTCTCAAATAAGGGTTTTTTTCGTTTTTCTCTATCTATTCTCTCCTTCTATATTCTTCCAAAAATTATGTACAATGGACCGCCTCATAGATCTTATGAAGGAAGAAATGGAAACAATTTAATGAAGATCGTTTGCTCTTATTTTACTCTATTCATCAATCTCCGAATTCGTTTTTAGATCTGAATATTATTATGTTTGACTAAGATTGACCTCATCTTTATTTTTATTTGTTTCAATCAAAATGTTTTTGACATCTTTTGGTCAAACAATTAGGCGCTGTCTGTGAGGATTTCTTAGTAAAATTTCCTAGTCTCTTCCATATCAAAAACCGAAAATATAATCACCCACCAAAAATATTGGTAAATAAACCTCACATGCCAATCCATATCATGATGATGTATGCAAGTAGAAGTGACAACCAACATCCTCCCTCATACACCGGGCGGTCCATGAACCAGCTGAGGCAAATCCAACCTACGCGGAGCAAGAGCACAAAAAAAAAGGAGAAAGAGAACTGAACACGGCCACCAAATTTAGAAATCGCCACCCCATCAACCATTGAAACGCCATACAAAATGAGCAACGCTGTAGATCCACCCTCATTCACCGACTCATCAGATCAGTGTAAGGAAAATATCATTTTTGGCTCACATTCGGCTGTTTGCTCAAACAGGAACACAGGTGTCGTGCGGGCGAGCAAGCAAAGGAACATCTCAACTAGGGACTGGGAAACTACTACAAAGCAACCGAAACATCGCCCACCGGACATTCCATCTTCTAGAAAATGATGCCCCATAAGCCGCACTCTCTCTCCCTCACCTGAGAATCATCCCAATAGGGCTTTCCCGGAAGTTGAAGGACCGAATTGATAAGGGGGACATCCCCAAATTCAAAGTGTAATTCATCGTCCGCCAACGGCGTCCCCGTACCGCAAAGCAAAAAATACTAGACAAGAAAGCTTCAACATTACACTTCCAATGTAAACAAAATCAAGCAAACTGGGACTCCTCCCAGAGGATACCCGGATCTAAAAAAACATGGACTAACAACGGGTTAACATGTCGAGAAGTTCAAAATAACACCCTTTAAGTCCAAGGGCTATCGCCAAAGAGAAGAGTTCGACCTCGATCAAACAACAACGGGTTAATATTACAACAAGTTCTAAATAACACCCTTTTAGGACAAGAGCCATCGCCAAAAAGAAGGGATCAACCTCGATCGAATAACGAAGGGTTAACATTTCGACAAGTTCGAAATAACACCTTTAAGGCCAAGGGTCATTGACAAAAAGAAGAGTTCGACCTTGATCAAACAACGACGGGTTAACATTTCGATAAGTTCGAAATAACACCTTTAAGGCCAAGGGCCATTGCCAAAAAGAGAAGTTCAACAACGACAGGTTAACATTTTGACAAGTTTGAAATAACACATTTAAGGTCAAGGGCCATCGTCAAAAGAAGGGTTCGACCTCGATCGAACAATGACGGGTTAACATTTTGACAAGTTCAAAATAACACCTTTAAGGCCAAGGGTCATCACCAAAAAGAAGAGTTCGACCTCAATCGACCAACGATGGGTTAACATTTTGACAAGTTCCAAATAAAATCCTTTAAGGCCAAGGGCCATTGCCAAAAAGAAGAGTTCGACCTCGACTGAACAACGACGGGTTAACATTTCGATAAGTTTGAAATAACATCTTTCAGGCCAATGGCCATCGCCAAAGAGAAGAGTTCAACCTCGATCAAATAACGATGGGTTAAAATTTCGATAAGTTCGAAATAACACCCCTTAAGACCAAGGGCTATCACCAAAAAGAAGAGTTTGACCTCGATCGAACGCTGATGGGTTAACGTTTTGACAAAAGTTAGAAATAGCACCCTTAAAGCAAATGGCCATCGCCAAAATATCAATGACTCCATTCAGACTCACATGATGACGGACGAAGTCATACTCAGTTCGGCTAAGATTAAATCCCCCGAGAATCAGAACCGACCACATGGGAATCCAAAATTTCATGCCAAAATTATGCAAAAGATAAGGAAGGAAAGCGCAAAAGACATAAACCAATGAAAACTTTTATTTAAAGTAGTCGCACTGATAGTCACAAATTACACACGACTAAAAGCCGGGCAAGTCCAAAAAAACACAAAGATAACAAACCAAAAAAGAAAATAACAATGCCACAAACAAAGATAAACAATTATTTCACTTGGCGTCATCAACCCTCGCCCTCATCATCACTGCTTCTAGGAAGTATCTCTTCAGCATCAGCATCCTCGTCGGCCCCCGACATCACAGGATCATATCCACAGTTAATACAATCCTATCGTGCCTTATCCCTTTCTCTTTCATATGCAGCCTTAGAAATATTGCCCGCTTCCCACAAACTCTTATATATGTCCTGTTGGGATTCGGGATGCACCCAGAGCTCGTGCAGATGATAGGGAACAATGAGAAAGGCAGTCCGACTTGGGCAAATAATAGCGCCTTCTCGGCCTCAAAAGCATCACGATCCCCTAAAATTGACACTTCCCGATCAATGTTTCTAATACGCTTTTTGAGCCTTGCCTCCCTAAGCGTCGCCATCTCCCTATGAGATTCCTGCTCGGATCGAAGGACGTGGATAATGTCCTCTAAAGCCACCGCCCTCGCTAAAGCGGATGCCCAAGCACTCTTCATGTTCTCCAACTCAAAAATCTTTCTCTCCACTTCAACCAACTTTCCCACCCATTCCGCACTCAGCACCTCGACCCTGATGGCATTCTTGTCCAACTCGGACTGCATCAACCGCACATTTGCCTGGAGATGCTCGCACTCTGCAACAGCCCTGTTACCCAGCTCAAGTTCTTTATCCTTTGCATAAATTTGCTCCTCAAGCACGCTACTCCTACGAATGGACTGCATCAACTTATGGTCCTTCTTCTACAGTTCATCACCAAAGGATCGATCACCGGTGTTCATCTTCAATTGCTCATGCATCTCGCGACACTTGTTGCGGTAGCGCCGATTCATCTCCAACATCGTCAGGAAAATTTTGTCCCGAGTGTCGGCCCTGCGAGTAATCTCAATCTCCGCCATGTACTTCTAAAAAATGAAAAAGGTCGATTAAGGAAAAGATCGCCAAAGATGAAAAGAACATGAAAGAAAGAACTTACCCTCAGGTCTATAACGGCAACTTCGTGCATCAAATCAATATTGTGAACATCCTGAAGAGTCTCGCTCTCGGAGGCATAATACAAGAGGTCAACTGTGGTACCAGGTCTTCCGTATCCCCTAGGAGGTTGATATCCAATGAAATTTTGATTATGCAGGATGTACCTCCCGCATGTACCACCAAACGAGTAAGGCTCTCTTCAAATATCTGGAGATCATCAAGATCAAGATCAGACTCAGAATAGTATTCATCGACCACGACGCCTTTCCCCATATCAGCGGCTAAAGAAGGAACACAACCCGGGCCAGAAGATGAAGGCCCATACAAAATAACAACAATGGCCTTGGGACTCTGACTCTTCGTCATAGTAGTCTGTTGATCATCTATGACAGCCGAAATTTCTGTCGATAGTTTGATCACGACAAATAGGTTAGCATCGTTCCCTGTATCTGACTCCATCATGGGGACGTCATCCTCTAAGCATATCACGATCGATGGAGCCATTTCAGATTCCACCCGTCATCTCTTTGATGGTCCCTCGCCATCCTCGGTACGGGAAGATTCCCCCGTTGGGCGTACATCATAAGTCAGAGCCTCGAGTTGAGGAACGACTTTCGCATATATGGCTACAGTCGCAGATTCAACTTGAGCGGCCCTTATCGATGGACGGGTAGCAGAACTCGACACGGCCCGAGCGAAGTAGCCCTCACCCTTCTCACTCTTCCTGCTAATAATAGATATTGTATAAGAAACAAAGCCAAATTGCAAAATGAAAAATAGAGTCTGCGGCAGAGCCACTTACCAGTAAGGGGCTTACGCCCGTATCTCTCGTAGAAAGGTGACCATTTGCGAACTCCCGCCATATGAGAAAGAATGGTATTCACCCATTTTTGGATATCAACAACAGGCATAAGAGGTAATCCTGCGGCTGCAAAGAAAAAAACAATTCAAATATTGGCCAAAAGAAAGTGGTCGACTATCGTTCCAACTAAAAGTACAAAAACTTACGTGCGTAGTTCCATCTCTCAGGAAATCCAACCGGGTCCGCCATAAAGTGCTCAGTCCGCACATAAAAATATATTTCATAAAAGCGACGGCTGGCCCTGTCGTCCATCCTTACCACCAGACTCTTCGTCCCTTTATGGAGCATGTGGATCATCATGCCTCGGATGAGTTGAGGGGAAAAGATATTGAGCATGCGCCTCAAAGTAACCTCCCCACCAGCAAGCTCTGTGAATTTGAGTAGTATAAGGAATAGTTTATACAAGTACGAC
Source organism: Nicotiana benthamiana (assembly GCA_034376525.1). Lineage (NCBI taxonomy): Eukaryota > Viridiplantae > Streptophyta > Magnoliopsida > Solanales > Solanaceae > Nicotiana > Nicotiana benthamiana. Next base: position 63,880,882 of record CM067334.1, on the reverse strand, counting down.
AAAAGTTGAGCAGGACATACATCGTAAAAATGGCAGAAATCTACTACCAAGAGGGGAAGAGGAAGCGCATACCCCGCGGGGAAGGGATAGGTGTAGAACACACAATACCCTCGGCGATCGAAATGTATGATATCGTCTCCCACCGTTGGCAAAATTTCAACATAAAGAGGGATCCCCCTATTTTTCTATTAGCTCTGCAGTCTCTGCCTCAGTCATAACAGAGAGAGCGGGTTCCGGTTCTTCTCCGACGGGACTGTGGAAATCGTTCCACGGCCTTCCAGGGTGAGGCAATATTTCAGCCTCCGTCGGAACCTCTTCATCTTCTATCGCTTCTATTTCGGGAGCAGGAACATCACTTTCCGATGCCAGAATTGTAGTAGGATTATTAGTGCGGGAAGCACCACCAGCCATTAGTATTGATTGAATAGAACAAAAGGTTTAAGAAGAAGAGGAGATGGGGATGGAAAATTCTGGCTAATCAAAGAGGATCGGAAATCTGAAAGTATCTGAAAAGAGGAAGGTCTACAGTGTGTTCTCAACAAAGGCAAGAAAGTGTGCAGAACAAATGATGTCTTTTCTCTGTTTATAGGGACATAAATTTCCTATGCGGGAAACCTAAGAGTCGCCAATTGAAACTGATAAGGGTACAAAATGGTTCAATCACCAGGAATCGTGTGTCATAATGATACTAGCCACGAGCGACTTTTCAAAGCAAACAAACGTTTCAGTTCCGAACAACCGCAACGGTCCAAAGGCACCGTTATAGAACCGCCCTATTGCCTCGATTTAAGAAACTACGTTCAAGGCACAAATGGTCAAATTTCTCCTGAGTGTTCAAAATTACAATTTGCCCGCTGGGACTGCCAATAGACGATCCCTACGGATGGGGGAACTAATTGGATAGGTCAAAATCTTACCACAATAGCCGACCCAGCTGGAACCCCACCTAAGAGGCGGGGTAGCGAGGACCACCACGACCTACTTTGATCCAAGTATCTACAGTGTCCAATAAGTCAAAGACAGAATTAAGGAAATAACCGGAAGGCCGCGGCCTGAGGGAACACCGACCGAAGAGGGTAGCCATGGTCTCAAAACTATATATCTATAGGGGATGAATTCCCAAAGAAGGGTTTTTCCATTTTTCTCTCTCTATTCTCTCCTTTTATCTTCTTCCAAAATTATGTACAATGGACCGCCTCCTAGATCTTATGAAGGAAGAAATGAAAACAATTTAACGAAGAACGTTTGCTCTTATTTTGCTTTATTCATCAATCTCAGAATTTGTTTTTAGATCCGAATTTTATTATGTTGACTAAGATTGACCATTTCTTTATCTTTATTTGATTCAATCATAGTGGTTTTGACATCTTTTGGTCAAATAATAATATTTTTGTAATTTTCAAAACAACTATATTTGTATTTTATTTTTACTATTTCATCATTCCCTTCTAGGCTTGTACATTTACTCCTTACCAACATATATTGCTTATTATCAGGTTCAACACTCATATATAAATATATAATTATAAATTTATAAAACTAGTCTTATGGTACGCGCGTTGCGTGTGAACCCAATGTCTGCTAAAATTAGAAAATCACATAAATATAATTTAAAATATGTTTGAGTTCTAAAGTCAAAATTAAAAAATAGTTTAAGTTGTTTAAATTGATGAAAATTAATCCGATTCAGCTAATTAAATAAATAAAAGAAGTATGTCAGCCCAACTCTGTGGATACCTTGTTATAATTTCGTCATATATATATATATATATATATATATATATATATATATATATATATATATGTGTGTGTGTGTGTGGAGTGTTGTTACATTTTGCATTGGCATTGTATTTCTATTAAGAAATCATTTAAATATTTATAAATATCTAATTGTGAACTCATTACTATTGCATATTAACTTAGGCCCTGTTTGGCCATGAGTTTTGGCAAAATAAATTTGGGATTTATTTTTAAAACTCATGTTTGGTCATAAATTTTGCCCACATTTTGGCCAAATGCCAAATCTGAAATACCAAAATCAGCCATTGAGCTTATTTTGGGCCAAAATCCCAAAATTTAGGAATTATATACATGTTTTTCCAAAATAAAATTGGAAAATATGTTTTGTAAATGTATGTCCAGATACATTTTCATCTTCAAACCAAACTTCATCTAAATTAGATTTTTCAAAATAAATTTGGGATCTATGGCCAAACGCTTGCTTGAAATTACGGTAGGAACCCATAAATTTCAAATCCTAATTTTACCTCTATAAATGGGTTTAATATTTCTATTATATAGAAGAGAGAAGAGGAGGTTGACCAAGGGCATAATGGTTATTTTAAATATATTAGTGCATTATTTGTTTGTATACTAGGCTCAAAAGTTTCGTTGTGGATTCTTAATAATAGAAAAGCCCAAAACTAATATGCCCATACACTATTAAATTCTTTAGGTGGACCCCACTCTCCATTCAACCTTCACTATTTTCATTAAATGCATTACTTGATTGTTATTATTATTCTTTCAATAAGTATTTTTAACTAGAAATTTTTTTTTTTGATAATTTTATAATTCAAATATTCACATGATTAAAAATACCAATGTCACATACATTTATATATGACAATTCTATTATCTCCATAAGAAACATTATTTTATTTATTAACTATTCCAGATAAAGAAAATTAGTGTTAATATAATATTATCAGTTGATATCATTTTATACATAGTACTCATTAAATTGCAATTTCAATTGGAATACTTCATAAGATTCGGGAAAAAGATTATTTAAGAATAAAAAAAGTTTCAAGTCCCTCCCCCTTTTTATTATAGAATATAAAAAATTTATTTAAATTGTATAATCAGTATCCCCTCTCGAAAATATGAGTTGAGAATATCTGAAGTAAAAATTAAGGCAATTAATTTATGATTCTTTTTTCTTTTAAAAATCATTATATATTAGGAACTATGAGAAGTATCATCATACATGATTATATTTCTCCCTCTATAATCGAAGTTAGTTGAGTGCATACTCTATTCAATAAGAATTCAACCTTGTATAAATTTCAAAATACATAAATATATAATTAATTATTTTTAAAATAGTCTCAACAAATACTATCATTGTAATTGCATTATACCCTAAATAGTATCTCAATCATATCAAATGAAACTAGAAAAAACGGCAATATTTCAATTTACGATCAATTTAATTAGTTTTTGGGTGATCGAGATATTAATATATTTATAATATTATGTCATTCGAGTATAATAAAATACAAATTTTCTTGTCAAAATTCTTAATAATTAAAATTCACGATTATTATTTCGAAGAATCAAAAGATACGTTTTCATCAACTATTTGGGAATAGAATTGTAATTTTTTATTATTTAAATTTTGATTAGTAAAAAAACAAAAAATAATACAATAACACACTGAAAATACTAAAAGAATAAAACTGTATATCATTCAATTTAAAAATGAGAAAAATACATGACGACTATTTTTCAACTGAATTTTTAATTATTATTTAATAATAATTAATTTAATGCTTAGTGATGCAAAAAAAATTAAAATAAAAAGGCCCTATGTAAAAATAATTCAAATTCCTAAAATTATAAAAAATAGTTAAATGACTATTTCTAAATATTAGAAAAAAATTAAATGACTATTTTATCCACCATGTATTATATTTTAAAAGGATAAAAAAGGCGAACGACATTTCGCTAAGGGCCTTCGTGCTTTTAATATAGTACTAGTATCTACGTTTGTGCGATGCACGAATATCTTATGTCAAATATTATGAACGCTTACCAAAAATAATAAACTTTCAATTGCATAATATTCTAAAACTAATTGCAATTGAATATATACAAAATTCAATATGTACAAAGTTTAATAACTTATTTCCTTAAAAAATAAGATATAATATATAATCCGAATAAACAAATTAATAATGTTTGGTACAATGAAAAAACAAAATAGAACTAAACATTATGAAATTATGCAATTATGACAATTAAAGTTGTAAAATCTCTGAAAGAATACAACAATTCTTCATATTATTTTTCTGATTTAATAATTTTCTTTGATTTAATTAAGCCTTAACGATTCAGACACATAAAAATGATATTCACTCAAGATACATTAGTAACAAAGAAACCATAAATAGAAAGGGCATCTAGTCATTCATACCTTCAAGAAACCATAAATAGAAAGGGCATTTAGTCATTCATACCTTCCGTTGGCATTTTTTTGTGTGTTGCACGTTATCCTATATCAATTATTACAAAATTCATATTTAATAAAATATGAATTCGTAACTATACAAATATTCAAAAGAAAATTATATCATTACCGCTAAAAAATAATTTAACTCCAATCCTTATCAATTCCATCTCTAAATTCAACTCAAATCGATTATGTCTAGTTAAAAAGTACATGAAGAATTGGATGAAATTTGTGTGTCGGAGAAGCTCTATCTCTAACTTCGACGGCGTCTGTTAGCAGGAAGCTAACGTGCGCCTGCCATGGCAAAGACAAAGAAGAAGCAAGTCAGTATTCCAGAATCAATTGGCGATGAACACATACAAGTCACACCATCAGTAAACAACCAGAATCGATGGTTAACGGGAATGGGTTCGGCGCCTACAATATACCACAACCCCGATTTAACCGGGAAAAATGGTGCAATCGTGACCCCGGAGTCCGGAATCCAGCAGCAATTGAGTCCGCTGACCTTTGGAAGCTTTATGCCGCAACAATTTCAACCTATTAGAGACGAAATTGCTGACAGTAGAGACATCCCTCACCAACGGGATGCCCTTTCACAGGCCACCCGGAGATTGGAGTTCTCGGCGCATGCAGCTAAAGAACAAAGTAATCCACCTGCTGTAGAACAAAAAGAACTCGGGAAACAACCAGTATCTAATAAAAGTCTTCAAAAAGGTAACACCCTAACTTATATCCCCCTGCTCAAAGGGATGGGAGATTTGTAGTACAAATTGACGAAGCAGATACCAAAGAATTAGAGAAATACTGGAGTAATGCGTTGATAAGGTATGTGCTTGGTGAAACACCTTATGAGAAGACTATGGAAAACTTTATCGCAAAATAGTGGGATTTTGTTGACCAGCCTCAACAATGTATCATGATGACGGATACTATATATTCAGGTTCGACAATGTGGAGGATATGAATCGAGTGTTACAGGCAGGCCCTTACACATTTCGAAACAAGCCAATGATATTGCAAAAATGGCAAGTTGACTTCAAATTTGATCCTGCAAATGTTACACTTATTCCATTGTGGATTAACTTCCCAGCTTTACCATTAGAATTCTGGTCCAATGCAGTTCTAAGTAAGCTAGCAAGTGTAGTAAGAAAACCTCTGTATACTGATAAATTCACTGCTGAATTGGAGAAGATATCATATGCCAGAGTGTTGATTGAAACTGACATCTCCAAACCAATGCCAGACAGTCTGGAACTGCAGACCAACAGAGGTCTCATTGTGCAAAATATTGAATATGAATGGAAACCAAAATTCTGTGAAAACTGCATCAGATTTGAACACAACTTGACTGACTGTTGGTATAAGGAAGAGAGCACAAAGGAGGATAGTAACAAGCCTAAACATGTCCAGTAGAAACAGAAATGCAGAATAGCTAAGAGGTGGACTCCAAAGAAACAATTGGCTACTCAACAGATTCCTGAAATTAAGGATTTGAATGAAACAGTGATAACAAACTGTCCACAAGCAGTAGGAACTGGGAAACAGAAGGAGAAGCCTGATCATAAATCAGCAACCTGCACTTTGACTTCAAGCAACAGATACAACCCTCTACAGATGTTAGACTATCCTGGGGACGCTGGCCCTTCCAGCTTCACCCCTAAATGATGCTCTGTACTTAGAATGTCAGGGGCCTGAACAAGGCTCCTAAGCAGAAAGGTTTGAACATCTTTCTGAAGAAGCATAAGGTGGAGGCCATAGGGGTTTTAGAAACTAGAGTAAAGGTTGGCAAAGTAAGGAAAATTTTAAACACAGTCTATGGAGGATGGAACAGTAGTTGTAACTACACTGAACATCCTAATGGCAAAATATGGCTACTATGGAAACCAAGCTGTGAAGTGACAATTTTGTTGACTGATGAACAATTCATACACTGTGAGGTGAAGAAAAAAGACCCAACCTTTCAAACATTACTCACAGTGGTGTATGCAAGTAATGATATCCAAAAAAGACAGCAACTTTGGGACAGATTGACACACTTAGGATCTTCTATACAGAAATGATGGCTTATCAGTGGTGACTTCAACAATGTAGTGCATACAGATGATAGAATTGGTTCACCAGTGACACAAAATGAAATCAGAGGTTTCAAGGAAGCTATAAACACCCTTCAGCTTACTCAGTTGAAAAGTATGGGCAGCTATTATTCCTGGTGCAACAAACAGCAACCAAGCACAAGGGTTTATAGCAGGATAGATTGGACCTTTGGAAATATGGCATGGATGCAACAGCATAGCCACATTGAAACTGACTACCAGACTCCAGGGACTTCATATCACTCTCCTATACTAATCAATTGTAAAACTGGAAACCAGAGAACAAGTCTACATCCTAAACCTTTCAAACTTTACTTACCTGTAATGGAACATAAAGGCTTCACTGCTATAATAGAGAAAGTTTGGAAGCAGAAAGGACAGATAGAAACTGGTAGCATGCACACAGTATGGACAAAGCTAGAGGATGTGAAAACGGAGCTGAAGGATTTGAACAATCATATAGCAGCATATAAAACACACCTCACTGCAGCTAGACACAAACTGGAAGTAATTCATTTTGGCTTGAGAAGCAACAATATGGACCAGCAGCTCATAGAATAGGAAAGGTCAGCCTTGGCTGAAATACAGAAATGGAGCAACATAGAGTAACGGGTTCTGCATCAGAAATCAAGAGCAAATTGGATCACGTGTGGGGATTCTAATTCCAAATATTTCCATGCACAACTGAAGCAGAGAACAAACATGAACACAATTACTTCCATATAATCTGTTGCAGGGGACATGCTTTTTGATCCTCAACAAGTTGAAGAAGAATTCCAAGACCAATTCTACAAGATTGTGGGAGAAGGGAAAGCCATATGTAAATGCCCAAACACTGTTATCATTCAACAGGGACAATGCTTAGACACCCAGCAGAAACAGCAACTGATTAAAACAGTAACAAAGGAGGAAATATATCAGGCAATCACTGAGATGCCACATGACAAAGCTCCAGGAGTGGATGGATTTCCAGTTGAATTCTTCACTCGACATTGGAATCTGGTTGCTGATGATGTTTATGCAGCAGTATAAGAGTTCTTCACAACAGGAAAGATGCACAAAGGTGTAAGCAGCACAGCAGTTTCATTGATTCCTAAAACACAAAATCCTACTGCTGTCAAAGATTACAGACCAATCGCTTGCTGCACAACACTTTATAAAATAATCACCAAAGTGATCACGGCAAGAATAAAAACAGTCATAGGTGGATTGATTGGTCATTCACAATCAGCCTTCATTGAAGGCATGAGCATTACAGACAATATTCTCTTTACTCAGGAACTGTTTAAAGGATACTCCAGGAAAGGAATATCCCCGCGATGTGTGTTAAAAGTTGACCTAAGAAACGCGTATGACACAGTGGAATGGTGCTTTATAGAACGACTGCTGCTGGACATGGGTTTTCCATACAAATTCACAAAATGGATAATGGAATGCATCTCCTCTGTCACATACTCATTAAGCCTAAATGGGGGACTGACACCTCCGTTTAAAGGGAAAAGGGGTATACGACAAGGCGATCCAATGTCCCCTTATCTATTTGTGATTGTCATGGAGTATTTAAACAGGAAACTCAAGTCTATGATGAGGAGGAAGGAATTCAAATTTCATCCTCGATGCAAAAAGCTAGGAGTAGCACATATTTGTTTTGCGGATGATCTGTCACTATTCTGCAAGGCAGAGACCCAATCTGTAAGACTTATACAACAAACGCTCCTAAACTTTGCGGAAACATCAGGATTGGAAGCAAATGCAGACAAAAGTGCTATATACGTAGCAGGGGTTTCCAACTGTACAAAGGGGAAAATCATGAAAGAACTGAACTACCCTGAAGGCTCTCTCCCTTTCAAGTATCTTGGGGTTCCAATGGACTCCAAGAAATTATCAGTAATGCAATGCTGGCCAATAGTGGAGAAGATAACACAGAAAATAAATTGCTGGACATCACGACTCTTGTCATATACTGGTAAACTACAGTTGATTAGGACGGTTCTATTTGGAATGAAATCGTACTGGTCCCAAATTTTCCTACTCCCTAAAAAGGTTATGAAGATGATTGAAGCAATTTGCAGATCCTTTTTATGGACGGGGGAGGAAAACGTGTCCATAAAGGCATTAGTTGCGTGGGAAACTATATGCTTACCATACAGTGCAGGGGGCCTAAATGTTTTAAACCTACAAATCTGGAACAAGGTAGAAGTGGCAAAAGCATATGTGGGCAGTAACAACGAAGAAAGAAAGCATGTGGATCAAATGGATGCACACGTACTACATCAAGAACAAAGCCGTAGAGGATGTACCTACCCCTAAAACAGCAGCCTGGGCTGTGAGAAAGATCTTTGAAACCAGATTAATAATATCAAATACCAAAGATATACAGGTGGACCTGAATAGTAGACTGATCCAACTACAGAAGGGAGAACGATTCGACATAAACAAACTCTACAGACTCCAATTCCCCCAAACCCCAAAAGTTCAATGGAAAAGCATAGTACTGCAGCCAAAACTACACCCGAGATTCAAATTCATCGTTTGGCTAGCACTGCGCAGAAGACTGGCAACGGGGAGAGGCTAATGCTCTTTGGGATACAGATTCCTCAACAATGTGTTTTCTGCAAGCAAGTAGATGAATCCTTTGACCATCTTTTCTTTGCTTGCCCGGTCTCTTGGGAAATATGGAATAGAATGCTCGTATGGCTACAGTACAAGAGAACCATAGGTGATTGGAACAGCGAAGTCGAATGGATTAGCAACATTGCTAAAAGGAAAAATGGGCGTGCTGAAATAACGACCAGTGTGTTTGGAATGTTAGTGTACTCTCTGTGGCGGGAAAGGAACAAGATTAGATTCCAAGACAGGATTTCGGATGTAAAGGATACATGTAAAGAGATAGCGATTCATGTGCACATTCAGGGAAACTCTCTTAAACACTGAAAAGAAGCTTTGCGAAGACTGGATCATTTCCCGTAGAAGTAAGAAGAAAAACTCAACATGCTTAGTGTGATTAAATGTATTAGAACATAAAGGAGTTTTTCCTTCTGGACTGATTGTAACAGTAGCTAGTCATGCGGCTGCTGATAACTTTGTAATTTTTGATCTATTAATGAAATGGAAAATTATTTTTGAAAAAAAAAGTACATGAATTTTACATTCTGTAAGTTCCTAACAAAATAAATAAAAGATATCGAAGAACTTTTCGAATATCCTATTTCAAAAGGGAAAAATACTTATTCAAGAAGGAATCATGATATTTTATTCGAAAGAAAAAATATTAGTAGTATTTATAAAAAGAACTTCCTAACACGTAAATAAAAACAAATCACTTTCCAAAAATAAATAAAATTTATATGAAGTTCCTTACACAATAAAAAAGGTAAAAAGAAGTTCTTACAATTCCTAATGTAAATAAGAAAAAAAGAAAGCACTCCAAGTAGGAATCTCCAATTCTAATCCAAAATTACGTATTTGTTGTAATTAGGAACAATACTTTTTTTTATAAAAAAAAAAAATTATGGACGTGCTTTTCTAATACAAGTAGGATCAACTTTTGTATGGTCGATGTATGTTTAGTTTAAATTGGAAAAGAATTCTATCATTTGGTAATTTACAATTAGATCCTTAAATTATACAAATACTTAAGGGCATAAAAGTTGATAAATATTTTAAGAATATTTTAATCGTTTAACATTTAGCATAAATTATTCGTGCTTTTATAATAACTAATTTCTATATTAGTGCGATGCACAAAATATCTTACTAAAAGTAATAAACATTCAAAAACTACTTGTATATATCAGTCTACTATTGCTTCCAGTTGCTAATTTGGGTTGAAAAGAATTAATTATCCTTGTTTTTGTAAAAATATGTAAGAAGTTCAATGATCAAATATTACAAAGTGCCTATATGTGCTTGATTCTTACGCATAGTAATTAATGAAATTTTGTCACTAAGATAGTATAAGATATCAGCACATGCTCGTGCATGATCCAAATTTTGTAATCGTTGTTATAACTTGCATCCTTTATTTTAGTTGGGTTAAATAATTAACTCAAACCTTTAATCACTTCTCTTTTAATTGTATCAAGTAAAGCTTTTTATATTAAAAGAAAAGTAAGTTTTCATGCGACAAAATCTTATAATTTCAGTTGTGTCATCTAAAAAGTTATACGGACATGAATTCAAGTAAATTTAAACTACAAAAGAGAATTCTGAATTATCGAAAGAATCATGATTCAGGCAGAAACCAAAATATTTGTACAAACAAATAATTATAGAATATCCTTTTAGCCTCGTTATGTGCAACAATGGTCTTTGAGCACTAAATTTTTAAAATATATCAATATTGGATGGAAGCTATTCCATATAAAAAATAAAACATGTGATTAAAATAATATAGCTATTTTTACAATTCTATACCCGAAACTAACACCAAGAGTTAAATTTCATAATCATAGTGACACCTGAAAGACAACACAGTAACCAATTAGAAAGAGCTAAACAAATATCAAATAGATAAAACCAAAAATAGAAAAAGCAAAGAAAACAGAAAGAAAGAAGTAAAAAGTGTTGAGATATTGGGCTCAACTCAACTGCAGCCCAATCTGAAGAACAAACAAACAGCAACAGATATTATATAAGTAGTCATTTTAAGACATTGTAAATATAGCCATTCTTTATTTAATACATACACTTGTATACACACACACAGATATTTTATTTTACTTTTTTTGTGTATTTTTGATATAAGCGAGGGGTCAGTTTGTATTGGAACATTCGAGAAAATAAACAAACCACCCTTTCAGAACTCTCTCCCTTCTCTCTCTTCGATACTGTTCACCGTCTCTTTTCTTCTCCAAATCCATGGCTTCCATGGACATTAACATGGTATCAGAGCGGGTCATTCGACTCTTCTCGTCAAGAGCTATCATCCGGTACTAGCCTCGTCGTCTATCGTTCAAGTTTTCACCAGTTTTCACAAACTAGGGTTTTCTTCGTTTTTCTTCGCAGTCGGTTAGTATCTCTTCTTCGATTCATCAATTTTGAAGTTCCTTGTTGTTTCATCGACACTACTCGTGGTGTGTTCACAAAAGTTTTGTGTTCCTTCTTCGATTCATCAATTTTGAAGTTGCTTGTTGTTTCATCGGTACTACTCATGGTGTGTTTACAAAGTTTTGTGTCTTAAATCAATTAGTTTTGAGTAAAAGTTTTGTATCTCACATTTTCGTTCTTTTTTTTTTGTTCATTTGTTGTCACTCACACTTAAAATGACTGATCAAAGTGAAAATCCTCCTCATGTACCTACTAGCTTCGTTCCTGACCCGTCGAATCCTCTATTTCTTATGTCTTCTGATGTACCTGGGGTTTCTCTAGTTACCAACCAGTTTTCAGGTGTTGGTTTTGGGGGTTGGAGAAGGAGTATAATTGTTTCCTTATCAGCTAGAAACAAATTAGGTTTTATCGATGGGTCTGTTCCAAAACCTGCTGCAAATTCCCTTCAGTCTAAGCAGTGGGATAGATGTAATAATCTAGTCATATCCTGGCTTACAAATTCCCTTTCACCTGAAATAGCTGAGAGTGTCCAATACTCCGACACTGCTCAGAGTATTTGGAATCAGCTAAACATTAGATATGGAGCAGTCAATGGCACAAAAATCTTTGAAATCAAACTAGAGTTAGCCTCCACCACTCAGGGATCTTTGGATATAGCATCATATTTCAATAGGTTAAAGAAGTTATGGGATGAGTTGAATTTTATGAGGTCTTCAAGGTGTAATGCATCTACTTGTGGTGCTGCATGTACTGCTAGAGCTGAATTTCAGCAGGAAGATGATGAGAACAAATTACATCAATTCCTCATGGGCCTGAATGACACATACTTAGGGATTAGAAGTAACATTCTCATGATGCAACCCCCTCCTTCATTAGACACTGCTTACAACATATTACTTCAAGATGAAAGACAAAGACAGGTCAGCCGTGTGCCATCACAATTTGGTGGTGAGTCTAGTGCCTTCAACACTCACTTCATCAATAAACCTTCTACTAAAACCCCTGCACCATATCCACATGCCAAGCAATTTAACCAAAAACTCAACTTTGACACCACAAAGCCAAACATTACATGTAGATACTGTAAGAAACCAGGTCATTCAATTGATAAGTGCTATAAGCTGCATGGTTTTCCACCAGAGTTCAAGTTTACCAGAAACAAAAGAATTGCTGCTAATGTTGAAACACAAGGATGTGCCAGCCCTGTTGATTCTTCAAGCTCAAATGAAGGTAATCAGGGGCAGTCTAGCTCAGCATCTGGTATACCTGGCTTAACAAAGGACCAATATGCACAGCTCATGATGCTTCTTCAGCAGACTCAGATTTCAGAATCTCAGCATCAACCAAACATTATGGGGTCTGCAAACTTTGCTGGTACTCTTCCTTCTTATTTCAGTCCTCTAAAAGATGTTTCTTATGGTGCTTGCATGTTGACTAGAGTTAATACATTCATTTGGATTATAGATTCTGGTGCCACTGACCATATGACCTCTAATAAAACCCTTCTCTTTGACATCAAACCATTAGTTGTGCCTTTCTTAGTTGTCTTGCCAAATGGTTACAAAGTGAAAGTAACCTGTACTGGATCCATCAAATTTTTGTGTTTTACTTTGCATAATGTGCTCTATATACCTAGCTTTCAATACAATATCATCTCTGTCTCCAAACTTGTATACCAACTGAATTCTATTGTTCTATTTACAAAATTTTCTTGCTTGATACAGGCCCCTTCTCTGAAGAGGCCACTGGAAATTGGTAAACTGGATGATGGTCTCTACAAACTTGTTCAGTCTTCTGATTCTTCCCTTTCCCCATGTCTTTACAATTCCCCATTAGCTGTTGCTTCTGCTTCTTCTTCTCAATCTTCTTATCATTGTGAAAAACATTCTGAATTGAATAAAATGGAGGTCTTATGGCATAATAGACTGGGACACATCCCCTTTGTAAAAATGAAAACCATCTCTTCTATTCCATACAAGTTTTCAAATAAACAGCCTTTTGTGTGTACTATTTGTCCATTAGCTAGACATTCTAAACTACCATTTCCTGACAGCTCTATAAAAACAAATCATCCTTTTCAACTTATTCATTTGGTCACCTGGGGACCATATACCACTGCTACTTATACTAGCTGTAAATATTTTTTAACCATTGTTGATGATTTTACAAGAGCCACTTGGACCCACCTTATGGGATCCAAAAGTAATGCATTCCCCATTATCAAAGCCTTTATTGCTATGGTCAAAACTCAGTTTCAATCTCATGTCCAAACCATAAGAAGTGATAATGCTCTTGAACTTGGGTCTAGCACTGCTGGGGTTGATTTTTTTGCTGAAAATGGCATCATTCACCAAACTTCTTGTCCTTATACACCACAACAAAATGGTGTAGTTGAAAGAAAACATAGACATTTACTGGAAACTGCCAGAGCTTTACTTTTCCAATCCCATCTTCCTCTACACTTCTGGGGGGATTGTGTCCTCACTGCCACCTACCTTATCAATAGATTTCCTTCCAAGTTACTTAACAATAAATCCCCATATGAATTACTTTTTGGTCACAGTCCATCTTATACCCATCTTAGATCTTTTGGTTGTTTGTGCTTAGCCTCTATACCAAAACACCATAGAGGCAAGTTCCATCCAAGAGATGATCCATGTGTGTTTCTGGGGTACCCATTGGGCAAGAAAGGCTATAAGTTGTATAATTTGAAGACTAAACTCACACTTGTCTCTAGAGATGTGTCTTTTCATGAGAACATTTACCCTTTTGCTCCTTCAGGGGGCTCCTCCATTATTCCTCCTCCTGTTGTGTGTCCACCTATTGATGATGATTCTTCCCTCAGTATCTCTTCCTTCCATCCTCCTTCCTCCTTACATCCACCTATTTCCAGCTTTATTCCACCTTCCTCTCCTGTTGATTCTTCATCACATTGCCCTCCTGCTCTTCCTATTTCCTCTACTCAACCAGACCATGTGTTACCTGCTATTAGAAGATCATCCAGACCCCATGTTCCACCTGCCCATCTTAAACAATATGTTTGCAACCTACCTCCTTCCCTTTCTGGCACTAGTTCTTTATCCCCTTGTTGTAATAGCTCAGTCCTCATGGCACCTGCTGAACCATCCTCCTACCAGCAAGCTGCCTCTGATCCTGCCTGGCAGGATGCCATGACCAAGGAGTTTGAGGCTTTGCAAGCCAATAATACTTGGTCCATTGTTCATCTCCCACCTGGGAAGAAGCCAATTGGGTGCAAATGGGTTTATAAGGTGAAATATAAAGCTTATGGGTGTGTGGAAAGATATAAAGCCAGGTTGGTTGTTAGGGGTGACACTCAGGTAGAGGGTGTGGACTTCACTGATACCTTTTCCCCTGTTGTTAAATTCTCAACTATTAAATCTTTGATTGCTGTTGCTGTGAAACAGTCCTGGCCTCTCTTCCAACTTGATGTCAACAATGCTTTCCTCCATGGTGATTTGAATGAGGAGGTTTATATGAAACTGCCCCCTGGTTTGGTTGTCTCTTCTTCTTCTGCTTCCTCTTCTGTTCCTTCCTCTTCTTCTTCTATTTCTTTCTCTTCTTCTTCTCCTCCTTTGGTATGCCTGCTTCAGAAATCATTGTATGGCTTAAGACAAGCTTCTAGGCAATGGTATGCCAAGCTTTCTGAAGCTTTGAGCTCTAAGGGGTATTCTTCCTCCCTTAATGATTACTCTCTCTTTCATAAGAAATCTGGTTCTTCTATTGTGCTGTTGGCTGTGTATGTTGATGACATTATCTTAACTGGAAATGACTTGCCAGAAATTAATGCTTTGAAGTCTTTTTTGGATTCTACTTTTAAGATCAAAGATTTGGGTGTCCTCAATTATTTTCTTGGCATTGAAGTCTGTTATTCTTCTGCTGATATTCTCCTTCACCAAAGAAAGTTCATTACTGACCTTCTTTTTTCCTATAATTGTCTTGATGCTACTCCTGTCACTTGCCCTCTTGATCTATCTGTCAAACTCAAACAAGACTTGGGTACTCCTCTTCCTTCCCCTGAGACTTACAGAAGTCTTGTTGGGAAACTTAACTTCCTTACTCATACCAGACCTGATTTAGCCTTTGCTGTCCAACATCTCAGTCAGTTTCTTCAATCTCCTTCTTCTATACACATGTCTGCTGCTTTACACACCTTAAGGTACCTTAAGGGGACTCTTGATCTTGGGATCTTCCTTAATAACTCTCCTAGTTTGGCTCTTTCTGCCTATTGTGATAGTGACTGGGCATCTTGCCCAGACACAAGGAGATCAGTTTCTGGTTTTTGCATCCTTTTAGGGGGTTCTTTGATTAGCTGGAAAGCTAAGAAACAACCTGTAGTGTCTTTGTCCTCAGCTGAGGCTGAATATAGGGCCATGAGCAAAGTTGTTGGTGAAATCACTTGGCTTACTCGTTTGTTCTCTGATTTTGGGTTTCCTATTTCTTCTCATGTCCCTGTTTTTTGTGACAACCAAGCTGCCATCCACATAGCCAACAATCCTGTCTTCCATGAGCGCATCAAACACATTGAACTTGATTGCCATTTCATTCGGACTAAGCTTCAGGAGGGTCTCATCACTTTACATCATGTTATTTCTGGCTCACAACTTGCTGACATTTTTACAAAGCCCTTGACAGGTATCCTGCATCATTCCTTCTTGCCCAAGCTGGGTGTTCATCCACCCTCCAGCTTGAGGGGGGGTGTTGAGATATTGGGCTCAACTCAACTGCAGCCCAATCTGAAGAACAAAAAAACAGCAACAGATATTACATAAGTAGCCATTTTAAGACATTGTAAATATAGCCATTCTTTATTTAATACATACACTTGTATACACACACACACAGATATTTTATTTTACTTTTTTTGTGTATTTTTTATATAAGCGAGGGGTCAGTTTGTATTGGAACATTCGAGACAATAAACAAACCACCCTTTCAGAACTCTCTCCCTTCTCTCTCTTCGATACTGTTCACCGTCTCTTTTCTTCTCCAAATCCATGGCTTCCATGGACATTAACAAAAAGCAAGAAAGAAATCAAAGGTACAAATAAATTCTATTAGTTTACGTTGATCTCCACAAATTTAAGAATTATTTTTTTCCTATTAAAGATAAAAACTTTACAATGGCAAAAAATATTAGTTCCTTAATATACCTTAATTTCTCCCAAAGGAATAAAATACTTCTCAATTTTATATTCCAACATCTCAAGAATGTGTGCCGTTTGACGTGGCTGCAAGAATTGTTTAGCTCAAAGTTTTCATTTACTTTGGAAGCATAAAACAATCAAAATAAATGGAGGGCCAATCATAGCAGATCGTAATAAATCCAAAGATCAAAGAAATATATACAAGAGATAGTAGATATTAGGCAAAAGGAGGAGGGTGAACATTTTTATTAATAATATTGGTTTTGTCTGCCTCTCTATTAAGAGGTTCAGAGCCTTACAATGAAGTATTCTCTCTTCTTTTAGGAGTAGATACGAAGAAGAAGCAGTCCCCGTTATGGTTCTTTCTCTTAGTATTTATAGCCAGGAGATCTGCCAGCTGGCGCTAAGGAGTTGGGACCACATAGAAGGGACGTCCCCGTGAGTACGGCCAGGCCGTGGCCTCAGTTGTCAGATTGGATAACCACCCGATAGTTGTGTGAATAAATGGTCATACCATTTATTGGTCATAAATAAGTTTTAATAAATGCGTTGATCTCATTTAGTATCATGAGGTCAAGTCGTAACCCATACAGATAGTCCCTCCGCTTATTGAGGTCGGGCTCGGGTCGAGCTCGATGAACGAACTTTGCTGAGTATAGTTCAAGAAATTCGGAGGGGGAGATCGAACGCTGTTTTGGTCGTGAAATAGGATGACCGTGATCATTTATACATTGGAGATTATAATGTCGAATTCGATGGCCTTAGTCATCTTGTGTTGATGGTCTTGGCCGTAGTGGAGTAAATGGTCCGGGCCATATTCAAATTTAATGACCTCAGACACACTTTGTCGAGAGTTACAACCTTTTTACATATGGGGGGTAGCCGCAGTCGTTTATACTTTTAGGATGGCCGTAGCCATTTATATTTTGACGATGGCCGAAGCCGTTTATACTTTGAGGATGGTCGTAGCCATTTATACTTTAATGGTGTCCGTAGCCACTTATATTTTGGAGATGGTCGTAGCCATTTATACTTTCAGGACGGCCATAGCCATTTATACTTTGAAGGTGGCCGTAGCCACTTATATTTTGGAGATGGACGTAGCCGTTTATACTTTGAGGATGGACGTAGCCATTTATACTTTGAAGGTGGCCGTAGCCACTTATATTTTGGATATGGCCATAGCCATTTATACTTTCAGGACGACCATAGCCATTTATACTTTGAAGGTGGCCGTAGCCACTTATATTTTGGAGATGTCCGTAGCCATTTATACTTTAAGAATGGCCGTAGCCATTTATACTTTGAAGGTGGTCGTAGCCACTTATATTTTGGAGATGACCGTAGCCATTTATACTTTGGCGATGGCCGTAGCCACTTATATTTTGGAGATGGCCCCAGCCATTTATACTTTGAAGGTGGTCGTAGACACTTATATTTTGGAGATGGCCGTAGCCATTTATACTTTGAAGTGGCCGTAGCCACTTATATTTTGTAGATGGTCGTAGCCATTTATACTTTCAGGACGGCCATAACCATTTTTACGCGTTCTTGGAGAGAGTACGATTATGCTTGTTGCGTGTGAGGGGGGCACCTATGTGCATGGTGACGCATGGGGCGTACCCGTGGTGCCTTGAGGTCGTTACAACCGTTATATGTGGGACGTGCCGATTGACGGTCGAGTGACCGTTCGATGACGTTTGTCATAATGTTGCCCTTCACTGCAGGTTTAAACCATTTTGTGGTTTGTCAGGTAGTTAATGGTGACTTTTGGGATTCGTGAGGGCCATTCACGTTTTGCCTATAAATAAGGGGTTATGTTTCTCAGTTGTCACTTTTTCGATATCTGTCTAAGTGAAATTCTGAGGGAGATAAGCTTTCTTTCTTTCAGATTTTTTGGTTTTTCGGTCCCTGTTTATTCATCCTCCGTTATTTTCGTCGGACCTTCATATTCTCCTGTTTTTCCGGTGAATCTTACCATATTCTTTTCGCTATATTGATAATGGCAAGAACTTCCCGTTCTGATACAGTTCCGGTGGCGGTTGCGGCATCGTAGGGTCCATCTATGGTGGCGGAGCCACCAATTTGCCGACCGTCGATCGGTTCCCGTCGGTGACCAACATTCTTTCCCTTCCCGGTGGTCCTGCAACCGATTTTACCGACCCTGAGGGAGAAGATCAAGTGGACGACGCTCCATTGATGAGGGAAGTTGGCTTAGCTCAACTGAAAGAGAAATGTGAGATTCCTCGCTTCGCCGACATCGTCTTGGCCAGGAGTGGCGACAGGGTGCGTCGACCATTGAGGGTACTGCGTCTTCTACGCCTACCCTTTCAGGCTGGGATTTAGGCTTCCTCTCCCCATGTTGGTGGTGAACCTTTGCCATTATTACAGGGCATGCCTTGGTCAGCTCGTCCCCTCTTGCTACAAATTATTGGCGATGCTGATTAAATACGCGGAGTTGGCACGGAGGGAAGTTACACTTGGGCAAGTGTTGACTCTGTACGCTCCTCAGAGGGTACGTGGCACTATAATCTGGTTGGTTCCTCGTAGGACCGACGGCTTGACTGCGGAGCTAGATGATGAGGTCGCTACCCGTCCCTTCGAGTATTTCTTTTACATCAAGACCGGGCACCTGGTGGCGTGTGCCACTGACTTCCCGACGGAGTGGAACCATGCACGTAAGTTTCTCTTATGTTGGCCTTGATTTCTTTTAGGCTAAGAGTTCTGCTTTATGTTTGCGCGTAATGATCTTCTTTCTGTGCCGTAGCGGGAGGTGCTCCACCTGCGCCAATTTCAGGCATCCGTGAGTGGGTTGAGGTCCTGCTTCCTGTTAAAACGGGGATTCGCACGTGGGCGTCTTTCTGGGAGGTGCATGGCCGTATGTCGGCTGCTGGTAAGAATCTGATTTGTTTTTTATCTTTTTTTCTTCGCAGTCCTTAGTTCTCCTGACCTAACTCTTCTTCCTTGGTTGGTCAGAACGACCACGGCGCAGGAGGGCTCCTCAGCTTGCTTTCCTCAGGCCCGGGGCGACTGCTCGAATGATTACAATGCTGGCGCCTCCCGCCCGGTTCCGAGGGCAACTTCGGTGGAGTCTTCAGCTGCACATTCCCTGGTACGGCCCGTGCCTCGAGTTGAGGAATTTCCGGGGGTCGTGCGCTTCGGTCAGCTCAGTCTAGGCAGAAGAGTTATGCAGATTGCAAGGTCAGTGATGTTACTTTCATGGTTGGTGAGCGAGTATTGCTCCGGGTATCGCCTATGAAGGGCATGATGAGGTTCGGAAAGAAGGGCAAGCTTAGCCCTAAGTTTATTGGCCCATTTGAGATTCTTGATCACGTGGGGAAGGTGGCTTATAGACTTGCCTTGCCGCCTAGCTCGTCAGCCGTGCATTCGGTTTTTCACGTATCCATGCTTCGAAAGTATCGCGGCGATCCCACCCACGGGTTAGATTTCAGTACTGTCCAATTGGACAAGGTTCTGTCATATGAGGAAAAGCCGGTGGCTAATTTAGATCAGCGGTTCAACAGTTGAGGTCAAGGAGTTTTCCTTCGGTGCGTGTTAAGTGGAGAGGTCAGCCTCCTGAGGCATCGACCTGGGAGTCCAAGTCTGATATGCGGAGCCGTTATCCCCGTCTATTCCCCGACTCCGGTACTTCATTATTTTGTCCGTTCGAGGACGAACAGCTTTTTAAAAGGTGGAGGATGTGACGACCTAAAGGGTCATTATCGTAATTATCCCTTTCTTTATGCATCTGAGGCCTTGAAAGCCTCTTATTTTGTTTGCCTCAAATTTTCATGCGCAGTCCGGGCGCGAAGCCAGAAAATTTTTATGTGAAAATATATGAATTTTGTCTTAAGACTATGAATTTTGATAATAATATTGATATAGTTGACTTTGGTCAATATTTTGTGTAAACGGACCCGGACCCATGATGTGACAGTCCGGAGGTTCCGTAGAAAAATATGGGACCTGGGCGTATTCCCGGAATTGAAATCCGAGGTCCCAAGCCCGAGTACGGAATTTTTGAAAGAAATTGTTAATCTGAAAATGATATGAAAAATTGAAATGAGAATGAGATAGAAAGTGATATTATAGGGCTTGTATTTTGATTCAAATTCCCAGTACAGGTCATAAATGAGCGTTAAGCGCTATCTGTAAAGTTTGATTGAAAACGGACGTCATTTGACATGTTTCGGACTAGAAATGGAAAACTTGAAGTTCTTGAGAATTTAAAAGAGAAATCATGTGGTTTGAGGTTTGATTCTATGTAAATGATGTTATTTTTCCGATTTAATCACATGATTAAGTCTGTTGGATGTTTTTTAGGTTGTGTGCATGTTTGGGTTGGAGCCCCAAGAGCTCGGTTGAGTTTTGGCTAGGCATCGGATTGCATTTCTCATGTTTTTAAAAATCTGGTATAAGGCTTCTGCAATTTTCACAAATGCGAAGCCAGGGATCGCAAATGCGAGATGATTAGGCAAGCCTACATTCGCAAAAGTGAACTTTTCTTCATGAATGCGAGGGAGGGGAGTTGGCCTATGATTGCAAATGCGATCAAATGTCCGCAAATGCGAGGGAGGACAGTTTGGCTTGAGATCGCAAATGCGATCAAAACTCCGAAAATGCGAACCTCCCCCAGATATCCTAACATCTCAAATGCGAAGTAAAATCTAGCATTTCCCCAGCCTGCTAAGTTTGCAATTGCGAACAAATCTTTGTAATTGCGATATCTGCACCTGTGTATTCAATACTTAGACGATTTGAAACCTCATTCTTCATATTTTTTCAAAACCCAAACCTCCATTGGCGATTTTCTCTCAATTTCTTCTTTCCCAAATCAATTGTAAGTCAACTTTTACTCAATTTCTTCAATCCTTAACATCTTTTATCATGATTTCATCTTAAAATCAAAGCTTTCAATGGATAAAAATGGGGATTTGGGATAGAACCTAGGTTTTCTTAAATTTAGGGATTTGGACCTCAATTTGGGGTCCGATTTCAAAACAAATTATATATATATGAACTCTTGGGGGAATGGGTAACCTGGTTTTGGTTCGAACCTCGGGTTTTGACCACGTGGACCCGGGGGAATTTTGGAAATTTTTGGGAAAAACTTTGAGAAATTTGTTCTTACGCATTCAAATTGTTTTAACTAGCATTTGTTGATACATTTGAGTAAATTGTGACTATATTTGACCGATTTTGTGGCGAACTCACGGGGTAAAGCTATCCTAGAGGCGTAATTTGAGTTTGTAGCTTTCGAGATAAGTATTTTATTCTAACTTTAGCTAGAGGGAATAGGATTAGGACAATTTGCTATGTGCTATGTGGAGTCGGTGTATAGGTATGGTGACGGTTACCTATGCACCCGAGTCTAGCATGACCGTGAGTCGTAATTGCTTTTAAATTCGAAAGAGGTGAAACAATTGAGTTAATTACTTGTTAAATGAGTTATGAAGTGATTGTTGAGAAGCAAATGAGTTAAATAAGGAATTGTGGTAGTTTTCCCTTGCCGGGGCTTGTTGTTGAATTGTTTTCCCTAGTCGGGACTTATTGTTGAATTGTTCTCCCTTGCCGGAATGATTAATCTTGTTGTATATTTCTTTCCCCGATTGGTTGTGATCGTTGATTGGGTGAGGAAGAGAGATTATGCATGAAGGGTCTTTCTGTGTCGTGTTTGATGATTATGCACGAAGAGTCTTTTCATGCCATGTTTTGATAATTATGCACGAAGGGTCTTTCCGTGCTATGTTTCTTGATTTATTTTGAGCACAAAAGGTCATTCCATGCCTTGATGCGAGAGTTATGTGAGGAAAGCACGAAGGGTGATGCCGTGCACTATATTTGACAGTTTTGGTAAGGATTGAGAGTAAAAGTACGAAGGGTGGTGCCGTGCAGTTGTTCATTACTGGCTCTCTTTTATTGATGTTAATTATTCAGTTTTCCTTTCTTTGTTCGTTGGTTATATATCTGAATTGTTACACCCCACAGCATGTCCCCTCGATATATCTGTTTAAATTTCGTATATCTTTCCGTTATTGCACACATATATGTACAGGTTGATTGTGGTAGGTCCGGTCTAGCCTCGTCACTATCTCGCCATGGTTAGGCCAGGCACTTACCAACACATGGGGTCGGTTGTACTGATGCTACACTTCTGTGCCTTTTGTGCACAGGTCAGGAGATAGCTTACGGACCGCAGCAGTACCTTGGGCACGTGCCTTCAGTCCAAAGACTCCTAGGTAGTTCGCTGGCGTTCGCGTGCCCTGAATTTCATCCATTTCAGTTCCATTTGTTTTCATTATATCGAAACAGACTTATTATGTATTTTCTTTCAGACTTGTATTTGTAGAATCTTATAGTAGTCCGTGAGTATTGTGCCACCAAATCTTGGGCAGTGGATGGTGTTAATTATTCCACATTTTCTTCATTTAATATTAAATTTAGACTTCCGCGTGAATTTATTATTTTACTATTATCTTACTTGAAATTAATTGAAAAGGATATGTTTAAGTTGGATTGCCTAGCTCCGACAGTAGGTGCCATCACGACTCTCGACGGTGGGAAATTCGGGTCGTGACACTGAATATGTACCCAATCTATTCTAATAACACCCACTCAAAATAAAATAAAAATTTAGCATTTTTTTGCTATAAAAAACTACTCCCTCCATTCCAATATATGTAAACATGTTTGACTGAGCATAAAGTTTAAGAAGAAAATGAAGACTTTTGGAATTTGTGGTCCTAAACAAGTCCAAATGGAGCCCAGAATATTTTTGTGGTTATAATAGCTTCTCATTAAGGGTAGAGTTGTAAGTTTAAGCTAAATTGTTACCAAATTTAGAAGGGGTTCATTCTTTTTGGAACTGACCAAAAAGGAATAGGTTCACATAAACTGGAACAGATGGAGTAATTAATATTGGTAACACTTGTCTAATATTAGCAATATTTTGTGAATTGACCAATTTTTATAATAAGTTATTTATAAATTGACATAGCAGATAGTTTTTTTTTTTTTTGATTTTTCTATCACAAAAATTTTATTCCTCTATACCACTATTGCCACCATATCTGACATCATGAGCAATATTAAATTTTTAGCTACTCAACTCAAAACAAATCGGAGTATCTAAATTGTATGAGACAAAATATTGCCCATCTACAAATGCTTTGAGCACCTACGTTTGAAAAAAAAATTCAATTAATCATCATCAATATCACGTACACTAGTAGTACTTAAAGAGATCATTTTGGTTTTTTGAGGAAGAGAACTTCATTTGAAATTCGAGAAGCTACGGATTGTATTGAATGCAATGCAACAACGAGTGGAGAAAAAAACATATAAGTATAAAAGACTAAACTTTGAAATATAATACTGTTCATGGTGGCGGTAATGATGGTGGAGAGAAAAGAATTTTAGTGGTGGAAAAAAAATAAGGGAGGAGTAAAATGAGTTAGAGGGTGCTAAGGTGACATGCCACGTGACTTCCACCTCATCAAATGTCATTGTTACATAAGATTGGATGTCCATCTTGCAAAAACTTAACGGATAAGGAGTATATTTTAACAATTAGTATAATGGTAAGAGTATATTTAATCTTAAAGTATGACAATGGGTATATATAAACTTTTTCTCATAGTATAAGAATATATTTTGCCATTCTCCCTTCGGTGAAGTTTGAATCCTATATCATTTAGATGTAGAATGAAGTTACGAGCTAAAATGCAACCCTAATCACAATATAATCTTTAAAATCTTTCAAAATAATTCTAAATTTTCTTGTGATTTTATTTCAGGAAAAAGTTTCATTTCTTGCATTTTCAGTCATCTTTCTATCTTCTTATTATTTATGCTACTTTTACATGGATTCTTCGTATTGTCCTTTTTGTTTTTTTATTTATTTATGCGGTGCTTATATTTTTCTGAGCCGGGGATCTATTGGAAATATCTTTTCTATCTTCACAAGGTAAGACTCTTCACAAATCTAATTATGTAAAATTATACCGGGATGTTGTTTGTTGTTGCTGCAATTGAGGAAAAGGTCATTTGTATTCTAGTTTATTCTGGCCTTGTTCTGAGCGTGAGTTACGTGCTTATGCAACTTGTTTTCAAAACCCTTTTTAAATCTCATCAAATTTTTATTCAATTAAACACCATTGAATAATACTAGGTATTTTCAATTTTTGCAGAAATAAAAAAATGAAATAAAAATCACCGAAACTAGACCAAAATTGGAACATACTTTCCCTATAGGTTTGCTTTGAAATACAAACCGGACCAAACTTGAAAATGTAGACGTAGAAATAACTTCTCCTTCTTTCCAAACTAATAGTAGTAGATTAGGCAAAATACATAAAGTAACCACGTGAACTATATACCAAATTTCTGTGTCCACGTTTTTTGAAACGAAAATCACCTTATGCGTCTAATCTTTCTAAAGTGTATTTAAGGTACATTGTCTTTGTCACGTGACATGTGTGTGTATCACAATAAAGATAAGAGCACCATTTAAAAAAGTAAATTCTCAATCTATTTAAGTGCCACATGTCAAAAATTTATGTATTTTTTTAATTAATGGGCCCCTTAACCCGACCCTTTCCCTTCACTTTAACCTACCCCTCCCTGTTCTTCTTCCCTTGAACCCCTCCCCTTTGAGTTTGATGTTGTCCTTTTCTCCATCCCCATTTTTCTCTTCTTCTATACCCCTTTTCCCCTGTCGTCTCTCCCCGCAATTTTAACACTAACAATAATGTAAAATAGTTAAAAGGAATCTATATCTTAGAGAATTTTATAGACTGAGTTTGAATCATATTTAGTAGTAACAATTTAGGAGTACAAATTTAATGTAGTAGAGTATTGGTGTGATAGATCTTAAATGCTCTTGCCTAATATTTTGATGATCTAATAAACTTACTGTTAAGAACCAGATAGGGAACCTGACCTACTTGGATTGCTGCAAGCGTTAACGGATTTCAGCAAAAGAAGAATTGTTACAGGGACCTGATACTCTTATGGTTTCCTCGTAGTAGTATAAAGTCATTTGGACACAGCTGGAAATGAAGTGACCGACGGAACTGTTTCTGTCGCAATGCACCACACTGTCAGCCCACTCATTCTCTAACCAAATAAAGCACACACATCATTTCAAGTGATGTGATCAAGATGTACCAAATGAGATTTACACAAAAACATCACTGAAAGGTTTCTATTTCTCATTCAAACTCTCGCTAAAAATAGAAAAACCAGTTCCCAAAAGATTGATTGTTATTGTCTTACTTGAGTTGTAACCTTGTTATTGTACTTACTATATATCCTAAATCACGTGCTTAGAAGTGTACTGATTAGAATCCTCTTGTAAATTCGTAAACTCATTTAATTTATGTTGTGAGTAGTTTTAGTCACAAGGAAAAGTCTTTGTAGTAGAGTTACAAAGTGGCTAGTGGTGATAGCATCACAAGTTAGAAAAAGTCTATGTAACTAGGATAGTCACAAAGTAGCTTGTGGTAAAGGTACCACAAGTTAGTTGAGCAAATCCTTTGCAATAAGAAGTATTGTAAAGTGGCTTGTAATAGGTAAGATTACAAGTTAGTGAAGTTAAAAGCCTATAGTGTAGGTCGTGGTTATCCCCTTGTGCGGGATTTTTCCACGTAAAAATCCTTTGCCTCATTTACTTACTGCTTTACATGTCTCAGCAGAATCTTATAGAGGACCAGGTACTCTACGATTTGGTGGATCCATACAAGCTAATAATAGTTATCAGAGCGGGTTCCTCCTATCAGGCTAACACCCAGGAAGGATCCTCATGACGGCTCCACTAAATTTTGAGAAAGGTTAATCCATATACCATATACCCAAGTTTGATGCAAAATGTTATTGGTGGTAGAAAGCTGGAATGCATGATTTCACCATGGCTGAGTATTATGAGCTTTGGGATGTCATTTGTGATGGTCCATTTGTTCCAATCAAGGTACTAAATGAATTTTCATTTTCAACAAAAAAAAACTAGCAAAGAATATGCTGAAGCAGATAAGAAAGTGGTGGAGAAGAATTTTCGTGCCAAGAAAATTCTGGTATATAGTTTGGGATCTAAAGAGTATGACAGAATCTCTACATACAACATTTCCAAGGAAATATGGGAGGCTTTGCAAATAGCCTATGATGGAACTACACAAGTACAACAAGATAAACCTAATACTGGTGATAGTTCCATGACTGCAGTTGAAAGCGAGGAGATTGGATATGAATCAATGCTTGCTTTGATGGCTCAATCAGATAATGATGAAGATGTAAGTTTCAGGGATATTAAGAAAAATCTAAAATCCTATTGTCCAAAAAAACTCATCTGTTCAGCTTATAGTTTAATTACTGCCTTTTGTAGTCTTGCGGAGGATAGGGATTCCTTGTTCTTAGAACTAGAAGAGTCTGAACATACTAGAGAAGACTTAGTGGTTGCAGTTGCTGACCAAAATAAAACTATTGAAACTCTTATAAAAGAAAAGAGTGATATGTTGGCAGAAACAGCATAGCAAAGGGAACTAATAGTAAAGCCATTGACTAAGTCGAAACCTGAAAGCTCTGAAAGAGGAAATGAGATAGTTAGTGAGGAATATTTTGGGCTTGAAAATGAGGTTAAGGCCTTGAGATGTAAGATGTGTGGTGAAATTGAGAAAAATGAGCTCTTCCAAGCCAATCTACAAAAATTAATGAATGATCTTTAAAGGTCTATGAAGTGGACCTGGTCCTTAGAAGCTACCACTTCCTTGCTCACTAATGATAGTGAAAAATGCGGGAAACGGGGTTCCCAAGGGAGAAAACTCCTCACAATCCTCACAGTAAGAGCGCCATGATATCTGTTAATTGGCCTCGGACCCAATGTGGGAACACTAGGCACTTCAAGGAAGGTGTCCAGGCCAAGAATTAATCAGTACTGAAAGACAAAGTGGCTGCTGAAATCGCGACCATAAAAGAGGAACCGGGTTCCACTCACAGAAAACGCACATTACCTGCATGGACTAAGAGAGATCTTATTCATCCTCTTGGTTGCTACAAGGGACCCAAACTTATTTGGGTTCCTAAAACTAACTCCTAATCTCTTGTGCAGTGAACATTGAAAGGAAGCGGTCAATAATGGTTCATGGATAATTGATGTTCAAAACACATGATCGAGAACACCACATACTTTCTTTCACTAAAAGCCTTGCAATGAGTGAGTATATTCTTTGGCAACGCAAAAAAGAGTACATCTTAGAGTTGGAAAAGTTGGGAAGTCACTCACTCACTCCATTGAAACGTGTACTATGTCAATGGACTTAAGTACAGCCTCCTAAGTGTCTCTCAAATTTGTGATAAAGGAAACAAGGTGGAATTCTTGTCCAAAATATGTACAGTCACTAGCCTTGTGACCGGTGAAATAGTTGTGTGTGGCACCCCATACCCAGATCCCCAAATAGAACCATTATAGGAACTAGGTGGGTATTTAGAAACAAGCTCGATGATCATGGAATTACCACAAGGAACAAGGCCAGGCTAGTGGACCAAGGTTATAATCAGGAAGAAGGGATTGGCTACGATGAAACATTTGCTCCAGTGGTTCGCATGGAAGCCATCAGAATTCTAATCGCATTTGCCTCTCATATGGAATTCACTTTGATCCAAATGGATGTCAAAAGTGCATTTTTGAGTGGACTGCTTAAGGAAGAAGTCTATGTGAAGCAAACCCTAGGTTTGAATGTCATGGGCACCCTGAATATGTGTTCCAATTGGACAAAGCTCTGTATGGGCTAAAACAGGCTCCTCGAGCGTACTGATCAGTAGAAGCATACTGATTAAGAATCCTCTTGTAAATGCATAAACTCGTTGAGTTTATGTTGTGACTATATTTAGTCATAAGAAAAAGTCTTTATAATCGTAGAGTTACAAAGTGGCTTGTGGTGGTAGCATCACAAGTTAGAAAAAGCCTTTGTAACTAGGATAGTCACAAAGTAGCTTCTGGTAAAGGTACCACAAATAAGTTGAGCAAATCCTTTGAAATAGAAAGTATTGTAAAGTAGTTTGTAATAGATAAGATTACCAGTTGGTGAAGTTAAAAGCCTACAGTGTAGGTCGTGGTTTTTTTATTCCCTTGTGCGGGATTTTTCCTCGTAAAATTCTCTGCCTCATTTACTTACTGCTATACTAAGTGCTCTCAGTATAATCTTGTAGAGGAACAGTTAATCTATAATTTGGTGGATTTATACAAACCAACATGGTGATTGAGGGGTATCGGAGATGAACCAAGAGAAGCTGCGATTTGACCGACTCTTAATTTGTTACTTACGAACTATTTTTGTAAAGTTGTTCTTTATTTGCTTGTGCTTTTATCACGGGGTTTGGTTGCTTATTTCCATTGAACAATGCTATAGATTCTAGCCATAATCAACTGTCATAACGCCAAGATTTTTTTTTGTTTATTGGGGAAGATGACAGTGAACTAAACAGCCATGTCTGGTCATAACCAATTTTGATGGAGTTTGGAGTTTTGCATTCTATTTCTTGTGTTATATTTGAATCTGGGCATGAAATCATGTAACTAATGTACCGGGGTTCTTAATTTTGATTTGTAATCGGAAAGTGATAATTATGGGTTGTTTTACAGTGGTGGGTGTCAATAGAGATAAGGTGGATAAGAGAAAGAGATGGAAGGGAGAACATCTAAGGGGTATATTGTAATTTGATAATTATTTTATTTTAGGCGCCTTTATTTTATTAAAACATAATGACATGTGCATTATATTATTAGTACGTGATATGTCTCACTTTTTCTAAGATGCTTAAATATAAAAGTGATGTGTATTAGACACACTATGAAAAGGTTGAGTGTGTAAGGTTATTTTCGGTTACAAAAAATGTGCAATAGGAATTTGGTCTATAGTTAAGGTGGTAACCTATATATTTTGCCTAATGGATTATTACCACAAAAACGAAAATAAGGAAAAAAAAAGGATGGCCTATAAAGAAAATATACAACTAGAATTAAATCGATCTTAATAAATCGGTCTTAATCGAATTTGAGCTTATCAAGCGAGATGTTGTTAGGGAAAATGAGGCACTTCCCAAACTAATCATAGTGGTTACCATAAAAATAAATTTGAAAAGAATAAAAAGCGATTACTTTTTAAGGAACTAGAAGTAGGGGTATTTGGGTAAGTTTATAAGATGGCCATCCCAATTGAAAATACTTATTTTTTTTATATTTACACGTTTGACAAATATTAATTATACATTAAAGCCAAATTTATTCAAAAGTTATAAGTTCCTTCTATTTTTAACTTATAAGGGTTTTTGAACAACATTTTTACTCTCTATCTATAATAATTTTTTAGTATCATGTAAACGATATGAGTTGAGTTCAAATAGAAAAGTGAAAATTCATATACCCAACCTCAATTTCTGGGACTCGAACATTATATTTATAATTGTATAGGTCAAAATTTGACCATAATAGTCGACCCAGCTGGAACCCCGCCTGAGGGGCGGGATAACAAGGACTACCACGACATACTTCAATCCGAGCATCTACAGTGTCCAGTAAGTCAAAGACAGTATTAAGGAAATGACCAGAAGGAAGTGGCCCGACCGGAAAGGGTCGCCATGGTCTCAGAACTATATATATAGGGGATAAATTCTCAAATAAGGGTTTTTTTCGTTTTTCTCTATCTATTCTCTCCTTCTATATTCTTCCAAAAATTATGTACAATGGACCGCCTCATAGATCTTATGAAGGAAGAAATGGAAACAATTTAATGAAGATCGTTTGCTCTTATTTTACTCTATTCATCAATCTCCGAATTCGTTTTTAGATCTGAATATTATTATGTTTGACTAAGATTGACCTCATCTTTATTTTTATTTGTTTCAATCAAAATGTTTTTGACATCTTTTGGTCAAACAATTAGGCGCTGTTTGTGAGGATTTCTTAGTAAAATTTCCTAGTCTCTTCCATATCAAAAACCGAAAATATAATCACCCACCAAAAATATTGGTAAATAAACCTCACATGCCAATCCATATCATGATGATGTATGCAAGTAGAAGTGACAACCAACATCCTCCCTCATACACCGGGCGGTCCATGAACCAGCTGAGGCAAATCCAACCTACGCGGAGCAAGAGCACAAAAAAAAAGGAGAAAGAGAACTGAACACGGCCACCAAATTTAGAAATCGCCACCCCATCAACCATTGAAACGCCATACAAAATGAGCAACGCTGTAGATCCACCCTCATTCACCGACTCATCAGATCAGTGTAAGGAAAATATCATTTTTGGCTCACATTCGGCTGTTTGCTCAAACAGGAACACAGGTGTCGTGCGGGCGAGCAAGCAAAGGAACATCTCAACTAGGGACTGGGAAACTACTACAAAGCAACCGAAACATCGCCCACCGGACATTCCATCTTCTAGAAAATGATGCCCCATAAGCCGCACTCTCTCTCCCTCACCTGAGAATCATCCCAATAGGGCTTTCCCGGAAGTTGAAGGACCGAATTGATAAGGGGGACATCCCCAAATTCAAAGTGTAATTCATCGTCCGCCAACGGCGTCCCCGTACCGCAAAGCAAAAAATACTAGACAAGAAAGCTTCAACATTACACTTCCAATGTAAACAAAATCAAGCAAACTGGGACTCCTCCCAGAGGATACCCGGATCTAAAAAAACATGGACTAACAACGGGTTAACATGTCGAGAAGTTCAAAATAACACCCTTTAAGTCCAAGGGCTATCGCCAAAGAGAAGAGTTCGACCTCGATCAAACAACAACGGGTTAATATTACAACAAGTTCTAAATAACACCCTTTTAGGACAAGAGCCATCGCCAAAAAGAAGGGATCAACCTCGATCGAATAACGAAGGGTTAACATTTCGACAAGTTCGAAATAACACCTTTAAGGCCAAGGGTCATTGACAAAAAGAAGAGTTCGACCTTGATCAAACAACGACGGGTTAACATTTCGATAAGTTCGAAATAACACCTTTAAGGCCAAGGGCCATTGCCAAAAAGAGAAGTTCAACAACGACAGGTTAACATTTTGACAAGTTTGAAATAACACATTTAAGGTCAAGGGCCATCGTCAAAAGAAGGGTTCGACCTCGATCGAACAATGACGGGTTAACATTTTGACAAGTTCAAAATAACACCTTTAAGGCCAAGGGTCATCACCAAAAAGAAGAGTTCGACCTCAATCGACCAACGATGGGTTAACATTTTGACAAGTTCCAAATAAAATCCTTTAAGGCCAAGGGCCATTGCCAAAAAGAAGAGTTCGACCTCGACTGAACAACGACGGGTTAACATTTCGATAAGTTTGAAATAACATCTTTCAGGCCAATGGCCATCGCCAAAGAGAAGAGTTCAACCTCGATCAAATAACGATGGGTTAAAATTTCGATAAGTTCGAAATAACACCCCTTAAGACCAAGGGCTATCACCAAAAAGAAGAGTTTGACCTCGATCGAACGCCGATGGGTTAACGTTTTGACAAAAGTTAGAAATAGCACCCTTAAAGCAAATGGCCATCGCCAAAATATCAATGACTCCATTCAGACTCACATGATGACGGACGAAGTCATACTCAGTTCGGCTAAGATTAAATCCCCCGAGAATCAGAACCGACCACATGGGAATCCAAAATTTCATGCCAAAATTATGCAAAAGATAAGGAAGGAAAGCGCAAAAGACATAAACCAATGAAAACTTTTATTTAAAGTAGTCGCACTGATAGTCACAAATTACACACGACTAAAAGCCGGGCAAGTCCAAAAAAACACAAAGATAACAAACCAAAAAAGAAAATAACAATGCCACAAACAAAGATAAACAATTATTTCACTTGGCGTCATCAACCCTCGCCCTCATCATCACTGCTTCTAGGAAGTATCTCTTCAGCATCAGCATCCTCGTCGGCCCCCGACATCACAGGATCATATCCACAGTTAATACAATCCTATCGTGCCTTATCCCTTTCTCTTTCATATGCAGCCTTAGAAATATTGCCCGCTTCCCACAAACTCTTATATATGTCCTGTTGGGATTCGGGATGCACCCAGAGCTCGTGCAGATGATAGGGAACAATGAGAAAGGCAGTCCGACTTGGGCAAATAATAGCGCCTTCTCGGCCTCAAAAGCATCACGATCCCCTAAAATTGACACTTCCCGATCAATGTTTCTAATACGCTTTTTGAGCCTTGCCTCCCTAAGCGTCGCCATCTCCCTATGAGATTCCTGCTCGGATCGAAGGACGTGGATAATGTCCTCTAAAGCCACCGCCCTCGCTAAAGCGGATGCCCAAGCACTCTTCATGTTCTCCAACTCAAAAATCTTTCTCTCCACTTCAACCAACTTTCCCACCCATTCCGCACTCAGCACCTCGACCCTGATGGCATTCTTGTCCAACTCGGACTGCATCAACCGCACATTTGCCTGGAGATGCTCGCACTCTGCAACAGCCCTGTTACCCAGCTCAAGTTCTTTATCCTTTGCATAAATTTGCTCCTCAAGCACGCTACTCCTACGAATGGACTGCATCAACTTATGGTCCTTCTTCTACAGTTCATCACCAAAGGATCGATCACCGGTGTTCATCTTCAATTGCTCATGCATCTCGCGACACTTGTTGCGGTAGCGCCGATTCATCTCCAACATCGTCAGGAAAATTTTGTCCCGAGTGTCGGCCCTGCGAGTAATCTCAATCTCCGCCATGTACTTCTAAAAAATGAAAAAGGTTGATTAAGGAAAAGATCGCCAAAGATGAAAAGAACATGAAAGAAAGAACTTACCCTCAGGTCTATAACGGCAACTTCGTGCATCAAATCAATATTGTGAACATCCTGAAGAGTTTCGCTCTCGGAGGCATAATACAAGAGGTCAACTGTGGTACCAGGTCTTCCGTATCCCCTAGGAGGTTGATATCCAATGAAATTTTGATTATGCAGGATGTACCTCCCGCATGTACCACCAAACGAGTAAGGCTCTCTTCAAATATCTGGAGATCATCAAGATCAAGATCAGACTCAGAATAGTATTCATCGACCACGACGCCTTTCCCCATATCAGCGGCTAAAGAAGGAACACAACCCGGGCCAGAAGATGAAGGCCCATACAAAATAACAACAATGGCCTTGGGACTCTGACTCTTCGTCATAGTAGTCTGTTGATCATCTATGACAGCCGAAATTTCTGTCGATAGTTTGATCACGACAAATAGGTTAGCATCGTTCCCTGTATCTGACTCCATCATGGGGACGTCATCCTCTAAGCATATCACGATCGATGGAGCCATTTCAGATTCCACCCGTCATCTCTTTGATGGTCCCTCGCCATCCTCGGTACGGGAAGATTCCCCCGTTGGGCGTACATCATAAGTCAGAGCCTCGAGTTGAGGAACGACTTTCGCATATATGGCTACAGTCGCAGATTCAACTTGAGCGGCCCTTATCGATGGACGGGTAGCAGAACTCGACACGGCCCGAGCGAAGTAGCCCTCACCCTTCTCACTCTTCCTGCTAATAATAGATATTGTATAAGAAACAAAGCCAAATTGCAAAATGAAAAATAGAGTCTGCGGCAGAGCCACTTACCAGTAAGGGGCTTACGCCCGTATCTCTCGTAGAAAGGTGACCATTTGCGAACTCCCGCCATATGAGAAAGAATGGTATTCACCCATTTTTGGATATCAACAACAGGCGTAAGAGGTAATCCTGCGGCTGCAAAGAAAAAAACAATTCAAATATTGGCCAAAAGAAAGTGGTCGACTATCGTTCCAATTAAAAGTACAAAAACTTACGTGCGTAGTTCCATCTCTCAGGAAATCCAACCGGGTCCGCCATAAAGTGCTCAGTCCGCACATAAAAATATATTTCATAAAAGCGACG
This sequence comes from Nicotiana benthamiana, assembly GCA_034376525.1. Lineage (NCBI taxonomy): Eukaryota > Viridiplantae > Streptophyta > Magnoliopsida > Solanales > Solanaceae > Nicotiana > Nicotiana benthamiana. The sequence goes on along the minus strand of CM067334.1, from coordinate 63,846,427 downwards.
GCTGGCCCTGTCGTCCATCCTTACCACCAGACTCTTCGTCCCTTTATGGAGCATGTGGATCATCATGCCTCGGATGAGTTGAGGGGAAAAGATATTGAGCATGCGCCTCAAAGTAACCTCCCCACCAGCAAGCTCTGTGAATTTGAGTAGTATAAGGAATAGTTTATACAAGTACGACAAAAGTTGAGCAGGACATACATCGTAAAAATGGCAGAAATCTACTACCAAGAGGGGAAGAGGAAGCGCATACCCCGCGGGGAAGGGATAGGTGTAGAACACACAATACCCTCGGCGATCGAAATGTATGATATCGTCTCCCACCGTTGGCAAAATTTCAACATAAAGAGGGATCCCCCTATTTTTCTATTAGCTCTGCAGTCTCTGCCTCAGTCATAACAGAGAGAGCGGGTTCCGGTTCTTCTCCGACGGGACTGTGGAAATCGTTCCACGGCCTTCCAGGGTGAGGCAATATTTCAGCCTCCGTCGGAACCTCTTCATCTTCTATCGCTTCTATTTCGGGAGCAGGAACATCACTTTCCGATGCCAGAATTGTAGTAGGATTATTAGTGCGGGAAGCACCACCAGCCATTAGTATTGATTGAATAGAACAAAAGGTTTAAGAAGAAGAGGAGATGGGGATGGAAAATTCTGGCTAATCAAAGAGGATCGGAAATCTGAAAGTATCTGAAAAGAGGAAGGTCTACAGTGTGTTCTCAACAAAGGCAAGAAAGTGTGCAGAACAAATGATGTCTTTTCTCTGTTTATAGGGACATAAATTTCCTATGCGGGAAACCTAAGAGTCGCCAATTGAAACTGATAAGGGTACAAAATGGTTCAATCACCAGGAATCGTGTGTCATAATGATACTAGCCACGAGCGACTTTTCAAAGCAAACAAACGTTTCAGTTCCGAACAACCGCAACGGTCCAAAGGCACCGTTATAGAACCGCCCTATTGCCTCGATTTAAGAAACTACGTTCAAGGCACAAATGGTCAAATTTCTCCTGAGTGTTCAAAATTACAATTTGCCCGCTGGGACTGCCAATAGACGATCCCTACGGATGGGGGAACTAATTGGATAGGTCAAAATCTTACCACAATAGCCGACCCAGCTGGAACCCCACCTAAGAGGCGGGGTAGCGAGGACCACCACGACCTACTTTGATCCAAGTATCTACAGTGTCCAATAAGTCAAAGACAGAATTAAGGAAATAACCGGAAGGCCGCGGCCTGAGGGAACACCGACCGAAGAGGGTAGCCATGGTCTCAAAACTATATATCTATAGGGGATGAATTCCCAAAGAAGGGTTTTTCCATTTTTCTCTCTCTATTCTCTCCTTTTATCTTCTTCCAAAATTATGTACAATGGACCGCCTCCTAGATCTTATGAAGGAAGAAATGAAAACAATTTAACGAAGAACGTTTGCTCTTATTTTGCTTTATTCATCAATCTCAGAATTTGTTTTTAGATCCGAATTTTATTATGTTGACTAAGATTGACCATTTCTTTATCTTTATTTGATTCAATCATAGTGGTTTTGACATCTTTTGGTCAAATAATAATATTTTTGTAATTTTCAAAACAACTATATTTGTATTTTATTTTTACTATTTCATCATTCCCTTCTAGGCTTGTACATTTACTCCTTACCAACATATATTGCTTATTATCAGGTTCAACACTCATATATAAATATATAATTATAAATTTATAAAACTAGTCTTATGGTACGCGCGTTGCGTGTGAACCCAATGTCTGCTAAAATTAGAAAATCACATAAATATAATTTAAAATATGTTTGAGTTCTAAAGTCAAAATTAAAAAATAGTTTAAGTTGTTTAAATTGATGAAAATTAATCCGATTCAGCTAATTAAATAAATAAAAGAAGTATGTCAGCCCAACTCTGTGGATACCTTGTTATAATTTCGTCATATATATATATATATATATATATATATATATATATATATATATATGTGTGTGTGTGTGTGGAGTGTTGTTACATTTTGCATTGGCATTGTATTTCTATTAAGAAATCATTTAAATATTTATAAATATCTAATTGTGAACTCATTACTATTGCATATTAACTTAGGCCCTGTTTGGCCATGAGTTTTGGCAAAATAAATTTGGGATTTATTTTTAAAACTCATGTTTGGTCATAAATTTTGCCCACATTTTGGCCAAATGCCAAATCTGAAATACCAAAATCAGCCATTGAGCTTATTTTGGGCCAAAATCCCAAAATTTAGGAATTATATACATGTTTTTCCAAAATAAAATTGGAAAATATGTTTTGTAAATGTATGTCCAGATACATTTTCATCTTCAAACCAAACTTCATCTAAATTAGATTTTTCAAAATAAATTTGGGATCTATGGCCAAACGCTTGCTTGAAATTACGGTAGGAACCCATAAATTTCAAATCCTAATTTTACCTCTATAAATGGGTTTAATATTTCTATTATATAGAAGAGAGAAGAGGAGGTTGACCAAGGGCATAATGGTTATTTTAAATATATTAGTGCATTATTTGTTTGTATACTAGGCTCAAAAGTTTCGTTGTGGATTCTTAATAATAGAAAAGCCCAAAACTAATATGCCCATACACTATTAAATTCTTTAGGTGGACCCCACTCTCCATTCAACCTTCACTATTTTCATTAAATGCATTACTTGATTGTTATTATTATTCTTTCAATAAGTATTTTTAACTAGAAATTTTTTTTTTTGATAATTTTATAATTCAAATATTCACATGATTAAAAATACCAATGTCACATACATTTATATATGACAATTCTATTATCTCCATAAGAAACATTATTTTATTTATTAACTATTCCAGATAAAGAAAATTAGTGTTAATATAATATTATCAGTTGATATCATTTTATACATAGTACTCATTAAATTGCAATTTCAATTGGAATACTTCATAAGATTCGGGAAAAAGATTATTTAAGAATAAAAAAAGTTTCAAGTCCCTCCCCCTTTTTATTATAGAATATAAAAAATTTATTTAAATTGTATAATCAGTATCCCCTCTCGAAAATATGAGTTGAGAATATCTGAAGTAAAAATTAAGGCAATTAATTTATGATTCTTTTTTCTTTTAAAAATCATTATATATTAGGAACTATGAGAAGTATCATCATACATGATTATATTTCTCCCTCTATAATCGAAGTTAGTTGAGTGCATACTCTATTCAATAAGAATTCAACCTTGTATAAATTTCAAAATACATAAATATATAATTAATTATTTTTAAAATAGTCTCAACAAATACTATCATTGTAATTGCATTATACCCTAAATAGTATCTCAATCATATCAAATGAAACTAGAAAAAACGGCAATATTTCAATTTACGATCAATTTAATTAGTTTTTGGGTGATCGAGATATTAATATATTTATAATATTATGTCATTCGAGTATAATAAAATACAAATTTTCTTGTCAAAATTCTTAATAATTAAAATTCACGATTATTATTTCGAAGAATCAAAAGATACGTTTTCATCAACTATTTGGGAATAGAATTGTAATTTTTTATTATTTAAATTTTGATTAGTAAAAAAACAAAAAATAATACAATAACACACTGAAAATACTAAAAGAATAAAACTGTATATCATTCAATTTAAAAATGAGAAAAATACATGACGACTATTTTTCAACTGAATTTTTAATTATTATTTAATAATAATTAATTTAATGCTTAGTGATGCAAAAAAAATTAAAATAAAAAGGCCCTATGTAAAAATAATTCAAATTCCTAAAATTATAAAAAATAGTTAAATGACTATTTCTAAATATTAGAAAAAAATTAAATGACTATTTTATCCACCATGTATTATATTTTAAAAGGATAAAAAAGGCGAACGACATTTCGCTAAGGGCCTTCGTGCTTTTAATATAGTACTAGTATCTACGTTCGTGCGATGCACGAATATCTTATGTCAAATATTATGAACGCTTACCAAAAATAATAAACTTTCAATTGCATAATATTCTAAAACTAATTGCAATTGAATATATACAAAATTCAATATGTACAAAGTTTAATAACTTATTTCCTTAAAAAATAAGATATAATATATAATCCGAATAAACAAATTAATAATGTTTGGTACAATGAAAAAACAAAATAGAACTAAACATTATGAAATTATGCAATTATGACAATTAAAGTTGTAAAATCTCTGAAAGAATACAACAATTCTTCATATTATTTTTCTGATTTAATAATTTTCTTTGATTTAATTAAGCCTTAACGATTCAGACACATAAAAATGATATTCACTCAAGATACATTAGTAACAAAGAAACCATAAATAGAAAGGGCATCTAGTCATTCATACCTTCAAGAAACCATAAATAGAAAGGGCATTTAGTCATTCATACCTTCCGTTGGCATTTTTTTGTGTGTTGCACGTTATCCTATATCAATTATTACAAAATTCATATTTAATAAAATATGAATTCGTAACTATACAAATATTCAAAAGAAAATTATATCATTACCGCTAAAAAATAATTTAACTCCAATCCTTATCAATTCCATCTCTAAATTCAACTCAAATCGATTATGTCTAGTTAAAAAGTACATGAAGAATTGGATGAAATTTGTGTGTCGGAGAAGCTCTATCTCTAACTTCGACGGCGTCTGTTAGCAGGAAGCTAACGTGCGCCTGCCATGGCAAAGACAAAGAAGAAGCAAGTCAGTATTCCAGAATCAATTGGCGATGAACACATACAAGTCACACCATCAGTAAACAACCAGAATCGATGGTTAACGGGAATGGGTTCGGCGCCTACAATATACCACAACCCCGATTTAACCGGGAAAAATGGTGCAATCGTGACCCCGGAGTCCGGAATCCAGCAGCAATTGAGTCCGCTGACCTTTGGAAGCTTTATGCCGCAACAATTTCAACCTATTAGAGACGAAATTGCTGACAGTAGAGACATCCCTCACCAACGGGATGCCCTTTCACAGGCCACCCGGAGATTGGAGTTCTCGGCGCATGCAGCTAAAGAACAAAGTAATCCACCTGCTGTAGAACAAAAAGAACTCGGGAAACAACCAGTATCTAATAAAAGTCTTCAAAAAGGTAACACCCTAACTTATATCCCCCTGCTCAAAGGGATGGGAGATTTGTAGTACAAATTGACGAAGCAGATACCAAAGAATTAGAGAAATACTGGAGTAATGCGTTGATAGGGTATGTGCTTGGTGAAACACCTTATGAGAAGACTATGGAAAACTTTATCGCAAAATAGTGGGATTTTGTTGACCAGCCTCAACAATGTATCATGATGACGGATACTATATATTCAGGTTCGACAATGTGGAGGATATGAATCGAGTGTTACAGGCAGGCCCTTACACATTTCGAAACAAGCCAATGATATTGCAAAAATGGCAAGTTGACTTCAAATTTGATCCTGCAAATGTTACACTTATTCCATTGTGGATTAACTTCCCAGCTTTACCATTAGAATTCTGGTCCAATGCAGTTCTAAGTAAGCTAGCAAGTGTAGTAAGAAAACCTCTGTATACTGATAAATTCACTGCTGAATTGGAGAAGATATCATATGCCAGAGTGTTGATTGAAACTGACATCTCCAAACCAATGCCAGACAGTCTGGAACTGCAGACCAACAGAGGTCTCATTGTGCAAAATATTGAATATGAATGGAAACCAAAATTCTGTGAAAACTGCATCAGATTTGAACACAACTTGACTGACTGTTGGTATAAGGAAGAGAGCACAAAGGAGGATAGTAACAAGCCTAAACATGTCCAGTAGAAACAGAAATGCAGAATAGCTAAGAGGTGGACTCCAAAGAAACAATTGGCTACTCAACAGATTCCTGAAATTAAGGATTTGAATGAAACAGTGATAACAAACTGTCCACAAGCAGTAGGAACTGGGAAACAGAAGGAGAAGCCTGATCATAAATCAGCAACCTGCACTTTGACTTCAAGCAACAGATACAACCCTCTACAGATGTTAGACTATCCTGGGGACGCTGGCCCTTCCAGCTTCACCCCTAAATGATGCTCTGTACTTAGAATGTCAGGGGCCTGAACAAGGCTCCTAAGCAGAAAGGTTTGAACATCTTTCTGAAGAAGCATAAGGTGGAGGCCATAGGGGTTTTAGAAACTAGAGTAAAGGTTGGCAAAGTAAGGAAAATTTTAAACACAGTCTATGGAGGATGGAACAGTAGTTGTAACTACACTGAACATCCTAATGGCAAAATATGGCTACTATGGAAACCAAGCTGTGAAGTGACAATTTTGTTGACTGATGAACAATTCATACACTGTGAGGTGAAGAAAAAAGACCCAACCTTTCAAACATTACTCACAGTGGTGTATGCAAGTAATGATATCCAAAAAAGACAGCAACTTTGGGACAGATTGACACACTTAGGATCTTCTATACAGAAATGCTGGCTTATCAGTGGTGACTTCAACAATGTAGTGCATACAGATGATAGAATTGGTTCACCAGTGACACAAAATGAAATCAGAGGTTTCAAGGAAGCTATAAACACCCTTCAGCTTACTCAGTTGAAAAGTATGGGCAGCTATTATTCCTGGTGCAACAAACAGCAACCAAGCACAAGGGTTTATAGCAGGATAGATTGGACCTTTGGAAATATGGCATGGATGCAACAGCATAGCCACATTGAAACTGACTACCAGACTCCAGGGACTTCATATCACTCTCCTATACTAATCAATTGTAAAACTGGAAACCAGAGAACAAGTCTACATCCTAAACCTTTCAAACTTTACTTACCTGTAATGGAACATAAAGGCTTCACTGCTATAATAGAGAAAGTTTGGAAGCAGAAAGGACAGATAGAAACTGGTAGCATGCACACAGTATGGACAAAGCTAGAGGATGTGAAAAGGGAGCTGAAGGATTTGAACAATCATATAGCAGCATATAAAACACACCTCACTGCAGCTAGACACAAACTGGAAGTAATTCATTTTGGCTTGAGAAGCAACAATATGGACCAGCAGCTCATAGAATAGGAAAGGTCAGCCTTGGCTGAAATACAGAAATGGAGCAACATAGAGTAACGGGTTCTGCATCAGAAATCAAGAGCAAATTGGATCACGTGTGGGGATTCTAATTCCAAATATTTCCATGCACAACTGAAGCAGAGAACAAACATGAACACAATTACTTCCATATAATCTGTTGCAGGGGACATGCTTTTTGATCCTCAACAAGTTGAAGAAGAATTCCAAGACCAATTCTACAAGATTGTGGGAGAAGGGAAAGCCATATGTAAATGCCCAAACACTGTTATCATTCAACAGGGACAATGCTTAGACACCCAGCAGAAACAGCAACTGATTAAAACAGTAACAAAGGAGGAAATATATCAGGCAATCACTGAGATGCCACATGACAAAGCTCCAGGAGTGGATGGATTTCCAGTTGAATTCTTCACTCGACATTGGAATCTGGTTGCTGATGATGTTTATGCAGCAGTATAAGAGTTCTTCACAACAGGAAAGATGCACAAAGGTGTAAGCAGCACAGCAGTTTCATTGATTCCTAAAACACAAAATCCTACTGCTGTCAAAGATTACAGACCAATCGCTTGCTGCACAACACTTTATAAAATAATCACCAAAGTGATCACGGCAAGAATAAAAACAGTCATAGGTGGATTGATTGGTCATTCACAATCAGCCTTCATTGAAGGCATGAGCATTACAGACAATATTCTCTTTACTCAGGAACTGTTTAAAGGATACTCCAGGAAAGGAATATCCCCGCGATGTGTGTTAAAAGTTGACCTAAGAAACGCGTATGACACAGTGGAATGGTGCTTTATAGAACGACTGCTGCTGGACATGGGTTTTCCATACAAATTCACAAAATGGATAATGGAATGCATCTCCTCTGTCACATACTCATTAAGCCTAAATGGGGGACTGACACCTCCGTTTAAAGGGAAAAGGGGTATACGACAAGGCGATCCAATGTCCCCTTATCTATTTGTGATTGTCATGGAGTATTTAAACAGGGAACTCAAGTCTATGATGAGGAGGAAGGAATTCAAATTTCATCCTCGATGCAAAAAGCTAGGAGTAGCACATATTTGTTTTGCGGATGATCTGTCACTATTCTGCAAGGCAGAGACCCAATCTGTAAGACTTATACAACAAACGCTCCTAAACTTTGCGGAAACATCAGGATTGGAAGCAAATGCAGACAAAAGTGCTATATACGTAGCAGGGGTTTCCAACTGTACAAAGGGGAAAATCATGAAAGAACTGAACTACCCTGAAGGCTCTCTCCCTTTCAAGTATCTTGGGGTTCCAATGGACTCCAAGAAATTATCAGTAATGCAATGCTGGCCAATAGTGGAGAAGATAACACAGAAAATAAATTGCTGGACATCACGACTCTTGTCATATACTGGTAAACTACAGTTGATTAGGACGGTTCTATTTGGAATGAAATCGTACTGGTCCCAAATTTTCCTACTCCCTAAAAAGGTTATGAAGATGATTGAAGCAATTTGCAGATCCTTTTTATGGACGGGGGAGGAAAACGTGTCCATAAAGGCATTAGTTGCGTGGGAAACTATATGCTTACCATACAGTGCAGGGGGCCTAAATGTTTTAAACCTACAAATCTGGAACAAGGTAGAAGTGGCAAAAGCATATGTGGGCAGTAACAACGAAGAAAGAAAGCATGTGGATCAAATGGATGCACACGTACTACATCAAGAACAAAGCCGTAGAGGATGTACCTACCCCTAAAACAGCAGCCTGGGCTGTGAGAAAGATCTTTGAAACCAGATTAATAATATCAAATACCAAAGGTATACAGGTGGACCTGAATAGTAGACTGATCCAACTACAGAAGGGAGAACGATTCGACATAAACAAACTCTACAGACTCCAATTCCCCCAAACCCCAAAAGTTCAATGGAAAAGCATAGTACTGCAGCCAAAACTACACCCGAGATTCAAATTCATCGTTTGGCTAGCACTGCGCAGAAGACTGGCAACGGGGAGAGGCTAATGCTCTTTGGGATACAGATTCCTCAACAATGTGTTTTCTGCAAGCAAGTAGATGAATCCTTTGACCATCTTTTCTTTGCTTGCCCGGTCTCTTGGGAAATATGGAATAGAATGCTCGTATGGCTACAGTACAAGAGAACCATAGGTGATTGGAACAGCGAAGTCGAATGGATTAGCAACATTGCTAAAAGGAAAAATGGGCGTGCTGAAATAACGACCAGTGTGTTTGGAATGTTAGTGTACTGTCTGTGGCGGGAAAGGAACAAGATTAGATTCCAAGACAGGATTTCGGATGTAAAGGATACATGTAAAGAGATAGCGATTCATGTGCACATTCAGGGAAACTCTCTTAAACACTGAAAAGAAGCTTTGCGAAGACTGGATCATTTCCCGTAGAAGTAAGAAGAAAAACTCAACATGCTTAGTGTGATTAAATGTATTAGAACATAAAGGAGTTTTTCCTTCTGGACTGATTGTAACAGTAGCTAGTCATGCGGCTGCTGGTAACTTTGTAATTTTTGATCTATTAATGAAATGGAAAATTATTTTTGAAAAAAAAAGTACATGAATTTTACATTCTGTAAGTTCCTAACAAAATAAATAAAAGATATCGAAGAACTCTTCGAATATCCTATTTCAAAAGGGAAAAATACTTATTCAAGAAGGAATCATGATATTTTATTCGAAAGAAAAAATATTAGTAGTATTTATAAAAAGAACTTCCTAACACGTAAATAAAAACAAATCACTTTCCAAAAATAAATAAAATTTATATGAAGTTCCTTACACAATAAAAAAGGTAAAAAGAAGTTCTTACAATTCCTAATGTAAATAAGAAAAAAAGAAAGCACTCCAAGTAGGAATCTCCAATTCTAATCCAAAATTACGTATTTGTTGTAATTAGGAACAATACTTTTTTTTATAAAAAAAAAAAAAAAATATGGACGTGCTTTTCTAATACAAGTAGGATCAACTTTGTAGGGTCGATGTATGTTTAGTTTAAATTGGAAAAGAATTTTATCATTTGGTAATTTACAATTAGATCCTTAAATTATACAAATACTTAAGGGCATAAAAGTTGATAAATATTTTAAGAATATTTTAATCGTTTAACATTTAGCATAAATTATTCGTGCTTTTATAATAACTAATTTCTATATTAGTGCGATGCACAAAATATCTTACTAAAAGTAATAAACATTCAAAAACTACTTGTATATATCAGTCTACTATTGCTTCCAGTTGCTAATTTGGGTTGAAAAGAATTAATTATCCTTGTTTTTGTAAAAATATGTAAGAAGTTCAATGATCAAATATTACAAAGTGCCTATATGTGCTTGATTCTTACGCATAGTAATTAATGAAATTTTGTCACTAAGATAGTATAAGATATCAGCACATGCTCGTGCATGATCCAAATTTTGTAATCGTTGTTATAACTTGCATCCTTTATTTTAGTTGGGTTAAATAATTAACTCAAACCTTTAATCACTTCTCTTTTAATTGTATCAAGTAAAGCTTTTTATATTAAAAGAAAAGTAAGTTTTCATGCGACAAAATCTTATAATTTCAGTTGTGTCATCTAAAAAGTTATACGGACATGAATTCAAGTAAATTTAAACTACAAAAGAGAATTCTGAATTATCGAAAGAATCATGATTCAGGCAGAAACCAAAATATTTGTACAAACAAATAATTATAGAATATCCTTTTAGCCTCGTTATGTGCAACAATGGTCTTTGAGCACTAAATTTTTAAAATATATCAATATTGGATGGAAGCTATTCCATATAAAAAATAAAACATGTGATTAAAATAATATAGCTATTTTTACAATTCTATACCCGAAACTAACACCAAGAGTTAAATTTCATAATCATAGTGACACCTGAAAGACAACACAGTAACCAATTAGAAAGAGCTAAACAAATATCAAATAGATAAAACCAAAAATAGAAAAAGCAAAGAAAACAGAAAGAAAGAAGTAAAAAGTGTTGAGATATTGGGCTCAACTCAACTGCAGCCCAATCTGAAGAACAAACAAACAGCAACAGATATTATATAAGTAGTCATTTTAAGACATTGTAAATATAGCCATTCTTTATTTAATACATACACTTGTATACACACACACAGATATTTTATTTTACTTTTTTTGTGTATTTTTGATATAAGCGAGGGGTCAGTTTGTATTGGAACATTCGAGAAAATAAACAAACCACCCTTTCAGAACTCTCTCCCTTCTCTCTCTTCGATACTGTTCACCGTCTCTTTTCTTCTCCAAATCCATGGCTTCTATGGACATTAACATGGTATCAGAGCGGGTCATTCGACTCTTCTCGTCAAGAGCTATCATCCGGTACTAGCCTCGTCGTCTATCGTTCAAGTTTTCACCAGTTTTCACAAACTAGGGTTTTCTTCGTTTTTCTTCGCAGTCGGTTAGTATCTCTTCTTCGATTCATCAATTTTGAAGTTCCTTGTTGTTTCATCGACACTACTCGTGGTGTGTTCACAAAAGTTTTGTGTTCCTTCTTCGATTCATCAATTTTGAAGTTGCTTGTTGTTTCATCGGTACTACTCATGGTGTGTTTACAAAGTTTTGTGTCTTAAATCAATTAGTTTTGAGTAAAAGTTTTGTATCTCACATTTTCGTTCTTTTTTTTTTTTTGTTCATTTGTTGTCACTCACACTTAAAATGACTGATCAAAGTGAAAATCCTCCTCATGTACCTACTAGCTTCGTTCCTGACCCGTCGAATCCTCTATTTCTTATGTCTTCTGATGTACCTGGGGTTTCTCTAGTTACCAACCAGTTTTCAGGTGTTGGTTTTGGGGGTTGGAGAAGGAGTATAATTGTTTCCTTATCAGCTAGAAACAAATTAGGTTTTATCGATGGGTCTGTTCCAAAACCTGCTGCAAATTCCCTTCAGTCTAAGCAGTGGGATAGATGTAATAATCTAGTCATATCCTGGCTTACAAATTCCCTTTCACCTGAAATAGCTGAGAGTGTCCAATACTCCGACACTGCTCAGAGTATTTGGAATCAGCTAAACATTAGATATGGAGCAGTCAATGGCACAAAAATCTTTGAAATCAAACTAGAGTTAGCCTCCACCACTCAGGGATCTTTGGATATAGCATCATATTTCAATAGGTTAAAGAAGTTATGGGATGAGTTGAATTTTATGAGGTCTTCAAGGTGTAATGCATCTACTTGTGGTGCTGCATGTACTGCTAGAGCTGAATTTCAGCAGGAAGATGATGAGAACAAATTACATCAATTCCTCATGGGCCTGAATGACACATACTTAGGGATTAGAAGTAACATTCTCATGATGCAACCCCCTCCTTCATTAGACACTGCTTACAACATATTACTTCAAGATGAAAGACAAAGACAGGTCAGCCGTGTGCCATCACAATTTGGTGGTGAGTCTAGTGCCTTCAACACTCACTTCATCAATAAACCTTCTACTAAAACCCCTGCACCATATCCACATGCCAAGCAATTTAACCAAAAACTCAACTTTGACACCACAAAGCCAAACATTACATGTAGATACTGTAAGAAACCAGGTCATTCAATTGATAAGTGCTATAAGCTGCATGGTTTTCCACCAGAGTTCAAGTTTACCAGAAACAAAAGAATTGCTGCTAATGTTGAAACACAAGGATGTGCCAGCCCTGTTGATTCTTCAAGCTCAAATGAAGGTAATCAGGGGCAGTCTAGCTCAGCATCTGGTATACCTGGCTTAACAAAGGACCAATATGCACAGCTCATGATGCTTCTTCAGCAGACTCAGATTTCAGAATCTCAGCATCAACCAAACATTATGGGGTCTGCAAACTTTGCTGGTACTCTTCCTTCTTATTTCAGTCCTCTAAAAGATGTTTCTTATGGTGCTTGCATGTTGACTAGAGTTAATACATTCATTTGGATTATAGATTCTGGTGCCACTGACCATATGACCTCTAATAAAACCCTTCTCTTTGACATCAAACCATTAGTTGTGCCTTTCTTAGTTGTCTTGCCAAATGGTTACAAAGTGAAAGTAACCTGTACTGGATCCATCAAATTTTTGTGTTTTACTTTGCATAATGTGCTCTATATACCTAGCTTTCAATACAATATCATCTCTGTCTCCAAACTTGTATACCAACTGAATTCTATTGTTCTATTTACAAAATTTTCTTGCTTGATACAGGCCCCTTCTCTGAAGAGGCCACTGGAAATTGGTAAACTGGATGATGGTCTCTACAAACTTGTTCAGTCTTCTGATTCTTCCCTTTCCCCATGTCTTTACAATTCCCCATTAGCTGTTGCTTCTGCTTCTTCTTCTCAATCTTCTTATCATTGTGAAAAACATTCTGAATTGAATAAAATGGAGGTCTTATGGCATAATAGACTGGGACACATCCCCTTTGTAAAAATGAAAACCATCTCTTCTATTCCATACAAGTTTTCAAATAAACAGCCTTTTGTGTGTACTATTTGTCCATTAGCTAGACATTCTAAACTACCATTTCCTGACAGCTCTATAAAAACAAATCATCCTTTTCAACTTATTCATTTGGACACCTGGGGACCATATACCACTGCTACTTATACTAGCTGTAAATATTTTTTAACCATTGTTGATGATTTTACAAGAGCCACTTGGACCCACCTTATGGGATCCAAAAGTAATGCATTCCCCATTATCAAAGCCTTTATTGCTATGGTCAAAACTCAGTTTCAATCTCATGTCCAAACCATAAGAAGTGATAATGCTCTTGAACTTGGGTCTAGCACTGCTGGGGTTGATTTTTTTGCTGAAAATGGCATCATTCACCAAACTTCTTGTCCTTATACACCACAACAAAATGGTGTAGTTGAAAGAAAACATAGACATTTACTGGAAACTGCCAGAGCTTTACTTTTCCAATCCCATCTTCCTCTACACTTCTGGGGGGATTGTGTCCTCACTGCCACCTACCTTATCAATAGATTTCCTTCCAAGTTACTTAACAATAAATCCCCATATGAATTACTTTTTGGTCACAGTCCATCTTATACCCATCTTAGATCTTTTGGTTGTTTGTGCTTAGCCTCTATACCAAAACACCATAGAGGCAAGTTCCATCCAAGAGATGATCCATGTGTGTTTCTGGGGTACCCATTGGGCAAGAAAGGCTATAAGTTGTATAATTTGAAGACTAAACTCACACTTGTCTCTAGAGATGTGTCTTTTCATGAGAACATTTACCCTTTTGCTCCTTCAGGGGGCTCCTCCATTATTCCTCCTCCTGTTGTGTGTCCACCTATTGATGATGATTCTTCCCTCAGTATCTCTTCCTTCCATCCTCCTTCCTCCTTACATCCACCTATTTCCAGCTTTATTCCACCTTCCTCTCCTGTTGATTCTTCATCACATTGCCCTCCTGCTCTTCCTATTTCCTCTACTCAACCAGACCATGTGTTACCTGCTATTAGAAGATCATCCAGACCCCATGTTCCACCTGCCCATCTTAAACAATATGTTTGCAACCTACCTCCTTCCCTTTCTGGCACTAGTTCTTTATCCCCTTGTTGTAATAGCTCAGTCCTCATGGCACCTGCTGAACCATCCTCCTACCAGCAAGCTGCCTCTGATCCTGCCTGGCAGGATGCCATGACCAAGGAGTTTGAGGCTTTGCAAGCCAATAATACTTGGTCCATTGTTCATCTCCCACCTGGGAAGAAGCCAATTGGGTGCAAATGGGTTTATAAGGTGAAATATAAAGCTTATGGGTGTGTGGAAAGATATAAAGCCAGGTTGGTTGTTAGGGGTGACACTCTGGTAGAGGGTGTGGACTTCACTGATACCTTTTCCCCTGTTGTTAAATTCTCAACTATTAAATCTTTGATTGTTGTTGCTGTGAAACAGTCCTGGCCTCTCTTCCAACTTGATGTCAACAATGCTTTCCTCCATGGTGATTTGAATGAGGAGGTTTATATGAAACTGCCCCCTGGTTTGGTTGTCTCTTCTTCTTCTGCTTCCTCTTCTGTTCCTTCCTCTTCTTCTTCTATTTCTTCCTCTTCTTCTTCTCCTCCTTTGGTATGCCTGCTTCAGAAATCATTGTATGGCTTAAGACAAGCTTCTAGGCAATGGTATGCCAAGCTTTCTGAAGCTTTGAGCTCTAAGGGGTATTCTTCCTCCCTTAATGATTACTCTCTCTTTCATAAGAAATCTGGTTCTTCTATTGTGCTGTTGGCTGTGTATGTTGATGACATTATCTTAACTGGAAATGACTTGCCAGAAATTAATGCTTTGAAGTCTTTTTTGGATTCTACTTTTAAGATCAAAGATTTGGGTGTCCTCAATTATTTTCTTGGCATTGAAGTCTGTTATTCTTCTGCTGATATTCTCCTTCACCAAAGAAAGTTCATTACTGACCTTCTTTTTTCCTATAATTGTCTTGATGCTACTCCTGTCACTTGCCCTCTTGATCTATCTGTCAAACTCAAACAAGACTTGGGTACTCCTCTTCCTTCCCCTGAGACTTACAGAAGTCTTGTTGGGAAACTTAACTTCCTTACTCATACCAGACCTGATTTAGCCTTTGCTGTCCAACATCTCAGTCAGTTTCTTCAATCTCCTTCTTCTATACACATGTCTGCTGCTTTACACACCTTAAGGTACCTTAAGGGGACTCTTGATCTTGGGATCTTCCTTAATAACTCTCCTAGTTTGGCTCTTTCTGCCTATTGTGATAGTGACTGGGCATCTTGCCCAGACACAAAGAGATCAGTTTCTGGTTTTTGCATCCTTTTAGGGGGTTCTTTGATTAGCTGGAAAGCTAAGAAACAACCTGTAGTGTCTTTGTCCTCAGCTGAGGCTGAATATAGGGCCATGAGCAAAGTTGTTGGTGAAATCACTTGGCTTACTCGTTTGTTCTCTGATTTTGGGTTTCCTATTTCTTCTCATGTCCCTGTTTTTTGTGACAACCAAGCTGCCATCCACATAGCCAACAATCCTGTCTTCCATGAGCGCACCAAACACATTGAACTTGATTGCCATTTCATTCGGACTAAGCTTCAGGAGGGTCTCATCACTTTACATCATGTTATTTCTGGCTCACAACTTGCTGACATTTTTACAAAGCCCTTGACAGGTATCCTGCATCATTCCTTCTTGCCCAAGCTGGGTGTTCATCCACCCTCCAGCTTGAGGGGGGGTGTTGAGATATTGGGCTCAACTCAACTGCAGCCCAATCTGAAGAACAAAAAAACAGCAACAGATATTACATAAGTAGCCATTTTAAGACATTGTAAATATAGCCATTCTTTATTTAATACATACACTTGTATACACACACACACAGATATTTTATTTTACTTTTTTTGTGTATTTTTTATATAAGCGAGGGGTCAGTTTGTATTGGAACATTCGAGACAATAAACAAACCACCCTTTCAGAACTCTCTCCCTTCTCTCTCTTCGATACTGTTCACCGTCTCTTTTCTTCTCCAAATCCATGGCTTCCATGGACATTAACAAAAAGCAAGAAAGAAATCAAAGGTACAAATAAATTCTATTAGTTTACGTTGATCTCCACAAATTTAAGAATTATTTTTTTCCTATTAAAGATAAAAACTTTACAATGGCAAAAAATATTAGTTCCTTAATATACCTTAATTTCTCCCAAAGGAATAAAAATACTTCTCAATTTTATATTCCAACATCTCAAGAATGTGTGCCGTTTGACGTGGCTGCAAGAATTGTTTAGCTCAAAGTTTTCATTTACTTTGGAAGCATAAAACAATCAAAATAAATGGAGGGCCAATCATAGCAGATCGTAATAAATCCAAAGATCAAAGAAATATATACAAGAGATAGTAGATATTAGGCAAAAGGAGGAGGGTGAACATTTTTATTAATAATATTGGTTTTGTCTGCCTCTCTATTAAGAGGTTCAGAGCCTTACAATGAAGTATTCTCTCTTCTTTTAGGAGTAGATACGAAGAAGAAGCAGTCCCCGTTATGGTTCTTTCTCTTAGTATTTATAGCCAGGAGATCTGCCAGCTGGCGCTAAGGAGTTGGGACCATATAGAAGGGACGTCCCCGTGAGTACGGCCAGGCCGTGGCCTCAGTTGTCAGATTGGATAACCACCCGATAGTTGTGTGAATAAATGGTCATACCATTTATTGGTCATAAATAAGTTTTAATAAATGCGTTGATCTCATTTAGTATCATGAGGTCAAGTCGTAACCCATACAGATAGTCCCTCCGCTTATTGAGGTCGGGCTCGGGTCGAGCTCGATGAACGAACTTTGCTGAGTATAGTTCAAGAAATTCGGAGGGGGAGATCGAACGCTGTTTTGGTCGTGAAATAGGATGACCGTGATCATTTATACATTGGAGATTATAATGTCGAATTCGATGGCCTTAGTCATCTTGTGTTGATGGTCTTGGCCGTAGTGGAGTAAATGGTCCGGGCCATATTCAAATTTAATGACCTCAGACGCACTTTGTCGAGAGTTACAACCTTTTTACATATGGGGGGTAGCCGCAGTCGTTTATACTTTTAGGATGGCCGTAGCCATTTATATTTTGACGATGGCCGAAGCCGTTTATACTTTGAGGATGGTCGTAGCCATTTATACTTTAATGGTGTCCGTAGCCACTTATATTTTGGAGATGGTCGTAGCCATTTATACTTTCAGGACGGCCATAGCCATTTATACTTTGAAGGTGGCCATAGCCACTTATATTTTGGAGATGGACGTAGCCGTTTATACTTTGAGGATGGACGTAGCCATTTATACTTTGAAGGTGGCCGTAGCCACTTATATTTTGGATATGGCCGTAGCCATTTATACTTTCAGGACGACCATAGCCATTTATACTTTGAAGGTGGCCGTAGCCACTTATATTTTGGAGATGTCCGTAGCCATTTATACTTTAAGAATGGCCGTAGCCATTTATACTTTGAAGGTGGTCGTAGCCACTTATACTTTGGAGATGACCGTAGCCATTTATACTTTGGCGATGGCCGTAGCCACTTATATTTTGGAGATGGCCCCAGCCATTTATACTTTGAAGGTGGTCGTAGACACTTATATTTTGGAGATGGCCGTAGCCATTTATACTTTGAAGGTGGCCGTAGCCACTTATATTTTGTAGATGGTCGTAGCCATTTATACTTTCAGGACGGCCATAACCATTTTTACGCGTTCTTGGAGAGAGTACGATTATGCTTGTTGCGTGTGAGGGGGGCACCTATGTGCATGGTGACGCATGGGGCGTACCCGTGGTGCCTTGAGGTCGTTACAACCGTTATATGTGGGACGTGCCGATTGACGGTCGAGTGACCGTTCGATGACGTTTGTCATAATGTTGCCCTTCACTGCAGGTTTAAACCATTTTGTGGTTTGTCAGGTAGTTAATGGTGACTTTTGGGATTCGTGAGGGCCATTCACGTTTTGCCTATAAATAAGGGGTTATGTTTCTCAGTTGTCACTTTTTCGATATCTGTCTAAGTGAAATTCTGAGGGAGATAAGCTTTCTTTCTTTCAGATTTTTTGGTTTTTCGGTCCCTGTTTATTCATCCTCCGTTATTTTCGTCGGACCTTCATATTCTCCTGTTTTTCCGGTGAATCTTACCATATTCTTTTCGCTATATTGATAATGGCAAGAACTTCCCGTTCTGATACAGTTCCGGTGGCGGTTGCGGCATCGTAGGGTCCATCTATGGTGGCGGAGCCACCAATTTGCCGACCGTCGATCGGTTCCCGTCGGTGACCAACATTCTTTCCCTTCCCGGTGGTCCTGCAACCGATTTTACCGACCCTAAGGGAGAAGATCAAGTGGACGACGCTCCATTGATGAGGGAAGTTGGCTTAGCTCAACTGAAAGAGAAATGTGAGATTCCTCGCTTCGCCGACATCGTCTTGGCCAGGAGTGGCGACAGGGTGCGTCGACCATTGAGGGTACTGCGTCTTCTACGCCTACCCTTTCAGGCTGGGATTTAGGCTTCCTCTCCCCATGTTGGTGGTGAACCTTTGCCATTATTACAGGGCATGCCTTGGTCAGCTCGTCCCCTCTTGCTACAAATTATTGGCGATGCTGATTAAATACGCGGAGTTGGCACGGAAGGAAGTTACACTTGGGCAAGTGTTGACTCTGTACGCTCCTCAGAGGGTACGTGGCACTATAATCTGGTTGGTTCCTCGTAGGACCGACGGCTTGACTGCGGAGCTAGATGATGAGGTCGCTACCCGTCCCTTCGAGTATTTCTTTTACATCAAGACCGGGCACCTGGTGGCGTGTGCCACTGACTTCCCGACGGAGTGGAACCATGCACGTAAGTTTCTCTTATGTTGGCCTTGATTTCTTTTAGGCTAAGAGTTCTGCTTTATGTTTGCGCGTAATGATCTTCTTTCTGTGCCGTAGCGGGAGGTGCTCCACCTGCGCCAATTTCAGGCATCCGTGAGTGGGTTGAGGTCCTGCTTCCTGTTAAAACGGGGATTCGCACGTGGGCGTCTTTCTGGGAGGTGCATGGCCGTATGTCGGCTGCTGGTAAGAATCTGATTTGTTTTTTATCGCTTTTTCTTCGCAGTCCTTAGTTCTCCTGACCTAACTCTTCTTCCTTGGTTGGTCAGAACGACCACGGCGCAGGAGGGCTCCTCAGCTTGCTTTCCTCAGGCCCGGGGCGACTGCTCGAATGATTACAATGCTGGCGCCTCGCCCGGTTCCGAGGGCAACTTCGGTGGAGTCTTCAGCTGCACATTCCCTGGTACGGCCCGTGCCTCGAGTTGAGGAATTTCCGGGGGTCGTGCGCTCCAGGGCGGAGTGATTGCCGAATGGAGAAAAAGAAGATGATGAGAGGCCGCTGGCTCATCGCAGGGTGGCGTTCACCCCGAACCTTCCTGTGGTGATCAGTTTAGGTTCTTCACCGTCGGCGGAGGAGGGGGCGCATCGGACCTTGCACCAGAAGGTGAGCGCTCAGTGTGGGTTGCCCATGTTGGCTTAGTCCAAGGTGATGCAGTCGCTTCGTCGACTCAAGTTTCAGTTCATGCTGCTGCGAGGGAAGGTGGTTCCTCGGCAGCTGTTTTGGTGGAGATGGCGGGTATCGACGTCACGGCGAATGCGGGCGCGTCGACATCTCGGGCAGCGGAAGCCTTAACTTCCAGTGCGGCAGGAGGAAGAGGCATTTCAGGAGAGGGGGATGATTCAGAGTCAGATATGGATCCCGAGTACATCCGTCTTTCCCAGGAGGGTTATACACGCTCGGTCGTGCAGGCCGAGGGGGATTATAGTTATTTGGAGATTTCTAATAGCCTGAACCTGTTGCTCGAGGAGGAGAACTTAGTGACGATGTTCGGGGTCCTGTGCTAGGAAGTAGAGAGCACGTCTGTGAGGGGTATTTCGGACGTCGGACAGATGGGCGAGGTGGCCGCCCTACGTATAAAGGTATGTGCAAAACACTTTGGTTTGTTCTTTTTCTTAGCATGTCTTCTCGTGCTAACTTTCACTCTGTTCGCTGTAGACATTTTTGCTCGAGGTGGAGAGCATTAGGCGGGCTAATGCTCGCTCGGTGCTTTTTGCGCCGCTTTTGGGGAAGTATTGCCGCTACCATGACCGCTGTCATGGCTTGCTTGAGCGCATAGGAACAACCCGCGGAACCGGGAGTTACAGACATTTAATCTACTAACATTTTGCGTTGGTAGTTTCTACTTTTATAATTATTATAATAATAAGATCGATAGATATATAAAGCAACAAGAAAGCATAGGTACTTGAAAGAAAATAATAAATGTATTGACAAAGAAAAAATCGGGGTAAGAGATGACTTATAATCGATTCGTCTGTTAGATCACCGACTCATCCGACCATATATTTCTTGTCATAATATTTATCTAAAATAAAAATACATATTGATTTCCTAATATCCAAATTAGAAACCCAAATAACATCATTTATGATAAAAGTAAATATAACTAATAGCACAAAAACTTATAATTACCTTATTTCTTATAAAAGAAGCTCGTACAATTTATTACTATTAGTTCCGATATATAAATTTTAGAATCTTATCTTTGTTTCACTTAGCTAATTTAGTTTGTGTTTTAACATGTATATGTTTACACCAAAAAATTAAAGGATATTATGTTAGTGATTATACTTGTAAATTATAATTCAAAACATAGTTCTGTCATTTGTGAACTTACTTAAGATATTATTTTTATTAGTAATTATTTATAAATCTGGTTTACGATATAATAAACTTCAATATTTTTAGACATAAAATTAAATTTTGAATGTAATTAATAAAATTGAAATGTACGTGTACACTTTAAGTTCTAAAGGAGATAATTTTTAGCCTTTAATTATTTTATACAGTTATTTGATTTAAGGAGTCACACAAAAGTGCAACACATATTTTAATATTCTATCACATTAAAATAAGAATTTCTAAACTTGAAAGGAGTTCTAAGTGCACGAGACTTTATTTGTAGTTTTCCGTTTATTCTCTTTCAATTTACTCTTTTTCTTGTTACTTAAATAATATAATTTTGAAAAATTAATTTGTAATAAGTTTATATACAGCAAATAAAGACTACTTAATCTACAAAGAACTCTAAGTCAGTAGCGGCTCGAAAAAGTGCGGGGCCTAAAGCTAAATCGTAATTTGAGGTCTTTGGAGGCAAAAATGTTAATGTTATTTATCTGTTATAGCTCAACGAAATTCTCCCTGAAAAATAGCATAATGTTTGGAACTTCGGAAAAGGTGCAAAAATGCCACAAACATATTGCAAATGGCTCAAAAATGACCTTTGTTAACCTTTTGGTCTAAAAATGCTCCAAACGTATTGAAAATGGATAAAAATGACCTTTGTTATCCTTTTTGGTCTAAAAATACCCCTAATATATGATATATATAAATATATATTCTTTAAAGTCGTGTATTTTATAAGTTATATATATCACTATTATATAATTTATCACATATATTGTTATAATAGAAAATATATAAGAACTACATGTCGAAGTTATAACATGTTAAAATAAGGAGTTGTATATATAACTCCCGTATTTTACATACTACTAGATGTCAATATAGTTTTGAATAAGTATCATATCTTTATTAATTTTTAAAGGATTAGATTTTGTTTACTTATTTATTTTTTATTATTATTATGGTTAAATTTTATTAATAAATAAAACAAATGTATGAAGTATATACCTCTGCCACGTTCCAGCAAAATGAGCCTTTCCGATTTAAAAGAAAACGAAAGAAATAAATGGAGATTTGTTATTTCTGTAAAATATTGTCGAATAATTCTGTTAAAAGAAAATTGTTGTAATCTAGTACTAAGTTAGGGTCAATTTTTTACCTTTCAAAATTATAACAATGATAATTTTATTTTGGCTATTGCTTTTAGGAAAGGGATTTTTACGTAAATATGCCATATAGCAAACTTTATTACCATTATTGTACCTTGTTTGGTTATTACCCGCATATTCCATGTTTTCGTTACCAAAAATGTACCAAACCATATGTGGCTGATTTTATAGCCTAAAATAGCGCCAGATTTTAAGCTTCCCAATTAATATTTGATTCTGTCCCAATTAAATGGTCAATCAAAAACGTTAAAAGATCTTAACCAGCGTGAATCTCTCCAAATTTCAGTTTCGAAAATCACCAATTCTTCTATATCAAATATCGAAAATCAGAATTTACAGCGTGTTAATCAATCAAATTGTAGTTCTTCCAGATTTCAGTTTCGAAAATCACTCATTCTTCTATATCAAATACCGAAAATCAGAATTGACAGCGTGATAGTCAATCAGTGCGGAGATTCTACATGTCAAAAATTCTGATAATGCTAAAATCTAATGGTTATTGGGATAATTATGGCAGATTCCGAGATTTTGAAGTTGATGCCATTTTGGTTGATGATAATGCAAGCTACAGAATTCTCCAGTCTACAATTGCAAAATAATTATCGATTGATACATCGGATAAAATTGTAGAAATAAAATACATTGTGAATGATATTTGTCCTCCATTGCAGATTAGGAATGATATGGGTGTTCGTGTATATATGGAAACGAAAAAAGAGAATTAAAACTTAGGTTTGTATCCCTTATGTATTAACGTAAGAGATTTCAATATGGAATTGGCAATCACCAATGAATGCATCAGTACAGGTATGTTTGCTTCGAAAATGCTGAGATTTTTGGTTCTCTAATCAACTACAATTTGACGACATTTATCTACAATGAAACTACAATGATGATATAGTACTGAAAATGACACAGCGATGTTGCTTTCAAATTTACCTACATAGTTACTACATTTGTGAATGTAATGTCTGCAGGTTCTTCAGGATCACTAAGGTTAATAGAAATTCCATCCTCACCAGCTATTGAGGAATATCAAAGTGAAATAATAATTGAATCTACGCAAACATGTATTGAAGAAGGACAAGTGTACCAGGACAAGAAGACGATAGTTGTTGCAATGAAGAATTATGCAGTTATGCACAAGTTCCAGTTCAGAGTGAAAAGATCAAGTAATAGAAGGTATGTAGTTAGTTATTGATTTGAAAAATTATTGTATTATTGAAGCTAGGTAGTCAGTTGTATTTAATTGTAGTCAGTTGTAGTTACTTGTAGCCATGTTGTAGTTAATTGTAGTCAGTTGTAGTTAATTGTAATCAGTTGTAGTTACGTTATAGCCAGTTTGTAGTCAGTTTGTAGTTAATTATTGTCAGTTTGTAGTTAATTGTAGTCAGTTTGTAGTTAATTGCAGTCAGTTTGTAGTTAATTGTAGTGTTTAATAAATATGCCTGAAAATTGGATTTTTTTGTAGCTACTGGCTTGTATGTGTAGCTGAGAACTGCAAATGGAATTTCAAGGCAACGTCTATTCATGATTCTTCATTGTTCAAGATAAGAAATTTTAGCCGACAACACACATGGTGTAAATTTTCTCATTATGATTAACATAAAAAAAATGAAAATTTAATTATTTTTAAATATAAAAAATAAAGTATCATATAAAATCAGATAAAGGGGTATAATGTTTCATTCATTGTGCTCAATCGAGTGCTTTTCAAAGAAAATAACATTTTATTTATTATTGTTATATATATCGGAAATCAATGCGATTTGCCGGACCAGTAGTGGAGACAATGTTTTTGCAATGGAAAAAAAAATATTTATTCGTCTCATTTCATTGATTTAAAGTTTTAAACTTTTAAATCACTTCTGATCTAATAATACTTAATTGTATCTAATCATCGAAAATGCTGTTTGTTTCGAAGTGGAAACGATTCCAATTATGCTCTCAAGTTTTAGCATCATGCAAAAGTGGAAGAGCTATAGTCAGCTATGAGAATGGTCAGTTGAACTTCTTCGTGGAAAATTATATTGTTTGTATAGATTTAATTAATTCTATATTTGTATTAGCAAACTTTAGGTTTGCCACTGAACCTCAGTTCACAAAAACAAGTCCCTGTGGTCTATTGTCAAGTTTGCTGTTCCTACTCTGTGTTAGCTATAACAAAAAAGACAATGAAAAAAGAACAAAAGAAGAAAGAAGATCCCGTTATCTTAAGCCCATACCTTTTTTTATTCCAGATCTTTACACAAATAGCCTGTTGAGTTTACTATTTATTTTTGGGATTTTTACATAGCTATACCATATATTAAATCTTATTACCTTCATTGTTTAAGGATTGTGTTAATTACATTTAAACATACCAAATTACCATTTATATACCATAATTCAAATTAAGGGTATAATTATTGCTTCATTTATTCTAGGCGTGATTTTAGGAGTATATATTCACTTTATTTTGTTTACCCGCCTCTCTGTTCTGCGTCTGAATCTCTTCTACTAATATTCCTCTCTTCCTCTACTTTTCTCCTCATCATCGACATCTTCAACCACACTACAAAATTTACAAATCTCACACTATTCGTTACACTTCTCTTCTTACACTAAACACACCTAAGTGAATTTTTCTCTGTTTATATACAGGAAGTGAAATCTATTTTCCTCGTAATGTATCAAATGAGTTGATCACTGATGTGGATCATCGTCCTTGTATTGAACATCTAGAAAGTTCTTTGACTAATTTACATAATGGCTGATTGAAGGAGTAGTTGAGTTGTGCAATTGTAAAAGAAATGATTTCCTCGTTGAAGACTAAGTTGATAGTGTGGGTGCAATTGTAGTTTATTTGTAGTTTTGGTGTAGAAATTTTGTAGATGAAGAGCAAATTTTGTTGTCAACATTTTTTTAACACACGATTGTAGTTTAATTGTAGTATAAATATAGTAATTTTATAGATACTCTTAAAAACAATACAACTTTATCAATACTTAAACTGATTTGTAGTTTATTTGTAGAAATTTTATTTACAAGATACCTACAAACTGAATATATTGAATTTTAATATCTCAATTCTCATTTCAATTGTAGCATAATTAGTATTTTCGACATAATTGTAAAAGACTTGTAGAAGTTTTAGTCTTCCCAATCTATAATTTATCTACAAATTATCTACCATTTATCTACATTTCTATAATTTATCTACTATTTATCTACAACTTATCTACAATTTCTGTAGATATGTCTTCTTCTTCTTCTTCAACGAGTTTCAATGTGAAATTCAGTCAAAAACCAAGTCTAATATTCACCAAAACCCCTCAAAATTGAGATATAAACTCCTAAACATATTCTGAAATATTTACAACAACACCAAATCCAAACAAATAATGATTTTTGAAAACCCAAATTTTAATTCAAAGCTTTCAATCATTTTTAATGGCTATCAATGGTGGAAAATATATGGAAGAACAGATTTTTTCAACTTTGAGATCTCTTTCTGTTTCAAATTTCGTATTTACTGTTGACAAAATCACACGCAGATTTGGTGCCTTCATTTTAACGCGTTTTAATGGTAAAGTCTACCTATTTTTGGATCGGTATATAATTTGTAGTAAAAGTGTGGACAACAAGGGTAAATAACAAATTATGAATATTTTTGGTAATAAGGTTTGATATATGGTAGAGATAGAAAAAAATCCCTTTAGTTTTCTAACCAATATTATATTATATTATATATATACAGGTTGATTATTTTTAATTTAGACACTGAGTGAGCGGCTATTTAAATTAAGAGAAGTTTACTCCAGCTGATGAAAGCGAGGTCTTAATTTTACTACTATATAATGAGATTCTTAGTTAGATTTGAATCAACCTCTCCATCCTCAGGTGGGGGTAAGACCTGCGTACATATTACCCTCCCTCTTCCCTCCCCCCGACCCCATCCTGCGAGACTTTACTGGATAGTAGTAATTGTTGTTGTTGTATAATGGGATTCTTAGTAATTAGATTAGTTCTCTTGGTGGTGAACCATGATGGCCCAATATGCTAGCCCAAAGAAATTGATGTGGAAATAACATCAGATAGTTATTTTAAGTATATTGTTAAAATATATTCTTAGTTTACAATGTATTTAAAGATAAGCCAACTCGTGCAAACTTCATGACACAACGTTCTGAAGTTTAAACTTCCAGGTTCAAATTTCAGGATATAGTATCCTAATGTTCGAAAATTGTGTCCAGAAATTCTATGTCCTAAATTTCAAATTAGCAGCTTAAAAATTTAGGATAAAAAAATTTAGAATACTTAGTCCTGAAGTTTGGGTGAATTGACTAATCGTAAAATATATATTATAAATTGTGAATATATTTTAGATAACAAGCTTATAAGTGGCTACTGGTATACTTTACCCAAAAAGGATCCCAAAGTATCATTCAAAATAGGAAAGTTTACACGGTACAACTAAATTATATACTACATTTATCATAAATAAATACACTTTAATCTAATTATAATATATAGCTACATATTGAATTTTATAGCAAATACCCTTTCTAAGAGATTTCTAACCCTAATGTAACTTTTTCGTGTCTTCCTCCTTACCCTTCTAAGCACGTGATATTTGCTCGAATAATAATATTCCTACAAAAGTCACAAATGGAATTTTCTTTAAGTTTTTTTTAGGAAATTTATAGTAATTGTTAGGTAATTGTTTGCATTTAATTATATTTTAGTGCATATTTAATATTTTAAAAATCAGGAAAACTACCCTAAAATGTTCAATTTTTATGCATTGAATTTTTAGGTTGATACTTACATCCGTAAGCTTAAGTTGTTAACTAATTGCATTAATAGATAAAAAAAATCAAAAGAAATTAGCCATTTTCACATTTTTAGGTTTTAATTCCAAAATGGCAATTTTATTCCATTGGCTTTAACTAATTACTTATGTTTAGGTTAAAAAATACAATTTTATAAATTAAATTTTAGTCTATAATTTTTAATTAAATTTAATAGTTTAAAAATCAAGAAAAGATAAAAAAAGGGAAACCTTGAATAAAACCCGAATTTGAGCCAAGTTAAATTTCTGAAGCCGAAAGATTTCGCCCAAATCACCCTTAGCCCAACACCGCTCCCTTTTCAATTAAGGGATTTTTACCTAAATATGCCATATAGTAAACCTTATTACCATTTTTGTGCCTTGTTCGGTTATTACCCGCATATTCCATGTTTTCGTTACCAAAAATGTACCAAAACCATATCTGGCTGATTTTATACCCTAAAATAGCGCCAGATTTTAAGCTTCCCAATTAATATTTGATTCTGTCCCAATTAAATGATCTTTTTAATACGTTAAAAGATCTAACCCAGCGTGAATCTCTCATACCTAGCCATCAGTTTCGAAAATCTCTCAGTCTTCTACATCAAATACCGAAAATCAGAATTTACAGCGTGATAGTCAATCAAATTGTAGTTCTTCCAGATTTCAGTTTCGAAAATCTCTCATTCTTCTACATCAAATAGCGAAAATCAGAATTTACAGCGTGATAGTCAATCAAATTGTAGTTCTTCCAGATTTCAGTTTCGAAAATCTCTCATTCTTCTACATCAAATACCGAAAATCAGAATTTACAGCGTGATAGTCTATCAAATTGTAGTTCTTCCAGATTTCAGTTTCGAAAATCCCTCATTCTTCTACATCAAATACCAAAAATCAGAATTTACAGCGTGATAGTCAATCAGTACCGAGATTCTACAATGTCAAAAATTTCGATAATGCTGAAATCTAATGGCTATTGGGATAACTATGGAAGATTCCGAGATTTTGTAGTTGATGCCATTTTGGTAGATGATAATGCAAGCTACGAAATTCTCCAGTCTACAATTGCAGAACAATTATCGATTGATACATTGGATAAAATTGTAGAAATAAAATACATTGTAAATGATAATTGTCCTCCATTGTATATTAGGATTGATATGGGTGTTCGTGTATATATGGAAACGAAAAAAGAGAATAAAACTTAGGTTTGTATCCCTTATGGATTAGCGTAAGAGATTTCAATATGGAATTGGCAATCACCAATGAATGCATCAGTACATGTATGTTTGATTCGAAAATGCTGAGATTTTTGTGTTGTCTAATCAACTACAATTTGACGACATTTATCTACAATGAAACTACAATGATGATATAGTACTGGAAATGACACAGCGATGTTGCTTTCAAATTTACCTACATAGTTACTACATTTGTGAATGTATTATCTGCAGGTTCTTCAGGATCACTAAGGTTAATAGAAATTCCATCCTCACCAGCTATTGAGGAATATCAAAGTGAAATAATAATTGAATCTACGCAAACATGTATTGAAGAAGGACAAGTGTACCAGGACAAGAAGACGATAGTTGTTGCAATGAAGAATTATGCAGTTATGCACAAGTTTCAGTTCAGAGTGAAAAGATCAAGTAATAGAAGGTATGTAGTTAGTTATTGATTTGAAAAATTACTGTATTATTGAAGCTAGGTTTGTTTATTTAAATTGTAGTCATTTGTATTTAATTGTAGTCAGTTTGTAGTTAATTGTAGTCAGTTTTAGTTGCTTGTAGCAGGTTGTAGTTAATTGTAGTCAGTTTGTAGTTACTTGTAGTCAGTTTGTAGTTAATTATAGTCAGTTCGTAGTTGCTTGTCGTCAGTTTGTAGTTAATTGTAGTCAGTTTGTAGAATTGTAGTCAGTTTGTAGTTAATTGTAGTCAGTTTATAGTTGCTTGTAGTCAGTTTGTAGTTAATTGTATTGTTTAACAAATATGTCTGAAAATTGGATTTTTTTATAGCTACTGGCTTGTATGTGTAGCTGAGAACTGCAAATGGCATTTCAAGGCAGCGTCTATTCATGATTCTTCATTGTTCAAGATAAGAAGTTTTAGCCGACAACACACATGCTGCCGAATGGACGAAACATTCATAAAGCGCAAATGTACTGCAACAGTAGTTGGTAGCATTGTCGTTCCAAAGTATTGTGATCCTAAGACTGTTTACACGCCAAAGGACATACAAACTGACATGTTATCCGAACATGGAGTGAACCTAAGCTACATGCAAGCATGAATAGCAAAGGAAAAAGCATTACAGTTTTTGAGAGGGAATCCGTGTGACTCATACAATAGATTACCAAAATATTTTTATATTCTTGAGAAGAATTATCCCGGTTCTGTTGTTAAATTGAAGAAGGTAGCAGATGATTGCTTCTTGTATGCATTTGTTGCTCTTTGTACAGCAATAAATGGTTGGCAACATTGTAGGCCGGTAGTAGTGGTTGATGGACATTCGTAAAATCAGCATATAGGGGTATTATGCTGACAACAAGCACCATCGATGCAACAGGTACTAGATGTAATAATTTTGTAATTAGAATGTAGTTAGTTTGTATTTAGATAAATCAATGTAGTTAAATTGCCTAAATTCTCCATATATATTTGTATTTAATAGTTAATCTTATTTTATGACTACAAATTGTAGGTTCTATTTTGCCCTTGGCATATGTTGTTGTTGATTCTGAAAACGACGCGTCTTGGAGGTGGTTCTTTGAACAATTCAAGGAGGCATATGGTGAAAGACCTTCTATGTGTGTTGTCTCGGATAGGCATGATAGTATATCGAAGGCAACATCAGTTGTCTATCCAGGCATGGCACACTACTTTTGCATGTGGTATGTATGGACAAATATAAAGTCAAAATTCAAGAAGGCACATCTACAATTACATGAATTGTACTTTGCTACAGCACGGTCATATACTCTGGATGAATTCAATGAAAGGATGATGAAGATTGAAGAGGTAGACCCACGTATATCGTCTTACCTATATGATATTGGCTATCATAGATGGTCAAGAGTACATGCAACGGCGGATAGAACTTTTACTATGACGTCAAACATTGCAGAGTCGTTGAACGCTGTAACAAAAGAGGCAAGAGAGCTGCCAATATTTGATCTATTTGAGTATATAGGGACTATTCTAGAACGTTGGACAAAAGATAAGTTATTGAAGGCAAAGGGTACTTTCACATTACTTGGGCACAAATTCAACAAAGAATTGGAAGATAACAATACATTATCCCAGAAACTAAAGGTAATACATTCTGGTTTGGTGTAGGACAAAAAACAAAAATAGTAGTAGTTGCTGCAGTGTTTCCAGTTTGTAGTTAAAATGTAGTCAAATGTGGGTAAATGTAGTTAACGTTTATATAAAGTTTGTTTGTAGCTGATTTGTAGTTAACTGATTGTTGCTAACATAGTTAACTGATTGATTTATTATTATTTTTCTTTTTGGTCTTGACTTGTAGGTGAGGGCTTCAACAGATCATATACATACTGTGTTAGATGGTGTGAAGCGGTACATTGTATGTTTAGAAAACAAGAAATGTAGCTGTGGATAATTCCAACTCGATGAACTTCCATGTGCACATGCTTTGGCAGCATTAAGGCATAGGAATGAAAGGCCGGACAACTATTGCTCTCCGTATTACACAACGAAGAGCCTTCTTCTTACATATGCATTGCCAGTTAATCCTCTTCCTGATGAAGCCAAATGGGATGTTTCACAATATATTTTGGATGATGTAGTAAAGCCACCGGCTGGAGATAAAAGGCAGCCAGGTAGACCTCGCAAGGAAAGATATAAAACATTTGATGAAATAAACTCAAAGAAGTACAAGGTGTCATGTGGCAATTGTGGAGGTGAAGGGCATAACAAAAGAACTTGCAAGAATGCGCAGAAAAAGAAATGAATATAATGTAGCTAGAATAGTTATTCAAAATACATGTTAGTGATCCCAAATTATCGGAATTTATTGTGTAACTGTTCTACGTTTTGACGATAATAAAGAAGTTTACTCATATATTTGAGTAATGTAAACTGTTGGCAGATTGTAGTTATAATGTACTGTAAGTGTGTTCTAAATGTGTTACTCGGAATCACCTAATGTGAATTTGTAGTTAAACTGTATTTCAATTTAGTTATATGCAAATGTAGTTATATTGAATTTTAGTTATATGTAGTTCAATTTTTGTAGTTATATGAACTTTGTAGTTAATTGTAGTCAGTTATAGTTAATTGTAGTATTTAATAAATATGTCTGAATAATGTATTTTTTTGTATCTACTGGCTTGTATGTGTAGCTGAAAACTGCAAATGGCATTTTTATGCAACGTCAATTCATGATTCTTCATTGTTCAAAATAAGAAGTTTTAGCTGAAAACACAACAGCTGCCGAATGGACGAAACATTCATACAGCGCAAATGTACTGCAACAGTAGTTTGTAGCATTGTTATATGCAATTGTAGTTATACGTAGTGCAGTTTTGTAGTTATATGCAATTGTAGTTAATTGTAGTCATTGTACATAAATAATTTATTCCCACAATTATATAAGAACTGACAGTTATATAAATTGGCAACTGAAGGTATTATATATGCTATTAGATAGCTGTTACGGCAAATATGCTATTAGATAGCTCGAATACTCGTGTATAATGTATTCATAAAAAATTGTTCATTACAACCAAAATGACCTAATGATTACATTGTTTTCCAATCCAACTACCAAATATGAACAGTATAGTCTACTTCTTCTTTCGTTGAACTTTAGTCCTCTCATTCTTTGCCGGTGCACCCTTCCTCATTGCAAGCCTGCCAGTAACCTCACTCTCACTGATTGAACCATTTGTTAGCTTCTTTGTGGCATAGTCCCACAACAGAGCTCCATAGAGTCTACGGTGTTTGCCAATATCAGTAAGATCTTCCTTTGGCATAGACAAATCACCATTGCTAATATACTCTGCAAAGGCAGCCACAAATACACCACAATCCCTGCAGAATATGAGAAATTTTCATTATATACCAAACTATAAAAAAAATTTAATTAAACATATAGAAAGGGAGATTATTTTTTTACAGTGAGCCTTCCTTTTGTTGTGGAATCTCAGCAACCATCCATTGTATGTCGAGAGGGTCCGTAACTGGTTCCTCTATGTATGACTTTGTAGTCTTGAAGTCAATGTCTTTGCGTTTACCGTAGAAACCAGTGCATGACAAATAAAGAGGAATAATGACTGAAAATTTGTCAACCAAGGTTTGAATAGTTTGGTTACGCTTTGCCCTCACCAATGAATCATAAACATAAAGTTGCCGGTCCTTTATGTCAAACACTAACAACAACCAATGAAAGTTCTCTACAAGGTTAACAGGCATTAGCACATAGTCCACAAGATCCCATGCTACATTAGCAAGAATTCTATAGCCCATAATGTATTCTATAATATCATCCTCGGCTTTAACAACAGAATTCCTTTGATCCATTGGAGCAGTAGTGAACTTCTCGTAGATACTTTCAATTTTTGTCTTGAACAAGCAATCGGTTGTTGTAAATCTACTTTTGATGTTGGGGGCCATATTTTCCCTTTTTTCTCAAATAGTACATTATAACATCAATGTGCTGAAAAAAGTAAAAGTGCAATTTATAATAAGTTGTAGTATAGACAAATAACATCTACAAAATAACTACATATTAACTACATTTGTAGTTAAACTGTATTTCAATTAACTTATATACAAATCCAGCTATAGTTAAATGTAGTGTTTAATAAATATGTCTGAATAATGTATTTTTTTGAATAACTACATATTAACTACAATTAGACAAATCAGCTTGCTTGACAATAACAGTGAGCCCGCTACCAGAGATAATAAGTTGTAGTGTAGACAAATAACATCTACAAAATAACTACATATTAACTACATTTGTAGTTAAACTGTATTTCAATTTACTTATATCCAAATGTAGTTACATGAAATTTTAGTAATATGTAGTTCAAGTTTGTAGTTATATGCAATTTGTAGTTTAAATGTAGTCAGTTGTAGTTAAATGTGGTGTTTAATAAATATGTCTGAATAATGTATTTTTTTGAATAACTACATATTAACTACAATTAGACAAATCAGCTTGCTTGACAATAACAGTGAGCCAGCTACCAAAGATAATAAGTTGTAGTGTAGACAAATAAGATCTACAAAATAACTACATATTAACTACATTTGTAGTTAAACTGTATTTCAATTTACTTATATCCAAATGTAGTTATATGGAATTTTAGTTATATGTAGTTCAAGTTTGTAGTTATATGCAATTTATAGTTTAAATGTAGTCAGTTGTAGTTAACTGTAGTGTTTAATAAATATGTCTGAATAATGTATTTTTTTGAATAACTACATATTAACTACAATTAGACAAATCAGCTTGCTTGACAATAACAGTGAGCCAGCTACCAGAGATATATGGAGGCAAAATGCATGCAGTTCCTATTCATGAAACCTAAGCAATTAATTACATTTATACATAATAGATAAAGACAAAACTGCAATTATAAACCAGATACTTATTGTACTATTGATTACTTGTCCTGGGTGAGCAAGGGCGTAGAAACAGTCCTTCTTATCAATTTTTTCGCAACCCAAATCAAACCAAGGATTGAGATGGTTATCCTTCTTTGAATAGAAGTCTTTCCTCATGTAATAATAATAGAATTAAACAAATAAAAACAAAAATCAAAAACATTTACAACTTTAAAGTCTAAAAAGGTTCAAAGATATAGAAAACAAGTACATACAGACATAATACATTTAAGCACCATACATCCTAGATGCTTTGTCAGTTTGATGGTATAACCAGGTAGTAATCCTATCTATTAGTTCGGGATCAACATCTTCACCAATGAGACTTGTGAATGGGTGCTTTAGGTAAAAAAAATTTGGCCCAACAGACGTGCTGCCTTCAGTACTGTAGAGTGGAGTGAATGGTGATCGTGCGTGTTTTCCGGGTAACCTTGTTCTTCCTTGATGAACAGGGGTTGAATCAAATTGTATGGGCTCACCATACATGACCATCTGTGATAGGTTTTCCGGAAGTTCAAAATCATCCAATGTCACACCTTTCTTTTCAATTCCTCCACGCATAACTCCAATCTCCTCTTCTTTTTCAAGGCATTCTTCGACAACTTCAGTCACAGTTACACCATAAATTGGTGACTGTGGAACATTGTCTTCAACATATGCTACAAAAATAATGCAATACTTAAAAGCATTATAACAGTGTATAATCAACTATTTTATATTAATAACTACATTATTAAACAATACCTTCTTTTGCTACATCGGCTGCTTGTTGGAAGTCATCATACAAATCAACTTGTTGTTCAACATGTCGAGGAGAAGTGGGAGCTGAAAAGGAAAATTAATTATTTATTAGCAATTCTTGAAGTTTGTATATATGTATGTAGGAATTATGCAGATACCTGTTTTACTGGTGCTTGCACGGAGTTGAGGACCAAAATTGAACTGAAAATGTTTGTTTTTGTCTGCTTGATTTTGTTCGTTATATTTTGTTGAACTAGCATCAAACTACATTTTTTGAGGAATGTTTGAGAATGCTTTATTGTCATAACTATTATATAGTGTTAGAATCAATTATATGTAAATTCTTACCTTTGACTCATCCAATTCATTCCTCCTATTGACAACATTCATTACACTTTTCAAAGATTCATCTATGAACTCTCAAAGTTTTGAGAGTTCATCAAAAACATCCTTCTTTAACTGATCTAACTTTCCATCAACCTAAAAATTAATTATGTCTATTAGTTGGTAAGAATATTCTATTAGTTATACTTAAATAAAAAGAAACGACGAAGTAGCAAGAATGAATGCAATTGGTACTAAATAATGACTACACAACTGTATTTTCTCACAGTACCTGCTCAAGCTTCTGTTCCAACTTCCTGATCTGGCTACTGACAGATTCCATGTCATTTGGAGAATTAGCCTCTTCAGGTTCAACTGTCGGAGAAGTAGCAGTTGGGACTTTTGATGGTTGACTAACCTCTTCATCTTCATAACTAATCTTTTCTGGGAGATTAAGCACTCCAATCTCTTCCCCTGATGCAACCATGTTTGAGAACTGAAAGATGGAAATGACAGTTAATTCAATTGAAAAGAAAATTGTAGATGTAATGTAGTTACTGTAACAGTAATTGAAGAATTATACAAAGGTTGAAAAAAATACCTTGAGCCACTCTGGCTTGATGATTTTTTCTTCAAAGACAGTTAACCAAATCTGTCCCTTTGTAGACGACCATCTTAAAATACGAGGAATGGAGTCAGAGCACAGTGTAGCAAGCTCGGTGTTGACAGAAGAACAACACTCGTATAGCCGCACTTGTAAGGCTAACTAGCATCCCCGTATAAGATAAGAATGGACGTTGGGATTGAGACGATGTCTGACAAATTCAACAACATGCTTGAAAGATTTTTACCCCATGGGTACGACTCAAAATTACCACTCTCTATAAGAAAGAACGTAAACTTGTCTATCAAACTAACATTGTCCTTATCAAAAAGACAAACAAAGAATTCCAACATATACAGGATACACAACTGTACAACATCCAAATCATTTGTCCATGATTTAGATGTCACTACATTTCTCAAAAGCCATTTCTCGACCCGAGCTTTGTTAGGGATATATTTAGTCATTAAATGGCTAACATAATTAGAATTGTAACTATAATCCGATAAACTATCGACACAATTAAAACCAGTTATCAAACAAAAATCTCTCAAGGAAAAAATTAATTTTTGTCCATTCAAAAGAACAGAAAAGTAGTTGTCAGTAGACTTTGATAACTCATACTTCATTAGAAGATGAATTGACTGGTTCTGCATGCAGATTGGGGGCATATCTATTAAATAACCAAAACATGTTTTCTTGAAAACACGTAATTGGTTTGAGGATAATAAAGCCGTTATCTGGCTAGGTATCGTTTGATCGCACAAGCTATGGAATCGGATCACACCATAATCAACATTATGTTGAGCATAGTAAGGTCCATTCTGCAAAAAAAGTATATTAATTGTGGCTAGAATGACGCTAGATTTCAGCAGTACAATATATAATGTAACATATCATAAAACTACAATTTTAACCTACAAACTACATTTAAACTACATTCTCACTACAAGTTATTTTACAAAAAGTATAACTACAATTTACTTTACAAATTACAAATCAACTACATTGTAACTAGATATATACCCTGACTTTTAATCAGGGTTCCAAATAACACTATAAAATTGCATAACACATATCCACTACATTGTGACATACTATATGAAACTACATTTTAACTACAAATTATAGTTTTAAAAGCATAACTAGAATTTACTTTACAGAATACATGAAACTACAAATTTGCAGATCCAAATAACACTATAAATTTGCAGACAATAGATAAACTACATTGTGACAGAATACATGAAACTACATTCTAACTACAAGTTATTTTACTAAAAGCATAACTAAAAATTTCTTTACAAATTACAAATCAACTAGACTGTAACTACATATATATCATGTCTTTTAATTACAGTTCCAAACAACACTATAAAATTGCATACCACATATCAACCACATCGTGACAGACTACATTAAACTACATTATAATTACAAGTTATTTTACATAAAGCATAGCTACAATTTACCTTGCAGACTACAAGCAACTATACTGTAACTATAAATTTATTGAGCATGTACAATGTAACTACTTTTATACACTGTCTTTTTATCACAGTTCCAAATAAAAACTACAATAAACTACATTAAACTGCAAAAACTACAATTAACTATAATAAACTACATTAAACTACAAAAACTACAATTAACTACAAATCTGAGTCAATAGTACATTTTGCCAATTAACTACAAACTGACTACAATTAACTACAAAATGACTACAATTAACTACAATTTGTATAAACAAACCTAGTATGCAATAATACAGTACCTTTTGACAAAAAATACTTAAACACCAAAAAAACACTTGCACACTATTTTTTGGCAAAAAATATTAAACTACAAAACAGCGAGGAGAAATAAAAATTGTTTACCTTCAATGAAATTTTTTGTGGAACCAATTTTGTAGGTTTATTAGAGGGTTTCTTCTTTTTTTGTTTTGAGGGGGAATGAGACACCTTTTATTTTTCTGTGTTTTGAAGTTTGGGTGAATCTTCCACAAAATCATCATCATCGACCCTCAAGCTTTTCCCCTTTCGCTTGCGTTGCTTGTCGGCTTCTGTTTCTACACCGGTAGCATCAGCATCGTGCAAATGCTTGGTTCGCATTTCAGCTTTGATTTTTCTTGACGATGCAGGAACTCTATCTTTTCCACTTGCATGGACAGATTGTTATTTTTTTACTGGTGATTTAGGTGTTAAAACACCCAAATCAAAAGATGGAATATCGGCTACTTTTTGTCTTTTGGGAGTACTAGCTTTTTTCACCATTTTTGACTGTGGATACAATTTTAGTGACTGAAAATGTGGTGGATTGAGAAAACTTCTCGAACTGAAACTGTGCAAGGTTCGATAATTGCGGATGAACTTCAAAGCAGAGAGAGAGATAAATCGGTTTTGTAGAGGGTTTCTGGCTTTGATACAATTTTATGTACTGATAGTATGTTGGATTGAGAAGAACTTCATGGTCTGAAACTGTTGAAGCTTCGACAATGGCGATGAAATTGAAGCAGAGAGAGAGAAAAATAGGTTTTGGTAAAAAACGTGAAGGGAGGGTAATTAAAAAAGGGGAGAAAATCGTGGGATTTGTTTGTAAAAGAGAGAAGAAAAGTGTACAATAAAATCTGAAAAGATTTTCAGTTCCACAAATCAAACCTATAATTAATAAGTTGATAATTAAAACTTAAATAGAATTTTGGTACATAAATTGAAAGTTGGTATACTTAAATGTAATAAACACAAACCTTAAACATGGGTGGTAATAAGGTTTGCTATATGGTATGTATATGTAAAAATCTCTTTAGGAAATCTTTTACGATCAAAGGGCCCGTTTCTTTAACAATATTAAGAAGTACTACTAGTAAATATTATCAAATTTAAAAGGTTAATGTTATAAATAGACTTCTATTTAAGGTGAATGTCTATAATTAGAGAGATTCTAGAGTTTTATTCTTGGTAGCTAAGTCACTACCTCCCTATAAATAAAGGGGTCTTCTACCATTGTAAATCATCCCTAACAATCCTAACTATCAATAAGAATACTCCTCTCCCTATTCTCTCTATATTGTTCTTGTCTTTTATATTATTTCATAACACGTTATCAGCACGAGACTCTACCGTCTCAAGAATCCTCTTGAAAAAGAAAATTAAGGTCCGGTCCCACCAAGGGGAGAAAGCGTGATGGAGATGTGTTTTCTGGATGTGGAAGAATCCTAACGGCAACAGTAACCCGATCACCAAAATAAGCTGTGCAAGAAATTGTTGGTCTTCCACCTGCTAGAGAACCCAAAGAGAAGAGATGGTATCATCATAAAGTAATGCAACGGGATGGAAACTCAAGAGGTATATTTAATATCACAAAATTTATTGGTATACCTTAAAGGTAAGTAATTTATTTTTCCCTTTCAAATTCTTGAAATTCTACCATTTGATTTAATATACAAACAAAGTTTGATTATAACTCTAATGGAGTTTGTAAGAAATTATAACCACGTGAAGTGGTAAAATCTCTATGTCCTGCCATGATTAAATTCATGTATGATTGTGGGCAAAGAATTGAAAATCCATCCCATTGAATTTGCTCCATTCCCTTTAGAGAATGTGGAAGCAGTATATGATAAGTCTGAAAGAAGACAAAATTATTACCGTGAAGGTATCAATGAATGTGGACGTGGCAAAGAATTCCGTCCAATTGAATTTGCTCCATTCCCTTTAGAGAATGTGGTAGCAGAATTTGATAAGTCTGAAAGAAGACAAAATTATTACCGTAAATGTATCAATGGATGTGGACGTGGCAATAGACGAAATTATAATCGTCATTATTGTGATAATGAGAATAATAAAGATTCTCAAAATAATCTTTCACTTTATGAAAGTAATATTTGACATGAGATTGTGTAAAGCACATGATTATGATCCATTCCCTGAAGTGAATGTGATAATTGTAATAGAGCCCGTAAGTATGAACACGCTCTTGATGTAAATTTGTTTTATGTCTGACATTATGAAAAGAAAGTTCGTTGCCCTTGAAATTTCGGGCAAGAACTATATGACATGGGTGTTGGATGCTGAAATCCACTTAGATGCTATGGGTCTCGGAGACACCATTAAAGATAGAGAAAAAGCATCCACCCAAGACTGTGCGAAGGCCTTGATTTACTTGCGCCATCACCTTGATGAAGGTTTGAAAATTGAATATATCACAGTCAAAGATCCACCTATCTTGTGAGATGGCTTAAAGAAGAGATATGACAACCTGAAGTTGGTCACTCTGCCACAAGCACGATACGATAAGAATCCAAAAGCAAATAGTTTATAAACTATACACTATCGTTGCGGTGGAAACGGGCACTGGTCAAAGGCTTGCCGTATACCATGACATTTGGTTGACCTTTATCAAGCATCTCGAAAGAGTAAATGCCCTGAAACGAATTTTGTCTCTGACGACAACTTTGACATCACCCACTTGGATGTGGCAGACTTCTTTGAGCAACCCGAGGGGAAGATAGACCACCTAATCGGTGATGGATCCGTGATGAAAGAAGATGGAGTTATTTGATTTTGTTCTACTTATTTGTATTAGTTAGTGAATAAACTAATAGTCATTAGTATTAGCTCGTATTAGTTAGTTCATGATGCAATGTTAGCAGTAGTTCTTTAGAATGTCTTCAATATGCTCAAATATCAATAATATTTTTATTTTCCAGTAGGGGTAATCGACTAGCCTGAAAAACTAGTCGATTATCTAATATTTTCGCATTAAAGCTGAAAAATAATTGATCGACAATCGATTGTCTATGTCTAACAATCGATTGTCGTTAGACAGTGTAATCTGGAATTTTTCAAAAATCATCCACGATCGATTGTCAATGTCTAACAATCGATTGT
Source organism: Nicotiana benthamiana (assembly GCA_034376525.1). Classification (NCBI taxonomy): domain Eukaryota; kingdom Viridiplantae; phylum Streptophyta; class Magnoliopsida; order Solanales; family Solanaceae; genus Nicotiana; species Nicotiana benthamiana. Next base: position 63,805,977 of record CM067334.1, on the reverse strand, counting down.
CGTTAGACAGTGTAATCTGGAATTTTTCAAAAATCATCCACAATCGATTGTCAATGTCTAACAATCGATTGTCGTTAGACAGTGTAATCTGGAATTTTTCAAAAATCATCCACAATCGATTGTCTATGTCTAACAATCGATTGTCGTTAGACAGTGTGATCCGGAATTTTTCAAAGTTAATCAACAATCGATTGTCAATGTCAAACAATCGATTGTGTTAAAACAGTGTGCTCTGGAATTTTTCAAAATAGCCAACAATCGATTGTCTATGTTTAACAATCGATTGTCTTAAAACAGTGTGATCTGGGATTTTTCAAAAATTGTCAACAATCGATTGTCTATGTTTAACAATCAATTGTCTTAAAACAGTGATCTGGAAATTTTCAAAAATTGTCAACAATCGATTGTCTATGTTTAACAATCGATTGTCAATTCTCAACAATCGATTGTGTGTGTTTAACAATCGATTGTTTTATGAAAATGCTTAAACTGAAATTTTCAAACTGCATAGTAATCGATTATGGAAAACATATAATCGACTATCTGATTTATTTTAGTCAACTGACATCAGCAGATTTTGAAAATATTATGTGACACAAATGGATTGAAGTTGTTTATTCTCAATTTCGTATATTTTCTTTTATATGTCAAACCATGGGAAGTAAATTGATTGAAGGCTCCGGAAGAGCAACTGTAACTCTGCCCAAAGGCACGACGTTTATCTTAGAGAATGCAATATTCTCCTCCAAGTCTAAGAAGAACTTGTTGAGTTTTAAAGATATCATTCAAAATGGATATCATATTGAGACAATAGATGAGAATAATCTTGAATTCTTCATGAAAACGAGGCTGCCCATTTCGGTTTGGGTTCACGCCATTTTGCATGCAGCAATGCTAGTTCGTCGGCTGCCCACTTTGGTTTGGGTTCACGCCATTTTGCATGCAGCAATACTAGTTCGTCGGCTGCCCACTTCGGTTTGGGGTCACGCCATTTTGCATGCAGCAATGCTAGTTCGTCGGCTGCCCACTTTGGTTTGGGGTCACGCCATTTTGCATGCAGCAATACTAGTTCGTCGGCTGCCCACTTCGGTTTGGGGACACGCCATTTTGCATACAGCAATGCTAGTTCGTCTCTGACTAACGAATTGACACAAATATTCCCTGTTGCAATTGGTTTTGGGTCATGGACCCAATATATCCCATTTAAGAATCTTTGGATGCGCAGTATATGTGCCTGTAGCACCGCCATCCCGCACCAAAATGGGTCTGCAAAGAAGGTTAGGAATATATGTTGAGGTTGAATCGCCCTCCATTATTCGCTACCTTGAAACATTGACAGGAGATTTGTTCACTGCACGATTTGCAGACTGTCAATTTGATGAGACACTTTTCCCAAAATTAGGGGGAGAAGTTGGAGAAACCAAATGGGAAATTTTGTGGAAAAATGCATCATTATCTCATCTTGATCCACATACCTCTATTTGTGAAAGAGACACAAAAGATTATCCATTTGCAAAGAATAGGAAATCAAATGCCTGACGCATTTATAGATTTGAAAAGGATAACAAAATCACATATCCCCGAAGTGAATGTGACAACATCTGATTCACGAATACATATTCATTATTGGAAGAATATGAACATAAAATTGGTATTAAATATACCACACTCACCCCTAGAAGGAGGTTTGAGATGATACCACACTTACCCCTAGAAGGAGGTTTGAGATGATATATGGCATGAATGATCGTTGGTCACGTACCTATTGTACGCCAAAGTATTTTGGAAATATGACTATTAAAGGACAACGATAATGCAAGAAACATATCTTGCATATAAGTTTGACATGACCATAATGGTATAACTTTCTCTTTAAGAAAGATATTCACCACATGGATGTTGATGAATCAGTGGTAGTACAAAATTAATTGAGAGCTCTAGAAGAGCCAATTATTACTATGTTGGAGAAACACAATTGAGTATTGTGCTGTAGTAAGTCTCAAAGAAACTTATTCAGTTTCCAAAGTACACACGAAAGCGATTGATTATATTGAGACTATAAATAAAGGAAGGCTTTGATATCTCCTATTACTACAACTTGTAGCGGGGTAATTTGCATATGAAAAGCTACCCGCTTTGTTCTCCAGTTTGTACTACACAAAAGAAAGAATGCCACAATAAAGTGGATATCTATTGGTATAAAAACCCATGTCATAATAAACCTGAAGTTTATTGATAACTGCACATGTCATGGTGTAAATTTGAAGTTTACCAATATTGATAATTTTTTCAATTAGCATTCGTATTAGCCATCTCATTTTAAGTATGATGTGCAAATTCACACAGGTGAATACCAAAGAACTAGAAAGTTCTTTACGAATTCTCTTGTATCACTTGTTCTCATTAATGAACTGACCAACTAAAGAGTTCGGGTTGAAGCCCATAAATTCTGGAAATATCAAAGGTGAATATGGGCCCATTCACCTGCCATGTATACCACATATGATGCATCTATGATATGGTTACATGCGCAATTGTTATTAACCCGCAGCCTGGCCGGTGCTTGCGAGGTAAATTGCTCAGTAATCTAACTTCGAGCATAATTTCCAGATTTTCTACTCAAGATAGTTCATCTTGATAAGTTGGTTTATATCAAAGTTGGTTTAGCAAGATAATTATTGAGTGCTTCCACTTAATAGCTAAACTGTTTCTTATGAGAACAAAGTTATATATATCAGTTTGATATACGTTGTATACGAGAGTATATTATATTCTCCCCTCACAAGTAGTTCAGGGTCAGGAACCAAATAATTTCATCTTATTATTAATGTGCTGTGTATATTGACATGATAATGCACAAAGATGATTTCCCAAAGTTGAGGAAACAAGTTAGCTTTTCTAACATGAGGGAGAGACATGATAAGCACTTGAGAAAATGTTACATGGGATGAATTATCATTTGTATATGTATATCCCCGAATATCATGATATGAACCTGAAGTTCATAAAAGGGATAATTCAATTGCAACATATTGCAAAGCATGCTATACGCATTTGCTGACCCAAAGAAATTAACTAAATGGAAGAGATACAATTCATGAAGAATTGATTCCATATGAAAGACATGTAGTTTTGAACCTATAGTTCAAATGCTTGAAAGTATAAAGTCAAAGGTATGTATAATCAGTTTTCGATATCTTATTTGTCTAGCATGAAATGGAAAACTTGATATGCATCTAAAGTCTATTATATGGCTTATATGACTTAACTTGAAAGATTTAAGTTGCTTGAAGCATATGCAATTCTTGGTCCTGAAGTACCACATCTTTAGTACAATTTGTGTACATATGTATCTTGCTATAACTATAAGCATGATGGCATTGAGAATGCATCTATGGAGATATTGAAGAGTTATTCCACGACATTATATGAAGATGTTCATATCTATCAAGAATGATAATTTCAAGATGGTGCACAAGATTGGAATGCAAATGCTCAAGGATGTGAATTGATGCTCTATTCAGGGGGAGTTAATGCGCGTTGCACTCTTTTTTCCTTACAAGGTTTTGTCCCACTGGGTTTTCCTTGCAAGGTTTTTAACGAGGCAACCAATAGGCGCATATTCAAACATGTGTACTCTTTTTCCTTTCTTTAATTTTTCCCATTGGGTTTTGGTTTTAAGGTTTTAACGAGGCACATTGTTGAATAGACATTCAAGGGGGAGTGTTATAAATAGACTTCTATTTAAGGTGAATGTCTATAATTAGAGAGATTCTAGAGTTTTATTCTTGGTAGCTAAGTCACTACCTCCCTATAAATAAAGGGGTCTTCTACCATTGTAAATCATCCCTAACAATCCTAACTATCAATAAGAATACTCCTCTCCCTATTCTCTCTATATTGTTCTTATCTTTTATATTATTTCATAACAGTTAAGAGTTTTTAGTGAAATTTTAACTTTAAAATTATCCGGCAATTAGTTTGTTTTGTCACAAAGCTTTTTATTATTATAAAGATGTAATTGTCTTCTTAAAGTTACTTAAACCTCATTGACTAGATATTGTCTTCTTAATTTTAACTTGTTTTGTCACACATTTGTTTTATTTATTAATAAAAATTTAATCATAATAATAATAGAAAATAAATAAATAAACAAAATCTAATCCTTTAAAAATTAATAAAGATATGTTACTTATTCAAAACTATATTTACATTTAGTGGTATATAAAATAAGGGAGTTATATATACCACTCCCTTATTTTAACATGTTATAACTTCGACGTGTAGTTTTTATATATTTTTTATTATAATAATATATGTGATAAATTATATAATAGTGATATATATAACTTATAAAATACACAACTTTCAAGAATATTTATAGGATATATATATATATATATATATATATATATATATATATATATATATATATATATATATATATATATATATATATATATCTCATACATTAGGGATATTTTTAGACCAAAAAGGTTAACAAAGGTCATTTTTGATCCATTTTCAATACGTTTGGGACTTTTTTAGACCAAAAGGTTAACACAGGTTATTTTTGAGTCATTTGCAATACGTTCAGGGAATTTTTGCAGCTTTTCCGTTGGAATTATGCCATAATAATTATTGACATAATAAATAATTTTATCACCAAATTTACTTATCATTATAAAGAATTATAGAAATAATTATTTAAAATATACTTATTATATATATAATATGAATAAAATTTGAGGCCCTATATTTTTGGGAGCCTAAAGCTGCGACTTTAATTGCCTTGGAGTTGAGCCGCCTCTGCTCTAAATGGACGAAACTTTTCGTGTTCTTTTCTTTCTATACTATTTTTTATGCATATAATGAACAAATAAAAACATGTCATTTTTACGTTGTCACCAATCCTAAAAGTCAAACAAAATGTCTTGTTTTTGGTTTCGCTTTGCCTCCTGTTTCTTTCGATTTGGAAACAAACAATAAAATATAAACTATTCTAGATCTACTCATAATAAAATAATTGTATTGATATCTTCCTTTATTTTTCTCTAAATTAATATTACAACTAAATATTTACAAAGATAAATATTATAAACCTAACAATTTGCAGGAAACGTCTATCGTTTTGTTGATTCTAACCCCTAATTTATACTATATTAAAATATTATCGGATATCTAATTCTAACAAAGTACTTTTTGTTTAATTTTACTAAGATTTTTGATATTTTTTTCTTTTGAATAAAATACAGATTATTAGATAATAGTTTGATTTCCAAATCTATTTAAATATTACCTCTCTAGTAACGATGACGTGAAAAGTCTATCTCCCGTTCTTATGTTTATAATATTACCTTATGATTAATACAGAAATACATACAAATATAAGTGGAAAGTTATTTCACATTATTTATGTCATATTATATTATGGACTGTCATATATTTTTAAATAATTAAATTTATAAGTAATTGAAGAGACGTAACTCCGATAACCTTGGCTACCACATGTTAGAAAGTAAAGTCTTCTATTACTTAGCCATTTTGGTAATGCATAGGAATACCGCACCAAGAAGGATCAATTAATCACCATAAATCACGAGAACTACATATTATTATAAAAATAACAATTTAGACCAGAAAAATAATTTGTAATTTCGATAAAAGTTAACTGAAATCTCAGGCACTGTAACAAAAAAAAAGCGTCTTGAAGCTTCCTGATCAAGAGTTTGATACTCTATTGGAATTGTGAATTCTTTGTAGTTTTGAGAAGCCAGTGAGACAAAGAAAGTAAAAATATTTAAGAAACAAGTACTGATGCACAGTTCATTCAAGACAATTAGAAAATTTCATGAAATAAGCATATCCATATAGCTCAAATGTAGGAAAGTTAAATTGTTTTTAAAGTTTTAATATTGTTAAATTACTATTTTGTTCAACATAAAATATAATTTCAAAGGGTAAAAAAGATAAATAATATTTCGCTAAAGGTTTTCGTGCTTTTAATATAAATATAAATAAATATAAATATAAATAAAGATAAATATAAATAGATATAAATTATTTTCAACACTAAAGAAGTGTATTTTGATACTCCTCGACTACTTTCGGCCAGCTAGCTAAAGGAAAATTTAAACCATTCATATTCCAGTGCAAGTGCCACGTGTTGATAGAAGAAGCAAAGTGCACAGCCTTTCGTTCGTGAGAGAATCAGATCCTAGACATTTCAAAACCAAATTGACCCTGGGTTATCGGTTAGTGATTCGCTAAGGTCGTCACCCCTAGCCACTGTTGGGTAGCCTATGCAATCAACAATAACCGCTGTTTCTAAATAGACCCCCGACATCTTTCCCTCCAAGAACTTACCACCTTGTTCTTGGAAAGACTCGAACTCACAACCTCTCGATTGAAAGTAGAGGTTTCTTACTATCTAAGCAACCTCTCTTGTCTGTTGGGTAGCCTATACAATCAAATATGTAAATTGGCACAACATAAGCAACCAGCTGGGTCCCTCTTTTTATTTGCCATGTGTTTCCATACACTACCAGGACTTGTGTAGTAAACGCGCCGAACAGGACCAAGGCAAGTTGGGCTGTTAAGAACCTAGTCCCCACACTTGGTCTATCATCCTTCTTTACATTTTCATTTCCTTTTTCTATTTTTTTTCTTTGGCAATATATTCATAATACCATGATTTTGAATATCTTTTCACTGTACTCTCAGATTGTTATTAATGAAGAAGAGAATAAAACATGATAATTGACATCAAATTCATCTCGCGACATTATAATTTGAATCATAATTTTTTGTCGTTTAATCACATTTTAAAATTATATTCTTAAAGAAATATATAATAAAAACTGAAACTTCTACATAAAAACCTCGTTTACTCTGAATATTTTGGTCGCTAGAACAAAATACTGTAATAGAGATATAAACATAAAATATTAATTTGAAAAAAAGACTTGATCATTCGAGTTAAATGTTATTATAGAGGATAATTGTTATTAAAAAATCAAACTATAAGTAACAAGTAAAAGGATCTTTCCATCTTTCACATTTCAGTTTAGGTGTTCGTGATTTTAGTATAGTATGAATGATATAATGATTAACACTGTAAGTCGAATTATAATGTTTCATGTTTTTTACCATCAAACAATACCATTGGTGAAAAATAATATTACTATTCATGAAAAGTAAGTTTGAATAAAATTTTATGACTCGGGCCACCACTGACCACCTGCTCCTAGCCGCCGGGGGTTATGGGTTATTGCCGTATGGTCTGTGCTCCCTCCCCCGTAGGTTCATTTTCTTCTTTACTTCCCAAGTTTTTGGCAAGCAAAACACACACACAAAAAAAACCCCAAAAACAGAAAGTGGAAAAAAACAAAACCAAAATCAAAATCAAATCCCAACTCTTCATTTCCTCTTCTCTCTCTAACGAAAAAAACTCATCTGCTTTCTCTCTCTTCATTTATCAATGGCATACTTGAATAACCCCACTGTTCTTCAGCCGCCGCTTCTATTTCTTTGAGCGCAGCTTAAAGCAAAAAAAGAAAAAAGCCTTTCACTTTGCTCTATATGTAGTATCTTCTCTACCTGTAAGTATTTCTACTATTTTCAGTTTTTTTTGGGCGTTGAATTTTGAACTTCCATTATTTCTGTTTCCTCTATGTAGCTTATACCGTTTTATTTATTTATTTATTCGTATTTGTTTTAATTTTTTGGGGGTATTTTGTGCAGTATGAATTGTGAATTGAATTCGAAATTGCTACGATTTTAGTTTTGATTTCTGGTTATGATTTATTCCAATTTAAGCGGTGGAGTGAGATGAGAATATGCAAAATCGTATTGACAATACTGCTATTAAGTATTTTGTCTATTTGAACGATCATTAGAGGTAAAGTGCAATTAACTGGAGGTCAAAGCTCAAAATTCATTCTAATTGGAGTTTAGAGCCTTTATTTTTTATTTATCAATTTTCTGAGTTTGTTTGTTTTGCTTTTGTAGGAGAAAAGGGCTGTAAGTTCATTGCTTCTAGGGAAATATTTAGTAGGTTAGTATTCTTTCCATTTTGAGATTTGGATTTTTCGGTAGGCAGTTGAAAGATTGATATCTCTGCTTCTCGGTTTTGACTGGAGATTTTTGATGCTGTTTCTTGGTTGCGGCGAGTGAAGGTTGATTGCTGTTGGAGTACTATTCCTGCTAATGGCAGAAGACAGCCTACGTATTGGTGGCCTTTCTTCTGGGTTGGCTGTGGTATTGAATGGCGAAAATAGGAAGGAGAGTTCCCAGAAAACTCGTCTTATTTCGTATTGTGATGATTTTGGCGATCAACCTGTGGAGAGAACCCTTGAGCACATCTTTGATCTTCCGTACAAATCTATCAAACCACTTTCTAGTGCAGTAGATGCTAAAGTGGTTCGTTCAGTCATAAATAATGAATTCCTGAGGTACCAAATGAATCTGAAGACTGGTATGGAGAGAAAAAGAGAAGGGGTTTTGACTGCTGCTGATGGTTGTAAACATCAGGTTATTCAAATAGAAGAATCGAGCATATGTGGTGATCTTCGGATAGTCAAACCGCCCTTGCTCATGGAGAGTCATTCATTATTCAGCAGTGCAAGGGCCAATGCTTGTGTCTGGAAAGGGAAATGGATGTATGAAGTAACTCTAGAAACTTCTGGTATACAACAGCTAGGCTGGGCGACTCTTTCCTGCCCATTCACTGATCATAAGGGTGTGGGTGACGCTGACGATTCATATGCATATGATGGAAAAAGGGTCAGTAAATGGAATAAGGAAGCTCAGTCTTATGGTCAGCCATGGGTTGTTGGTGATGTGATTGGATGTTGTATTGATTTGGATGGTGATGAGATATCATTTTACCGAAATGGAGTTTCACTTGGTGTAGCATTTATTGGTATTCGTAAGATGGTACCTGGATTGGGATATTATCCAGCAATTTCTCTTTCTCAAGGTGAACGTTGTGAGTTAAACTTCGGGGAAATTCCTTTCAGGTACCCAGTGAAAGGTTTTCTTCCCATTCAGCCTCCACCAACCAGAAGTTCACTTGCTACTGATTTACTTAATTGTTTTGGAAGGCTAATTGAAATGCAGCGAGTGGGAAGGGCAGAGTTCAGTTCTGTTGAGAAATTGCTAAGATTGAAAAGGTTTGTGTCATTTGAAAAACTTTCTTATCCTGTCTCTCGTGGGATATGCGAGGAGTTATTCTCTGCACTTGCTGCTGAAGATGGAAGCACAAAGTACATAGCTTGTGGCCCACTTTTATCACTGATAATGGAGGTCTTTAGGATACATCCTCCACATGACTATATGAGTTTGGACAGCATACTCGATACTTTACTAGAATTCTCAGAGTCAAGAATTTTGTTTGAACATATTATAAGTGCACTGTCGACCTTATGTAAAACAGCACCGTTGAGCCTTACAGACTGTCCTTACTCAGGTTCATATACATATCTGGCCTTGGCATGCCACATCTTAAGGCGGGAAGAAATGATGATACTGTGGTGGAAATCTTCAGATTTTGACCATTTGTTTGAAGGGTTTTTGTCACGGAAGATTCCTAACAAGCAGGATCTTCAAGGTCTGATGCCTTCTGTATGGTGGCCTGGCTCGTGTGAGGACATCGTTCATATTGGCACTAACAGGCACAACAAGTATTCGACCAATTGGATACTTATCACCTGAGATAAAGCTAGAGAAAGGATCCAAAATCATAGTTGCAGTGTGATAGAGCTGTGCGGCGGTATCTCGTTGAGAAACTATAGCAAACACCCGATCTGCAGAGTTGCTGGAATTTTCCTCCATCTTAGTGTAGTCTGGGTGGTCTTCCTTTGATTTTTTATCGGTTGAATAAGAGTTTGTCGTCATTGCATCCAAAAGCTCCTCGGATTCTATAGATAAAATCACAAATTGTTCTATCTCTTTAGGCACGAAATAGTCTCGGTCAACAAGAGGAACTAACTGAGCTTCATCCTGTGAAAACTGCGAATTCATAGCAGGTCATTACTTGGGGGAATTTCATCAAACATCACATCTACAACAGTCACATTCTTGTCTCCATCAACTAAAGGAGCTTAGGGTTCATGAGTTTCGGGGATTTGAGGCAGTGTAGACTCAGAGGTCACTGGTGGAACCAATGTAGCACAATTAAGTTAGTCAACACAACCTTGTGAGGTAACTGCCATTCTGGACGAATCAATGAAGTTCCGTTTCTGAAAATGCAGAAGGAACTTCTCCTTGAAATGGTTCCAATCATAAAAGAGGCTTTTGCAAAATAACCAATCGAACCACGCTAGGGCATCACCCTCCAGATAGAAGGAAGGAAGAGGCAGCTAGTCCTTCTTGGAGAAGCCAAGGTATGTGAAGTACAACTCGGCCCAAAAAGTCTAGTTATCCAGGTTGCCGTTGCCACTGAATCTAGGTAGAAACAGTGTTGATGTTGGAGTTCGATGGCTGAAAGCACCAATGTAACGAATAGAATAACAACCAAACCAACTAGCTATATTGATACACTAAACGAACTTACAAATACTGGAAATACAATGAAACAGTAAAGGATAATTGAGAGATAGCAGAGAGGGATGAGAGGATAGAAATACACCATCGAAGAAGGGATGAGAAGCTTAGACACAGAGCAAGGAGATGAGAGGAGCAGACATTTTCTTCTTGAAGTATATGCATGCCCTGTATTCCGCCTGGATCCCAAATATAATGCAGGTGTTTAGTCATTGGGTCTTTTCTCCATTTAACTCCAGGTCCAATACTACCAACTATACTACTAACTGGATCAGCTTTGTTGCACACTTCTGGCCCATAATCTACATAGTCATGCCGGTTCACAACAGTTTCCCTCAATATTTATAGATAGAAGTTAGGGTTCTTGAGGGGGATTTTTCAAATTCAGATTTTAAATTTCGGTCAACATACCCATTTGAATTTGAATGTTGGGGATTCTGGACGAACTCAGTAGAGCTTTTTGATTTTTTGCAGAAATTTACCACAAAATGGTAAAGCTTCTCTTGTAGCCTTCAAAATTGGGAAGATGTGCAGCAAGAGAAGGGAAAAATGGAGAATCTCCATGTGAGCAAAGAGAGAGAAAAGAAGTCTGCTAAATCAGACTTTTGGCAGTGGATTTGAGGCGAGAATTCATTGTAATTAAATGTTGAATTCTTGAAATCCAAAATAAGGGAATATAAAAGATAATTCAATTTCATTGAATGATCTAGAATTTGATATTAGGCATTGGGCTTCTTTACCTGTTTGGAGATGGTTTTGGGCCGAATTGGGCCTTCATTTTGGGGCTCGGTTAAGATGGGGCTGATTAGGCAAATCTTTGGGTTGCTGAATTGAATACTTGGGCTTATGAGTAGGCCCAAATGAAATGATGTTCGCCCATCTTCAAATTTAATATCCTACTATCTACATTATATAATAAGATGTAAATATGCCTTAATAAAATTATTAACATTTGTAGAAAAATAGTAGACTAATTGTTACATACTTGGTTGAATAAAAGAAATGATAAAGCTTTTCGCAATAGACAACAAAAGTTATAATAATAATAATAATAATAATAATAATAATAATAATAATAATAATAATAATAATAATAATAATAATAATAATAACAACAACAATAAGTATGGCAATAGTTTTAATGATGACAAATAGGCATAATTGTACTAAAATAAACAGTAGAATAACTACCTTATATTATTAGTGATATTAGAAGTTTAAAAAAAATATTTTGGAAGAAAGGAGAGACAAAATTAGGTGTCAACAACCTCTACCGTAAGAATCCCTACCTCCAGACGAGGTACCACTGATCTGCCTGAGTGACGAGGCCTCTTATCGGACCATGACCACCTCCCTGTGCAAGAGCCATCTCAACTCTATGGGCCGCATTGGCTGCCTCCTGAAAAGAAATCTAACTCCCGGCTCCCATAGCCATCTGAAGACGGATCGGCTAAATCAAACCACTAATAAACCTCCGTACCCCTTTATCTCTCGGTGGGGAGTATAAAAATAGCATGGCGGGCTAGATCAATGAACCGAGTCTCATACTGAGTAACTGTCATGGAGCCCTGCTGAAGGCGCTCAAACTGCCTGCGAAAAGCATCTTCTTGCGTAACAGGGAGAAACTTCTCCAAGAACAACTCTGCAATCTGGTCCCAAATTGGAGATGGCGACCATACTGGTCTGGATAAACAATAGTCCCTACACCAAGTCTTGGCGAATCATGCTAGGCGAAATATGGCGAAGTCGACCCCATTGGTCTCCACAATACCCATAGGCCGAAGAACCTCATGGCAGCTATATAAGAAATCCTGGGGGTCCTCTTAAGAAGCACCGCTGAATGTGGTGGTGAAGATCTTGGTGAACCTATCCAGCCTCCACAAAGCATCTTCGGACATTGCTGCTCCATCGCCGGTATGAGTCACAATACTCGGCTGAACTGACACAGCTAACTGAACCACTGGAACCTGAGCTTGGGGAGGTACCTGCTCCGGAGTACGTGTAGTAGGAATCTGAACTCCTCCTCCAGCTTAAGAAGTGGCTGGTGCTACTGGAAGCAAACCCGCTCGAGAGACGCTCTCCATAAAGCCTACCAATCTGACCAAAGCATCCTGAAGAAGTGGGGTGGCTATGAACCCCTCTGGGACCTGAGCTGGGCCCACCGAAGCTACTGGAGCTGGAACCTCCTCCTCATAATCAAGTTGAGGTTCTACCTTTAGGACCGCCGCTTGGGGCTGAGCGCTGCCCCTGCCTCGGCCTCTAGCACGACATCTTCCTCGGCCTATGTCCCTAATAGGAGTTGCTGCTGGGGGCTCGAGCTGCTATACGGTAGAAGATGAATCACGTGTTCTCGCATCTGCGAAAGAACAGAATAGATAGACAATCAGTATTTGAGAAATAGAATCACACGACAATAAAGAACAAAAGTGAAATTTTCCTAACTCTTTAGCCTCTAGAGGATAAATACAGATGTCTCCATATCGATCCCTCAGACTCTACCATGTTTTCCCGTGAGTTCTGAGACCTATGTAACCTAGTGCTCTGATGCCAACTTGTCGCAACCTGAATTTTCCACCCGCGAGAGTCGTGATGGCATCTACTAATAGGAGCTAGGCAAGCCAGCTTAACTATTTTTTCTCGGCAGATAGTAATAACGTAAAACATTTTTCATTTAAAACAATAATGCATAAGACTTAACATTTAAAGCAAACTGAATAAACTGCGGGATTTTAACACAATACTACCCAAAATATGGTGTCACATATTTCACAAACGTCTAGGAGTATTCTACATACAGTGTTTTTTTAAAGAAAGTAAAAATGTTTGTCCCGAAATACAATGGGATAAACAATAAAAACAAGATAAGGGAGAAGTTGAGGCCGCGGAAGCCTGCAATGCTACCACGGTATCTCGCTCTGGACTGAAGTCAGCTCACAAATTTCCTACCGTTGTCCAAAAACTGTTGCTCTGGCACTGTGATCTGTGAAAAAGATGCACAGAGTGCAGCATCAGCACAACTGATTCCATGTTCTGGTAAGTACCTGGCCTAACCCCAATGAAGTAGTGATGAGACTAGACCAGACTATCAATCAAACCTGTGCAAATATATATACAAGTACAATAAAATAATAGCGAAAAGTAAACAATTAAAGTGGGAGGGGGAACATGCTTATGGGGAGTAGCAGATATAAATAGAATACCAGGAAATAACAAAGGAATCTACATCTGATTTCTTCTATCACAGAATAAGGGAAAACAAACCACTTTCACTTGCTTCAAATTCCTCTAGTTGCAGGCATGCAACACCATCCCATTTTCTCATATCACGTGGTAGGTGTACCACACGATCTCATTTCATAATACTACGTGGTAGGCGTACCACACGTTCTCATTTCATAACATTATGTGGTAGGCGTACCACACGTTCCCATTTTATAATGTCTCGGGGTAGGAGTACCACGCGCTCCCATTTCCTTTGAACACAATATGAATCAAAACGTGAAAAATGCTAAGAAACTGGGTTCGATTCCTAGTGATTTCACTTAATGAGTTGTATCGAACCCTCCAATATCATGACAATTCAATTGGGCGTGATTTCACAAACAGACGTGTATCATTTGTGCTCGAGACAATGGAGGATCAACACCAGCGGACTACTTGTTTGGTAGTAATATACACTAACAACGTCTGAAATAGTGCTTAGGTGATTAGAGACTATAGAGCTGAATTACTAATTTTGTTTTATAAAACCAAACAGTCTTCATTCCTTATTCAAGCCAACACTTAATGTTGAAGATTAAACCATGCAAGCAGATATGCCTACACTATATTATCACCATACAACTACAGAATTACAGGTTCAGGAGTTATCTAATGAGTTCAAGCTAGCAGTCTACAATTATTCCACATTTTTCGGAGCAGTTTTGATTCAGTTACAATGAACAACTAATTATATCACAGGAAACATAACAGAATGATTTAAACTGCGGTTCCTCAAAAGAAATTCAGCTTCAATTTCATTTCATGAGCTCAACAAGTGAAAATATATCAACATATTCTCAAAGCGTATACCTGAATGAAGATAGAGATGAATGAAGAATCAGTAGCAATACGCAATAAGCAGCTAAGGCTGTATTTTTCGCGGTTCCAAACGGTTCCGGCGGTTCTGTAACGATAATTTTTTTTAAAAATATTTTTTTTAAAAAAAAAATAATTTCCAAACGGCTCTTTTTCAAAAGCAGCCGTTTGGAAGTTTGAAAAATAGCCATTTGTCCCCCAAACTTTAATTTAACCCCAAACTTTATAATTACACTATTTCCCATTTCTCAACTATAAATACCCCCTCATTCTTTCATTTTTATTCACCAATTCATCAATATATCTCAATCTCTCTCAAGATCTCTTTAAATCTTTCTAGTGCAAGTGTTTAATTTATTGTTGCAAATTCGTGAAACATTGTGAAGTTGTTGAATTGAAGTTTTCAAGTGTTCAATTTCAACGATTTTCAATTTTCAAGAAGTTGTTCGTTAATCCGGTAAACTCGTTTCAACTCTTACGTGCTAAGAATATTTTTATGTGTTGTTATTTTGCTTAATTATAATTATTATGGCATTTTTATTGAAAAATATGTTCGGTAAAGGAAAAGCTAAAACCGATGAAAGTAGTGGCCAAAACACTACCCCTCCCCCGGCTCTCCGACCTAGAAAAGATAAGCAAGTTCAAAGTAGTAGGCAACCTAGAAATCCTAATGAACCCTTCGGAATCCTTGATAGTGATCACCCGTGTTTTCAATTTGGCGATATTGATTTTCTACATGATGTAGCAGTTGGTGATAGAATAGACGATGATATTATGAATGCGCTTTATCCTAATGCACCTATCATAGAGGGAAATGAGGAGATGACGATGATGAAACCCAAGCTCCAGTAGATTTAGATGATACACCTACTAGTCCTGCTCATAACTTAGGTGATGAACCGGCACACCCACCCGTACAAACTCCCACTTTTAGTAGACAACCTCCTAAACGTTCAGAAACATCATTAGTTTGGTAATTTTTTATTCAACTAAGAGAACAAGATAAGGCTAAGTGTAGATCTTGTGGGAAATTACTTGTTCATAGGTATACTGGAGATCGTAGCGGCACCGGTAGTTTAGTTAAGCATATAAAATTACACCCTAGCGATAAGGCTAGATATTTCCAATTGAAAGCGCAACAAGAGGGGAGGACAAGTCCTGATACTACAGTTAACCCAAGTACTGGTTCAAATCTAGTTCAACCAGGAATAAACACAGTCACCGGAGCTATATTATATTACGATCCAAATAAGGATCGTGAAGAATTAGCTAAAATGATTACTGTTATGTGTTTGCCTTATTCTTTTGCTTCTAATCCTGCATGGATTCATTATATTAGAAGAGTATTTAATCCTACGTATAAAGGTTGGCCTCGCGCCACAGTTAAGGCCGATATTTATAAATACAAGCATGAATTTGAACAATACTTGCGCTATTTATTTACCCATATAACTAATCGTATGTCTATTACAATTGATATTGGTAGAAGTAAAAATAATTGTGATTATCTAACCGTAACCAGTCATTGGATAGACAAAGACTGGACATGCAAAAACGCATTATTGCATATAGGATAATTTTAATTCACGGCACACGGGTAGGTTTATTGCTAACACTGTTTCAGATGTATGCAGATATTTTTTTAGTGATAAAATAATGTCAATTTCCATGGATAACGCTTCTAGCAATACTAGTGCAATTGGAAAAATCAGTGCTTTTTCGAGATTGGATCCGCGCAGAAAGAAGGAACTTTGAGCTAGCTGAATCATAACCAGAAATAGATGAGTGCTATAAAGAAATGATAGCAGAACTTGCTCAAGAAGCAACTTCACCCGGAAGTGGTGATGAACAAGCTTCATTTCCACCTCCGCCAACACAACCACCTCCAAACCTTGAAGGTTTTATGAGATTTGTTAGAAATAATGCATAAATTATTATGTAACTTGTACATTGGCACGTCTTCTTTTAGTTTTTTTTCCTTTTAATGGTGGTATTAGTACCATGTTGTGCTCATTCCATTGGGGGAAGGAAGACTAAGAAAGATATGCCATTTTGGTCAATAAATATGCTCTTTATCATATTGAATATCATTTTGTCTCAATATGACTTTGTCTTTACTTCTGTATCAATCCTTGAATATTTGTATAACATATAATGTATAACATACAACAAAATATACTAACTACAACACAATATACACTACTTATATACAATATATACTACTTAAATACAATATATACTACTTATATACAAAATATACACTACTTATGCACAATATATACTAATTACCAAACACAATATATACTATACTAATAACATAGTACACCATATAAAATACATTCTACAATATACTAATGGCCACTATACAAGATATTGATTTTTAAAAAAATATATATTTCAGAACCGCCGGGAACCGCCGGAACCGGAATCGCCAGAACCAGAACCAGATGGTAACCGGAACCGGATGGTACCCGGAACTGGATGGTAGAGGTTCCGGATCCCGAACCGCCAGAACCGGAACTGCAGACCCAAATAGACCCAAAACCGGAACCGGATAAAGCAACAACTGATTTCAACACAGAATCAAGCTCAAATGATTCCAGCGAATATTTCAGCACCAGATCGAACAGAAAAAACCAGTTAAAATAGCTTGAGTGATATCAAATGAACCCGAAAACACACTCAATACACTTCCTGGACTTCAACAGACCAAAATTCTGCCAAAACACCTTTGAGTGTGAAGGCATGGGAATGCCATTTTTATAGGCAAAGTAAGGGGCAGCCTTAAAATTTCTATTTTTCACTATTAGTCCCTATTCATTTTTCACTTTAACTCCTCATTTTCTGACTCTTTTCCCACTTAACTACCTTAGTTTTATTGACATCTACACCACATTCCTATTCTAGGAGCTTCTAAGAGGTTCTTTGAGCTGTATGATTCCTAGACTACCCTTAACCCTTCATTTCAATTACTGATTCTCAATATTCTACCCTTTCTCATGCCCAAATTGCCCTTACTACCATCTGAAAATTACAAACCTTAATTAACTGAAACCAAACCCTTTTTACCCTTGTTAATTAACTAAAGTAATCTACTTAAAAGATTAAACATCTATATCCAAACTTGAAATCTAATTAAACATTTGCTAGTCAATACTAATTTTCACTAATTTAATTGACAACTAATAAATCAAATTACAAATTGCAGTTAACATCAAATTAATTCAGAAGAACCAACAGGAAAAAGGAAATCAACAAGAAACAAACCCTAAATTTTCTGGATTAACGGCAATCTAATTTGGATACTAGTTAAACTAAGAAACTCATGCAAATAAACCAATCGATCGACCATTAAGGCCTCATCAACAGTCAAGCAACAGACGAAACCCAATTATACTTATCCTAAATCAAATAAGAATTTAACAGAAGAATGGAAAAATAAACCTGAAACTAAATTAACATAGATAATTACCACAATGAGATTAAAACTAACTAAAACTGAATTTATGCATGATTTAAACGAACAAGAAAAGAAGAATCGAATTAGAAAACTTACCGGAATCAAACTTCATATAATCATTTCAAATTTGATTTCGAGTTAATATTACATACTTATTTCGTCATAAATAAGCACATAATAATAACCAAAAACCAGCCGACCTCTAAGACTCTTAAGACAGATTCGAGCCGCTAGGAACCCTAGATTTTATATTCATCGAGCTTTAGTGAAATTCGGGTGATTTTGTGTATGAAATAGTGATGATAAAGGGGTGGGGAGTATAGGGTATGAATTTGGGGATTTTTAGATGGATTTGTATCTGGGCCGGAATATCGATCCAAGATTCGAACAGCTGTGGAACAATTCAAAGAAAACGGTGTGTACGGATGTAAAAAAGGAGACTGAGGAGAGCATCTAGTGTTAATTTGGCTGGATTTGGGGGTGGCGCCGCCACCCTAAGGCGGTGGGATTTGGTGGCGCCGCCACCCTAAGGCGGTGGGATTTGGTGGCGGCTTCTCTAGGGTTTTCTGAGAGAGGGAAGGAGACGATGGGAAGTGGGGGGTATGGTCTGGTTCGGACATATTAATATGGAACATCATAGGATGATCTCAACCGTCCGATCAAAAACCAACGGTTGAGATCAACCCTTAAAACGACGTCATTTGGGCTTTTACGAATGCGGACCGGGTTAAGGGGAAAAGACTTGGGCCGGCTGAGTGGGCTTAGGGTTTGGGCTGGGAATTTGATCACAACTGAGCCCAATTGGCCATTTAAAATTGCCCTCTTCTTTTCTCTCTTTTTACTTAGTTTCCTTTTATTTCCTTTTTGTTTTTTTTTTCATTTCATATTTTTTCACATTTTCTGATTTTTATACACAATACAAAAATAAAGATAAAGATCAATATAACATACAACAAAATATACTAACTACAACACAATATACACTACTTATATACAATATATACTACTTAAATACAATATATACTACTTATATACAAAATATACACTACTTATGCACAATATATACTAATTACCAAACACAATATATACTATACTAATAACATAGTACACCATATAAAATACATTCTACAATATACTAATGGCCACTATACAAGATATTGATTTTTAAAAAAATATATATTTCAGAACCGCCGGGAACCGCCGGAACCGGAATCGCCAGAACCGGAACCAGATGGTAACCGGAACCGGATGGTACCCGGAACTGGATGGTAGAGGTTCCGGATCCCGAACCGCCAGAACCGGAACTGCAGACCCAAATAGACCCAAAACCGGAACCGGATAAAGCAACAACTGATTTCAACACAGAATCAAGCTCAAATGATTCCAGCGAATATTTCAGCACCAGATCGAACAGAAAAAACCAGTTAAAATAGCTTGAGTGATATCAAATGAACCCGAAAACACACTCAATACACTTCCTGGACTTCAACAGACCAAAATTCTGCCAAAACACCTTTGAGTGTGAAGGCATGGGAATGCCATTTTTATAGGCAAAGTAAGGGGCAGCCTTAAAATTTCTATTTTTCACTATTAGTCCCTATTCATTTTTCACTTTAACTCCTCATTTTCTGACTCTTTTCCCACTTAACTACCTTAGTTTTATTGACATCTACACCACATTCCTATTCTAGGAGCTTCTAAGAGGTTCTTTGAGCTGTATGATTCCTAGACTACCCTTAACCCTTCATTTCAATTACTGATTCTCAATATTCTACCCTTTCTCATGCCCAAATTGCCCTTACTACCATCTGAAAATTACAAACCTTAATTAACTGAAACCAAACCCTTTTTACCCTTGTTAATTAACTAAAGTAATCTACTTAAAAGATTAAACATCTATATCCAAACTTGAAATCTAATTAAACATTTGCTAGTCAATACTAATTTTCACTAATTTAATTGACAACTAATAAATCAAATTACAAATTGCAGTTAACATCAAATTAATTCAGAAGAACCAACAGGAAAAAGGAAATCAACAAGAAACAAACCCTAAATTTTCTGGATTAACGGCAATCTAATTTGGATACTAGTTAAACTAAGAAACTCATGCAAATAAACCAATCGATCGACCATTAAGGCCTCATCAACAGTCAAGCAACAGACGAAACCCAATTATACTTATCCTAAATCAAATAAGAATTTAACAGAAGAATGGAAAAATAAACCTGAAACTAAATTAACATAGATAATTACCACAATGAGATTAAAACTAACTAAAACTGAATTTATGCATGATTTAAACGAACAAGAAAAGAAGAATCGAATTAGAAAACTTACCGGAATCAAACTTCATATAATCATTTCAAATTTGATTTCGAGTTAATATTACATACTTATTTCGTCATAAATAAGCACATAATAATAACCAAAAACCAGCCGACCTCTAAGACTCTTAAGACAGATTCGAGCCGCTAGGAACCCTAGATTTTATATTCATCGAGCTTTAGTGAAATTCGGGTGATTTTGTGTATGAAATAGTGATGATAAAGGGGTGGGGAGTATAGGGTATGAATTTGGGGATTTTTAGATGGATTTGTATCTGGGCCGGAATATCGATCCAAGATTCGAACAGCTGTGGAACAATTCAAAGAAAACGGTGTGTACGGATGTAAAAAGGAGACTGAGGAGAGCATCTAGTGTTAATTTGGCTGGATTTGGGGGTGGCGCCACCACCCTAAGGCGGTGGGATTTGGTGGCGCCGCCACCCTAAGGCGGTGGGATTTGGTGGCGGCTTCTCTAGGGTTTTCTGAGAGAGGGAAGGAGACGATGGGAAGTGGGGGGTATGGTCTGGTTCGGACATATTAATATGGAACATCATAGGATGATCTCAACCGTCCGATCAAAAACCAACGGTTGAGATCAACCCTTAAAACGACGTCATTTGGGCTTTTACGAATGCGGTCCGGGTTAAGGGGAAAAGACTTGGGCCGGCTGAGTGGGCTTAGGGTTTGGGCTGGGAATTTGATCACAACTGAGCCCAATTGGCCATTTAAAATTGCCCTCTTCTTTTCTCTCTTTTTACTTAGTTTCCTTTTATTTCCTTTTTGTTTTTTTTTTCATTTCATATTTTTTCACATTTTCTGATTTTTATACACAATACAAAAATAAAGATAAAGATCAAATTATTTCCAAAATTCAACTAATTAATTCCTAATATTGTTTAAAATCTATTCGCGACAAACTAAACGGTTAACAACTAAAATGCAAAAATGAACTATTTTTGTGATTTTCATGTTTTATTCTAAAACAAATTAACCCCTAATTAATCCTAAAATATGAAGTTAAGTTGTAATTGCAAATGCATTTGTTGTATGTATTTTTATATGAATTAACATGCATAAATAAAATAAAATAATTAACCCAAAATTATAAAAATAAGGAAAAATAATTTTTGTTTGAATTTTATGGGAATAATTCATATATAGGGCAAAAATCACGTGCTCACAAGAACAGTGTTCTGTCCGAGGCTATTCAAAATTTTCTCACAAATTCTCTTCCTAACTTCTCCATTGGCAAAATTCTAGCCCTAAATTCATCACAACTCTTTGGGTAAGTAATCCTAACATTATTTTCTCACTATTCCTTCATCAAATCATTAAATTACTAGCTCTAAAACATGAAATAAAAGTAGAATTTGGGGTTTTGTGTTTAGCTAGGGTTTATGGGATTTTTGGTATTTCAACCTCAATTTGATGTCGAATTTAAAATTTAATTATATATTTGAACTCGTGGGGTTATAGGAGATTGAGTTTTGGTCCGAGCCTCGAGTTTGGACCACGTGGGCCCGATGTCGGATTTTAGTATTTTTGAAAGTAAGCTAGGGAATGCATTTCTAGGCTATGGAATTGTCTTTTTGGATTCTTATTGATAATGTTGAATCAATTTATGTTGATATCATTGGTTCAGGGTCAAATTCTAGAGGAAGAGCGATTGTTGAGCTTTGAGTTGATATTTTCGGATTCGAGGTAAGTGTTCGATTTAACTTTGGCTTGAGGGAATAGGATTAGTTTGTTATTTTTATGTGCTATATAAGGTCGGTGTATAGGTATTGTGACAGTTACCTATGCGCCCGAGTCAAGCACGACCATGATGTCATATTTGCTATTAAAAATTGCGAAGTAAGTGAACAATTATGATAATTACTTGTTGCAAGAACTATGAAGTGAAAGTTGAGAATTATATGAACTAACGAGGAAATTTTGGTACTTTTCCCTTGCCAGGACCATTTGTTGAGTTGTATTCCCTTGCCTGGACCTATTGTTGAGTTGTATTTCCCTTTCCGGGATTTATTGATGAATTATTCTCCCTTGCCAGGATATTTGGTCTTGATATATATATATATATATATATATATATATATATATATATATATATATATATATATATATATATATATATATATATATATATATATATATATATATATATATATATATATATCTCCTTTTCCCGTTTGGTTGTGACCTTTGATTGGGAGAGAAAGCGAGAGTAAAAGCACGAAGGGTGATGTCGTGTTGATATTCTTGGTGAGAAATGAGAGTAAACGCACGATGGGTGATGCCGTGCATTATATTTGACCATTTTGGGTGAGATATGAGAGTAAAGCACGAAGGGTGATGTCATGAAGTTGTTGATTCATTAACTTTCTTATTTAATTATTATTTATTCAGTTTCATCTCTTGATTGTACAAGTTATAATTGAATGGCTACTCCCTCAGCATGTCCCCTTACCCTTTTATTCGCTTAAATTCTTGCTCTCTTTCTGTTATTGCATATATCTGTACATGGTGGTTGTGGTAGGTCCAGTTTAGCCTCGTCACTACCTCACCGAGGTTAGGCCGGGCACTTACCAGCACATGGGGTTGGTTGTGCTGATACTACGCTTCTGTGCCTTTTTGTGCACAGGTCAGGACACACCCACAGACCGCAACTATAGTTCGGGAGTGATCCTACAGTCCAGAGACTCCGAGGTAGTTCGCTGGCGTTCGCGGGCCCTGAGTCTCCCTTATCTTGTCTTTTTAGTTTTTTTAATTGTATCAAACAGACATATTATGTATTCCTTTCAGATTGTGCTTGTAGTACTCACTTAGTCATCCGTGAGTAGTGACACCAGATACTAGGTAGAGACATATTGTTAATTTCCACATTTTTGTTTTCGCTATTGTTGTCAAAAGATTTCCGCATGTTTTAGTTAATTATTTTAACACTTAACTTGTTTTAGATTTAAGTTGTTAAAATGATTATAAAGGTTGGCTTGCCTATCTTCGACAGTAGGCGCCATCACGACTCTCGATGGTGGGTAAATCCGGGTCGTGACAAGTTGGTATCAGAGCACTTGGTTACTTGGGTTTCACAACTACGGACAAGCTCGGTAGAGTCTGAGGAATCGATACAGAGACGTCTGTATTTATCCCCCAGAGGCTAAAAAGTTAGGAAAAGTGTCACTTTGTTCATTCTTGTCATGCGATTCT
Organism: Nicotiana benthamiana; assembly: GCA_034376525.1. Classification (NCBI taxonomy): domain Eukaryota; kingdom Viridiplantae; phylum Streptophyta; class Magnoliopsida; order Solanales; family Solanaceae; genus Nicotiana; species Nicotiana benthamiana. Next base: position 63,782,361 of record CM067334.1, on the reverse strand, counting down.
GTTTCTCAAATATTGATTGTCGTTCTACTATGTTCTTTCACAGATGGCAACAACACGTATGTCTTCTTCTTCCGCGTAGCAGCCCGAGCCCCCAGCAGCAGCTCCCGCTAGGGGCAGAGGCCGAGGCCGTGGCAGGGGCAGAGCTCAGCCGCAGGCAGTAGTTACAGAGGTGGAGCCTCATATTGACTTTGATGAGGAGGTTCCAGCTCCACCAGCTCCAGTGGGCCCATCTCAGGTCCCAGGAGGAGTGATGTTTTCTTCGGACCTTCAGGATGCTCTAGTCTGCAAAACAGGCTTTATGGACAGTGTTCCTAGAGCGGGATTGCTGCCAGTAGCACCAGCTACTTCTCAGGCTGGAGGAGGGGTTCAGACTCCTGCTACACGTAATCCGGAGCAGGTAGCTCCCCAGACTCAGGTTCCTTTGGTTCAGCCCGCAGTGGCAGCTCAGACAGACATTACAGCTCATGCCGGAGATGGGACGGCTATGTCTTTGGATGCTTTGTGGAGGCTTGATCAGTTCTCCAAGCTTTTCACCACTACTTTCAGCGGTGCTTCATTAGAGGACCCCCATGACTTTCTATACAGTTGTCATGAGATCCTCAGGACTATGGGGATAGTAGAGACCAATGGGGTCCTTTTTTGCACATTAAGACTTGTGGGGTCCGCCAAGACTTGGTGGAGAGATTATTGTCTATCTAGACCAGCAAGGTCTCCAGCGTTGACATGGGATCAGTTCGCAGAGTAATTTTTGGAGAAGTTTCTCCCCATCACTCAGCGGGAGGCACTTCGCAGATAATTCGAGCACCTTCAGCATGGCACCATGATAGTTACACAGTATGAGACCAGATTTGTTGATTTGGCTCGCCATGCAGTAGTGATACTCCGTGCGGATCGGGAGAGGGTCCGGAGGTTCATTAATGGATTGATTCAGCCCATTCGCCTACAGATGGGCGTGGGAGTTGGCAGTGATATTTCTTTTCAGGATGCAGCCAATGCGGCCCGCCAAGTAGATATGGCATTGGCTCGAGGAGGTAGTCAGGGTTCGGACAAGAGGCCTTGACATTCTGGCAGATTTAGTGGTACCTCATATGGAGGTAGAGATTTCCATGATAGAGGCAATCCCCGAGGCCTTTCCAGTCGGCACTTCAGGTTTCTCACGGTACGCCAGGCGGTGGTGGCCACCAGCAGTATTATTCAGATCAGTAGTCTTTCAGCGCACCAAAAGCCCCATAGTGCACCGCCGCTTCAGAGCTTAAGGGGAGGACATACCGGTCGACAAGGCCAGCAATATCAGCCGCCGAGGTCATGTTATGGTTGTGGTGACACAGGTCATGATGTCAGATTTTACCCTCGAGCCTTGAGTAGTTCTCAGCAGCAGGGTCCTCGCCCTATGATTTAGGATGCAGGTGATCCACAGGCTGCCCAGCCAGCTAGAGGCGGGGGTAGGGATCATAGAGGTGGAGGGAGAGACCATAGAGGTGGAGCCCGGACAGCCAGGTAGGGGTCAGCCCACAATAGATTGTCCCAGAGACGCAGTTCAGGGAGGTGGGGGCCATCCCCGTTGTTATACATTGCCAGCCAGGCCGGAGTCCGAGTCATCTGATGTTGTGATGACAGGTACTATACTGGTCTGTGATAGGGGTGCTTCAGTATTATTTGATCCGGGATCTACTTGTTCTTATGTGTCATCCTATTTTTCGCCCTATTTGATCGAGCCTAGTAAGGCTTTGGGTATTCCTGTATATGTGTCCACACTAGTTGGTGATTCTATAGTGGTCGACCGAGAGCATTGTTCTTGTGTAGTGGTATTTGAGGATCTTGAGACCCGTGTCGATTTATTGCTTCTACACATGGTAGACTTTGATGTTATATTGGGGATGGAGTGGTTGTCCCCGTATCATGCAATCTTGGATTGTCACGCCAAGACCATGACTTTGGCCTTGCCAGATTTGCCCCGTCTTGAGTGGAGAGAGACCCCAAATCATACCACCCGTAGTGTTATTTCGTATTTCAAGGCTCGACGCATGGTCGAGAAGGGGTGTTTACAATATTTGGTGTTTGTTCGCGACTCCAATGAAGAGGTTCCATCTATCGACTCTGTTCCTATTGTTGGGGGAGTTCCCCCAGGTTTTTCCTTCAGACCTACCGAGTATGTCGCCCGACAGGGATATTGATTTCTGTATTGATCTGGCTCCTTACACTCAGCCTATTTCTATTCGGACATATCGCATAGCCCCGCAAGAGTTGAAAGAGCAGCTTGAGGACTTGCTTAATGAGGGTTTCATTAGACCTAGTGTATCAGCTTAGAGTGCGCCAGTGTTGTTTGTGAAGAAAACGGACGGGTCGATAAGAATGTGCATTGTTTACCGGCAGTTGAACACTAGGACGATAAAGAATAAGTATCCATTGCCGAGGATTGACGAATTGTTTGACCAGCTCCACGGAGTCAGGGTGTTTTCGAAGATAGATTTGAGGTCTGGTTATCATCAACTGAGGATTAGGGCGTCGGATGTCCCTAAGACAGCATTTCGTACTTGGTATGGGCATTATGAGTTTTTGGTCATGTCGTTTGGGTTGACCAATGCCCCGACAACATTCATGGAGTTGATGAACCGAGTGTTCAAGCCTTACTTGGATTTATTTGTGATTGTATTCATTGATGATATCTTGGTATACTCCCGCAGTCATGAGGAGCATGAGCATCACCTCAGAGTGGTTCTTCAGACTCTGAAGGATAGCTAGTTGTACGCCAAATTTTCAAAGTGCGAATTTTGGTTGAGTTCAGTAGGGTTTGTGGGTCATGTCGTATTAGCAGCGGGTATTCAGGTGGACCTGAAAAAGATAGAGGCAGTCAAGAACTGGCCTCGACCAGCTTCAACTACAGAGATTCAGATCTTCTTGGGGTTAGCTAGTTACTACAGACGTTTTGTGGAGGGGTTTTCATCCATCGCAACCCCTATGACTAGATTGACTCATAAGGGTTCCCAGTTCAGGTGGTCAGATGAGTGTGAGGCGAGCTTCCAGAAACTCAAGCTAGCTCTGACCACGACACTGGTATTGATCTTGCCCATGGGATCTAGGCCTTATACTATATATTGTGATGCTTCCCACATCGGACTTGGCGCAGTGTTGATACAGAACGGCAAGGTCATAGCATATGCTTCGAGGAAGTTGAAGATCCATGAGAAGAATTATCCAGTTCATGACTTAGAGTTGACAACCATTGTTCATGCCTTGAATATCTGGAGGCATTATTTGTATGGTGTGACGTGTGAGGTGTACACGGATCACAAGAGCCTTCAATACTTGTTCAAGCAGAAAAAGTTGAATTTGAGACAGCGGAGGTGGTTGGAGTTGCTAAAAGATTATGATGTTTCTATTTTATGCCACCTAGGGAAGGCCAATGTGGTGGCCGATGCATTGATTAGAAAGTCCGTTAGCATGGGTAGTCTTGCATATATTCCGATCAGTAAGAGACCGCTTGCCTTGGATGTTCAGGCCCTGGCCAATAGAGTTATGAGATTGGATATTTCTGAGCCCATGAGGGTGTTAGCTTGCACGGTTGCTCGCTCGTCATTGATGGAGCGTATCCGGGTGCGGCAGTTTGATAATCCCCATTTGTGTGTCCTGAGAGACACGGTGCAGGGGGGGTGCCAAGGAGATGACTTTGGGAGATGGTGGCATATTAAGGTTGTAGAGGCAAGTTTGTGTGCCCGATGTTGATGGTATTTGAGAGTCGATATTAGTGGAGGTCCACAGTTCTCGGTATTCTATTCACCGGGTGCTGCCAAGATGTATCAGGATTTGAGACAACATTATTGGTGGCGTAGAATGAAGAAAGACTTTGTTGCATATGTGGCTCATTGTCTAAATTGTCAGCAGGTTAAGTGCGAGCATCAGAGGCCTGGTAGGTTATTTCAGAGGATTGAGCTTCCTGAGTGGAAATGGGAGAGGATCACTATGGATTTTGTTACTGGACTTCCGATGACTCGGAAGAAGTTTGATGCTATATGGGTTATTGTTGATAGGCTGACTAAGTCAGCGCATTTCATCCCAGTTGCCACAACCTATTCATCCGAGAGGTATGCTGAGATTTATATCAGGGATATTGTTCGCCTTCATGGGGTGCCCATATCTATTATTTCGGATCGGGGTCCGTAGTTTACCTCGGATTTTTGGAGGGCGGTGCAGCATGAGTTGGGCACCTAGGTCCAGTTGAGTACAACATTTCACCCCCAGACAGACGGTCAGTCCGAGAGGACCATTCAGATTCCTGAGGATATGCTCCGAGCATGCGTTATTGATTTTGGAGACTCGTGGGACCAGTTCTTGCCTTTAGCAGAGTTTGCCTACAACAACAGCTCAAGTCCAGTATTCAGATGGCCCCGTATGAGGCATTGTATGGTAGGCGTGTCCGTCCTCAGTTGGATGGTTTGAGCCGGGAGAGGCTCGGTGATTCGGTACAGACTTGGTACAGGAGGCCTTGGATAAGGTCAATATCATTCAGGACAGACTTCGGTCGGCTCAGTCTAGGCAAAAGAGTCTTGCAGATCGTAAGGTCAAGGATGTTGCTTTCATGGTTGGTGAGCGAGTATTGCTTCGTGTATCGCCTATGAAGGGCGTGATGAGGTTTGGGAAGAAGGGCAAGCTTAGCCCTAGGTGTATTGGCCCATTTGAGATTCTGGACCGTGTGGGGAATGTGGCTTATAGACTTGCATTGTCGCCTAGCTTGTCAGTCGTGCATCCGATTTTTCATATATTTATGCTTCGGAAGTATCACAGTGATCCCACCCACGTGTTAGATTTCAGTACTGTCCAATTGGACAAGGACATGTCATATGAGGAGGAGGCGGTGGCTATTTTAGACCGGCAGGTTCGACAGTTGAGGTCGCGGAGTTTTCCTTCAGTGTGTGTTCAGTGGAGAGATCAGCCTCCTGAGGCATCGACCTGGGAGTACGAGTCTGATATGTGGAGCCGTTATCCCCATATATTCCCCGACTCAGGTACTTCTTTCTTTTGTCTATTCGAGGACGAACGGTTGTTTTGAAGGTGGAGGATGTGACGACCCAAAGGGTCATCACTGTAATTCTCCCATTATTTGCGCTTCTGAGGCGTTGAAAACCTCTTATTTGGTTGTCTCGATTTGGTGCGCAGTCCGGGCGCGAAGCCGAAAATTTTTTATGTGAAAATATTTGAATTCCATGTTAAAAACTATGAATTTTGAAACTATATTGATATAGTTGACTTTGGTCAATGTTTTGGGTAAGCAGACCCGGACCTATGATGTGACGGTCCTGGAGGGTCTGTAAGGAAATTTGAGACCCGGGCGTATTCCTGGAATCGAAATCCGAGGTCCCAGGCCCGAGTACGGAGCTTTTTTGTGAAATTATTTCATGAATATGCTTAAGGAAAAATGAAAATGGAAATTGATCAAAAATAATGGTATCGGGATCGTATTTTTCTTACCATGCCCGGTACAAGTCTTAAATGGGCGTTTAGCTCTATCTGTAAAGTTTGGTTGAAAACGGACGTCATTTGACGTGTTTCAGACTAAAAGTGGAAAGTTTGAAAGTTTTGAACTTTGAAATGAAAATCATGAGTTTTGGAGGTTAATTCTTAGATTTTGATGTTATTTGGCGATTTGATCACTCGAGCAAGTTTGTAGGATGATATTGCGCTAGTGTGTGTATTTGGTTGGGAGCTCCGAGGGCTCGGGAGTGATTTCAGGGGTGGTTCGGGGTGTTTTTGTTCTCGAAAACTTGGCAGATTTTCTGCAATTCTGCACATATATTTCCTTCTCTGTGATCGCATCACTTCATTCGCGATCGCATAGGGCAGCTTCAGGTGATTAGAAATTTCCTCTATGCGATCGCATAACCTAGCCTGCGATCGCATAGCTTGGCCATCATCTCAGTGCGATCGCACTCCTTGAATCGTGATCGTGTAGCGTTAGCATCCCACCCATGCCGACCTTGTTTTCCTCTATGCGAATGCGTCTCAATCCCTGCAATCGCATTAGCCAGAATCTCTCATCTCCATGCGATCGCGTCCCTCTTCTTGCGATCCCGTAGGCTATTTTTGCCCAGCGAATTGTTTAAGTCGAAACATTGTTTTGTCCGAGGCTATTCAAAATTTTCCCACGAACTCTCTTCCTAACTTCTCCATCAGAGAAATTCTAGCTCCCAATTCATCACAACTCTTTGGGTAAGTAATTCTAACATTATTTCCTCACTATTTCTTCATCAAATCATTAAATTCCTAGCTCTAAAACATGAAATCAAAGTAGAATTTAGGGGTTTTGGGTTTAGCTGGGGTTTATGGGATTTTGGGTATTTCAACCTCAATTTGAGGTCTAATTTAAAATCTAATTATATATTTGAACTCGTGGGGTTATGGGGGATTGGATTTTGGTCCGAGCCTCGAGTTTGGACCACGTGGGCTCGATGTCGGATTTTAGTATTTTTGAAAGTAAGCTAGGGAATGAATTTCTAGGCTATGGGATTATGTTTTTGTATTCCTATTGATAACATTGAATCAATTTATGTTAGATATCGTTGGTTCGGGGTCGAATTCTAGAGGAAGGGCGATTGTTGAGCTTTGAGTTGCTATTCCGAATTCGAGGTAAGTGTTCGATCTAACATTGGCTTGAGGGAATAGGATTTGGTTGTTATTTGTTATGTTCTATATGGGGTCGGTGTATTGGTATGGTGACAGTTACCTATGCGCCCGAGTCAAGAACGACCATGATGTCATATTTGCTATTAAAAATTGCGAAGTAAGTGAACAATTGTGATAATTACTTGTTGCAAGAACTGTGAAGTGAAAGTTGAGAATTAAATGAACTAAAGAGGAAATTTTGGTACTTTTCCCTTGCCTGGACCATTTGTTGAGTTGTATTCCCTTGCTGGGACCTATTGTTGAGTTGTATTTCCCTTGCCGGAATTTATTGTTGAATTATTCTCCCTTGCCGGGATATTTTGTCTTGATATATATATATATATATATATATATATATATATATATATATATATATATATATATATATATATATATATATATATATATATATATATATATATATATATATATATATATATATATATATATATATTTCCTTTTCCCGTTTGGTTGTGACCATTGATTGGAGAGGAAGAGAGAGTAAAAGCACGAAGGGTGATGTCGTGCACTGTTTCATGAGAGTAAAAGCACGATGGGTGATACCGTGCGCTGTTTATCGAGAGTAAAAGCACGAAGGGTGATGTCGTGCCTTTTATTTGATATTCTTGGTGAGAAATGAGAGTAAAAGCACGAAGGGTGATGCCGTGCATTATATTTGACCATTTTTGGTGAGAAATGAGAGTAAAAGCACGAAGGGTGATGTCATGCAGTTGTTGATTCATTGGCTTTCTTATTTAATTAATATTTATTTAGTTTCATTACTTGATTGTAGAAGTTATAATTGAACTGCTACTCCCCTAGCATGTCTGATTCCCTTTTTATTTGCTTAAATTCTTGCTCTCTTTCTGTTATTATATATATCTGTACAGGTTGTGGTAGGTCCGGTTTAGCCTCGTCACTACCTCGCCGAGGTTGGCCGGGTACTTACCAGCACATGAGGTTGGTTGTGCTGATACTACGCTTCTGTACCTTTTTGTGCACAGGTCAGGATACAGCCTACGGACCGCAGGTATAGTTCGGGAATGATCCTTCAGTCTAGATACTCCGAGGTAGTTCACTGGCGTTCGCGGGCCCTGAGTCTCCCCTATCTTGTCTTTTCAGTTTGCTTAATTGTATCAAACAGACATATTATGTATTCCTTTCATATTATGCTTGTAGTACTCCTTTAGTCGTCCGTGAGTAGTGACACCAGATAGTGGGTAGAGACATGTTGTTAATTTCCGTATTTTTGTTTTTGCTATTGTTGTTAAAAGACTTCCGCATGTTTTAGTTAATTATTTTAGCATTTAACTTGTTTTAGATTTAAGTTGTGAAAATGATTATAAAGGCTGGCTTGCCTAGCTTCGACAGTAGGCGCCATCACAACTCCCGATGGTGGGTAAACTCGGGTCGTGCCAGGATCACGGATGAAGTATTATTAAAAAAAACCTTCTGCCCAGGCCTATTTCCGCTTGTGCGATACAAATGTCGCTTATGCAACTTCCGCTTCTATGGTATTCTTTCGCTTCTGCGGTATTCTTCCGCTTCTGCGGTTTCCTTCATTTTTCCTAGGACCACTTCTGCGGTCTCTTTCCGCTTCTGCGGACTTTCACTTAAGTGGCATGACCGCTTCTGCAGTCCAAAACTCGCACCCCGATACCGCTTTTGTGGTCAATACTTCCGCTTATGCGGAAACTGCTGAACTCTCACCATTTCGCACCTGCAGAGCTTTTCTTCCGCTTCCGCAAAGCCGCATCTGCGGTCTCCCTTCCGCAGATGCGGAAATACCTGCTGCAACCAAAATCCACAAATCTTCCAACTTCAAATTCTCTCGTTCAACCACCCAAATTCATCCCGAGGCTCCCGGGGCCTCAACCAAAAGCACAATCACAATCTATTCCCTTATTCAAACTTGCTTTAACCATCAAAACGCCATCGTTAACATCAAAATCCTCAATTTTCATCAAATAAAAGCCTAAGTTTCTTAAGAACTTTCGATTTGCACATTTGATAAAAAACCCGACCAAATGACGTCCGAATGACCTGAAAATTTACAGACATATCCAAAATCACCTAACGAAGCTACTGCAACTCTCGAAATTCCATTCTAACCCTTGGATCAAAATCTCGGCTATCAACCGGAATCCGCTAAAATTCAAACTTTGCCAATTCAAACCTAATTTTACACCGGACCTCCAAATTCAATTTTGATCGCACTCCTAAGTCACAAATCATCCCCGAAGCTAACTAAACCACCAGAATTCACATTCAAGCCCTTTAACCACATAGTCAACTTTCAGTTGACTTTTCCAAAACAAGCTCCCTTCTAATAGACTATGTTCCTCGTTTCCAACTAAAACTAAATCAATTCTATCCGATCAACTCAAATACTGATAATGAAACATAAAGAAACATAATATAGGGGAAACGGGGAGTTAACTCCCGTGACAATGGATCGGATCGTCACAGCTTAGTTGATGTAGTGCTTATAGTTGGGGTTGCATCTCCAACTATAAGGTAGAGATGAGTTTTTGTTCTGCAATTGTATTCTTTTTTCCTAAGTAATAAAACTTAAATTACCAAATTTTTTTTTATTATACATGATTTAGAAAGAGAAACTTCCTGAAGGAGACTCATATCTCTTAATCTAGATATAATCTAGATACGCCCATTTGATAGCTCGCCCTAAATTCTACTACTACATAGTCAAATAGCGATCTGACCATGTGCGCAAGCCCGCAAGATTTTTCTAATTTATTTTTAATTGAACTCTTTACAAAAAATATAATATGAAATAGTTTCGAGAGACGAAATAATGCTTCGCTTTGTCAAAAAACTAAACAAAGGAAAACTTACAGAAATGTCACATATAAGTTTCAACTTATCAACCTCTAGCTATATTCCAAAAATCGAAACAAACAAGGAATTTTTTAATGGATATAGACGAAATTCATTGAAAACATATAGATAAGTCAATATATAAAATTTGAGGAAGATTGGAGGTGATTTGGACTGATTTTGTATCAAAAGTCATAATTAAATCGATGTCAAAAAATTCTTCTGTGACACATGTATCAAACATGTATCACGCATGTATCTCACATACAGATATACATGGATATACATCTGATACACAATCGATACAAATATGATACATATGTGATACACAATGTGATACACGTATCATTTTTTTTTCATATTCAGTTTTTACTTCGAATTTTTAATTTAAACCACCTCAATACTTCACCAAATCTTCTCAAAATTGAGATTCAAACTCCTTAAGATATACCAAATCTATTCTGATGGCACTCACTAAAAAAAAAGTAAAATTTTGATATTTTTTGCTACAAATAGCTAATTGTCCATTTTGGCTAATATTAATAATATTTTATCAATTGACCAACTTTTGCAATGAGCTACTCCTAAATGGTAATTTCCCAAAAATAAAATGCTTCGCTGAATAAGGCATATATATAGACCGCGCTTATGCTTGCTCCACATTGGTTCATTCTGCTAAACTGACAAACCATTTTTTACCTTTTATTTGATAACCTTTTGTTGTTGCTAGAGTATATTCTGATTGGCACGAATACAGTTTCACCCCAAGTTATTGAGAGTAAAAATTATTGTAATAAGTTCGTTGCTGACTGAAAAAGAAATTATTCTTGAGTGAAAATAACGTCACTAACGAGGTGAGAGGAATTATTAAAATGGACAGAATGCAAGTGTATATCCTATGTAGCAGTTTACTATGCCATTTTATTTTATTCCTACACAATTCTAGAACCCTACTCTCCTATTTTTTCATTTACATTGATCTTCTAGCTGGGTCTCTCAATTTCAGATGAAGGAATCCTTAATTTTTGCTTTGATCTTCTGCCTTCTATAACTATTACATTAACTACTCTAACAAGGATTAGCTTTATCATGATATGGACTAATAAAATACTTTTCTCAGAGGACTTGTCGTGACTGGTTAACGAGGAAAAGGTTGTATCTTTGCAAATCAAGCTTCTTTTAAGGGCAAAACAGTAATTGCGTCATTAATTGTGAAATAGAAATTCTACAAGGATCCAATTTTTCATTCTCATCTCTAACTAAAAATGAAAAAAACAGCAGCTCTTCTCTTCATCTTCACATCCGGGTATGTTTTTTCATTTAATTTTTGCTCAAATTTCTTTCTATTATTTTCAGTCTTTCTACTTTTTGTTTCTACCTTTGTTGAATCTGTTTTGGTTTTAAAGAATAAAAAAACCTCTTATTATAATAGAAAGATGTAGTATAGCTGGAAAAGGGTTTTTCAATTTGAAAAGTGATAAAACTGGTGTTCAAAAGGATTAACTCAGAGTCGTCACTTGGTATTTGATTTTGGTGTGCCAGGTCATCGTTTTCTTAAAATAATTTTTCCTTTTAAATCATTTTGAATTCTAAAACTAAGTATACACCAGAGATTAGGGTAAGGGGTTCATTTGACTCGGGGAGAAGGTGTTAGTCACTCCCAAAGTCCCGTAACTAATACGGTTGCGTACATGATTAAGTTGGCTATTAAAATATTCGATTGAGATGGAATATATAAAATAAAAAAAATAAAAAAACACAAGAGGCTCGAGGTCGTCCCCACTTAATAAAATAAAATAAAAATAAAAACTAGCCTGCATTGTACTTCCTCTATAGTGTTCGTCATGGCCTCCAAATACATGATATTTCGGGGCATATCCCGTATAAAATATATACAAATCTTTCGGGGCATTTCCCCGTTAAATTTAACTAAGGGAACGACCTTTCGCCTCAAAAACTAAAAGCAAACAAGAAAAATCGTAAGATTGCCTACCCAAGTATGGTCGGCCTAAGCACGTTGACATAAAAATACCAATTTAAACTATAGCTCATACGAAAAGATAATATTATGAAAATAACAATCTGATACTTAAGAGGCATGCCACATCCGTGTAAAGCATGCAACAGTTATTTTCATTTCATCCCAAATTACTGTTTTTCTTTAGTCCAATCCCGAGAATTGATTTTCCAAATTAGCTTATGAACTACAGTTCCCTTCAGGAAGCCTATATCTCTATTCTAAGCTCATCATTTTCAAAGAGCGGCATTATAATGACAAACATGGGAAATTAATTCAAAAATAGTGACAAACTAATCAAGAAGGCAGATTCATTCAGGTTAAACGCATATAATAAGAACACCAAAAATTCTTGCATTAATTAATTAAAGAAAGAGATCGAAATGGACCTATGTATAGCAAATCTCCTTCAATACGTTTCTGTCCGAAAATGATACAATGAACGTTGACAAAGCTTCGATGGAATTGGATACCAAAGAGAAATAGGAACCACGACCTCGGAGCCCGGATTGAACCTCGAACAATGACTCTAAGCTAACGTACAAAGCATTTTTCTTCGAATGAACTTAGACATGTCTAACGGGACGGGTCGGACCGGTTTCGGATCGGCCCGGACCGGTGTAAATCGGGACCGGACCGGCCCGGTTACCAAGGGGCCCAGGGCTGGGTTCGTGGGGCGAGGGGTTTGGTCTGTTTGGTTTTTTTAACGTGTAACCAGACCGGACCGGCCCGATCTGGATGAACAGTGGCCTGTATCGGTTAAACCGGCCCGGTACAACGGAATTTTTTTTTAAAAAAACTTCTGACTTCGTGGGGCCCATAAGACCGTTGGCAACGGTCTGAAATGCTTCAGATTTGTTGGCCAACGGATATCTTTGCAAAATTGGCCATTTTTGTTTATTTTCTTGTATTTATTAATTTACAATATTAACCCTTCTTAAAATCTATAAATACCCTCCCCTCTTCTTCATTTCTTCACTCAAAATTCTTATCTCAATCCCAATTCTAAAATTCTCAATATCTCTCTTCCCTTCAATTTGCAAGATTTCATATTCTAATTTTATAATTTTTATTTGGCTCTCTTTCTTGAGTTTAATTTACCGAAAATTGTCATTTGGAAATTGAAATTCGAAGTTTGAAGTTCAAAGTTAATATACTTGCTTGATGTTTGTTCGTGGTAACATCGGAATTGCGTAATCAAGTGCTCAATTTATTGTCGAATTCGGTGCACTCCCTCCAACTCTTTCTCTTATTTAATATTTTAATTGCATATTTAATTTTAGCTTATACTTTAATTTTTACAATATGTTTAGTGCTGCTAATAGAGCGTGTAGAAAAGTTACTGGTAGGGGTGGAAATAAAAAGAAAGGTAGTCCTGTAGCTTCCGGTAGTAATAGTAATGACCCAATAACACATGTTTCTAAATCATCGCCTAATGATAATGTAGAGATAGATTATGAACAATCACAAGAAGATTTTGGAATAGAAGATAATGAAATTGGAATAGAAGATGAGATACCACCTACACCTACTAGTGGAAATATTGGTAGTGTTGGAGTTGGAGTTGCTAGTGCTACAAGGGGTAGACCACCAGTGGCTCCGACTTCTAATCGTAAAAGAAGAAGTCCGGTATGGAAATTTTTTTAAATAATAGAAGGGACTAATAGAGTTAAGCGCAAACTTTGTAGCGAAACTTTTAAACATTTGACCGGAGGAAATTTAGGGGGGATTGGGACACTTAGTAGACATATGAGATCTGACCATCCCATAGAATGGGGCAATAATAGGGATGGAAGTCAAACAACTATTAACCCTGCTACTGGAGGTCTAGTAAAAATATGATAAAATGAGGGATCATGAGGAATTAGCAAAAATGATTGCTTTGGGTTGTCTACCTTTTTCTTTTACTTCTTCATCGTATCTTATTATATATATTCAAAGGATTTACAATCCTTTATTTAAAGGTATCCCTAGAAGTACTTGTAGAGCAGATATCTTTAGAATTCATGGACAATATCAAACATACATACGTTATTTGTTTAGCCACCTTCTTTCTAGAGTATGTCTAACTTCTGATATTGGCCATGCTGTTAATGGAAATGATTATTTGACAATTACATGCCATTGGATAGATGATAATACTTGTATGCAAAAACGTATTATCGCTTTTAAATATGATGAAGATCAAAGTCATACTGCTACGTTTATAAGTAGTACTATTATTGAAGTTGTTGAATTTAATAATCTAAACCTAAAAGTTTTGTGTACGTCTTTTGATAATGCTTCAAACGATAATGCCGCATTTCAATTTTAAAATTGCATTTGCAACCACCTCTTGATGATATTTTTCATGTTAGGTGTGCATGTCATGTTTATAATTTAATTGTTAAGAGTGGCCTTGATTTATTTTCAGTTGAGATTACTCATGTTAGAAGAGCAGCTGGTGTTATTGAAGGAAATAATAAACAATCTAGAATAAAAGAATTTAAGACTAAGTGTATCCAGTATAACCTTACACCTAGATTCATGCCAGACGAAATTATTACTAGATGGAATTATACATATATATTTTTAAAATGTTGCTACAAATATAGATTTCCAATAACTGAAGTTACTAATGCACATTGTACTGATTCTAGGTGTATGTTAACAAGCGATACTTGGGAGGTCATTAATGATGTTGTTAAATTTTTACATAAATTTTACACTGCTACTGTTGTGTTTTCTGGCGCATATTACCCCACTGTTACTATGGCTTTAGTACATATATCTGAAATTTCTTTTCTACTATCTGAATTTAAGAAGAAAGAAAAATATAAGGATGTTGTTGAAAAAATGCAAGCAAAATTCAAAAAATATTTTTTTCCGATTCCTGTGATTTACTTAATTGGTGTAGTTTTAAATCCTTCTATTAAAATGTCTGATTGTCACCAATTAATGAATGCTTTATATACTTATATGAAGATTGGAGAAACTAAAACCCCAAAATTTATATGTTTCTATGAACAAGCTAAATGAGTATTTACAAACCCTATATAATTATTATGCAAATGAATGTGATAATGCTGCTCGTGCTTCTGGCAATGTTAATCCCGCTATGCAATGTAGCAGTTCAGCTACTGTGAATGATGAAGAAGGCCTTGATAGTTTTAATATTTTTTCTACATTTTCTAACACTCAAACTAGTAGCAGGAATATTGATGAACGTCAATTCTACTTGTTGAAGCAAAAGGAGCCTCGCACAAAGGAATTTTCATCGTTGGGATGGTGACATGAAAATGAAAAGCAATTTCTTGTTCATTTCGCTATGACTCGGAACGTGCTGAATGTGCCAATTTCTACTGTTGCATCGGATGCATTTAGTCAAGCAAGACAACAACTTGGAGACACTCGCCACTCATTGGGAAGCAATGCTTTGAAAGTTTTAGTATGTTTCAGAGATTGAATTAGATCGGAACGAAGAAATCAAGTAAAGGAATATGTTGATAGCTCAAAAGACGAGGAACTTGGAGATATATTAACACATGGAAACCCATCCAAATTTAACGCGCCAGAAGAAGGTCAATCGGTTCATATTGATTATGATGAACTTGCAAGAGCGTTGCAGAACATTTGAAATTACTACTTTACTAGTTTACTTGTTAGAAAAAATGTAAACATTTAATTTTCTATTTTTTCAATTTGAAATTAAGAAATAAAGTAGCACTTGCAATAAGTGTAATTTTTTCGCATCTTACTTGTATTCATTCAATTATTATAAAGTATTAATATAACTTAATAGTTATACTATACATAATTCCAAAAAAAAGTGAAAATATACTAAATCCGGCCCGGCCTAACCCCCTCAACACGTAACTCGTATGGTTTAATTTTTACCCGAGCTAACCCAGTCCGCTACGAATTCGTTACTGTACAACCCGGCCGGGCCGGCCCGAAATTCGGACGGGCCTGCCCGTTAGACAGGTTTGGAATGAACTGAGACCGGGAAACACCGTCGGCAAACTCGAACGCTACATCAGCTAATACTCTTTGAAATCCATCAGAGAAAATGAGTGTTTTCTTGTATTTTGCGACTGTTTCGAGGTTGTTTTGCAGCTGGTTTCGCTGCTCTTTGAGGCTGGATTTTGCGGCACTTTAGGTCCTTGTTTGGGACTGTTTTAAGGATATCTTTCAGGTAGTTTCAATGGGGAAAGGTGACAGCCTTTTCAGCTGATTTTGGAAGTTAATATGGCGGGAATGAGTGGAGTTTCGTCGGGGAACGACTGCTGCATTTTTTATCGGTTTTCAGCTGGTGATTAGCATCTGAAACGACAATGGAACTGGGTTGGAGACGAGGCAGATGTGGAAGTTTGAAGGTGATTTTTGGTTGGTGTGTGTCGGTGATCAGAAAAGATGCTGATTCACGGTGGAATTAGGAATAGAAAAATGACTGATTCTTATGTCTCCATTGTAAAGAAAACGGCTCTAGCTCCTCCGTCTCTAGGGTTTTTTCTAGGTTATCCCTTATGAAGAAGAAGGGTGTCTTAATGGGTAAAGGGTTGTGGGATTGGACTTGTCAAATTGAGCCTCTATTTGTTAAAATTAGATCAAAAGAGAATTGAAAATTCAACTTAAAATACCTGTAAAAATATAAAATTTTCTAATTAATTTTGATAAATTATTTGCATTGAAATAAAATTAAAAATTAAAGTTGAAACTATTTTTGGTATTTTCAAAGATTACATTAGGATTGAAATAGGCTTAAGGTAATATACCCTCCTAAAAAATATCTAATACGCGAATTAAGTAGAGATATATGGAACTATTTTTGTAATTTTCAATTTTATTTTTAAAGTAACGTAAAAGAGCCAAAATTAGTTGAAATAACTATATTAAACCTAAATTAAATATCTTACGCTAAAATTGGGTGAAATTTCGGGGATGGTAAAAAATTACGTGTCTACACTCTTCAGGTCATTCATCGCGTTCGCACCAGCCACTCGCATTCGCATAGGCTATTTTCCCAAGACCCTAGTTTTCCTTCTTCATGTTCGCAGACTCCTAATCGCGAACGCAATGCCCCCAGTCAGTCCACTTCGCGAACGTGACCCTCTGTCGCGAACACATAGCACAAAAGTGCCCAGTGACTTTAAAGCTTAAAAACAAAACCCATGGATTATAATATGGGATCGTGTGACATGCCGTCCATTTATGAATTGTAATGTGGGATCGTGTGGTACGCCGTCCACCTATGAAATATGAATTGGGATCGTGTGGTACACTGACCACTTATGCACTGATAAATGGGTCGTGTGGCGCACCGTCCACTTATACATATGTACGAGTTATGGTATTGAGATGGTTACGTTGTTATATCCGTTGACTTTTTCTTTACTGTATCTCCCGAGCATGTCCCTTGCCCATTTTCTTTTTGTTGGTATTTCCATTGTTTTGTACATATATACATCTGTACAAGTGAACTTTGGTAGGTCCTGTCTAGCCTCGTCACTACCTCGCCGGGGTTAGGCCAGGCACTTACCAGCACATGGGGTCGGTTGTGCTGATGCTACACTCTGTGCATTTTTGTGCACAGGTCAGGATGCAGCATACAGACCGCAGCGGTACGATTTCTGGGAGCTATCTTCAGTCCAGTGACTCTCGAGGTAGCCTAGCTGGCGTTCGCAGGCCGAAATCCCTTTCTTTACTTTTTGTTTGTTCATCTTGTATCAGGCAAACCCTATGTATTTTTCTATTACAGACTTTATTTGTACTATTATGTAGCAGTCCGTGAGTAGTGACACTAGATACTGGGTAGAGGTAAATTTTTAAACTTTCGCATTTCCGTTTGCAGTTAATTAAGTATTTATAAGTCTTCCGCTTTGATTATTGTTTCAGTTTATTATAATTGTTTAAATGAAAACAGTAGAAATATTGCATGGTTTGGCTTGCCTAGCTCCGACGGTAGGCGTCATCACGACTCTCGATGGTGAAAAATTCGGGTCGTGACACTTAGGTCAAAAATAGTCTTCCTTTAATAATTCCGAAATTAAGACAGGGGTGAAAAAATGTGTAGGATTCTGCAAGTGCAAGTAGAATCCTACTTTAACTCAAATGGATGACTTTTCTCCCAACTCACTTTTTTAGACAAATTTGTCCAGGTTTTTACAAGGTACATTGGGGACCACAAAAATAATAAGAGGTGTTATGAAATAAAGTAAAGACAAGAACAATAATGCAAGAACAATAGCAATAGAGAGAAGAGTAGAGAGAGTTCTTCTTATTGAGTTGAGAGGGGGTCTCAAGGGATGATTTACAATGGTAGGGGGCACCTCTATTTATAGGGGAGAGGAAGATTTAGCTACCACTAATAGAACTCTAAAATCTCTATAATTAAATACATTAAAGACATTCACCTTAAATAGAAGTGTAAGAATCTTCTATTTATAACACTCCCCCTTGAATGTCTATTCAATGATGTGCCTCGTTAAAACCTTAAAACAAAACCCAATGGGAAAAATTAAAGTAAGGAAAGAGTACACATGTTTGAATATGCGCCTATTGGTTGCCTCGTTAAAAACCTTGCAAGGAAAACCCAGTGGGAAAAAACCTTGTAAGGGAAAAAGAGTGCAACGCGCATTGACTCCCCCTAATGAGTACATCGATTTATATCCTTGAGCATTTGCATTCCAATCTTGTGCATCATCTTCAAAACGATCTTTGGTAGATGCTTGATGAATAAATCAACCATATTGACTTGAATAAATATTCCGCACCTTGAAATCATCATTCTTGATAGGTATGAACATCTTCATATAATGTCGTGGAATAGCTCTTCAATATCTCCATAGATGCATTCTCAATGCCATCATGCTTATAGTTATAGCAAGATACATATGTACACAAATTGTACTAATGATGCGGTACTTCAGGACCAAGAATTGCATATGCTTCAAGCAACTTAAATCTTTCAAGTTAAGTCATATAAGTCGCATAATAGACTTTAGCTGCATATCAAGCTTTCATTAGTGATACTAAACAAATAAGATATCGAAAACTGACTATACATACCTTTGACTTTATACTTTCAAGCATTTGAACTATAGGTTCAAAACTTCATGTCTTTCATATGGAATCAATTCTTCTTGAATTGTATCTCTTCCATTTAGTTACTTTCTTTGAGTCAGCAAATGCGTATAGCATGCTTTGCAATATGTTGCAATTGAATTATCCCTTTTATGAACTTCAGGTTCATATCATGATATTCGGGGATATACATATACAAATGAAAATTCATCCCATGTAACCTTTTCTCAAGTGTTTATCATGTCTCCCCCTCATGTTAGTAAAACTAACATGTTTCCTCAACTTTGGAAAATCATCTTTGTGCATTATGTCAATATACACAGCACCTTAATATAAGATGAAATTATTTGGTTCCTGACCCTGAACCACTTTTGAGGGGAGAATATACTCTTGTATACAACTTATATCAAACTGATATATATATAACTTAGTTCTCATAAGAAACAGTTTAGCTATTAAGTGGAAGCACTCAATAATTATCTTGCTAAACCAACTTTAATATAAACCAACTTATCAAGATGAACTGTCTTGAGTAGAGAATCTGGAAACTATGCTCGAAGTTAGATTACTGAGCGATTTACCTCGCAAGCACTGCCAGGCTGCGGGTTAATAACAATGGCGCATGTAACCATATCATAGATGCATCATATGTGGTATACATGGCAGGTGAATGGGCCCATACTCACCTTTCATATTTCCAGAATTTATGGGCTTCAACCCGAACTCTTTAGTTGGTCCGTTCATTAATGAGAACAAGTGATACAAGAGTATTCGTAAAGAACTTTCTAGTTCTTTAATATTCACCTATGTGAATTTGCACATCATACTTAAAATGAGATGGCTAACACGAATGCCAACTGAATAAATTATCAATATTGGTAAACTTCAAATTTACACCATGACATGTGCACTTATCAATAAACTTCAGGTTTATTATGACATGGGTTTTATACCAATAGATATCCACTTTATTGTGGCATTCTTTCGTTTGTGCAGTACAAACTGGAGAACAAAGCGGGTAGCTTTTCATATACAAATTACCCCGCTACAAGTTGTAGTAATAGGAGAATCAAAGCCTTCCTTTATTATATAGTCTCAATATCATCAATCGCCTTCGCGTGTACTTTTGGAAACTGGATAAGTTTCTTTGAGACTTACTACAGCACAATACTCAATTGTGTTTCTCCAACATAGTAATAATTGGCTCTTCGAGAGCTCTCAATTAACTTTGTACTACCACAGGTTCATCAACATCCGTGTGGTGAATATCTTTCTTAAAGAGAAAGTTATACCATTATGGTCATGTCAAACTTATATGCAAGATATGTTTCTTGCATTATCGTTGTCCTTTAATGGTCATATTTCCAAAATACTTTGGCGTACAATAGGTACGCGACCAACGATCATTCATGCCATATATCATCTCAAACCTCCTTCTAGGGGTGAGGGTGGTATCATCTCAAGCCTCCTTCTAGGAGTGAGTGTGGTATATTCAATACCAATTTCATGTTCATATTCTTCCAACATTGAATATGTATTTGTGAATCACATTCACTTCGAGGATATGTGATTTTGTTATCCTTTTCAAATCTATAAATGCTTCAGGCATTTGATTTGCTATTCTTTGCAAATGGATAATCTTTTGTGCCTCTTTCTTTCAAATAGAGGTATGTGGATCAAGATGAGATAATGATGCATTTTTCCACAAAATTTCCCGTTTGGTTTCACCAACTTCTCCCCCTAATTTTGGGAAAAGTGTCTCATCAAATTGACAGTCTGCAAATAGTGCAGTGAACAAATCTCCTGTCAATGTTTCGAGGTAGCGAATAATGGAGGACGCGTCAAACTCAACATATATTCCTAACCTCCTTTGCAAACCCATTTTGGTGCGGGATGGCGGTGCTACAGGCACATATACTGCGCATCCAAAGCTTCTTAAATGGGGTATATTGGGTTCATGACCCAAAACCAATTGCAATGGGGAATATTTGTGTCAATTCATTAGTCAGAGACGAACTAGCATTTCTGCATGCAACATGGCGTGACCCCAAACCGAAGTGGGCAGCCGACGAACTAGCATTGCTTCATGCAAAATGGCGTGACCCCAAACCGAAGTGGGCAGCCGACAAACTAGTATTGTTGCATGCAAAATGGCGTGAACCCAAACCGAAATGGGCAGCCTCATTTCATGAAGAATTCAAGATTATTCTCATCTATTGTCTCAATATGATATCCATTTTGAATGATATCTTTAAAACTCAACAAGTTCCTTTTAGACTTGGAGGAGAACACTTTGATTGATATCATTAGAACTCAACAAGTCCTTCTTAGACTTGGAGGAGAACATTGCATTCTCTATGGTTAACGTTATGCCTTTGGGCAGAGTTACAATTGCTCTTCCGGAGCCTTCAATCAATTTACTACTTCCATAGATTGTAGTAATGTTTGCCTTACACAATTACTCTTCTTTTCTTTGAGTATTGTATGTGTAGTACATGAATCAACTAGGCAAATACTTTTACAATTGGACGTTGGTCCAAGTTCGCTTTGTGAGATAACCATATTTGCTATCCCATAGTTTGACATACAAAAGAAATATACGAACATAAGAATAAACAAGTTCAATTCTTTTGTGTCACATAATATTTTCAAAATCTGCTACTAACAGTTGACTAACAAAATCAGATATGTTGTCCATAATCAATTACTTTGCAGTTTGAAAATTTCAGCGTTTTTCATAAGACAATCGATTATTAAACACACACAATCGATTGTTTGAACATAGACAATCGATTGTTAAACACACACAATCGATTATTTGTTATTTTTGAAAAACTTGATTACACTGTTTAAGACAATCGATTGTTAGATATAGACAATCGATTGTTGGTCATTTTTGAAAAATTCCAGACCTCACTGTATAAGACAATCGATTGTCAAATATAGACAATCGATTGTTGATCACTTTTGAAAAATTCCAGACCACTGTTTTAAAGACAATCGATTATTGATCATTGACAATCGATTGTTTTGCAGTTTTATGCGAAATATGAGATAACCGACTAGTTTTTCAGGCTAGTCGATTACCTCTACTGAAAGTAAAGATATTATTGATGTTTGAACATATTGAAACATTCTTAAAGAACTAATACAAACATCATAT
Organism: Nicotiana benthamiana; assembly: GCA_034376525.1. Lineage (NCBI taxonomy): Eukaryota > Viridiplantae > Streptophyta > Magnoliopsida > Solanales > Solanaceae > Nicotiana > Nicotiana benthamiana. Next base: position 63,760,624 of record CM067334.1, on the reverse strand, counting down.
CATGAACTAGCTAATACGAGCTAATACTAATGACTATTGATTTATTCATTGACTAATACAAATAAGTGGAATAAAATCAAATAGCTCCATCTTCTTTCATCACGGACCCATCACCGATTAGGTGGTCTATTTTCCCCTCGGGGTGCTCAAAGAAGTCTGCCACATGAAGGTGGGTGAAGTCAAAGTTGTCGTCAGAGACAAAATTTGTTTCAGGGCGTTTTCTCTTTCGAGATGCTTGATAAAGGTCAACCAAATTTTATGGTATACGGCAAGACTTAGACCAGTGCCCGTTTTCACCGCAACGATAATATATAGTTTATAAACTATTTGCTTTTGGATTCTTATCGTATCGTGCTTGTGGCAGGGTGACCAACTTCAGGTTGTCATCTCTCTTCTTTAAGCCTTTCCACAAGATGGGTGAATCCTTGATGTTGAGATATTCAATCTTCAAACTTTCATCAAGGTGATGGCGCAAGTAAATCAAGGCCTTCGTACAGTTTCAAACCTTCATTAAGGTGATGGCGCAAGTAAATCAAGGCCTTCGTACAGTTTCAAACCTTCATTAAGGTGATGGCGCAAGTAAATCAAGGCCTTAGCATAGTTTTGGGTGGATGCACTATTTCTATCTTCAATGGCGTCTCCGAGACCCATAGCATCCAAGTGGATTTCAACATCCAACACCCATGTCATATAGTTCTTGCCCGAAATTTCGAGGGCAACGAACTTTCTTTTCATATGACACAATTACATCAAGAGCGTGTTCATACTTACGGGCTCTGTTACAATTATCACATTCACTTCAGGGAATGGATCATAATCATGTGCTTTACACAATTTCATGTCAAATATTACTTTCATAAAGTGAAAGATTATTTTGAGAATCCTTATTGTTCTCATTACCACAATAATGACGATTATAACTTCGTCTATTGCCACGTCCATGGTAATAATTTTGTCTTCTTTCAGACTTACCACATGCTGCTACCACATTCTCTAAAGGGAATGGAGCAAATTCAATTGGACGGAATTCTTTGCCACGTCCATATTCATTGATACTTTCATGGTAATAATTTTGTCTTCTTTCAGACTTACCATATACTGCATCCACATTCTCTAAAGGGAATGGAGCAACTTCAATGGGACGGGATTCTTTGCCCACAATCATACATGAATTTAATCATGGCAGGACATAGAGATTTTACCACTTCTTAAAATTTCTTACAAACTCCATTAGAGTTATACTCAAACTTGATTGTCTATATTTGTATATAAAATCAAATTATAGAATTCCAAGAATTTGAAAAAGGGAAAAGTAAATTACTTACCTTTGATATCAAATATACCAATAAAGAATTCTATCTCCTTCTTTCTGTTTTCCTTCTTTCTTTCCTTTTTTTTTTCTTTTCTTTCTTCACGTTTTTGTTTTGTTTGTTTGAATAAGGCTTCTGCCTTTTCCTTTTTTTTTTCTTTTCCTTCTTTCTTTGAAGCAAAACCCTACACAAACAAAAGTTAAGACAATCGAAAATTTCAATTGGTTAGAGACTCGTGCTGATAACGTGTTATGAAATAAAGTAAAGACAAGAACAATAATGCAAGAACAATAGCAATAGATAGAAGAGTAGAGATAGTTCTTCTTATTGAGTTGAGAGGGGGTCTCAAGGGATGATTTACAATGGTAGGGGGCACCTCTATTTATAGGGGAGAGGAAGATTTAGCTACCACTAATAGAACTCTAAAATCTCTCTAATTAAATACATTAAAGACATTCACCTTAAATAGAAGTGTAAGAATCTTCTATTTATAACAAGAGGCTAATAGTTATAGTATTAGTTTAAAATTCGAATGAATTAAATCATACTATAATTAATTACAGTTTATTCCACTAAAAAGTTGCAATTGAACTCCACAATATAAATTTGAAATTCATAACACATATTTTTAACTCCCCATGCTAAGATACCAGTTAATTAAACTAAATCACTAACAATTTAATTTAATCAACTAATTAAATTCTTTATAATTCCGTTTAAACTATTTCATGTGACGCATACAACGTACACCGGCCAGGTTTTCACATGAAAATTTATAAGCTTACATAAACTTATACACTAAGTTAGCACAAAAGTTGGAGAAAAACCACTCCCACAATCAAGATAAATTATTCTTTAATATGCCGTACAATATTTTCGATTGTGAACATAGTTTTTTAATTATGAGAACCGACAATTTAATCTTCTGTGCATGAGTCAAGACTCAATACACTAAATTGTCTACTACATAACCAAAGGACACACATATAGCAAATGATCTATTTAAAATAATACTTTATTGAATTGAATAAATCAAATAAATAATTATTTCATAAAAAAATAATATAATTTATATGTAATCCGCATAGTTAAAGTAAGTATAGCTCCACCAGTTGGGGAGATTCGTATCCAGGAAAGGTCCAATGATTCTGATTGATTGTCCATTACATTGATGGGTTCAATATGGACTACTCAACTTTGGTAAATGACAGGAGACAATACTATTACAAGAGCAGCAACCTTTTGCAAGTTGCAAAATAAAGAAGCACAACAGGGAGTTACTTTTTAAATTTGATCAAACTTTTAAGGAAATAAATTCTCATACTTTAATTTGCTTCAGGTAAAAGAATGGAAAGGAGACTTTTTTATTTATTTATTTATTAGGTGATATTCCCATTAATGATTTATTGCAGAGGAGTACCTAAATCAAATTTTGTAACTAGAATATACCTAAAATACAACTAACTTGAATACAATTGATCTTGACTACTTATAAGCATTTTTTGCAGTACTGACCTCTCGGTATAAAGTATAAACAAAATCTGCCTCTATTTATTGAGTCCAACAGGTAACTAGAGTTATAAAAATTGTCTACAGTGGTCAAAAAAAGAAAGAGCCAGCAACCACAAACAAAACTAGACAAAATGACACAGGGAAACACAAGATAAATCAATAAAGAAAAGTTGATATCTTGACACAATGCTTAAAAATCTGATCGAAAATCACACATGAAAAAGAAACAAAGGATGAAGCAGTGTGCAACACAACCTAATTAGCTCTTAGATATCGTACCAGAAGATGCAAGAGAAGTCATAAACAACAATAACTAAGTAATACAAGAGTATATTTTATACAAGAACAAGAGTACGTACTATATGAAGGGTCCCGTTTACCCATGGCTTCCAATTATTTGATACAGATAGCTCTTTTTCTCTAATAAATTGTGCTCCACCATTTAATTTTAGGAGGAAGCTGTAAGGTTTAGGTTGTGTTTGGTATGACGGAAAATATTTCTCATGAAAAAAGTTTTCTTGAAAAACAAGTGGTAATCTTATTCATTTTTCAGTGTTATGTATGCAAATTAAGAAAAATGACATTCAAGAGTATTCATAAATAATTTGGATATAATAAATATGAAGCTATAAATTTTCAAACCACAAACCTTCCGAACCCACAAATTTCATAAACTTTCGAAACCACAAAATTTTGAACCCATAAACTTCCAAACACATAAACCTCCGAACACATAACTTTGAAATTTGTAAAATTTTGAACCTTTAAACTGATAAATAACAAAAATAAAATTGTTATGAAATAGAAGATTCTTACACTTCTATTTAAGGTGAATGTCTTTAATGTACTTAATTAGAGAGATTTTAGAGTCCTATTATTGGTAGCAAGATCTTCCTCCTCCCTATAAATAGAGGTGCTCTCTACCATTGTAATTGACCCATCTCAACTCAATAAGAAGAACTCTCTCTACTCTTCTCTCTATTGCTATTGTTCTTGTTCTATTGTTCTTGTCTTTTGCTTTAGTTTATAACACGTTATCAGCACGAGACTCTACCGTCTCAAGTATCATTCTCGAAAATCCAAGGTATTTTCCCTCTTCCTAATTTAATTTTCGAGTATGTCTGACATTATGAAAAGAAAGTTCGTTGCCCTTGAAATTTCGGGCAAGAACTATATGACATGGGTGTTGGATGCTGAAATCCACCTAGATGCTATGGGTCTCGGAGACACCCTCAAAGATAAAGAAAAAGCATCCACCCAAGATTGTGCGAAGGCCTTGATTTTCTTGCGCCACCACCTTGACGAAGGTTTGAAGATTGAATATCTCACCGTCAAGGATCCACTCGTTTTGTGGAACAGCTTAAAGGAGAGATATGACAACCTGAAGTTGGTCACTCTGCCACAAGCACGATATGATTGGGCCCATCTGAGGCTACAGGACTTTAAGTCCGTTTCTGAATATAATTCTGCTATGTTCGGAATTACTTCTAAACTGAAGCTATGTGGAGATAACATCTCCGATTACGATATGCTTGAGAAAACGTTTACAACGTTTCATGCCTCCAATATGGTACTGCAGCAACAGTACCGAGAGAAAGGCTTTACGAAGTACTCTGAACTGATTTCTCTCTTACTAGTGGCTGAGCGAAATAATGATCTGCTCATGAGAAATCACGAGAATAGACCAACTGGGTCTACACCACTGCCTGAAGCAGATATGGTGCACTCGCATTATGCCAAACATAAAAGGGACAATGATCACGGTCATAAACGGGGTCAAAGCCAAGGACGTGGACAAGGAAGAAATTCCAAAGAAGTCCGTCACCCCCCAAAGAGAGATAACCACCGAAAGCAGAAACGGGATCCCGAAGATCCTAAGGCAAATAGTTCAGAAACTATATGTTATCGTTGCGGTGGGAAAGGGCACTGGTCAAAGATTTGCCGTATACCAAGACACTTGGTTGACCTTTATCAAGCATCTCGAAAGAGAAAAGGCCCTGAAACAAACTTTGTCTATGACGACAATGAGGACATCACCCACCTGGAAGTGGCAGACTTCTTTGAGCAACCCGATGGAAAAATAGACCACCTAATCGGCGATGGATCCGTGATGAAAGAAGATGGAGTTATTTGATTTTGTTCTACTTATTTGTATTAGTTAGTGAATAAACTAATAGTCATTAGCATTAGCTCGTATTAGTTAGTTCATAAAGCAATGTTAGCAGTAGTTCTTTAGAATATCTTCAATATGTTCAAATATCAATAAAACTTTTATTTTCCAGTGGGGGTAATCGACTAGCCTGAAAAACTAGTCGATTATCAACTATTTTCACATTAAAGTTGAAAAACAATTGATCAACAATCGATTGTCTTTGGCTAACAATCGATTGTCTTGAAACAGTGTGTTCTGGAATTTTTCAAAAATAGCCTACAATCGATTGTCTTTGTCTAACAATCGATTGTCTTGAAACAGTGTGTTCTGGAATTTTTCAAAAATAGCCAACAATTGATTGTCTTTGTCTAACAATCGATTGTCTTGAAACAGTGAGGTCTGGAATTTTTCAAAAATCACCCACAATCGATTGTCTATATCTAACAATCGATTGTCGTTAGGCAGTGTAATCTGGAATTTTTCAAAAATCATCCACAATCGATTGTCTATGTTTAACAATCTATGTTCCAACAATCGATTGTGTGTGTTTAATAATCGATTGTCTCATGAAAAACGCTGAAATTTTCAAACTGCAAAGTAATTGATTATGGATAACATATCTGATTTTGTTAGCCAACTGTTAGTAGCAGATTTTGAAAATATTATGTGACACAAAAGAATTGAACTTGTTTATTCTTATGTTCGTGTATTTCTTTTGTATGTTAAACTATGGGATAGCAAATATAGATATCTCACAAAGCGAACTTGGACCAACGTCCAATTGTAAAAGTATTTGCCTAGTTGATTCATGTACTACACATACAATACTCAAAGAAAAGAAGAGTAATTGTGTAAGGCAAACATTACTACAATCTATGGAAGTAGTAAATTGATTGAAGGCTCCGGAAGAGCAAATCTAACTCTGCCCAAAGGCATGACGTTAATCATTGAGAAATGTTCTCCTCCAAGTCTAAGAAGAACTTGTTGAGTTTTAATGATATCAATCAAAATGTTCTCCTCCAAGTTTAAAAGGAACTTGTTGAGTTTTGAGAATCTATCTTAGAGAATGCAATGTTCTCCTCCAAGTCTAAAAGGAACTTGTTGAGTTTTAAAGATATCATTCAAAATGGATATCATATTGAGACAATAGATGAGAATAATCTTGAACTCTTCATGAAAACGAGGCTGCCCGCTTCGACTTGGGTTCACGCCATTTTGCATGCAACAATACTAGTTTGTCGGCTGCCCACTTCGGTTTGGGGTCACGCCATTTTGCATGAAGCAATGCTAGTTCGTCGACTGCCCACTTCGGTTTGGGGTCACGCCATGTTGCATGCAGCAATGCTAGTTCGTCTCTGACTGACGAATTGACACAAATATTCCCCATTGCAATTGGTTTTGGGTCATGAACCCAATATATCCCATTTAAGAAGCTTTGGATGCGCAGTATATGTGCCTGTAGCACCGCCATCCCGCACCAAAATGGGTTTGCAAAGGAGGTTAGGAATATATGTTGAGTTTGACGCGTCCTCCATTATTCGCTACCTCGAAACATTGACAGGAGATTTGTTCACTGCACTATTTGCAGACTGTCAATTTGACGAGACACTTTTCCCAAAATTAGGGGGAGAAGTTGGTGAAACCAAACGGGAAATTTTGTGGAAAAATGCATCATTATCTCATCTTGATCCACATACCTCTATTTGAAAGAAAGAGGCACAAAAGATTATCTATTTGCAAAGAATAGCAAATCAAATGCTTGAAGCATTTATAGATTTGAAAAGGATAACAAAATCACATATCCTCGAAGTGAATGTGATTCACAAATACATATTCAATGTTGGAAGAATATGAACATGAAATTGGTATTGAATATACCACACTCACTCCTAGAAGGAGGCTTGAGATGATACCACCCTCACCCCTAGAAGGAGGTTTGAGATGATATATGGCATGAATGATCGTTGGTCGCGTACCTATTGTACGCCAAAGTATTTTGGAAATATGACCATTAAAGGACAACGATAATGCAAGAAACATATCTTGCATATAAGTTTGACATGACCATAATGGTATAACTTTCTCTTTAAGAAAGATATTCACCACACGGATGTTGATGAACCTGTGGTAGTACAAAGTTAATTGAGAGCTCTCGAAGAGCCAATTATTACTATGTTGGAGAAACACAATTGAGTATTGTGCTGTAGTAAGTCTCAAAGAAACTTATCCAGTTTCCAAAAGTACACGCGAAGGCGATTGATGATATTGAGACTATAAATAAAGGAAGGCTTTGATTCTCCTATTACTACAACTTGTAGCGAGGTAATTTGTATATGAAAAGCTACCCGCTTTGTTCTCCAGTTTGTACTACACAAACGAAAGAATGCCACAATAAAGTGGATATCTATTGGTATACAACCCATGTCATAATAAACCCGAAGTTTATTGATAAGTGCACATGTCATGGTGTAAATTTGAAGTTTACCAATATTGATAATTTAGTCAGTTGACATTCGTGTTAGCCATCTCATTTGAAGTATGATGTGCAAATTCACATAGGTGAATATCAAAGAACTAGAAGTTCTTGTTCTCAGTAATGAACTGACCAACTAAAGAGTTCGGGTTGAAGCCCCTAAATTCTGGAAATATCAAAGGTGAATATGGGCCCATTCACCTGCCATGTATACCATATATGATGCATCTATGGAATGGTTACATGCGCAATTGTTATTGACCCGCAGCCTGGCCGGTGCTTGCGAGGTAAATCGCTCAGTAATCTAACTTCGAGCATAGTTTCCAGATTCTCTACTCAAGACAGTTCATCTTGATAAGTTGGTTTATATTAAAGTTGGTTTAGCAAGATAATTATTGAGTGCTTCCACTTAATAGTTAAACTGTTCCTTATGAGAACGAAGTTGTATATATCAGTTTGATATAAGTTGTATACAAGAGTATATTCTCCCCTCACAAGTGGTTCAGGGTCAGGAACCAAATAATTTCATCTTATTATTAAGGTGCTGTGTATATTGACATAATGCACAAAGATGATTTTCCAAAGTTGAGGAAACATGTTAGCTTTACTAACATGAGGGGGAGACATGATAAACACTTGAGAAAGTGTTACATGGGATGAATTTTCATTTGTATATGTATATCCCCGAATATCATGATATGAACCTGTAGTTCATAAAAAGGAAATGCAATTGCAACATATTGCAAAGCATGCTATACGCATTTGCTGACTCAAAGAAAGTAACTAAATGGAAGAGATACAATTCAAGAAGAATTGATTCCATATGAAAGACATGTAGTTTTGAACCTATAGTTCAAATGCTTGAAAGATAAAAGTCAAAGGTATGTATAGTCAGTTTTCGATATCTTATTTGTTTAGTATCACTAATGAAAGCTTGATATGCAGCTAAAGTTTATTATATGGCTTATATGACTTAACTTGAAAGATTTAAGTTGCTTGAAGCATATGCAATTCGTGGTCCTGAAGTACCACATCCTAAGTGCAATTTGTGTACATATGTATCTTGCTATAACTATAAGCATGATGGCATTGAGAATGCATCTATGGAGATATTGAAGAGCTATTCCACGACATTATATGAAGATGTTCATATCTATCAAGAATGATGATTTCAAGGTGCGGAATATTTATTCAAGTCAATATGGTTGATTTATTTATCAAGCATCTACCAAAGATCGTTTTGAAGATGATGCACAAGATTGGAATGCAAATGCTGAAGGATATAAAATGATGTACTCATTAGGGGGAGTCAATGCGCGTTGCGCTCTTTTTCCCTTACAAGGTTTTGTCCCACTGGGTTTTCCTTGCAAGGTTTTTAACGAGGCAACCAATAAGCGCATATTCAAACATGTGTACTCTTTTTCCTTACTTTAATTTTTCCCATTGGGTTTTGGTTTTAAGGTTTTATGAGGCACATCATTGAATAGACATTCAAGGGGGAGTGTTATGAAATAGAAGATTCTTACACTTCTATTTAAGGTGAATGTCTTTAATGTACTTAATTAGAGAGATTTTAGAGTCCTATTATTGGTAGCAAGATCTTCCTCCTCCCTATAAATAGAGGTGCTCTCTACCATTGTAATTGACCCATCTCAACTCAATAAGAAGAACTCTCTCTACTCTTCTCTCTATTGCTATTGTTCTTGTTCTATTGTTCTTGTCTTTTGCTTTAGTTTATAACAAAAATCAAAAAATATATTTAAAATTATTTTTTTTGGGGGGGGGGGGGGGGTGGGGCTGGGGGGGGGGGTTGTGGGGGACGGGTGGTACAGAAAAACAAAAAAACAAAAATTTTAAATTACAATAAAATAAGGTAAAAAACTATTTTTTTTGCCGGGGGGGGGGGGGTATGGGGTGGAGGGGTAATATGAGGATGGTAACGGAAAAACTAAAATTTGAAAAAGAAAGTCTTTTTTGAAGCGAGGGGGCGGGGTGGGTTGGTGAGGACGAAAAAGATTTAGAAGGAGATTTGGAAAATATTTTCCTCCAATTTATAAGGAAAATGTTTTCCAAAACATTCAAGCCAACTAAATATGAAAAATTTGAAAAATATTTTTCGAAAAATGTTTTCCTTCATACCAAATACACCCTTATTGTTACTAACATTTATAAAGCTAAAAAACCAGAACCATGTAAAACCAAAGTACTGTAATAAAAGAGACAATCTTTGGAGGAAGCTAAATATTTAGCAAACATTTGCAACAAATGAGTGATTGAAATATAAGTTTCCAAGAACTTGCTTAACATGCAAGAGCTTGAAACTTGATATTCTTTAACATCCCTACAACATCTTTCAACTCAATCCTTCTTACAGGAGATTAAATACAACAATCTAGTGCAACATTCATGATTTATGCCACACAGCCTAGCTTTTGTATGAAGTAATTATCCTCTGGTTGCGTACGGGCAAAATCAGGGGCAAAGTTTTCCTGATTCTCCGATAGGGAAACAAGAAGCACGATTCGACACTACTACAACAAGGTTGAAGGATCCCTCGCATCGGAGCCTGGAAGGAGTGAACGATGTATCTAGAAAAAGGAGGAAGCGTGACAAGTAGGGAGCCGTAATATTCGCCCTCAACTGTATATTACGGCACGAATCCTGTCTGATATAAACTGCGGATCGACATTTACTGAAAAAAGGAAATTTTTACCTTATTTTGACTTGTATAAGAACTGAAATTTCCCTACTATATAAATGGGAGAGTTTCTTTATTTTGACATATCGTTGACACGTAAATCACAACAATAAAAGTTCATTTTTTCCTTCTAGCTATTATTAAGTGTTATTAAGTTATTCTCTTTTTTAATCGCAACCGAGCTTATATCGAGGGTCTGATCGAGGCCGAATCTCCTATGTTCAACTTAAGATCGAACTTGATCATCACATAATAATTAGTTTGATCGTTCATTTTATCTTTAACTTAATTACATTATGTTTTTAGATTATTCGTATTAAATTAAATCACATATCCTTTAAACCACGTACAAACTTAATTATTACTCATTTTTTAGGGTAACTAGTGTGACGCCCACTGTGGGGCTAAGGATAATAGTTGTGATTTGATATGAATCTCCATAACACACCTTGTTTTATGCTTGTTCTTTGAAGTTTTGATTCTAGGTTAGCCTAATGATGTCAAATTCTCAATATGCTCATTTGAACATTGTCGTTGAGCCATGCCATAACGACGAGAATAATAACATGATACCTAGAAATAATATGCCCCATGTTAATTCCAATGGTGTCCCACCGACCCGGCCGATGCGAACTCACAGGTTGCCATCAATATCAAATTATCGATTGATCCTGAAAACAGCATTCGCGTGGGACCCTGACCAGCAGCTCGAGAGATTCCCGAAGGTGAAGGTGATGTGAGTGAGCCCGCAGTTGATTTTGAAATGTTACAGACTCAGCAAGTGGCAATAGCACAGTTACAGAACCAGATCCACGCCCTTAATAGGGTTGAGCCCGAGTAGTCCCAAGAAAATACTTGAAGGGATGAATAAGTTGGCGTGGAAGCAGTTGTATTCGTTCCCAGGCAAACTTGTGAGGTAACGAAGATGATCAAAGCATTGATAAAACGGGTGGAGTCTTCGAGAAAAACATAGGGGAAAATGACAAGAAGGTGGAAATTTATAACTCCATGGTCGATTAGATCCCAGGAGCACCACTGATATTGAATGGGCCAGACTCCAAAAAGTTTATTCAGAAGACTTTCCCTCCGATCGCGGCACTGAAGCCGATCCCTAAGAGGTCTTGAACGCCCAATATTCCCAAGTATAATGGGACCATATATACAAATGAGCATGTAACCTCCTATACATGCATAATCAAAGGGAATGACATGGAAGACAAAAAAATTGGATCGGTGTTGCTAAAATGCTTTAGGGAAACCTTGTCCAAGGGAACAATGATATAGTATCACAACTTGCCTCTGAATTCTATAGACTAGTTTGCTATGCTTGCAGATGCTTTCTTAAAGGCCCACTCCGGTGCCATCAAGGTCGAATTGATGAAGTCGGGCCTTTTCAAGATGAAACAGAGGGATAATGAGATGCTTAGGGAGTTCGTGTCGAGGTATACAGAAGGAACAAATGGATCTGCCCCCGATCGCAGATGATTGGTCCGTTCAGGTATTTACTCAAGTGCTCAACCCTGAAAGTTTTGTGGCTTCTTATCACCTAAAGAAAAACTTGGTGGAGTACCTAGCGGTCACCTAAGCTGACGTCCACAACATGTACTAATCGAAAGAGTCGAGGAAGACCAATTCTAGGCCCTTTAAGGGTCTGTTTACCCCATCGGACAGGTCTCAAAGAATCATCGCTCAGGAATCGAGGCCGATCTGAGACTGATACCAGCCATATGACATTGATAGGAGGGGAAACGGATCCAGGCACCACCCGACAAGGAACGATAAGAGAAATGATCGAGGACCAAGCAGTTGGGGCCTGATTAGCAAAAGTGGGTTTGACAGGTCGCTCGGGTGTAGGGGTGAATGTTTGTTTAAGATGGAAAAAATGTAGCAACCTGGCCAATAATTTTGTGTATTTGAGCCCCGTTCTCCTGTTTATTCTTTTCGTATGTTTGTTTGTTATTTTGTGACTTGGGGTGGTTGATTTGATTTTGAGATGGATTTGGATCACTTAGTCTCATTCTTAGAAGCTTAAGTTGAAACAGTTGATCAAGGCTTGACTTATCCAGTCTCGGATTATTTATTTGATGGTTCCAATAAGTTCATATGATGAATTTGAAATTAGATGGATGTTCAAATTCAGATTTGGAGGTTACAAATAGGTTTTAGCTCTATTTTTAATAAGTTGGCAATTTGAATGTTTAGAGAGATCATACGTTTGACCGAGAGTTGACTTTGGTATTATCGAGTTTCGATCGATTTTCTAGAATTTTGGATAGGCTTATTTAGTTGATTGGAACATGTGTGTAAATTTTGGTATGAATCCGGAATGTTTAAGCATGGTTTGGATTTGTTTGACAAAGTTAAAGTGTTTGGAACATAAGAGATTATTTTGACCGTCAGTTCTTGGTTTTGATTTTAGTTGTGTTGTTTTTAGCAATTTGATAAGTTTAAATTACATATACGGACTTGTTAATATGATTGGATGGGGTCCCGAACGCTCGAGTATGTTTATGGGGTGATTTAGGACCACCCGAAGCATGTTTAGAGATTGCTAATTTTGCTGGTGTCCGGTGTTCATCTCATTCGCACGGGATGTCTCTCATTCGCGATGAAGGAATTTTGGGGTTCAGTGCAGTGTTCTTTGCGTCCAGGGGAGAGGGGCCGCGTTCGCAAAGAAGGATCTTTGTTGGGGACATTCACGTTTGCTAAGTAGAAGGTCGTCTTCACAAAGAGACGAGGCTGACGGTCGTTGTGATCACAAGTCCCCTATCGCGTTTGTAAAAGGGAGTTTTTGGCTATGGAACTTCCGTACCCCACGAACATGAGGCGTAGGCCGCGTTTGCGAAGGCTAGTACGGAGCAAACTATTTTAAGTTGGGACTTTATGATTTTATCTATTCTTTCATATTTTGAACTAGGCTTCGAGAGGTGGATATTTTGTTGTGGAAATTCACTACTACATTGGAGGTAAGGTATTTTCATTTTGATTTGGCTTAATATCTTAATTCCCATTGAATTATACACCTAAAACTTAGAATTTCAATGTGAAAATTCAGATTTTTATCTATAACTTAATAGGGTGAATTTTGGGAATTTGAAGGTCGATTTGGATTTGGTTTTGTAATCTAATCATATATTTGGACTCATGGGGTCATGTTTAGTCGATATCTATACCTTGACTAAGGTTTTTCCCATGTGGGCTTGGGATGACTTTTTTTTTTACTTTTGAAAAATTGAGTAAAGATTAAAACATTATTGGTTGGAATCGATTTCTATGGTATTATATGATGTTATTGAGTTGTATTTGACTAGATTCGATGCATTTGAAAATTTATTTGAAAGGAAAAGTTGTGTTGGAAGGTTAAAGTTATTACCAGATGGAGGTAAATCTCTTGTCTATCCTTATAAGAGAAAATTCTCTCGGTAGGCAATTTGCTTGCTATTTGTTGCATGATTTAGGTGCTTCGTATATGCAAGGTTAGGTTTTGATCATACTCGTTTAGAGTTAGGATTATATAATACCTTGTTGAGACTTTATGATTATTATCCACAATTCCTTAATTTTTTGACTACGTGATGAGTCTTACATCATATTTATAGACCATGTGATACTTATGATTTGGGATTATTGGCTCTTGTTGTTCATATTTGATATCATGATAAGGCTTTAGAAAAATAGATGAACATGTTGAAATGTTATGAAAAATTAAATTACACGATTAGCCATAGTTATCTCTTATTCATGTTGATGCTTATTCGTATTTATTATTATGTCATGGTGCACCGTTATTACATTATCTCATATACATATACATAAGCAGAGAATTGTTATTAGAATTGTGATAAATTAAAATTCTATATCGCTATATTAATCCTAATGTTCTAGAATATTAAATATAATATTGAATAATTAATAAGAATCGGATGTTGAGGAAAATTGAGAATTTGGCACAAAGGACATGACGAGCAGATATTGATTGTGGACTTTTTTACTACTAGTGGATTGGGTTGCACGTCAAAACAATTCTTTGATATGGATCTATGCCTATGGAGTCAGGTGATTACTCATGTTACTTTGGACCCTATGAGCTCAAATACCCAGATTGATGTTAGTTCGGTATATATATATGTATGTATATATATATATATATATATATATATATATATATATGTTTCAGTTTTATCCTGATTTTATAAGTAATTGAGATATGTGACTTTGTATTATGATTTCTTTGCCTGAAAAGCATGCCTAAATATCAGATAATATTGTGATTTAACCATTGTATCCATTTCATGATATCATGTCTTGTTTACTACTCTTTTCAATGCTTTCACTTGCATATTGTACCACAAGTGAGTGTCAGCGTTGACCCCTAGTTATTACTTCTTCGAGGCTAAATTTAATATTTACTGAGTACATAGTTTAATAGTCATACTACACGTTTTCACATTTTTCACTGATTTTGAGGCAGAGTACCAGTCATACGGGGGCGGATGCACAACTAAGGAAGCGGTGTCACGCGACACTGCTTCGGCAAATTTTTTTACTAAATATATGTATTAATATTGTGAGAAAATGTATAAGTAGGAAAAAATAATACCATTTGACATAAATTGTTTATTGGCGTGTTGTTATGCGCTTGATTTTTCTCTAAGACGTCAGAGATTCGAAACTCAACTAACTCATTTTCTTTTGCAAATGTTTGATAGAGCCTCTGTAGTTAAAAATTGTGATGAAGTAGAATTGAACTCATAACCTTTTCTAATTTAGTGCTCAACAAAACTAATAGACCAATGTTATTTCTTGTCTAGACTTATGATAATAAAATGTATTAATCTTGTTTATCTATAAATTTTAACACCCCTTAAAAAATTTCTGCGTACGCCCCTGCAGTTATACATGTTCTAACTGCTTAGTGACTTGCGAATGGGAGAGCTGCCTACTTGTTCAATCCGTAGCACATGGAGCCTCCATTTCTTGATTACCTATTTCTGTCTTTGTTTCTTTAAGACAGATAATGCTATATGGTAGATACAATCTACTCTTTTATTAGACGCTTGAGACAATTGTGATACCGAGTTTTGGACTTTGCTAGACAATTGCTGTCATATTTGGACCATGTCTCATATATATATATATATATATATATATATATATATATATATATATATATATACTAAATGAGATCAATCGCGTGCTAAGCACGCGCCCAACATTGTGCTTATGTAGTAGCAGCTTGTAGGTTCTAGCGGGCAAAGGTCATTTTTACGACCATCATTGATAAGGTATGACAGGTTTTGAGACAGTATCAACATGGTCTAATTTTTCCTTCAGCTCTATTTTACATGAGCTAACTCATCTCGCGCATCCAACTAAAAGATATATATGTGCTTCGATGGTGTCTGCAATATGAAAGTTTTAAATTATCTGCCATTAAAAAGTACAACAATAAGTTAAAACTTTCATGATATAAAAAAACGTCTTTCTTATGAAGCATTATAACTTAACTTCTCCAAAATGCACACAAATGAAGCAAATTGATGTATGGCCTATGGATCATATCTACTACTCAAATATCAAAAATAGAAAAGGAATAATAGTCAACATTAATTTAAATCAAGAGAAAGATAATAAGATTTTATTTTTTATATTTCAGATAAGGGGACAAGAGGGGTTGCTCTGATGGTAAGCAACCTCCACTTCCAACCGAGAGGTTGTGAGTCAAAACTTGATGTTCACAATGATTTACATTTTGAGCTTGTAAAATTTTGAGTAGCTCCAATAACAAATTCAAAGCATTAGACCCTTTTCTTGAAAGAAGCATCAAAATATGGAGAAGGAGCAGGGTATAACACCCCTATTGTATAACAGCCTTTCACCCCTTAGAGGTCTTAGACATGCATAGTAAAAGAAGGAGCAAGGAAAGAAGAGGAATTCAAAGAAATTGTATAAAGGAGGAGCCCACCCTTCGAACTGTCCTTACATAAATGAATGAATATGAACCGAATATAAGTAAGAAGGCCATTAGGAAAAAAGTGAGGAAGGTAGGGATGATACAACTACAAAAGTATTATTGATAAGAATGGACATTGGGACTAACTCAATTTCAAAAGCTAGCTTATGAGGTGAGGATTGCCCAAACCATATAAGGAGACCAAAGACCTCAAATCCCTTCGATGTGGGACAACTCAACACCCCCTCTCATGCCCAGATCTTTGGAGCGTGGACAACATAGATGGGGGCCAACATCGGTAACAATAATTGGAATGGGCCTGGCTCTGATACCATGATAAGAATGGACATTTGGGCTAACTCAATCTCAAAAGCTAGCTTATGAGGTGAGGATTGCCCAAACCATATAAGAAGACCAAAGACCTCAGATCCCTCCGATGTGGGATAGCTCAACAATTATTATATGCTTCATGCACAAAATGTAAAAGCAGAAACATGATAACTTGAACATCAAAGAAGATAAGGTCATAGAATTCCTATTGAAACAATTTTAGATTCGTTTATTTTACAAAATGCATATATCAAACTTTTTCCAAATCCTATTCTAAATGCAAAATACACTATATACAGAATTGTAGAACGTCTTGTTAAAAATAAAATTAAAATAAACTTGATTTTGTAATAATTATTTGGGCTTAAGAAATTATGAAAATAAAAGATCCCAATTAGCCTATTTTCTAGAATGTGAGCCCATTTGGCCCATGTTCTAGAAATGTGCTCTAGAAATATCATTAGAATAGTAGAATGATATAGATAAGTATGGAGTGATCTAGAGAGTGGATATTTTTGTAGAATTGTGTAGAAGGTGATTTGTAGCCATTAGATTAAAGTTGTGTTGGACAAATCTTGGCCATTGATTGAGGAAGTGGCCAAGTATAAATAGGTGTAGGATTGCTCATTTTGTATTAAGCCAAAAAATCAAAAAACAAGTTTGAGTAATAAAAGTTTCTCTTCTCCAAAATCTTTCTACTCTTCCAAAATTCCCTTAGCCTAAAGCCTCCCTCCAAATATTAATAGCAATCCTCTTCCAACAAAGTGGTATCAGAGCCACAAGATTCTAACCAAAAATTTCTAAAATCATGGCAAATGGTGTTGCATCCTTCCAAGTTCCTATGCTCAACAAGAGCAACTATGATAATTGGAGTATCAAGATGAAGGCTCTCCTAGGTGCACATAATATTTGGGATATTGTAGAGAAAGGCTACAATGAGCCCCGAGATGAATCTACATTATCCCAAACTCAAAACGATGGTTTGAAGGATTCAAGAAAGAGAGACAAGAAAGCTCTCTACGTCATCTACCAAGCATTGGATGATGATGGGTTCGAGAAGATCTCAAGTGCAACCACTACTAAGGAAGCGTGGGAAAAACTCCAAACGTCTTGCAAAGGTGCCGAGCAAGTAAAGAAGGTACGTCTCCAAACATTAAGAGGAGAATTTGAGTCTTTACATATGAAAGAAGGGGAGTCCATTTCCGACTATTTTTCAAGAGTTTTGGTGGTTTAAAATCAAATGAAAAGAAATGGTGAAAAATTGGAAGATGTTAGAATTATTGAGAAGATACTCCGTCACTAACTTCCAAATTCGAGCATTACTGTCATAACAATTGAAGAAACTAAAAATTTGGAGGAGATGTCGATTGATCAATTAATGGGATCCTTACAAGCATATGAAGAAAAGCATAAGAAAAAACAAGATATAGTGGAGCAATTATTCAAGATGCAAATAAAAGATAAGGAAGAAAATATCGGAAATGGACGAGGCCAATATGGAAGAGGTCGTGGTCGTGGACGAGGTCGAGGCCATGGACGTGGACGAGGAGGTTTCAACAACAATGAAGAAAGAGGAGAATACCCAAGTCGTGGGAGAGGCAACCAAGGTGCAAGGTATGATAAATCTCAAATCAAATGTTATTCTTGTCAAAAAGTATGGACACTATGCTTCACAATGTAGAGGGTCTCAAACCAAAGTCGAAGAGACCACCAACCTTGTGGAGGATAAGGGCCAAAAAGACGTGACCCTACTTCTAGCATACAAAGGAGAAGAAGGGAGGCAAGACAACACTTGGTACCTTGACACCGGGGCGAGCAACCATATGTGTGGAAAGAGGAGCATGTTCGTGGAGCCCGACGAATCGGTGAGTGGTAATGTCTCTTTTGGTGATGAATCCAAAATACCAGCGAAAGGCAAAGGTAACATCCTAATCCGCTTGAAGAATGGAAATCACCAATTTATCTCAAATGTCTACTATGTGACCAACATGAAAAATAATATATTGAGTTTGGGGCAACTCTTAGAGAAGGGCTATGACATTCACATGAAAGATCATAGTCTTTCCATAAGAGATAATAAAAATAATTTAATCACTAAGGTGCCTATGTACAAAAATAGAATGTTCTTGTTGAACATTCAAAATGATGTTGCAAAGTGTCTTAAAGCTTGCTACAAAGATGTATCTTGGCTTTGGCATCTTCGATTTGGGCACTTGAATTTTGGAGGCTTGGAGCTACTATCCAAAAAGGACATGGTGCGAGGACTACCATCCATTAGACACCCCGATCAATTGCGCGAAGGATGCCTACTCGGAAAGCAATTTCGGAAGAGTTTTCCAAAGGAGTCAAGCTCGAGAGCCCAAAAGCCATTGGAGCTCATACATACCGACATATGTGGTCCTATCAAGCCAAGCTCCCTCGGTAAAAGCAACTATTTCCTTCTATTTATTGATGATTTTTCTAGAAAGACATGGGTGTATTTCTTGAAGCAAAAATCGGAGGCATTTGAAGTATTCAAGAAATCCAAAGCGGCAGTGGAGAAAGAAAGTGAACTACACATAAAGGCCATGAGATCCGATCGTGGAGGCGAGTTCACTTCTAGAGTTCCAGAATTTTTGCGAGGAGCATGGAATAAGGCGTCCACTAACGGTACCAAGGTCCCCCCAACAAAATGGAGTGGCGGAAAGGAAGAACCGGACAATTGTAGACATGGCGCGGAGTATGCTAAAGAGTAAGAAGCTACTAAAGGAATTCTGGGCCGAAGCAGTAGCGTGTGCAGTCTATCTACTCAACCGATCACCAACAAGGAGCGTGTGGGGAAAGACACCACAAGAAGCTTGGAGTGGAAGGAAGCCAGGAATCTCCCATCTAAGAGTCTTTGGAAGCAAAGAATACGCACATGTACCTGACGAGACACGGAGCAAGCTCGATGACAAAAGTAAGGCGTTCATCTTTATCGGGTATGATTCCAACTCCAAAGGCTACAAATTATTTAATCCAGATACTAACAAGCTTGTGATAAGTTGGGACGTGGAGTTTGATGAAGAAGGAGAATGGAATT
Organism: Nicotiana benthamiana; assembly: GCA_034376525.1. NCBI lineage: Eukaryota > Viridiplantae > Streptophyta > Magnoliopsida > Solanales > Solanaceae > Nicotiana > Nicotiana benthamiana. The sequence goes on along the minus strand of CM067334.1, from coordinate 63,741,135 downwards.
TTGGTTCTCACGAGGACTTTAATTCCATTATTCCAACCGAAGAAGAAGAACAAATATCTACAGCAGAGGATGCCCAGCGAGAGCTAACTACTCCACCTACCTCGCCAACAGAAGTTCAAGATGACTCGCCACCATCGTTTCTGAATGAAAGGAGCGAGGAACGCGCAAGGAGTTTGGAAGACATTTATGAAGACACTGAAAGGTTAGAGGACCTAACTCTTCTTTGTCTATTTGCTGATTGTGAACCAGTTACCTTTGAAGAAGCCGTACAAAGTAAGAAATGGCGAGATGCAATGGATGAGGAGATCCAGTCCATCGAAAAGAACGACACCTGGGAGCTGACTTCACTTCCAAAAGGGCAAAAGGCGATCGACGTCAAGTGGCTGTACAAGGCAAAGAAAAACTGTAAGGGAGAAATCGAAAGATACAAGGCGAGGCTTGTTGCAAAAGGATACAGTCAAAGAGTCGGCATCGACTATGACGAGGTATTTGCCCATGTAGCCCGTTTAGAAACTATAAGACTAATCATTTCTCTGGCAGCTCAAAATAAATAGAAGATACACCAAATGGATGTAAAGTCGACGTTCTTGAATGGAGTCCTTGAGGAAGAAGTGTACATCCGACAACCTATGGGCTATGAGGTGAAGACGCAGGAAGACAAAGTCTTAAGATTGAAGAAGGCGTTATATGGACTAAAGCAAGCACCAAGGGCGTGGAACAGTAGGATCCACAAGTACTTGCAAGAAAATGACTTCGCCAAAGGCCCACATGAGCATGCGCTCTATTCCAAGATGAAAGATGGAGATATCTTGATCGTTTGCTTGTACGTGGATGATTTAATCTTTGCAGGAAATAACCAAAGGATGATCAATGAATTCAAGCAAGCGATGGCTAAAGAGTTCGAGATGACGGACATTGGGCTTATGGCGTACTATCTCGGCATTGAAGTCAAACAACTTGAGGATGGAATTTTCATCTCACAGGAGGGCTATGCGAAGGAGATTCTAAAGAAGTTCAAGATGGATGATTGTAACCCAGTCAACACACCGTTGGAGTGCGGGATCAAGTTGTCGAAGCATGATGAAGCTGAGAAAGTGGACACGACGATGTTCAAGAGCTTAGTTGGGAGCTTACGATATTTGACTTGCACGAGACCCGACATTCTCTACGCCACCGGCCTCATAAGTCGCTACATGGAGAATCCAACTACTACACACTTGAAGGCTGCAAGAAGAATTCTCTGCTACCTCAAAGGTACAATCAACTTTGGCTTGTTCTATTCAACTTCTAATGATTATAAGCTTGTTGGTTATAGCGATAGCGATTGGGCCGGAGACATTGATGATAGAAAAAGTACCACGGGCTTCGTGTTCTTCATGGGAGACACCGCCTTCACTTGGATGTCCAAGAAACAACCAATTGTCACTCTATCCACATGTGAAGCTGAGTACGTTGCCGCTACCTCCTGTGTATGTCATGCAATTTGGATGCGAAGTTTGCTAAAGGAGCTCGGATGGCCACAAGAAGATCCAACTACAATTTGCGTGGATAATAAGTCGACGTTGGCATCGGCGAAAAATCCGATGTTCCATGATCGAAGCAAGCATATTGACACACGCTATCACTACATAAGAGAGTGCATCACTAGAAAGGATGTACAAGTAGAGTACGTGAAGTCCAAAGACCAAGTTGCGGATATCTTCACCAAGCCACTCAAGCAAGAGGACTTCATCAAGTTAAGAAGTTTGCTTGGAATGACAAATCAAGTTTAAGGGAGGGGGGTGTTGAAAATAAAATTAAAATAAACTTGATTTTGTAATAATTATTTGGGCTTAAGAAATTATGAAAAATAAAGAGCCCAGTTAGCCTATTTTCTAGAATGTGAGCCCATTTGGCCCATGTTCTAGAAATGTGCTCTAGAAATATCTTTAGAATAGTAGAATGATATAGATAAGTATGGAGTGATCTAGAGAGTGGATATTTTTGTAGAATTGTGTAGAAGGTGATTGTAGCCATTAGATTAAAGTTGTGTTAGATAAATCTTGGCCATTGATTGAGGAAGTGACCAAGTATAAATAGGTGCAGGATTGCTCATTTTGTATTAAGCCAAAAAATCAAAAAACAAGTTTGAGTAATAAAAGTTTCTCTTCTCCAAAATCTTTCTACTCTTCCAAAATAACCTTAGCCTAAAAGCCTCCCTCTAAATATTAATAGCAATCCTCTCCCAACACGTCGAACATACTGAATCAACTTAAAATGTTATATGAGATTTCTGCATTAATTTTTGTATGTCATATCCAAGAACCAACAAATGAAAAATAAGAAAGAAACTTGTTTGGATTGTAATAATTCTTGAAGAGCTTTTGGCAATATTAGCTTTAAGTAGCAATTTACCTTGTTTCAATGTGGGATTGTTATTACCAGGTTTAATTATGGGACTTTATCCACAGAACTCAAGTTATTCTGTTTAAGCATCTTATATTTTTGTCGAAAAGTAATACTAAACGTAGTTTTTGGTTTATTCCCTTTCTGGAAAATTATTGCAACAAATGAATTAAAGAATAATATCTTGCTGTTTTTCATTTACACCACCAAAATTGTAAAAAGAAGCTAGCAAAGACTTCTTCTTCCCATTCCAACAAATAGAAAATGGCCATGGAACTTATTCAAAACCGAAGCTATAAAAATATTGTATGTTCCTTCCTAGAAACATATGCAGAATGAGACAACCTAAGTGCAAAATGGAAGCTTAGAAAGACAACAAAAGATAATAAATTAATACTATCTCTAATGACAATAAAATAGTACAAAACAATGTAAAATAATAAATAAAGAACATTATTTCTACTGGAGCACCGAATGATATCCTTATCAATCGTTACTTGGTCATTGAACAGATTTTGTATGAAAAATAGTTCTAATGGATTTTCTGTGATATGTATTCATGTGTTAAATAGTCATCCTATAAATTATTTCATTCTCAGATGGACATGCACATATCTTCCATTCTTATTTCATTCTCAGATCATTCAGCTTTGACTCTACCTGGCAAAAGAGAAAATATACTCCCTCCATTTCTGTTTGTCCTTCCTTCATAGAATTTTTAGTTTCATTCCAGTTCAATTGAATAAGAAAGATGAAAAGAAATAAGATGAATACAAATGGAGTGGCACTCACCTACAACTCCAATGTCTTTTCACCAGACTTATTGAAGTGCCCAAGTGATGAATGAAAGGTATAATAAATTTGCCTTCACTAATTTTAGGGCATTGTTGAAATTTCAATTCTTGAAATCCGGGGATATTTCTTACACCAAATACATGCACAATCACCAAAATTACACGTTTTTAAATTATTGTAACCAAAAAAAGTAACAGATAAGGCATCATAGCTATAATGAAACCGTTGAGAGGTTTTGAAACTTGATCAAATAAGTAATTCATGTTCAGCTTAATTCAATCATCAATACATACGAAGCAGCAAAATAGCAGAACTCCGCATCAGTTTGGAGTGTATTTGACTTTTCCTGTTTATTTATATAAACAGCAATACTATAATAAATATATAAGCAAATTAAATGCATTTCATACAAGTATCCATTTAACTATTGACGCACATTATACTATTGAGTAATTCTGTATCTTTGGAGTTGATAATAGATCTCTACGTTATAGGACACCAAAGAATAAAGGAACACAAAAAAAAATTATGATAATAGATTTTCTAATATTGAACAGTAATACAATCTGACAAAAGTTTGAGTCATTTACAGATAATCATCAAATCATAAATTTAGGAAGTCATGTTTTAAGGTCATATTATACGAACTCATGTTTAAAGATCTCAAATTTATCAGAGTATAGTAAGAAGAAAGAAAGGAAAAAGGCTTAATCAACTCTTAATCGGAAGCTACAAAAGGCCTTTTAAAACATATCAGAAATGGTACGTCATGTTACTTGAACACAAAAGCATGTATCTACGAGAACCAAATAATACCTTGGTTTTCGGAGTTCGAAAGAGAAGGGGAAGAAGCGGGCCGGGGATATACCTACGAATGAGTGGTCCAGTCCAGTCCTGAAATAATTGGACTAACCTTCAATAATGTCTTCCGCAACATCGACATGATGGTGACACCTTTTTGGAACATATCATATTCACGTATCAACCAGATGTATCATTGTTCCCTAATAATGGAGCATGAAGTAGTCAAATTTACCTTATAAGAATTTCATTTTCTTTTCGAACTCTCTTCAATGGAAGATAATAAACAAGTTATTGCTATTAATTGTCTCTAAGTTTTTCCATTTAAATAAAACAAAAATTATTAATATCCAAGTTCTACAGAAAGAAACAATATAATTGTTAAGAATCATCAAAATATTGCATCCTAACAATAGCAGGAAATTTCATTCACGAACGAAAATCATAAAGATAGTGCTCCTATCAGACAATTTTCAAACAAGGGATTAAAGGAAGAAAATGACAAATTCAAGCTTAACAAATAGACGAAGCATTCTAACAAATCAGAGTTTGTCGAATAAGTGAAACACAAGACAAAATATTGATATATTTTTATCTATCCTTAAAGATTACAACAGTAGGAACTAATCCTTAATTCCAAATAAGAAATAAAGAAATAATTAATAATAAGAATATTTTACTTCAAGTTGACCAAAAAGGTCATCTTATGAAGATCCAATTGCTCACCTTTTGGTAAAAAGTGTCTAATTATGTCATGCAAACGATTAAATACTCCAATTTTGCTAAACATCGGATCACATGAACTATCTTAGCTTGCACTCGTTCTCTTCACGTCAACCACAGTTAAATTCAAGAAAATTTTAACCTTAACAATGTTGGTATTTTAAGATCTGAAATATGATAAAGACTAAAGTTTTGGGGGAAGGGAAAGAAGATATATAGGGGAATGAATAAAAAGGACGCGTGCTTGTTGCTTGTAAATCCGATATATGATCAAAAGATATGAAAGTTCAACAATTATAGCAAAATATTCATTAATGACAAACGAGTAACTCTAATACACCAAATTTATACCCCATTTTGAAAAATGTACATAGACGCTTGAAATCCTCAAAATTTTAAGTTCCCACGCTTTTAGTATTTTCGTTTGTGCAAATAGGTCCTTTGGTTGTGACCTTATTTTCGAGATTTTAAAAGGAATTTCTCAACCAGCAAGATTGTTTATCAAAGCATCTACAAGAAATTTCGATTCAACTATTTTTCATAGGATGAATCAACCTTAAAGTTTTTACAAAGCCCCAATTCTTAAAGTAACTCATAACTTTAACCATTAGTTCTATATTGGCTTTAAGATCGTACCTTTAGGTTTGGTAGATTTTCATAGTATTGTCGGTTTGTGCTATTTTTCATTATGCTAATATACTGTAACTTCTTATTGGAATGGGTAGACACGTGATTTTTTACCTATCTGAAATTTCATTTATTTTAGCGTAAAATATTTAGTTTAGGTTTAATATACTTATTTCAACTAATTTTTGCTCTTTTACATAACTTTAAGAACAAAAATTGAAAATTACAAAAATAGTTCTATATTTCTCTACTTAGTTCGCGTATTAAATATTTTTAAGAGAATATATTACTTTAAGCCTATTTTTATTTTAATATAATCCTTGAAAATACCAAAAATAGTACCAACTTTAATTTTTAGTTTTATTTTTAATACTAATAATGTATCAAAATTAATGTAAAGCTTTTTTATAGGTATTTAATTTGAATTTTTAATTTTTTTGCTCAATTTTATATATTTTGAATCAACCCAACAAGACATAGGCCCAAAGCTAATTCCTCCTCTCCATCTTCAAGACCAACCCTAGTATTTTCGTCTTCAACCTTGGAACACAAAGACAAACCCTAGGAGCTTCTTCTTCATCTTCTTCATGAACAATAGACACTAAGAAAACCCTAAACCTCTAAGAGAGCAGCCGCCAGCTCCCCCCTCATCTCCATCTTGAACCCTAGCAGAACCCTAGCACAGCAGCAACAGCCGCCGACGTCCTCCTCCTCATAGCGGCGCGCCAGCTCATCTCCTCAAGTCAGCCGCCCTTACACACAACAGACCCAACCCAAAAACGACCCCCATGCCCTGAACGACTACCCCTTTCAAAACTCCATCGTCCCTGCCTCTCCCATCGCCATCCCTCCGAGCCACAACAACCGTCGTTCTCTCACCACCTCAAAACCGCCGGATCTCACTGTTTGTCCCTAGCAGCAGCAGCGGCGTGACAGAACAACTCGAATAGTAGCACCACTGAACCCAAAACAACTGTCCGTAGCCCTCGACAGCCATGAGTTGTAGATTCTCTGCGTGCGAGTAAAAATTTCAGCTCGAAGAGTTTCGAGGTCGCCGTCCGTCGCTGTCCATCAAAAGAAACATTCTGCCTCTTCATTTTAATTCTTAAGTTATGGTTACTAAAATCGTCGCTGTCCGGAGTGGTTTCGAGTGCGATTCAGAGTCGACGTTCGAGGTTCCGTCATGGTCGTGTCGTTCGTATTCCAATCGGTGACTGTTGATTCATTTTGCTGCTGTACGTTGCGATTGGATTCAATTGATTCGGGGCTTTGTATTTGCATGTTCCCAATTAATCGAAAAGTTTCGCGAGTTAAGGTCCCTCTAAACTTATCTCGTTTATTTGTTTGATATCTCTGTTTGCATATATTTTTACGTGATTTTCAGCTCGCTGTCTACTGTGCTTATCTGTTTAAATGTCGCAAGAATTGTGGGCGTTCGTTAACCATATTCTTGTTTTACATGGATTTGATCTTTGTTTAATTGGAAAAAGAGAATTATAAGTTAACTTTCTGTTTAATAAAAGATGGCCAAAGATGCATGTGAATTGATAAGTTAAGGTTTTGTTACATGAAAAGAATAAGGGTAGGGAAGGTATGAGAAAAGGTTCGGTTGAGAAATCCCATCTTTAAGTCGGCCTCATTTAGTAAGAAAACATGCTTAGGAATTGGATTGGGCCAACTATATGGAAGATTGTTAAGAAGAAATGAGCATTACTTGAATCCTCTGTTAATTAAGTTTTCTTTTATTTAGTTTATTTTATTACATTGTTCTGTAGGAGCATGTTTAGGCCGACCACACTTGGTTAGGCAATTCGTAGAGTTTTTGTTAGTTACGAGGCGAGATGTTGTTTCCGTAGTTAAATTAATTCGGGGAATGCCCCGTGAAGTTTGTATATATTATTATCCGGGATATGTCCCGAAGTGAATGTAAATGAAGGCCAAAGACGAAGTAACTCGAGGAAGCATAGAATAGTAGTTTATTTTTGCTTTTGTTTTTCCTTTATTAGGTGGGGACGACCTCGAGCCTCTTTGATTGTTTGTTTTCTTTTGCTTGTTTTACCTCAATTTGAATATTTTAAAAGCCAACTTGATCGAGTATGCAACCGTACTAGTTACGGGACTTGGAAAGTGCCTAACACCTTCTCCCCGAGTCAAATGAACCCCTTACCCGAATCTCTCGTGTAGACTTAGTTTTAGAGTTCAAAATGTTTTAAAAGGAAAAATCATTTAAGAAAAACAATGACCTGGCACACCGAAATCAAATGTCAGGTGGCGACTCTCAGTTATCACTTTGAAATTGAAAACCCTTTCCAAGGTTTTACTAAAATTCTTTTATTAATTTAAGAGGGTTTAGTGGGGTTGGTTTTAAAAAAAAAGGGGTGTGACAAAGGGGCTACGCGAACGCGGGAGCTTGTCTGCGAACGCGATGAAGAAAAAGCTGGGGGTCCAGGGGTTGCACTATGCGAACGTTGGGAGGGTACCGCGAACGCAAAGGAGGGGAGACACCAGGCATTGCGAACGTGGGCCTGGGGCCGCGTTCGCGAAGAGTAAAATTGGTCTGCAATAACTGAGAATTTCTAATGCATTTTCTAAGTGTAAAACCACCTCGAACCACCTGTGAATCACTCCCGAGCCCTCGGAGCTCCCAACCAAACACACACACAAACTCAATAACATCTTACGAACTTAGTCGAGCGATCAAATCGCCAAAATAACATCAAATTCAATGAATCAAATCCCAAAATCATCATTTTTCATTTCAAAGTTCATCAACCTCTAACTTTAGATATTTAGGTCTGAAACACATCAAATAGTGTCCGATTTCGACAAAATTTCACAGAAAGCACTTAACGCATATTTAAGGCCTGTGTCGGGCGTTAAAACCAAAATACGAGCCCGATATCTATATCTACTAACTCATTTTCATTTCAATTTTTCATATCATTTTTAGAAAAATATTTCTTTCCAAAATTCTATACTCGGGCTAGGGGCCTCGGATTTCAATTCCGGGATTTTGCAAGTCCCATTTTTTTCTACAGATCTCCCGGGACTGTCACATCACAGGTCCAGGTCTGTTTGCCCAAAATGTTGATCGAAGTCAACTATATCAATATTAATATTAAAATTCTTCAATTTTTTCACAGAATTTACATATTTTCACACAAAAATTTTCTGACTTCGTGCCCGGACAGTGCATGCAAATCAAGGCAACTAAAAGTGAGGTCTTCAAGGCCTTGAAAGCACGGGAAAAAAAGAAAGAATTACGGTGATGACCCTTTGGGTCGTCATATCCTCCACCTCTAAAACAATTGTTTGTCCTTGAACGGACAAAAGAAAGAAGTACCTGAGTCGGGGAATAGATGAGGATAACGGCTCCACATATCAAACTCGGACTCCTAGGTCGATGCCTCAGAAGGCTGACCTCTCCACTGAATACACATTGAAGGAAAACTCTTCAACCTCATCTGTCGAACTTGCTGGTCTAAAATAGCCACAGGCTCCTCCTCATATGACAGATCCTTGTCCAATTGGACAGTGCTGAAATCTAATATGTGGGCTGGATCGCCGTGATACCTCCGAAACATGGATACATGTAAAACTAGATGCACGGAGGACAAGCTAGGCGACAAGGCAAGTCTGTAAGCCACCTCTCCCACTTGCTCAAGAATCTCAAATGGGCCAATCAATGTAGGGCTAAGCTTTCCCTTCTTCCAGAATCTCATCGCGCCCTTCATAGGCGATACATGGATCAATACTCGGTCACCAACATGAAAGCAACATCTCTGACCTTGCGGTCTGCATAACTCTTTTGCCTGGACTGAGCTCATCGAAGTCTGTCCTGAATGATCTGGACCTTGTCCAAGGCCTCCTGAACTAGATCTGCACCAAACACACGTGCCTTTCCCGGCTTCAAACATCCATCTGGGGATCGACACTGCCTACCACACAACGCCTCATACGGAGCCATCTGAATGATGGACGGGTAGCTGTCGTTGTACGAAAACTCTGCTAAAGGCAATAACTAGTCCCACGAGCCTCCAAAATCAATAATGCAGGCTCAGAGCATATCCTCAAGAATCTGAATAGTCCTCTCGGATTGGCCGTCCGTCTGGGGATGAAATGTTTTACTCAAATGAACCTCAGTGCGCAACTCCTGTTGTACTGCTCTCCAAAAATGTGAGGTAAACTGTGTTAGAATATACGCTTAACGCTAGAGGGGGGGGGGGGTGAATCGCGTTATAATAAAAATCAATGTAAGTATGCGGAATTAAAATTGCAGGAATAACGTAAGTGCAGTAATTAAAATAGTAAGGAGAGAACACACCGAATTTATCCTGGTTCACCACAACGTGTGGTTAGTCCAGTCCCCGAGAGACTCTCTCGAGTTTTACACTAACTTTGTTAAGCTTACGGGTGCCTAACAACCCGTTACACTTGCTCGTAGATATACACTCTACAAGACTTCAACCTGCTCGAGATACCGCACCTCAAGACTTCAAACCAAGGAACTACCTTTCCTTCTTACAACAAGGGATTAGAATATCCCTTCAAGTGTGTACAAACACTTATCACTCAAGACAAGACTCTCTTTGTAGAGTAGATATGAGTAAAAATAATACGCTCAAGAACACAACAACTTATTCAAGAATTTCGCTCTCAAAAATTATGGAATAGATATGAAATGATGAGAGAAGAGTATGTAAGCTTTATGCAAGAATTATAATCAGTTGTTGTACTTAAAAACGTGAATTAGAGGTGTATTTATAGTGCTCAAAGTCACCAAGACCGTTGCTTAATTGCCAATCACTAATTGCTGATTTTGTGCTTGCATAATCGATTATATGATCTGCATAATCGATTATATGCAGATCGTTCAAAAATCATATGCGGATTTTAAGCAGAATAATCGATTATTCAAGTTGCATAATTGATTTTCTGTTAACGTTCAAAAATCGGATGCAGATTCTGTGCAAGCATAATCGATTATTGTCTTGTGTATAATCGATTATATTTCAGCGTTTTAAAAATACTTTGGCAACGGTCTTAACATAATCGATTATAAGTAAACATAATCGATTATATTGCTATCTTGAAAATTTCGGTTAACACTGTCTTAACATAATCGATTGTCAGTGAGACATAATCGATTATATTGCTATCTTGAAAAATTTCGGTTAACACTGTCTTAACATAATCGATTATAAGTAAGACATAATCGATTATATTGTTGTCTTGAAAATTTTGGTTAACACTGTCTTAATATAATCGATTATAAGAAATACATAATCGATTATTTATGTCCAGATTTGAAAAACATGTTTGAAAATCATTTTGGCTAAAATGAAAATGTCTGAAAATCATTTTGGTTTCACTCAACGATGCATGAAAATGATTTTACGAGAGAAGCCAAGACTTAAATAAGTTATCGCATCAAGATCACACTATAAAGTGACTCATTTATAACTTTGTTGTTATTCTTGATCTTGCTCTTTGCTTCTCATGTTCTTGGACTTTGGCATATGTCAGTGTTCCATGCGCGTCGGTTTGTCATTTATCAAAACCTACGGAAATGAACACACGTTTAGTTTTAGCGACTTGAGAACGTGTTTCAACAATTTCCCCCTTTTTGATAATGGCAAACCAATATCGGGATATGCATAAGATAAGTATAAGTTCCCCCTCAATTTATGAGTTCCCCCTCAATTTATGCCAATATGTATTAGTGTGCATAGCCTTTATTCTCTTTTGACATTAGCAAAAAAATGAACTTTCATTAAAAATATTAAACATACATGAGAAAGCAAAAAAAAAAAAAATAGACAGAATATAATTCATAATAAAAAATTTATTATTCATTGTCATCATTAACATCCGGCTCGGCATCCGGCACTCCATCCGGAAGAACAATTTGGGCATATGGATAGTTGACATGATCAAAGTACCCATGAAGCTCATAAGTCAAACGAGTGACGTTTTGATCAATACGAGCCACTGAGGTTGACAAAGAAGCAAGTTGGTCCGAAATGGTTTGAAGAGTAGGAGCTTGAGGACGACGTATTTGAGTAGGAGGAGGAGGAGGATGTTCACCAATATTGGGAAATGAAGATTCTTGAATTTCCCAATGCTTTGTTGCCTTTTTGTGAGGACCGACGGAGGTGTCGGTACCGGAGGCTTCAAAAATAGCCATTATGACAAAAGCAAATGGGAGTGGCTTATCGTCCCCAATTGCATCATACATGTGAGTCATGACGAACTGGCACCAATTGATGCGAGCCCCGGTGACAATTGCATGCAAGAGTTTTGAATCCTCATGAGAGAGAGTGGTATGATTGAATTTGCGGGGTTTGAGAACTCGGGTGATGAAATAAAATATTAGACGATATTCTGGGAGCATGTGTGTAATGGTTGGGCGAAGATTCTCCGGACAGTCGCCAATACCAATTTGGTGGAAAAGAAGTTGTTCATCAAATAAAGCGCCCGCTTCTCTAGTGTAGAGAGAGATGTCTTCACCATTTCGTGGAAGGTTAGTGAGGAGTTGCAAGTTTTCCCCATTTACAAAAATTGGAACTCCATTGATGCTAGAGACAAGGTCACCATCTTCGTCCTTCTGTAGATTTGAATAGAAGGCACGGATTAGAGCAGGGTGAATGGAAGGAGTTTGAAGATATAGAAAGTCAATGAGTTGGCTTTGTATAAGAATATTTTCTATTGATGGGGGTGTGCTATTTCGAAGATATCGAGTAGTTGAGAAAAGAGGCGGAAGGATTTCTCGATTCTCAAATTTTTCAATGAATCGAAGAAGTTCGGGTTGAGTATCAAAACGCAAATAAGAGCCGTCTTTGTAGTGGAAAACGGGTGGAGGAGCGGCGGAAGAGGAGGCAATCTGTTTGCCGGAACGAGAGCGTTTAGAGTGCTTACTTGCCATTAGTATGAAGAAATAGGAGCTGTTTCAAAAGTTTGAAGGCTTTGGAAGATTGTTTGGAACTAAGAGTGAGGTTGAAGTGAGAGATTTGAAGGATGAAAACACCTATTTATAGAATTGAAGAAGTGAGGCATTTATGGAGCAAAAAGCTGCAGATTTATTAAGCCAAACGGTCATGAACGGTAACAAAATTTGAATACTGACCGTTGGTAACCGATTATGGAGGCTGAATAATCGATTATTGCCAATATTTTGACTTGTAGTCAGAGAAGAAATCGATTATGCGATAGGAGATAATCGATTATTTGAAGACAGAGGTATTCTGAGGGTCCGGGCTCGGGGAATAATCGATTTTGATTAATATGATAATCGATTATTTCAGTCCAGTGATATGACGAAAAGCCGAGACGATAAAAGGTAATCGATTATGCAGTACTAAATAATCGATTATTATAAAACCTGTAACACTGAATCCCAACTTAATCGATTAGTAATATATGATAATCGATAATTGCCAAATTCCTGCAAACAGAGATGTTAGAAATAATCGATTGTTCTTAGTCAATAATCGATTATTTGTTACCAGTGCCCGAAAATTCCCCCTGTCTTTGGGACGATACCTGCAAAAAATAATTAGGCGCCTCCGACGCTCAAGTCAGTAATTATTTAAAGAAAAATGCAATGCATGGATTAGATCATCGTGGAGTCAAGAATTCCGAGTTCACTACGAATGCGGAAAAAGGACTCTTTCTCTAATGGCTTTGTGAAGATGTCGGCCAATTGATTTTTGGTTTCAACAAATTCAATTTCGACATCGCCCTTGAGAACGTGATCTCTTATAAAGTGATGTCTAATTTCCATCTGTTTCGTTCTTGAATGAGGAATAGGATTCTTCGTCAAGCTTATGGCGCTAGTATTGTCACATCGAAGAGGAACATGATCAATACTAAGACCATAATCCGAGAGTTGTTGCTTCATCCAAAGGATTTGAGCACAACAACTCCCCGCGGCTACATATTCAGCCTCAGTTGTGGATAAAGCAACACTTACCTGTTTCTTGCTAAACCAAGAAACTAGAGAGCTACCGAGCAAATGGCAAGTGCCATTAGTGCTCTTGCGGTCCAATTTGCAACCCGCAAAATCGGAATCGGAATATCCAACAAGTTGGCATGAAGAACCTTTGGGATACCATAATCCCACATTTATAGTTCCAACAAGATACTTCATAATCCGTTTTACTGCAGTTAAGTGTGACTCCTTCGGACATGATTGATATCGAGCGCATAAACACACGCTAAACATGATGTCCTGTCTACTAGCAGTAAGATAGAGAAGGGATCCGATCTTACCTCAATATTTCTTGGTGTCTACTTCCTTACCTTTCTCATCCTTGTCAAGATGGTCGGATGTGCTCATTGGAGTGGCCATTGCTTTGGCGTTGCTCATTTCAAAACGATTTAGCAATTCCTTGCAATATTTGGTTTGGCAAATGAAAGTTCCCTCTTTCATTTGTTTCACTTGCAACCCCAAGAAGAAGTTTAGCTCACCCATCATTGACATTTCGAATTCGCTAGTCATTAACTTAGAGAATTCCTCGCATAAAAAATCATTAGTAGCACCAAAAATAATATCATCGACATAAATTTGAACTAATAGAATGTCATTGTTTTTATTTTTGATAAACAGTGTAGTGTCAACTTTCCCCCTTTCGAACTCATTGTCCAGAAGAAATTTGCTTAAGCGCTCGTACCAAGCTCGAGGAGCTTGTTTAAGTCCATATAGCGCTTTCTTAAGCTTGAAGACGTGATCGGGAGATTTAAAGTCTTCAAAGCCCGGGGGTTGTTCAACGTACACTTCCTCTTGAATAAACCCATTGAGGAAGGCACTTTTGACATCCATTCGAAATAGTTTGAAATTCATAGATGATGAAAAAGCAAGTAATAAACGAATGGCTTCTAGGCATGAAACGAGTGCATAGGTTTCTTCATAATCAATGCCTTCTTCTTGATTATATCCCTTAGCAACTAGCCTAGCTTTGTTTCTAGTGATTATACCATTTTCATCTAATTTATTCCAAAAAACCCATTTCGTACCAATTATGGTGTGATTATCGGGTCTTGGCACCAATTCCCAAACATCATTACGTTAGAATTGGTTAAGCTCCTCTTGCATTGCCAAGGTCCAATGCTCATCCCCAATTGCTTCAGAAATGGTTTTAGGTTCTATTTGTGAAACAAAAGCCATATGTCCTATAGTGTCTTTAAGAAGGTTTCGTGTACTTACTCCTTTCTCGATGTTGCCAATTACCTTGTCAAGAGGATGGTCTTTAGATGTCCTCCAAGCCTTAGGCATCATCGATTCTTCTTCTTGTGGTGGTACTTCTTCCGATGATTGTTCCATGACTTCATCTTGAACTTCCTTTGGATTCTCCTTTTGCACCTCGTCTTGAAGATTGATTTTGTTTAAAGCATCTGCAAGATCAACACAAGAATCCTTTCTCGCCAAGCGAGCATCATTTTCACAAAATACTACATGAGGAGATTCCTCAACAGTTTTGGTTCGATTATTTAAAACTCTATATGCTTTGCTACGTGATGAGTAACCAAGAAAAATTCCTTTATCAGATTTTGCGTCAAATTTTCCCAAGTTATCTTTTCCGTTGTTGTGAATAAAACATTTACAACCGAAGACTCTAAGATGGGAAAGATTTGGTTTCCTTCCCTTATTGAGTTCATAGGGAGTTTTTATGAGTATCGGTCTTATGACAGCTCTGTTTAAAACATAGCTTGCGGTACTCACGACATCCGCCCAAAACTTTTTGGAAATCTTAGCCTCATCGAGCATGGTTCTAGCCATCTCTTCGAGACATCGATTTTTACGTTCCACCACCCCATTTTGTTGTGGTGTACGTGGAGCCGAGAAGGTATGTTCAATACCGAGTTCGTCACAAAAATCCGCAAAGATATTATGATTGAACTCTCCCCCATGATCACTTCTTATGGAAGTGACGGTTGTGTTCTTTTCATTTTGAACACGTTTGAGAAAACTTTTAAAAGCATGAAAGGCATCACTTTTATGAGCAAGAAATAACGTCCATGTGAATCTAGAGTAGTCATCAACTATTACAAAAGCATTAAGATATCCACCAAGACTTTCAACACGAGATGGTCCAAAAAGATCCATGTGTAGAAGTTGTAAGGGTCTAGTGGTTGAAACAACATTTTTGGATTTATAAGAGGCTTTTGTTTGTTTCCCTTTTTGACATGAATCACAAATAGAATCTTTTTCAAATTTCATGTTTGGAAGACCAATTACTAAATCTAGTGAACTAGTTTGTTTAAAAGATTCATATTTACATGAGCTACTCTACGATGCCATAACCACATGTCGTCTTCTTTACTCATAAGGCAATTTACAAAACTTGATGAAGAATTTTCAAGATCAACCATATAGATATTATCCATTCTAATACCACGAAGAATAATTTTGAAATCACTACGACGGATAACTAAGCATTCTTCGGAGTCGAACAATACAAGATTTCCCTTGTCACATAATTGAATTATGCTCAAGAGATTATGTTTAAGACCTTTAACTAGCAAAATATGCTTAATGGAGGAGGATTCGTCCTTACCGACCGATCCAATGCCGATAATCTTTCCTTTGTTATTGTCTCCAAAAATAACATTTCCTCCTTCCGTGGGTTTTAGATGAAGGAATTTTGATGCATCCCCGGTCATATGTTTGGAGCATCCACTATCAAGGTACCAAAGTACACTTGATCCCTTCAAACACACCTACAAAACAAATTAATGAGATTTTGGTACCCAAGCCATTTTGGGTCCTTGTGCGTTAGGTGCAACATATTGGTGTGATTGTCCTGCAGTGAAATGTCTATGTCTAGTGAAGCATGCGGGAGCAATATGTCCAATTTTATTGCAATAATGACAAATGGAATTCGGATTGTGCATTCTTCTAGGATGATAATAATTTAGAGGTCTAAATTTATTCACTCTATTTTTAGGAATATAGTTTTGATGTAGTTTTCGAAAATCTTGTCTAGGTGGTCTATACATGCCAATATTTCTTCTAGTATTTACTCTATTGTTAGGAATATAGTTTTGATGTGGTTTTCGAAAATCTTGTCTAGGTGGTCTATACATGCCACTATTTCTTCTAGCATTTGTTCTAGGATGAGTTGTAATTCTAGGATTAAAATTTCTAGGTTGAGTGTTGACATTGATTTTATTTTGCCTAAGTTGAGTCTTAGGTGGTTTAGGAATGGACTCAACTTTTTCTTTTGGCTCGTGTTTAAAGCCTATACCGTGCTTAGTGGATTTCAAATTTACAAGCACTTCATTGAGATTTTTGTGTGAAGAATTGAATTTGTGCAAAGTGCTTCTAAGACTTTCTACTTCTTCCTTTAGAGATTTGCAAGAAGTACAATCCTTATTTGAGGTTTCGGGTTTATCGGCGCTTCTTTTGCCATAAAACTTGTTTTCCTCTTTTAATTTCTCATTTTCAAGAGTTAGTTTTTCAAAATCCTTTTCTTTTGAAGAAATGAGTTTTCTTAAATCTTTTATAGATTTAGAAGCGCTAATAAACTCTTTATACAACTCATCAAATGCATCTTGCATTTCTTCTAAAGTAAAATAGTTCTTAGAAGTAGTACATACCTCATTTTGAGTTTCTTCGTGTGCCATAAGACACAAGTTTGCGGTCTCGTTTCCTTCTCCATCACTTGATTCGTCTCCGGAGTCGCCTCCCCAAGAGATGTATGCTCTTTGTTTCTTGGCGGGTTTCTTCTCCTTTTTGATATTTGGACAATTTGATTTGATATGCCCGATTTCTCCGCATCCATAGCAGTTTAATTGGTCTCCTTGTTGCTTACCTTTTTGTTTATACTTCTATTGCATGAACTTGTGAAATTTCTTAATAACGAGTCTGAACTCGTTATCTTCGTCGCTTGAATCCTCATTATTTTGAGGTTATGCCGTGCTTGCTTTAAGGGCAATTCTTCGTTTCCTTTGATCATCAAAAGGAGGGTTAAGAATAGTAGATTCATAGGTTTTGAGATTACCTCTAAGCCCGTCGATTGTGACATTTGTAATGCCGATTGATTCTTGAATAGCGTCGGCTTTGGAGCGCCATTCCGGAGTGAGACTTCGAAGAATTTTACGGACGAGTTCTCTATCCGTGAAGGTCTTCTTAAGAGCATGAAGATCATTAACGATTTTTTAAAATTGTTCGAACATATCATCTATCTTCTCGTTTTCCTTCATATGAAAAAGTTCATATTCATGGGTTAGAAAATCTATTTTAGCTTCTCTTACCTGGTCCGTACCTTCGTAGGTGATTTCCAAATCCCACATTTGCTTAGCCGTGGTGCAACATGATATTTTCCGATAATCATCAGGATTTACATCACAGTACATCATGTTGATGGCTTTTGCGTTGTTCTCCACCTTTCTAATATCGTCTGCGTCATATTCATCTTTCGATTTTGGCACCATTTCATTTTCTACCTTTTTGGTTGGAATTTGCTCTCCATTCTTGATAATTTTCCACAGTAGAAAATTATTTGATTGGATAAATATTCTCATCCTTTCCTTCCAATAAGTATAGTTTGTGCCATCGAATAGTGGTGGCCTTGTGAAGCATTGTCCTTCACCTAGTCCTGCATAAGCGTTACGAGTAGAAGCCATGGATTGTTTCTCTCAAACTGTTAAGTCTTTCAGAGAGTTAGGCTCTGATACCAATTGTTAGAATATACGCTTAACGCTAGAGGGGGGGGGGGGTGAATAGCGTTATAATAAAAATCAATGTAAATTTTCGGAATTAAAATTGCAGGAATAACGTAAGTGCAGTAATTAAAATAGTAAGGAGAGAACACACCGAATTTATCCTGGTTCACCACAACGTGTGGTTAGTCCAGTCCCCGAGAGACTCTCTCGAGTTTTACACTAACTTTGTTAAGCTTACGGGTGCCTAACAAACCGTTACACTTGCTCGTAGATATACACTCTACAAGACTTCAACCTGCTCGAGGATATCGCACCTCAAGACTTCAAACCAAGGAACTACCTTTCCTTCTTACAACAAGGGATTAGAATATCCCTTCAAGTGTGTACAAACACTTAGCACTCAAGACAAGACTCTCTTTGTAGAGTAGATATGAGTAAAAACAATACGCTCAAGAACACAACAACTTATTCAAGAATTTGGCTCTCAAAAATTATGGAATAGATATGAAATGACGAGAGAAGAGTATGTAAGCTTTATGCAAGAATTATAATCAGTTGTTGTACTTAAAAACGTGAATTAGAGGTGTATTTATAGTGCTCAAAGTCACCAAGACCGTTGCTTAATTGCCAATCACTAATTGCTGATTTTGTGCTTGCATAATCGATTATATGATCTGCATAATCGATTATCTGCAGATCGTTCAAAAATCATATGCGGATTTTAAGCAGAATAATCGATTATTCAAGTTGCATAATCGATTTTCTGTTAACGTTTAAAAATCGGATGCAGATTCTGTGCAAGCATAATCGATTATTGCCTTGTGTATAATCGATTATATTTCAGCGTTTTAAAAATACTTTGGCAACGGTCTTAACATAATCGATTACAAGTAAGACATAATCGATTATATTGCTGTCTTGAAAATTTCGGTTAACACTGTCTTAACATAATCGATTATCAGTGAGACATAATCGATTATATTGCTGTCTTGAAAAATTTCGGTTAACACTGTCTTAACATAATTGATTATAAGTAAGACATAATCGCTTATATTGCTGTCTTGAAAATTTCGTTTAACACTGTCTTAACATAATCGATTATAAGAAATACATAATCGATTATTTATGTCCAGATTTGGAAAACATGTTTGAAAATCATTTTGGCTAAAATGAAAATGTTTGAAAATCATTTTGGTTTAACTCAACGATGCATGAAAATGATTTTACGAGAGAAGCCAAGACTTAAATAAGTTATCGGATCAAGATCACACTATAAAGTGACTCATTTATAACTTTGTTGTTATTCTTGATCTTGCTCTTTGCTTGTTATGTTCTTGGACTTTGGCATATGTCAATGTTCCATGCGCGTCGGTTTGTCAATTATCAAAACCTACAGAAATTAACACACATTTAGTTTTAGCGACTTGAGAACGTGTTTCAACAAACTGCGGGCCCATGTCCGAAATGATAGATATAGGCACCCTATGAAGGAGAACGATCTCCCTGATATAAATCCCGGGTAATCCCTCGGACGAATAGGTGTTGGCAACCAGAATGAAGTGTGCTGACTTGGTCAGCCTATCAGCAATGACCCATATAGCATCAAACTTCTTTCGAGTCATTGGAAGGCCAGAAATGAAATCCATGGTAGTTTCTCCCACTTCTTTTTGGGAAGCTCAATCTTCTGAAATAAACCACCAAGCCTCTGATGCTCGTACTTAATTGGCTGACAGTTCAGACCATGAGACACAAATGCAACAATGTCTTTCTTTATCATGCACCACCAATAATGATACCTCAAATCCTGATACATCTTCGAAGCGCTCGGATGAATAGAATACCTAGAAATATGGGCCTCCGGTAAGATCAACTCCCGAATACCATCAACATTAGGCACACAAACTTGCCCCTACAATCTCAATACACCATCATCTCCCAAGGTCATTTTCTTGGAACCTCCATGTTGCAACGTGTCTCTCAGGACACACAAATGGGGATCATCACACTACCGCTCGCAAATACGCTCCATCAATGACGAACGAGAAACCGTGCAAGCTAACACCCTGCTAGGCTCAGAAAAATTCAACATCACAAATCGATTGGCCAAGGCCTGAACATCTAAAGCAAGCGGTCTCTGGCTGACGTGTATATAGGCAAGACTACCCATGCTGGCGGACTTCCTACTCAATGCATCGGCCACCATATTGGCCTTCCCTGGGTGGTATAAGATAGAAACATCATAGTCTTTCAACAACTCCAACCACCTCTTCTACCTCAAATTCAACTCCTTCTTTTTGAACAAGTACTGTAGGCTCTTGTAAGATCCGTGTACACCTCACACGTCACACCATATACATAATGCCTCCATATCTTCAAGGCATGAACAATGGCTGCCAACTCTAGGTCATGAACTGGATAATTATTCTCGTGGATCTTCAACTGCCTTGAAGAATATGCTTTGACTCTGCCATTCTGCATCAACACTATGTCAAGCCCAATATAGAACGCATCACAATAGATGGTATAAGGCCCTGATACCGTGGGTAAAACCAATGCTGGTGCCGTTATCAGAGCTATCTTGAGCTTCTGAAAGCTCGCCTCACACTCATCTGACCACCTGAACTGGGCACCCTTCTGGGTTAATCTAGTCATCGGGGCTGCAATGGATGAAAACCCCTCCACGAACCGTCGGTGGTAACCTACTAACCCTAAGAAACTCTGGATCTCTGTAGCTGACGCTGGTCGAGGCCAGTTCTTAACTGCCTCAATCTTCTTCTGGTCCACCTAAATACCCTCTGATGAAACAACGTGACCCAAGAATGCTATAGAACTCAACCAAAACTGTGTGACGACCTGGCCGGTCGTCTTTGGAATTTATGCCCCGTTCTCCCATTAAGTGCTTCCCCTAAGTTCATTTATGCTATTTTGGTTTACCGGGACGTTCGGTAATGGAATTCGGAGTGTTTCTGGACACTTAGTCCCTAAATGAGAGCTTAAGTGTTGGAAAATGGTCTGTATTCAAAACAGTGGTGAAGAAAACCTCAGAATTGAAATCTAATGGTTCCGTTAACTCCGTTAGGTGATTTTGGGGTTGGGAGCCTGTACGAAATGTATTTTGGATGTCTGTAGCTCATTTAGGCTAGAAATGCCGAAAGTTAGAATTTAGAAGTTTCCGGTCCAATAGTTAAATTTTTATCCGAGGGTCGGAATGGGATTTCTGAAGTTGCTGCAGTACCGTCATGTCATTTGGCACGTGCGTGCAAAGCTTCAGGTCAATCGGACGAGTGATGATTAGGTTTTGAATCGAAAGCGTGTTTTGGATGAATTTGAAGTTCTTAGGCTTGAATCTTTGATTTGATCGAGGTTTTGGTATTGTTATAGGTGGCTTAAGGATCGGTGCAAGTTTGAATGAGGTATTAGGTGGTATTGGTGCTTTTGGTTGAGGCCCCAGGGGCCTCGAGATGATTTCGGATGGTCGACGGATGAAATGTCTAAAGTGTGCAGCTACAGTTCTTCAGCCTTCTGATATTTTTTGTTCTGCGGCTTTGGTTAAGTTGAGGGTTAAGTTTCAAAAGTTGGAAAATCAATTGAGGGCTCGGGAGAAGGCGATTTTGAGTGAGTTTCGAAGAGAAGATTATTGGGTAACGTTTCTGTGATCCTTTTTTGTTATATTCCATCATTTTGTGGTTAAATCCATCATTTAATTCAAATTTAGGATAAAAAATTGGATAATTTGGGTAAAACTGCTTTGGCTAAACTATTGAGTTTTGAAGGGGCATTTGACCTCCGATTTGGGAGATTTTTATATGGTTAGTCTTGTGAGAGTATGGGGTTTTTTGAAAATGTGAAAATTATTCAATTCTGAGACGTTGGCCAGAGGGGCATACAACATTTCTACTTTTTTCATTTAAATAATTATAATAAACTGAAATAATAATCAAAGCGGAAGACTTAAAAATACTTAATTAACTGCAAACGTAAATACGAAAGTTTCAAAATTCACCTCTACCCAGTATCTGGTGTCACTACTCATGGACTACTACAAAATACTACAAACAAAGTATGGAAAAGAAATACATAGTGTTTGCCTGATACAAGATGAACAAACAAAAAGTAAAGATAGGTACTTTCGCCTGCGAATGCCAGCTAGGCTACCTAACCCCGACGAGGTGGGGACGAGACTAGACAAGACCAACCAAAATTAACCTGTGCAAATGTTTATTTGTAGAAAGAAATAGAAATAACAACAAGGAAATACTAACAAAAAGAAAAGGGGAAAGGGACATGCTCGAGGCGATATAGTAAAGAACAAGTCAACGGATACAACAACGTAACAATCTCAATACCATACCTCGTATATAAATGGACGGCGCGCCACACGATCCCATTTATCAGTGCATAAGTGGTCGGCGTGACACACGATCCCAATTCATATTTCATAGGTTGACGACATGCCACACAATCCCATATTACAATTCATAAGTGGACGGCGTGTCACACGATCCCATATTATAATTCATAAGTGGACAGCGTGCCACACGATCCCATATTATAATTCATAAATGGACGGCGTGCCACACGATCCCATATTATAATGAATATCTTAAATAATCTCTCCGAAAGAGGTCCCTTTAGGGAAGTTCAACAGAATGATTAAACCCGGCAAGGGTACAACAAACAGCCCAAATATCCCGGCAAGGGAGAGTACAATAATAACTGTATACTCGTCCCGGCAAGGGAATCATTTCATCACATTCTCTTTTAGCTCATTTCCTTATTATCTAACACTTTACATGGAATTTATCAATTTAACAGGACAATTGTGCCATACCTCTCGAATTAAAAGCAATTACGACTCACAGTCATGCTAGATTCCGGTGTATATATACTCATCATCATGCCTATACACCGTACTCGATCATTTAGCAAATAGAAATCAAAACACTCTAATCATATTTCCTCAAGCCAAAGTTAGATCAAACACTTACACCGGTCCGAAAATAGCAATCAAGTCTTTAACACCACCTTTCCTTTAGAATCCAACTCCGAAACAATGAAATCTAGGCACACAGTTCAATATTATCAATAATGGCTCAAAGACAAAATTCAATAGCCTAGAAATGAATTTCCTATCATTCTTCCAAAAATATCAAAATCTGACTCCGGGCCCACATGGTCCAAACTCGAAGCTCGGACCAAAACTCAATCACCCATAACCCCACGAGTTTAAATATGCAATTTTATTAAGATTCGACCCCAAATTGAAGTTGAATCACCCAAAATCCCCCAAAGCGCTAACTCTTCCCAAAATCCAGACTTTCTACTTTCAATTCATGATTTAGGGCTAGAAACTTAGTAATTAGATGAAGGAATTAAGAGGAAATTAAGGTTAAGATCACTTAGCCAAAGAGCTATAGAGAAAGGGAAGCTTGAAATTTTCCTATGTAGTGTTTTAGAGAGGAGTTCGTGTGAACAAGATGGCTAAATCCCGAGATGGGTTCTGTTTTTAAGCTTTAAAATCACTGGGCACTTTTGTACTATGCGTTCGTGACAAAGGGTCGCATTCGCGAAGGGGACTGACTGGGGGGCATCGCGTTCGCGATTGGGAGTCCGCGAGCGCGAAGAAGGAAAACTAGGGTCTTGGGAAAATAGCCTATGCGAACGCGAGTGGCTGGTGCAAACACGATGAATGACCTAAAGGGGCTACGCGAACGCGGGAACTTGTCCGCAAACGCGATGAATGAAAAGCTGGAGGTCCAGGGGTTGCACTATGCGAATGCGTGGAAGGTACTGCGAATGCGAAGGAGGGAAGACACAAGGCTCCTACGAAAGTCGAGCGATCAAATCGCCAAAATAACATCAAATTCAATGAATCAGACCCCAATATCATCATTTTTCATTTCAAGTTCATCAACCTCTAACTTCAGATATTTAGGTCTGAAACACGACAAACGGCGTCCGATTTCGACCAAATTTTATAAATAGCGCTTAACGCATATATGAGACATGTATTGGGCGTCGAAACAAAAATACGAGCCCGATACTTATATCTTCTAACTCATTTTCATTTTAATTTTTTATATCATTTTCAAAAAAACAAAATTCAAAAATTCTATACTCGGGCTAGGGGCCTTGGATTTTAATTCCGGGATTATGCCCGAGTCCTATTTTTTTCCACGGACCTCCCGGGACCGTCACATCACGAGTCCGGGTCCGGGTCCGTTTACCCAAACCAAAGCCAACTATATCAATATTAATATCAAAATTCTTCAAATTTTTTACAGAATTCACATATTTTGACATAAAAATACTTTTCGGCTTCACGCTCGAACTATGCGCGCAAATCGAGGCAACTAAAAGTGAGGTCTTCAAGGCCTCGGAAGCACGGAAAAAAGGAAAATTACGCTGATGACCCTTTGGGTCGTCACAGTAAGAAAGACAGTTCAGAGTTGTATTGTTTTACCCACTCAAAATAATTTTGTCCAAGGTCTTACAAGGAGCCTAGCAAAAGACTGTAGCCCAGGATTCATGCTCTGTGGAGGATCTGTGCAATGTTTTTGCGAAGTTAGTGCTTCTAATCTTCGAATTATATCATTGTCTAGTTTACATGTTTGTGATACCTGGATTGTCTGCTTGCTTCCGCTTCGCGTGTTGTAACAATTGGTATCGGAACGTCGTCTTACATCTAACCAAATAATATAATACAGAGTGAATAGAGTAAAATTAAAATGTGTTGTTAAATTATACAAGTTTGGTGTGGTTATTCTATGAGAACAGTGATATTTTCCAAAAAAAATTGACTGTTTTAAATAGTACTTTGATTCTGAAATTATGGATTAACATACACAAGCATAACAGTGATGGTTCTTTTTCATGACAACGCTATTTTTTCATGTTTTGTTGCATTTTTATCCATGATAATAGTGTTATTTTTTAATAAAAAAGTGACAGATTTGAGTACTATCTCAGTTATGAAATTATGGATTAACATACACATGAACAATTGGTGTTCAATTTCATGAAAATAGTGTTGGTTTCCCATATTTGTTGTCTTTATTCCATAAAAATAGTTTTTTATATATATAAAAATGACACCGTTATAATAATACTTTGAGTTCTGAAACCATGGATTAACATACATAAGTATACTATGTGATATGAACGAGTCAAGACAATCAGAACTCTAAAAAAAGGCAAACAAATGAAAAAATAGATTTGCGAACTGGTCATGAATTTGAAATTCTGTCAAACTTCGATTGATTTCAAAATTGGTAGGTTTATCGTCAATGACCCAGTGAGAAATACTTATCATCTTCGCTCATGATGTACGTCGTTTTTCGGGCATTCAAAGTCGTTTGGATGGGTTCTTGGCTATTTTTTATTTTCTAGAAATAAATTTTAGTAAATTCCTTTTTTAAAGAAAACAGTGATGGTAGGGGTTCAATTCTCACGGTTTCCAATTATGTTGTACAGTAGTATAATGAATTTATATGTTTACATAGGTCTTCTTCCACTTCAGATACGTTCATTATAGATAATTACTATAGTTTTACCTCTAATTATTTGATTACTTGTATTAACTCTCCAATTGAGTTACGTGTTGATTCAATAAAACTAGAGTTTATAAAAGTGATATTTACTTATCTTAAATTAGCCATTTACTCTATATCTAAGTTGGTCCTATTATAATTTATAGGATAAATATATTACATAACTCATATATTTTGCATAACTAACTAAGTTTTTCTAATGAATCTAACTATTAAATGAGTATGATTATATGTGTAATGTGTTATTTTGAATTTTATTACTCTAATTACATACCTAATAATCTATTTAATATGAATATCTCTCAGATTAACCATGTCTTCATTCAACCCACTTACCTCAATTTTGAACTAAAACAAGTTAAAAGAACGAATTATATTGACTAGAAAAGGAACCTTGATATTGTCCTAACTGGCGAAGGTTATAAATTCGCAATCACTGAGGAGTGCCCAGAAAAATCTTATGAAGATGCTACTGATGTTCAGGTTAAGGCTTATGACAAATGGGTTAAGACTGATGAGATAGCGCGATGTTATATTCTTACTTCTATGGCCAATATTTTGCAACATCAATATCAGTCTACGAGCTCTGCTTGTAACATATTCGAAAGTCTCAAAAAGATGTTCGCGAAAAAAATCGGTGCGGCTAAGCAGACAGCCATGAAAGCCCTTTTGAATACCAAGATGGCTGAAGGATCATCGGTTATGGACCATGTTTTGAAGATAATGGGTCTACTAAATTAACTAGAGGTCCTTGGAGCTGTGATTGATAAGGAATCTCAAATTGAGATTGTCCTACAGACTCTGACTAACATTTTTTAACAATTTCGTTTGAACTATAATATAAAAAAAATGGATTTGTCACTACCAAACTTTTTGAATGAGCTGCAAGCGGCAGAATCTATTATCAAACAACAAGCTCTAGTTGTGGCATTGAATGTTGAGAAATCTTCAATTTCTAAGTCGAAAAGTGGTAAGAAAAAAAACGAAGGCTCAAAAGCTTTTGGCACATAAAGGTGCGGCTGTTGGTGTGAATAAGTCCAAAGGAAAGTGTTATGATTGCAAGCAACCTGGATATCACAAAAAGCAATGCTCTGCCTATCTGGAAAATTTGAATAAGCAAGGCAATTCAAATTTAAATGTCATTGAAACTTTTTTTAGCGGCAATCTCTACCATATTTGGTGTGTAGATTCAAGAGCCACTAACCATATTTGCACTACTTTGCAGAGGTTTCAGGAAACGCGGCGGCTAAGTGAGAATGAAGTTTGTATTTATCAAGCTAATGGCGAGCCAGCACCAGTTGTGGCATTAACAGATATTAGAATTTCGTTTAGTAGTGATAGAATTTTAGTTTTGAAAGATGTTCTCAATGTACCTTCTATTAGAAGGAATTTGATTTCCGTTTCGAAAATAACGAATGCTGGTTATAATATTTATTTTGTTAATAACTCTGCTGTTATTAAGTTTAATAAATGTTTTATCTACACTACTTCTAGAGTACATGACCTTTTTATTCTTCATATATCTCCTTGTGTGCTACAACCAAAAGAATTAAATAACATTAATCTGGTACATAAAAGAACAGGTATTTCTGAATTGAGCCAAACTTATTTATGGCACTTACGTCTAGGTCATATAATTATAAATATGATTTCGAGGTTGGTTTCAGGTGGACCTTTGAGTTCATTAAAAGTGGAGGTACTGCCAACATGCAAATCTTGTTTAGAAGGTAAAATGAGCAAGATACGTCTTTCCTCAAAAGGAAATAGAGCTAGCGATATGTTAGAATTAATTCACTTTGATTTTTGTGGCCCTATGAATATACAAGAAAGAGGTGATTTTGAGTATTTTGTAATTTCTACAGATGATTAATCAAAACATGGATACATCTATCTGTTGCACTGTAAGTCTGAATGCTTTGAGAAATACAAAAAATTTAAGACGAAAATGGAGAAACGACATGATAAACATATCAAAACATTGCGATTTGATCGCTGTGGTGAACATCTTTATGCAGATTTCATTAAATATTCATCAAATTGTGGAATTTCATCTCAATTATCAACCCCAGGAACACCACAAGAAAATGTTGTGGTAAAATGGAATAACTAATGACTCATTTTTGGAATGTATCCCAGAAGCCGGTATTGATGTATCACAGCATTATCATAGTGGGAGAAATGGCAATTGGCAGCAAAACGCACAAGAATAATTGTCTGACATCTTTTTACCCCAAAGTAGTAGAAGTAATATTGAGAAACCTCAGATTGATAAGCAACCTCAGATTGTTGAGCAACCTGAAATTATTGTGCAGCCTGCACTCATGTAATAAGTTAATGAAATCCCAGCATCGCAAGGCGTGGAGAAAAACATTGAGGCTTCAGTTTCGAAAAATAACATTGTGGTTCAACAGCAAAATCAAACTGCATGTAGTGTCTAGTCGTAGTGGGGGAATTATTAAAAAACCTCTCCGATTTATGCTCTTGGGAGAACCTTATGATAGGATCTTTGAAGAGCCTGATATAGAACCTCTTTATTACGACGAAGCACTACAGGATACAGGCACGAATAAATGAGTTTTTGCTATGAAATCTGAAATGGAGTTCATGTACTCCAGTCAATTTGTGGGATCATGTAGAACCACCTGCTAGAGTAAAACCTATTAATTGTATATGGATATATAATAAAAAGAGTGAGTGGATGGAAAAGTGAAAACTTTTAAAGCTGGGCTTGTTGCAAAAGGGTTTAATAAAAAAGAAAGAATCGGTTATAAGGAAACTTTTTTCCCAGTAGCCAGGTTTAAATCCATTAGGATTCTTTTATTTATTGATGCTCGTTACGATTATGAGATTTGGCAAATGGATGTCAAATGGAAGTCTTGATGAGTGCATCTATATGGTATAACTAGTTGGTTCCATAAAAAGTGACAATGAGCACATGTTGTGAAAATTAAAGAGATTCATTTATGGATTGAAACAAGTTTCTAGAGCATGAAATACTTATTTTGACACATCGATTAAAAACTTCAATTTTGATCAATGTGAAAATGAGTCTTGTATTTATAAGAAGTGGGATGAAGATAAAGTTTCATTTTTGGTTTTGTACGTAGATGATATTTTGCTCATAGGAAATAATATGAGCATGTTGAATTCAGTAAAGGAATGGTAGTCCTCGCGTTTTGATATGAAAGACTTAGGACAAGCAACACACATCCTTGGGATCAAGCTTATGCAAGATCGCAAGCGTAGGATATTAGGATTGTCCCAAGCACTTTATATTAATACTATTCTCACCAAGTTTAGCATGCAATATTCCAAGAAAGGTTTTCTTCCTTTTAGGCATGGAATCTTTCTGTCAAAAGATCAGTCCCAAAAAATGACTGATGATATAGAAAATATGAAGGCAGTCCCATATGATTCTGTTGTAGGAATCTCATGTATGTTATGTTATATACTAGACTTGATATCTGCTTTGTTGTTGGCATGGTTAGTAGATTTCAGTCTAATCTTAGACGACAATACTAGACTGCCATTAAACATATAATCAAGTACCTGAAAAGGACTAGGGATTATATGTTAATTTATCACTCAAGTAATCTTGCACCCATTGGCTATATTGATTCAGATTTTCAGTCAGATAGAGATTCTAGAAAATCTACCTCATGATATGTTTTTACATTGGGAGGTGATGCCATAAGTTGGAGGAGTATCAAGGAATCATGTCTTGCTGAATCCACCATGAAAGCCGAATATATGGCTGCCTCTAAGGCTATTAAAGAGGCTGTTTGGCTCAGAAACTTTCTAAAAGAGCATAATGTAGTTCCTTTGATTCATACACCAATTATACTTTATTGTGACAATAGTGGTGCGGATGCAAACTCAAAGGAACCAAGAAACTATAAAAGGAATAAGCATATTGAGCGTAAATATCATTTAATTCGGGACATAACTCAAAAAGGTGATGCAAAAGTGTTGAATATTGTGTCAGAGAATAATTAGGCACACCCGTTTACAAAGAGCTTGCCACATAAATTTTTGACAAGCATGTAAAAGGAATGGGAATTAGAGTTGTAGACGCATGTTTATGATTTTAAGTGGGAGATTGTTAGGATATACTATTAACCATGTGGTTTAGATATAATATTATATTTTATTCTTTATGGCACAATTATTTAATGGATTTATTCAATTCAATGAAGTATTATTTTAAATAGATCATTTGTTACATGTGTGTCCTTTGGTTATGTAGTAGACAATATGGAGTCGTGGCTAATGCATAGAAGATTAAATTGTAGGTTCTCATAATTAATAAATTATGTTCAAAATCAAAGATATATCCTAATTATGAGAGTGGTTTTGCTCCAACTTCCTGTGCTAATATACTTAGTGTATATTAAACGGACCAAGTAGAGAGAATACATTTTGTATTGAATATATATAAAATATTTTCTCTTATTCATTAAATGAGCTTATACTCCTAATCATGTTGTAGTTATTATGATCAATGTGTTTTATTATTTTGATTTATCAAAAGGTACAACTATATTCAAGAGTTAGTGTATGCCTAATAGATTGGACAATAACGAATAACATTTGTGAAATAATAATTAGTTGATAGAATCTGTGACTGATTTTGACTTTGATGATACCCCTTTATGTAAGCTTATTATTTTTCATGTGAAACCGATCGTTGGATTTTGTATCTGTCACATGAAATAGTTTAAGCGGAATTATAAAGGATTTAATTAGTTAATTAAATTAAATAGTTAGTGATTTTGTTTAATTAACTAGTATTTGTAATCTTAACATGGGGAATTAAAAACAAAGTGTTAATGAATATCGAAATTTATATTGAGGAGTTCAATTGTAGTTTTTAATGGAATAAATTGCAATTAATTATAGTAGGATTTAACTCATCTGAATCTTGAATTAATACTATAATTGGTATTCTGTTATCATTTTTGTGGTTCCTACTATACTTAGTAGACACCTGGACAAACTTAGGTAAAAAAGTGATCTGGAAGAAAAGTCATCCTTTGAGTTAAATTAGTATTCTACTTGCACTAGCAGAATCCTACACGTTTTTTGAACCCCTATTGTGGTTTAATTTCGAAGTTAATTAATGGAAGACTTTTTTTTGACCTAAGAAAGACAGTTAAGAGTTGTAATGTGCTAGATAGATGTGAAAGAGCAGCCTGGTGCATGAAGTATTTTGGATTCACACATGATGCGGGAAAGGGTTGCAGCCCAAGAAGGTGTGCTGTAGGCAGTCTAAGTATTAGTGGTTGATTCCACGATTTGAATCTGTAACTTATAAGTTACACAGAAAGAACTTTAGTGTTGCTTAAGGCTCCCTTTTGCCCGATAAATACATATATAGAAGATAACAAAGTTTATGAGTTTAATCTTGCAAAGGACGGGTTTAATTTTCTCACTAAAAGAAGAAAAATGTCCGTATACTAGTTTCTTGTTTGAATTTGAGGGCAGCTCTTCAAAATAATTGTTTAAAACTAGATGTGAAATGGTATAGCGTAAGAATAGTACTACAGTAATAGGAAAAAGCGGACGAAATCAGCAATGGTAATACTTTTGAGTAGTAAATCCTAATGTGAACAAAATATTCCGAACAAAAAGGGGTGATTCTGAAATTAGTGGAATGCAACCTCAACAAAAAGTGACTTGCAGGATCAAACCCAGTCAAGTTGGCCAAATTGCATCTTTTTTTCTTAAAAAAAGGAGTATATATAAGGTACAAAATATCTTTTGATAGTGTATGACCTTTGGAGAAGACTTTGCGATTTTAACTCAAACCGAACACTATCATACTATGTTAAAGAGTATATTTCTCCGGTTTCAAATAATTAACAGATAGCCTGAGTGAGCTGGATTGGTCTCTGCCTAATGTTTCATTGTTTTGGAGTCAATGGACAAAATAAGGGCAAAGTCTATGTATGCACAACACAAGCTAAGAGGTCCCCGTTTTTGCCAATAGTTAATAGAAAGAAAAAGAAAAAAGGTTCCAGCACTATTCCAAAAGTGGTACTAGTATTATTAGCTAGTGGAAACCTCGAGCCGAAGTAATTGTCAGAAAGTTCAATATGGAATTTTTTGGAAATTATTGCAAAAGAAAACATAAACTTTTTACACTTTTGTGTTTGGTTAGGAAAGAAGCAACAACCAATAGTTCCATCACAAAATGAGAGTAACAGAACCTTTGCCAGCTTCCAATGCTGAAATAAACCAGATAATATAATGTGTAGTATTTAACATTTAAGTAATGTTCATAGAGGAGACAAACAAGTTTATGTTGGAAACAGGAGGCTATATATATTATTTGTAGAAGAGATGATTGATGATTTAGAAACTTAATTGATCTTGAATGCTTTGCTTATTGCTTAATTACAAATGAGGGGTGATACCTCTATTTATACTACATAATGGAATAGTCTAGAACACTTCATCATCTACTAGTATCTAGATAATTCCTATGTATTCTCATGATAATTCTAGACTTAGATATTTTACAAGATTATTCTACACACTTTGACAACTACATATTACAAGAAGTTTCTAGATAATGGACTACAATCTTGATCTAATATACTTGGATACTTGCAAGCCCAAATCCAAAACACATAACCCAAAATCAAGTTTATTTTTCAACAGCCCCCCTTAAACTTGATTTCGTCACTCCGAGCATATTCTGTAATCTCTGAAACGTCTCGTGTTTTAGAGGCTTTGTGAAAATATCAGCAACTTGGTCAAATGACTTCGCGTACTTTATCTGCACCTCTTTATTTGTAACACTCCCTGATGTAATGGTATTTCGTATCGATGTGCTTGCTTCGATCATGGAAGACTGGATTCTTTGCTAGAGCAGTCGCAGACTTGTTATCCACATATATCTCTGTAGCTTCCTATTGAGAAAATTAAGCTCATTTAGTAACTTCCTGAGCCACACTGCATGACAGGTGCACGATGTTGTTGCTACATACTCGGCTTCACACGTTGACAGAGTCACAATGGGTTGCTTCTTCGAACTCCATGTGAACGTCGTATCTCCCATATAGAACACGAAACCACTCGTACTCTTAACGATCATCTATGTCTCCGGCCCAATCACTATCACTGTATCCAACTAGCTTGAAGTGATCAGAAGGCAAATAAAACAGACCATAGTCAATCGTACCTTTGATGTAGCGAAGTATCCTCTTTGCTGCCTTCAAGTGATTTATTGTAGGTGCTTCCATATATCGACTTACTAGTCCAACTCCGTAAAGAATATCTGGCCTCGTGCAGGTTAGGTACCTTAGACTTCCAACCAAACTCTTGTATTGTGTTGGGTCCACCAAGTATCCTTCATCATCTTTTGACAACTTGAGATTGCAATCCACCGGTGTGTTCATCGACTTGAAGTCATTCATCTTAAACTTCTTCAGCACCTCCTTCGCATAACCTTCTTGGGATATGGTTATTTCTTCTTTCTTTTGTTTCACCTCGATCCCAAGATAGTAAGCCATAAGTCCAATGTCGGTCATCTCGAACTCCTGAACTATTGCTTGAACTCCTCGAACATTTTGGGATTACTACCGGTGAATATCAAGTCATCTACGTATAGGCACACAAGCATAACATCCCCATCCTTGCTTACTTTGGTGTAGAGGGCATGCTCATGTGGGCATTTTGTAAAGTCATTATGCTGGAAATACTTGTCTATCCTGCTATTCCATGCCCGAGGCGCTTGCTTCAACCCGTATAAAGCCTTTTTCAATTTTAGCACCTTATTCTCTAGGCCTTTCACGATGTATCCCGAAGGTTGTTCTATATAGACTTCTTCTTCTAAGTGGCCATTAAGGAACGCGGATTTGACATCCATTTGATAAATCTTCCAATTATGATGATCCTCAAGTGAGATCATCAATCTTATTGTTTGTAGACGAGCGACAGGAGCAAATACCTCGTCATAGTCTATGCTGGCTCGTTGACTATATCCCTTCGCCACCAACCTTGACTTGTATCTTTCAACTTCACCTTTGGAATTCTTCTTGGCCTTGTACACTTTACACCAATAGCCTTATGCCCCTTTGGTAGAGTAGCGAGATCCCACGTATCATTCCTCTTGATTGCTTGAATCTCCTCGTCCATGGCACGTTTCCACTTCTCGCTTTTTGCTGCGTCTTCATAGCTTATTGGCTCACAATCGGCAAGAAGGCAGAACAATGTTAGATCCTCCATAGGCTGAGTTACCTCGTACAACTCCAGAATGCTCCTTGTGCAATGTTGTAGCCTACTTGATTCTCCTCCTGATGTTGGTGTCGCTTCATTTGGTGTGGTTAAAGTATGTGGAGAGTGCGGAGATGGTGTACTAGAAGGTTCTTGAACCTCTAGATATTCTTTGTTCCTTACAGTACTCTCGAACGGATAAGGGAGAAAATGGTAGTTCTCCTCTTCGGGAACATTCCAATCCCATGTTGCTTCTTCATTGAACACCACGTCTCAACTTGAGATTACTTTACTGGTCTTGGGATTGTATAGCTTATAACCCTTCGAACTTGAGTCATAGCCCACAAATATGAGCTTCTCGCTTTTATCATCGAGCTTCGTCCTCTTTTGATCTGGCACATGAGCATATGCCACACTTTCGAACACTCGTAGGTGTGAGATGTCGGGCTTCCTTCCACTCCAAGCTTCAATGGGCGTTTTGTTCTTGACGCTTTTAGTGGGCGAGCGATTTGCTAGATAGATCGCACAGTCCACTGCCTCGGCCCAAAACTCCTTAGGCATCCTTTTGCTCTTTAACATACTCCGGGCCATATCAAGGATGGTCCTATTCTTTCTTTCTGCAACACCATTTTGCTGAGGTGAATACGGAAGAGTTAGAGGACGTCGTACGCCATTGTTGTCGCAAAATTCCTTGAATTCCTTGGATGTGAACTCTCCTCCACGATCGGATCTCATCGCCTTTATGGTGAGACCACTTTGATTCTCCACAAACGCTTTGAACTTCTTGAACATTCCAAAGACTTCCGACTTCTCTTTTAGAAAATAGACCCATGACTTTCGACTAAAATCATCAACGAATAGAAGAAAATATCTATTTTTACCGAAAGATGGTGGATGGATGGGTCCACACTGATCCGTGTGAATACGTTCTAGAGGTTTTTTTGCTCTACTAGAAGCCTCTACTGGAAAACTATTTCGAAAGTGCTTTCCTAGAATACATCCCTCACATACTTGATCTGGATGATTAATTGGAGGCAAACCCTTCACCATTCCTTTACTTGATAATAACTTTAAGCCTCCAAAATTTAAGTGCCCGTATCTCATGTGCCAAAGCCAAGAATTATCTCTGAAACATGCTTTTAAACATCTTCGAATGTCATGTTGAATATTTAGCAAAAACATTCTATTCGTTGACATTGGCACTTGAGCAATCAAACCTCCTTTTTGGTCTCTTATAGAAAGACTACGATTTATCATGTGAATATCATAGCATTTCTCTAAGATTTGTCCAACACTCAGCATATTAGACTTCATATTGAGCACATAATACACGCTAGAGATAAATTGATGCCTTCCATTTTTCAAGCGGATGAGGATCTTACCTTTGCCTTTAACCGGGACTTTAGAGGAATCTCCAAAGGTGATATTTCCACTTATTGCCTCGTCTAACTCCACAAACATGCTTTTGTCACCGCACATATGGTTGCGTGCACCCGTATCGAGATACCACAAATTCGATCCTCCGTTGTCTCCACCTTTGCATGCTAGTAACAAAGTGTTTTCCACGGCTTCGTTATCTTCTTGTGCAAAATTTGCTCTTCCTGCACGTAATTGTTTGACTTCTCGCATTTAGTTTGGAGTTGTCATACCTTGGCCTTCTACTTGTGTAGCCTCTCCCGCGACCTCTTGTCGAGTGAAAATATTGGCTTCTTTCTTCATTTTTGTAAGAACTATAACCTCCACGTTTGATATATCCTCGCCCTCGTCCTCGGCCAAGTACTTGACCACGACCTCGTTGACTCGTTTGATGAGTCTTTTCACTACTATCTTCCTTGAAAGAGAGTTTTGCTTGTAAAGCTTTCTCCAAATGCTCCTTATTTTTCTTATTGAAGCTCTCTTCATGGGCTTGTAGTGAACCCATGAGTTCATCGATAGTCATTGATTCTAGATCTTTAGATTCTTCGATGGCTACGACTATATAGTGGAATAATGATCTAAGAATTTTCTCAATGACTCTTACATCGCTTAGAGTTTCACCATTCCTCTTTAATTGATTGACAATCGCCAAGACTCTTGTAAAATAATTGAAAATTGATTCAAAGTCTTTCTTATTTATGGATTCGAACTCACCTTGTAGGGTTTGTAGTCGAACCTTTTTCACCTTATCAACTCCCCTGTGAGAATTCTCTAAGATCTCCCATGCTTTCTTGGCGGTGGTTGCACTTGCAATTTTCTCAAAAGCTCCATCATCTACACATTGTTGGATGATGGAAAGAGCCTTTTGATCATTGATCTTATCTCGCTTTTCTTCTTTCGTGAGTGAGCCCTTGTTTTTAGGCTCCTCATAACCTTGCTCTATAATCTCCCATAGGTCTTGTCCACCTAGGAAGGTCTTCATTTGGATGCTCCATCGATCATAATTATCCTTTGTGAGGCGAGGAAACGTGATGACATTGTTGGCCATCATCTTGTCAAACCAAGCTCTGATACCAATTTGTTGGAAATAGGAGGCTATATATATTATTTGTGGAAGAGATGATTGATGATTTATAAGCTTGATTGATCTTGAATGCTTTGCTTATTGCTTAATTACAAATGAGGGGTGATACCTCTATTTATACTACACAATGGAATAGTCTAGAACACTTCATCATCTACTAGTATCTAGATGATTCCTAAGTATTCTCATGATAATTCTAGACTTAGATATTTTACAAGATTATTCTACACACTTTGACTACTACATATTACAAGAAGTTTCTAGATAATGGACTACAATCTTGAACTAATATACTTGGATACTTGCAAGCCCAAATCCAAAACACATAACCCAAAATCAAGTTTATTTTTCAATAGTTTATAGTAGTAATTAGACATTAACTATGCCACCAGTCGTGACTACAAACATAAGCAACTGACTAATACACTCTGGTTCTCTTGTGGGCAGATGCATATGTTTACATGATCAAATGAAACAAGACTGAAATTACTACAACAATAACAACCCGGTATAATCCCATTTAGTGGGGTCTGGGGAGGGTAGTATGTACGCAGACCTTACCCCTACCCTTGAGTAGAGAGGTTGTTTCCAAATAGACCCCCGGCATCCTTCCCTCCAAAAATTTCCCACCTTGCTCTTGGGGAGACTCGAACTCGCAACCTCTCGGTTGGAAGTGGGGGTTACTTACCACAGAGCAACCCCTCTTGTCTGAAACAAGACTGAAATTCAGGCCAAATAAACTAGACTGGTACACTATAACAAACTAATCTTTTGATTTATATTACAACAACAAAACAGAATCCTAGCTAGATAGACAGTTTTCCCCTCATCAATCCCATATAGCTCCATGTTCATCCCAAGACTTTGAAGAAATCTCATACGGGTATGCCAGAAAATCCATAAGATCTTCATCACTTGAGCTATTCCAGTATTTCACAACATCTGTTGTAGTTGAGAATTTGTGCAACTTTTCTTTAGAGAGAGAATTGATGTTATTTTGAGATGCGAAATGGAAAGTGGTAATGTCATGGATACTAGGTCTTCTCTTATCTTTGCATCCTGAGAGCTGTCTCTGGTAGTATTTCTGAGCATGACTTGCTACTTGTGTTGGTGTTCTTGATATTACCATTTTCTTGGATATATTCCTCCAGTCCCCTTTTCCATACTTGTCTAAACCCATTAGAAATCGCCTGTAACACAAAATGTTTTATTAAGAAAAAAGGGTGCTAATTAATTAAGAACAAACCAAAAACAATATATATATATATGCACCTGTGTTCTTCCTCTGTCCATGGTACTCCTTTCTTTCTTTCTTGATCACAAGATCTGCCTCTCTTTCTAAGTGTTTGTAATCCACAATCAGAAGACGCGAAATAACCAGGATTTGGGACCAATCCAGCTTCAATGTCACAAACATCTGCAGCTAGTTCCTGATATTGCATCATCACATCAAGCACTGACTTTCCAGGGATCATATCTGCCACATGAAACCACCTATTCGGAGTATTCTCGTCGTATATCGCGATAGCACTTTCGAACAGTTTGTTCTCTTCTTTTGTCCATATTGACTTCTTGTTCTGCTGCATCATCCAACTTGATGAAGTAGGAAATATAGTTTCCATTTCCACCCAAAAGGATATTGTGGTATTTAATTCAGAATCGCATACCCTTGAATTTAGTGAAAGATTCAAAAGAATCTTGAAAATATAGAAAAGTCCAACAAATAAATCTAGAAAGAGTTTAAGCTAATGAATTTTCTTGGAAAGAACTTATTCCCAAAAGAAGTTAAGAAGAAGTAATGAAATTAAGACCTCTCAGACAAATGAGAGTGGCAGCAGATTGGTGATGTATGAGTGAATCGTGGTTGGATTAATTATATGAAATGACGAGTGGAAAGAAAATACGTAGTAATAAAAAGGAGACATCGAAAGACGCTTGTTGTCCACCAGTCATAAGATTCGATATATGTATTATTACATGTTACACGTTTATTTCCTCTTAAATATTACGAGACCTGTTTTAAGTAGGGGTAGACATAATTCGGGTAAACCCGAAATCCGAAATTTTTATATTTTTGGTTTGAATTTTTGGATTACGGATTGGATTTTAGATTTATTTTTAAAATTTTTTTGAATTTTTGGTTGGATGTTGGATTTGGTACATTGGATTTTTGAATATCCGAAAATTTAGAATTTTATACTTTATATTTAGTCCATTATCTATATGCCTATAATAATAATTTAAATACTCTATCCATTAGATATTATTTCATATATGCAATATTAATACTAAATTATTGTTAGAATACTTTCTTTGGACATGGTTTTACTATTACTACTTCTTATCGACCGTATTAATGTCTTTGTTGTATTTTTTTTATAGTAATTTTATTACTTGAATACTTTATTTGGATGATTGCCATGAGAATGAGTAACTTTTCAGGCAATATAATATAAGTACTTCATTTGGATATTCATTTTTGTAAAAAGAAGAAACATGTCAACTTATAACCTCAAAATCAAAAATCCAAAATATCGAACCCGATTAATCTGAAACCAAACTTAAAAAATCCGATGCAATCCGAGCTTATTTGGATTGGATTTGGATTGTCATTTTTCAATCCAAAAATAAAAAATTCAAACCGAAATTTTATATTAATCCGAACTGTCCGAATGTTCATCCCTACTTTTAAGGTTAATGGGGCCACTAGCAAATTGTGGTTTAGCCATCAAGGGTGTGTTTGGTATAACGAAAAATATTCCAAGAAAATATTTTCTTGGAAAATAAATAATTATCTTACTCATTTTTCGATATTTGGTATGCAAATTAAGAATAATAATTTCTCAAAAATATTCATAAATAATTTCAATACAATAAACATGAAGCCATAAACTGTTTATTGTTTGGGGGTGGGGTTGGGGGTTCAGAAAAAAGGAAAATACAAAAAAAAAAGTAAAAAAAATTTTGCCTCGGGGTGGGGGGGGGGGGGGGTGACGGGTTGAGCTGGGTGGTGGTGCATAAAAACAAAGTAAAAATAGAAAATTGAAGTTGGAGGGGGTTGGGGTTAGATGTGAAGGTAGGTGGAGTTTTTGAAAAATGTTTTCCTAACTTTTTGTAAGGAAGTCATTTTCTCCAATTTCACGAAAATATGATATCTAGAACAATATTTTTCATATTATTTTATGCAACCAAACAGTAAAAAATGACAATATTTTCCTTCATACCAAACACACCCTAAAAGTAAAAAGGTTACACTCTTATGTTAGCATTAACAAAACTCTTTTTCTTTTCCTTTTGAAATTTTTTCTCAAATTTACTCCTGAAATATTCGATTTGTCTTATATTTACATTTTGGTCCATGTAAGCCCTGCACAGTTTAAGTTTATCTCATATTTGCCTTTTCCTCATACGGTTAAGTCCAGCTTAATTCTGATATTTGTGGACAAACATAATAGCCATATGTACCTCTAAACTATCACATTACTGTATGCCGTTGTCAAACTTTTGTGGCTGATTTCGACGTCGAATTAGGCTGCAAATTTGTTATTGTTGAATTCATCTTTATAAACTTTTGACTCTCTTAAGAAAACTTTTAATTAAAGTATAATCCATAATTAGAGAAATGAGTATATGAACCAAAAGAGTGAGCACTTTTAAATCTTTTGTCCATTTTAATGGCTAATGATGCTCGGAACATATCCTGCTTTACAAACTTGTATTTTTGCATTCTATTTAAAAAAGTAACATTATTTGTATATCGTGTTGAATGTCAATAATTTTTCTTTTTCGGTCTTGTCTTTAAAATGATGAAAAAATGGATAATTGTTTTTTCCCAGCCTGGACTTCTCCCAACATATACGAAGGAGTATGATTTGTCCAAGAAATTCCTATGTTAAAAGAATTGCAACAAGAACTACTTGTTGCCAAATATAAATGACATCGAAGTGGTAATTGAATAGACATTTTGGGAAAATTTCATTGTATGGCTTATTTGATTTAAAGTATACATATTCTTAAATTATTGTGCACAAAATACTAGTGCTAACATTAAGTTGAAAAGACAATTGAAGGTTAATTTAACAACAACGACCGCTTTGTGGCTGCAGATTCTTCATTCTTGGTCCTTGAATAGCATCAATAAGTGCTCTCGATGATGATTCCACTGAAGCTCTCAATCACCGCGCCCAGTACAAGTTCTTATACGTCTGAAGTCAGAATATGTAAGCCTAACTTCAGATATTTATATTTGAAGTTGGAAACTTTCAAACCTAATATGTATGAAGTTGTTTATTTGCAAAACGCTATAATTTAAATTTAATACGTGATTTATAAACAAGTAAATAGATTTGATTCAAAAATAATAAAGAGATATGACTAAAGTTAAAGTTTAGTGATTGAAATTAAAAAAGATAACAAGTTTGGCTCCGAACTCAACGTCTCCGAGGGCAAAAGTGAAAATAACAACAAAGAGCAAAGAAAGTTGTTGAATTGAGAGCAAAATATTAAAATAAAGCTATTGCACATGTGCCTACAATGGCGGTTGTTCGCCCTATTCTCTACCTAGGGAAATAAGATTCTAAAATAAAGGTATGATAATAAAAGAGTCATTGATGAATGTATAACGAACAGTCTTGAATGCAAATATTTAATGCAACGATCGCTCATTTATTATTAGAGAATATTCTCTCATTGAATGCTCTCCAAGGGCAAATTTTTGAACTTCTATCACTGACTTTGCTCCTTTTGGGATTTACTCAGATATCGGTTACACTAGTTGTATCTAGTATTGGTTGTTCCCCCACTCGTCCTTTGCTTATCTTAGATTCCACGTGTCATGTTACCATTCAACCATCCGTTATAAACTAATTTTACCCCGTAAAGATAGTCATCCTGATTTTCGGTGGCATAACTTAGTGTTAACGAGAAGTAGGTGAAAATTCCTTTCTTAGCGAGAAAGTTCATGAACAGTCTCTGACGCTTGAAAGGACATACGTCTTCTCGCATTTAATACCCCAAACACGTACTGCCCCACAATTCAACAAATATTTTTGCCGGTTTTCGAAGTAATCATGACCATAATTTTTTTCATCTATAACTTCTCTGTTGCTCATCATTTATACTTCTCCACTTTCACAATTTACATTAGTCTTTCTTCTTCTCTACATTTGCTTAGAATTTTTTTTACTTCGTTCAACTTTCTCAGAAAGAATTTTTCTTGTACAAACCTCATACCATCATGCCTCATACACTTCTTTGGTAATATAGATTTTTTCTTCGGCGGAGGTTAATGTTGAGTCTGATC
The DNA here is from genome assembly GCA_034376525.1 of Nicotiana benthamiana. Classification (NCBI taxonomy): domain Eukaryota; kingdom Viridiplantae; phylum Streptophyta; class Magnoliopsida; order Solanales; family Solanaceae; genus Nicotiana; species Nicotiana benthamiana. Next base: position 63,699,566 of record CM067334.1, on the reverse strand, counting down.
CTCCAACTAATAGAACCAGCATACCTCTTCAACTAAACACTCCAATGACCTCCAAGAAAAAGCTAATTCCTCATCTTCTCAAGGCGTCCGATCTTGGCCAATTCATAGGTGTCCCTCCTCTATTCATCCTTCCGGTAACCCAACTGTGAAAGAGGACCGTAACAACCCAAATATTGAAATTCTCGCCCCAGTGTGGTAGTGTAAGTCACATCCTCCAATGAGAGGTTTACGTATATTTATGCATATCCTTTCACCTTGGGTCCATTATCTTTGGGATCGAGTGAAGGGCTTGACCCAATAATTTTGGAGTTCTACCACCGGCATTAGGTCTGCTTAACATAAATAGGGCCATCTATATGGCGGATGGTGGCATGCCTTCGTCAGTTGTGCATAGACCAGGAAAACTCTAACTCTTGCACACATAATGAATCTTTACTCTACCAAAGATTTTCTGTGGGGGAGTAATAAACTTCAGCAAGCATGGTTATCATGCCCTCTACACCAGTGTAGACAACGACAATGATCGTGGATAGACAGAATGGTTCATCGTTATTGCTACCACAGATATCATCCTGATCACAACTCCAGCCTTCCCCAAGTCGTGGAACCTTTTTCATAACTTTTCGATTATCTTCTTCCTTTCTTCGAGAAAAGATCATTTCTTGTTATTATTGATTTTCATGTTTCTTTTGTTTCAGCTACCTGATGGGAACACTCGAGGGTTCACGGCCTGGACTATTGGATTTATAAAATTCTGGAAATCACGACTGCAGGATCCCGCCGGTGGAAGGAAATGGCCCCCAAATATGGGCCAAATATGGGTGGAAGGCCAAGAACTATGGTAAGTTAAAACACCCTTTCTTTTATTCTCATTCGAACGCAAATAATCTCTTGAATAGATATATTGATAACTCCATTTTTCCTATTATAGGGCTTCCAAGGGGCTCCATCGCCTGCCCCAAAGGCAACGTCTTAGATGACCCCGAGGAGGCCAAGAGGGTATTTGTCATTACCAACCTTGGGAGCGTAAATAGTGCCCAACCTAGTGAATCCGGTCGAGTAAGCCTATCTAGCCATTCCTACCCCACTCATTCATAACCCGAAAAGGAAATCCATCACCATTTGTTAAAAAAGGGAGAGATTAGTGATATAAATATGTAAACGTTACTATTTCATTTTTACTTAAACACAATATGCCATGGTTAAGTTCTAAAGAGTACATACAGTTAACAATCTAGTGGAGAAGATTTTCAAAATACAACGTGATCCGATGACCACCCCGATACCCATACATGACCCACATAAACGTCTACGGAACCTCAACAAGGCTCCGGCTATACCTCAAAATGCAGAAATTTATACAAAAGAAGAGCTACATAACCCCTGTGAGAAATGGGGGCTCACCAAGACTGTTGTGAGGAGAGCACCACTATCTGTGATCGGCGCTATCTGCGATGGAACATATAGAACAATTATAGAACAAAAATCTTCAACCCAAACACATTAAGGCAATCCATCTAGTATGATTAACTCTGAACTAACGCCAATTATTCGGACACCAAGAGTTCAACACTAAGAAGAAGAGGGTTAGCCATATATACCTTAATTGAGTCTTCCCCTAATTCCTACGACAAGTTCTGGAACCTTTGGAACCTTAAATCTATTTAGAAATATAGCACAATTGAAATAATTTTTAGGAAATTAATCATAGCCTATCTCACTTGAGCACTATATCAAACATTATGTGTTTTTGGGGTCTCATGGCCTTTTTATAGTGGAAGATTCCCCCAACCCATTTCCCATTCTTTACTATCTTTGTTCTAACACTCCCCAACCTATCTTAGGTTCACATGCATGAAAGGTAACCTATTTAATTCCCATGCATTACCTCACCAATGGTCCATTTTAGCTACCATATGGGATTGAGAGCTTGGTGATAGAAGCTTACCTCTTGAAAGGGAGACCTAGGTGCCTTTATTGTTGGTCTTCAAGATGTTTAGGCTAGGATTTGAATAAAATCTGATGGATAACCCTTCCACTCTCTTTGATCCTTCTCTCTTACTCTAATTATTAGAGAAATATGCTGAAAATGGCCTAAGGGGGGTGTTTTAACGCAAGAGGGGTCAGGTTTTAAATTAAGAGAATGGGTGCCCCGACACAGGTTTATGGTCACATACGCGGCTGCATAATAGTTATCCAGTCTGCAAAGTGACTGCAGAAAGAGCCTCAGGAAGTTAGGCATTCTGACTGAGTATGCGACCGGAATTCAGTCCGTATATCTGTTCTACGGTCGCATAATGCACCGCAGAACTTTCCTCCATAAAGATTCTAGGCAGATATGCGATCAACATGCGACCTACATAGCAATTATGCGATCGCACAATTGGGCCGAATAACAACCCTAAAAATTGGCAAACTTTATGTTTCACTCTACGTCCATTATGCAGTCCCCAGAGTGATTATGTTGTTGTATAATGGGCTACAAAAATGCGATCTTTTGAGAAATATTTTTCTCTAAGTCCGCAGGGTGCTTCTCAATCCAAAAGGTTCGAACCGCGGTAGATAATAATGCGGGAATCCAACTCAAAACCACGAAATCTTGAGTTTTGGTTAAAACTTTTTTGGGTCTTTACAGTATTGTAAAATTCCGTTTCTCAAAATAGAGCTCATGGATCTTCTGTTCCCCCGAAGGAATCTCCCTTCAATGTGCCCAGCTTGGTCCTAGAGTCTTGCTTAAAGTTTATCAACTTCAGCCTGGAGACTTCTCTTTATGCCTTTATGGCACTGAGGTGGGACTCAAGTTCAATATTGGTAGTTGAGTGAAGCAAATTTTGCTTCATGGTCTTCTTCAACCTCTTTTCCATTCGAGCCCTCTTCTTTTCGGCAGTATTGGCCTCCTTGATTTTGGAGCACAAGTCCGCCTTTATATTATTAACTTGCTCCTCGAAGGAAGATTTACGCTCGATAGCGGCATTTACAACATGCTGAAGTTTGATCCACTTAGATTTAGCCTCTCTAAGTTCTTTATGTAGTTGATAAGCTTCTTGTTTGTGGGATAACCTATCTTGTTTGCTATGCTATAACCGAGCCTCGATCTCGTCTATTTCTACAACTTTTGCCTCTAGCACCGGGAAGCGTGCATCAAGCTAGTTCCTTTCAACTAGAAGTTGATCCTGCTTGGAAGCAAGTCCTTGTTTATCGAGGATTAACCTCTGCTTGTCTACAAAAGAAAGATGGTTGGACTATAAAAGAGAAGATTGAAGTTAGGATTTCCATTGCAATATATAAGCAAAAAGAAGATAGGAGGAAATTAGTATGATATATGCGTCGTACTATGAATGTTGTTGTTTATCAAAAACTCCCCGGATGGGGGGCCGTTTTCTTCCAATCCTTTGCCGAAGCCAGCGGCTTCATATAGTTGCAAGCTCCAACATCCTGGAGAGGAGATGACACTCCTTCGAGATTGAAAGTGCATTCAGGGTTGGTTCCGGTAAGTTCTTGAGGTTGGTCCTAACCTCTCGGCATTGACTTCCCGAGTGCTCTGAGTTACCTTCCTCAAAACCAAATATCCTAATTTGAAATAACGGAGATTGGACATACGATTGTATTGCCTTTCCATCCTTTACTTTTGAGCCACCATACTCACGTACGCTAAGTCTTGATATTCATCGAGCAAAACCAGCTTTATCAGCACTGTTTCATTATTTTTTTTATTTTCTCGGGAAAACTTCAAAGTTGTTCCCCTACTTCCACCAGTAATAGTACTTCTACGATTTATATGAGAGAGAAAGGTGTTTCCCTCATGATCGACTTCGTTATTGTCCGATATGCCCATAACAATCCTAGTAGCTTATCAGTACACTTACTCTTGGCATTTTCTAACTTCTTCTTAATAATCTAAATAATTACCTTGTTGGTTGATTCCGCATGTCCGTTAGCACTTGGATGGTATGGCGAATATGTAATTCTATTGATTTTTAATCCTTCCGAAAATTTTGTAACTTTTGAACCTATGAATTGTTTCCATTGTAACAAGCTGTTTCCTTTAGCATTCCATGTCGACAGATTATATGATCCCGTAGGAAGTGGACCACTTTGTTTTCACCTATATTTTGGTAAGGACCTGCTACAACCCATTTAGTAAAGCAAGAAGTTAAAACTAAAAGAAACTTACCTTCCCGAGGACCAGTGGTAGAGGACCAACTATGTACATCCCCAATTTAATGACCTGCCACTAGTACAACACCGAATGCAAAAGTGTTGTTGGTTAGTTCACCAATTGTGCATGACGTTGACATTTTTCACACTTTTGAATGAATGCCTTTGCATCTTGTTCCATTAGGGGCCAATAGTAACCTGCCCTATGTCACACCACTTTTTTAAAAACTAACTTCACTAAACCCTTTTAAATAAATAAAAGGATTTAGTAAAGCTTGAAAAAGGTTTTCAATTTTGAAAGTAAGAAAAATTGTGTTTCAAAAGAAATTAAACTCAGAGTCACCACCTGACATTGATTTTGGTGTGCCAGGTCATCATTTTGTTTTAAATAACTTTTCCTTTTAAACACTTGGACTCAAAACTTAGTCTGCACTAGAGATTCAGGTACGGGGGTTCATTTGACTCGGGGAGAAGGTGTTAGTCATTCCCCAAGTCCCGTAGCTAGTACAGTTGCGTACTTGATCTAGTTGGCTTTCAAAACATTCAAGTTGAGGTAAAACACACAGAAATAAAACTAAAATACAAAAGGGATCGAGGTCGCTCCCACCTACTAAGAGGAAAATAAAATTAAAAACGAAAAATACTACGAGTTCTAGTTTAGGCCTCCAAATAAAAGTAGAGCGTTCCTCAGAATAAAAATATACATTAGTCCTTCGGGACATTCTCCGGTTAAATACAACTAAGGGAACGACATCTTGCCTTTAAACTAAGAAAAATCCTACGGCTTGCCTACCCAAGTGTGATCGGCCTAACATGCTCCTAACGATTAAATTAACTAAAAACAAGAATAAATGAACAACACTATTATTTTCAACCTAATTTTTTTTAAATTTTACCGCACAACCCAATTTCTATACTGTGATAAAATCATGGTCAACTATAACCCAATTCAAGCAATTTACGAGCAGGTAAACAAAATGAATAAACTTAGAACCGTAGACAACAGCTAAACAAATAATAGAATCAAGTAACCAAACAAGCAATTAACATTCAGCTAAGATAAAGTGAATGAGGGTTGAAGAGTTGAACCTCAACGAGATTCAGCAGCAAAGAGGCAGGAACGTGGCCTAATGCTCGACCTCAATAAACCTTGAATCGACAACCTCACTTTTATTGATGAACAAAGTTGAGAAATGCAAATCATCGGACGAAGCAAAGCAACAATCCTTGGACCGAAACATCAAAATTTTAAAACGGAACCTCAACACCAGAACACTCGATACTCAAGCGCGGTCAATTAAACGCGGGTAAAGTTTCCAGAATTGGATCAATGTGATTGACACCAACTAAGAATATTGTGCACCAAACTGATGACAGAACTCTTGTTTCCTTAAGATCCTCAAATATGTGTTATTAAATAAATGCTCATGGATTTATAAGTCATCATTTTCTATACACAAACATATACATTTCTCATGCATATGAACCCAACGTTTGGCAGTGGTGGTGTATTCTTGGCTCTTAAGAATGAGAGCTCGTTCCTTATTTCAGTGTGTGCGCGCGCGTCTGGCTAAGTGTAGGCTTGAGAAGAAAAGAAACTCAAAATCAGAAGGACAGAGGCAGCGAAAAATTGGTGTGGTCGGGCTGCTGTGTTGAGTCCCGCGGCGGCTATTATCTAATGTTTAGGGTTTTTTCCTGGCGAGGAAGCCTCAAGAAGATGAAGCAGCGTATGGCTCTCCCATTTTGAACCGTGTGGCTGCCCTCTTCCCGTTCGGTTCTCAAGTCTAGGGTTCTTTCATGTAGTCTTGGTGTTATGAAGAAGAAGGGTTAAGGGTTGGAAAGATTGGGCTTGTCAAAATTGGTCCTAGATTTAAATTGGACAATGAAATTCTACTAATTTAGGCTAAAAAAAGCTGAAAATTCAATTTACTTCTAAAGTAATATAGACAAGAGGGGTTGCTCTGATGGTAAGCAACCCCCACATCCAACCGAGAGGTTGTGAGTTCGAGTCTCCCCAAGAGCAAGGTGGGAAGTTCTTGGAGGTAAGGATGTCGGGGGTCTATTTGGAAACAACCTCTCTATCCAAAGGTAGGGGTAAGGTCTGCGTAGATACTACCCTCCCCAAACCCCACTAAGTGGGATTATACTGGGTTGTTGTTGTTGTTGTTGTTGTTGTTCTAAAGTAATATAAAATACCTATATAAAAATGTATAATAACTCTTAATTAATTTTAATAAACTATTAATTAAAATAAAATCTTAAAATCACACACACACACACACACACACACACACACACACACACACACACACACACACACACACACACATATATATATATATATATATAAGTTTAAACTATTTTTGGTATTTTAAGGATTATATTAAAATAAAAATTATGTTCAAAATAACATATCCTTCTAAAAATATTTAATACATTAATTAAATAGAGAAAAATGAAACTATTTTTTGTATTCTTAATTTTATGATAAAAATAATGTAAAAGAGATAAAATTAGTTAAAATAACTATATTAAGCCTAAATTAAATATTTTACGTTAAAATGAATGAAATTTCGGAGAGGGTCAAAAATCACGTGTTTATAGTTGCCCCCCTTCTGGGGTGTCTTAGTGGCTCGACAACACACTGTGGGTGAAGCAACAGAGTATTGCAGGTTTTATAGGAGTCGTGAAAAAACAAACGAGATTGGTCATGCCTTCGAGATGTTCTTCTAGGACCTCTTCTCGACCTTGATGTCATCATGATTTCTTCAAACTTCTCACTCGTGCCACTAAAATTACCAGATTCAATTTGGACCTCCTGAGTTGCAGCTTTGAGAGTTCCTTGACTTATAATTTTGCCTGTATTGAGGCCATTCTCTACCATTTCTCCTATTTTGACTGCTTCCGAGAATGATTTGCCAACTGTGGACACCATGTTTTGAAAGTAATTAGGCTCTTGAGCCTGAAGGAAGACAGTGATTAGCTCGTGGTCATCCATGGGTGGCTTAACTCTAGCACCTTGTTCTCTCCATTTAATAGCGTACTCCCTGAAACCGTCAGTCGGTTTCTTCTTCAGATTTGAAAGGGAATTGCGGTCTGGGGCAATGTCGATGTTATATTGGAACTGTTTGACAAAGGCAGGGGCCATATCATCCAAGACATACCAGCAAGATGTGTCTTGACCCATAAACCATTCGGAGGCTACAACCGTAAGGCTTTCCCCAAAACAAGCCATCAACAATTCTTCATTTCCTCCCGCACCTCTTAGTTTATTGCAATACCTTTTCAGTTGGGCTACGGGGTCTCCATGTCCATCATACATTTCAAATTTGGGAACCTTGAAACCAAGTGGCAAACAAACATCGGGAACATACATAGATCCTTGAAGGCAATACTCTTCTGACATACCAGCCCTTACATGTTTTTCAATTGTTGTTCTAAGCTTTTCAGTCTGCGGGTTATTTCTTGAGATGCCACATTTTGCCCGGACTTCTCAATCTTTGCAGGAAGATCAAATAGGTAAGAGTGGTACTCAGGATAGTGATATTGTTCTTGCTGGGAATTAAATTGTGACTCATGAGTTTTTCTCTGCACCACCGTCGGCCGCGGGTGGTAAAGACAGGCATATCTATATTGGTTGTCTGACTGGTTGTAAATGGTACACTTCGGGAGCGTGCAACAGAAGTTCCAACTATAGTCGTGCAATTGGGATAAGGATTGAACCTGAATGGATGAAATTGATCGGACAATGAAATCGGGGTGGCAGTAGCAGAGATGGGTGTAAACTCTGGGAAAGCATAAGAAAGGGGCGGTCCTTGACTATTGGCCCATGCTTGACACATTTCAGACATTTGTTGTTTCAACCTTTGGACCTCCTCGTTCAATTCAGATTCCGACTCCACAATCTTCCTCGAGGGGACGACAACTCTCTTGTCCAAGTTTTTGCTAGCCATGGTTTTCTTACTTTTTGACCTTGTGTTGCACAGACTAATCGCCAAAGTGCCACAAACTAACCACCCTCTGTAGTAATGAAAGTAACAAAGAGGAGCAAAACAAAGCCAACAGGTTAGTGTTATAGCATTTATCAGATTGAAATATCACATTGCGTGCAATGCCCCTAGCAAAAATTAATGATTCTAGAATGGCTTTGAGGGTCACAAGGTCATTTGGCATCATCCCAATTTTGTTCACTTCAACCTTCCTTTTTTTTCTTTCTTTTCTAGCACCGCTTGGTTTTTATTTCTCTCCTCCTCTTTTCTTCCCTCTCATATCTCATGTCCAAACTTCCCATCTCTTTTTTTTCTTTTTTAAAAAAAAATGATTCGATCGAACCCTATGTAGGTTGCCTACGTATCATGTCCTTTATAAATCAGATCATGCGTAGTTCTTGAAAACATGATGGACAAATAAACTAAAAATAAAAATCTTTTTGAATTTTCGATTTATAACATTTTTTGGTTTTTCAAGTACAAAACAGGAAGTACTATAACAAAAGACTCGACAATCTTAACTAGACTGACGTACTCGATACTACTGGACATGACTACAAAGGGAAAGACAAACATAAAAACAGACTCATAACATAAAAAGGCTCCTTAGGCAGCTCCAAAATGTAGTTATCCTGGGTTATCTGTCATACTCGAGCTCTGGTAAAATGAATCCATACCTGAATGAGAAAAATAAGACCAATCAGATTAAATGACTCGAGACACTATGTGAGACCACACCTCCCATTGGACACATGCAAGACATGACTGCGCTATTGTTTAAAAAAAAAATTAACCTAAGTGGCCAAGGATGACTATTAGTGCAAACTCAGCAAAGGTGACCTCAAAGACATGGAAATATATCACTAAGGCTTATATGGATTCAACTCCCAATTATTATAGTCCAAAAATTAATTTGTAGAAATGACTCATTTCGCAAAAACGGTCGATATGGCCAAAAGTGGCTAAATATGTAAACTTAAAAAGGACGAGCCTTAAAATAGTATCACACCTAGTTGTGGACTCAAAATTCTAATACATGGGTAATTGAACCACATTTTGCAAAAATAACCCCATTTTACAACAATGGCCGATATGGCCACAAGTGGCTAGACATGCAAGATTTGGGCTAAGACCCCGCAAAGCCAAAAACCTAAGACTAGGAAGACCGGAACCTATGTGGTTTGCCTACGTATCTCTCCCCGGAAGACGAGAATCAGGTTCGCGTAGTTCGGAAAGATTAAATATAGGATAGAATTCAAAAAATGCATCTAATTTGAAAAAAACTATTTTTTTTGTCATTTTGAAAAAATATGATGGAAAATGCAACATCTTTTGGTTTTCTTTTTCTCCTTTTATTTTTAAGACATTGGAAAATGATAAAAAATGTAAAATCTTTTTGGATTTTCGTTTTTTCTCCTTTTTTTTTGAATTTTTTGAAAAAGGATGAAAAATGTAAAATCTTTTGGATTTTCTATTTTCAATTTTTTTTTCCATTTTCGAAAAATAATGGAAAAAGTATAAAACCATTTTTGTATTTTTCATTTTCTACTTTTTTTTTTGAATTTTTGAAAAAAAATGGAAGAGTGTAAAATCTTTTGGATTTTCCCATTTTTATTTTTTTTACTTTTGGAAAACAATGAAAGAAAAATGCGAGTGGGCCCTTCTTTCTTCATTTTCACCTTTCTTTCCCAAACATCGGTCCGCCAGATGACCTTTTTATCCTCGAAGATGTAACTTTTAGCATATAGGATGATTAGATGTCATTTTGGGTCACGAGCCCATTTTTGACAAAATTTGGACAAGCTACCTACAAAAGGACATAGTACCTGGGACCGATCCCTACTAGGTGTAAGTGACATGATTCAAATAAAAATGACTCTAAGGCTGACCTAAGTTTGGGGTTCACTAACAAGGCAATTCGGGGGAGCGTATGGTCGATAGTGGCTGTTCAAAGTTTTCACCCACTCCATACGTCCGATGGCTCCCCTCCTAAATTAAGGGTGACTCAACAAAGAGTTCGTGCACGCGACGCGTGCTCCGAGACTTGTTACAGAAAGAAGACTCATGGTTATGCAAATGATGGCAATTTATAAAGGAGTAACCCATAAAGGAAAAACATGTAAACAAGTAAGCAACTAGCAAATAATAAAAAGACATAAACAATAATATAAATCAAATAAAGAAAACAAAACACATAAAAACCTCAACCGAATATCCTAAAAGCCAACAAGATCAAATACTAGCTTGAACCTGCAACTCCCCAGCTGAGTCGTCAGAGATATCACACCAGTTTTTTAAAAACCAGCTTCACTAAACCCTCTTAAATAAATAAAAGGATTTAGTAAAGCTTGAAAAGGGTTTTCAATGTTGAAAGTGACAAAAATTGTGTTTCAAAAGGAATTAAACTCAGAGTAGCCACCTGACATTGGTTTGGTTTGCCAGGTCACCATTCTTTTTTAAAATAATTTTTCCTTTTAAAACATTTGGACTCAAAACTTAGTCCGCACCAGAGATTCAGGTAAGGGGTTCATTTGAATAGGGGAGAATGATTAGGCATTCCCCAAGTCCCGTAGCTAGTACGGTTGCGTACTTGATCTAGTTGGCTTTCCAAACATTCAAGTTGAGGTAAAACACACAGATAGGCTTGAGGTCGCTCCAACCTACTAAAAGGAAAATAAAATTAAAAACGAAAAATACTAGAGTTCTAGTTTAGGCCTCCAAATACAAGTACTTTGGGGGATTCCCCGGAATAAAAATATACATTAGTCCTTCGGGGCATTCCTCAGTTAAATACAACTAAGGGAACGACCTCTTGCCTTTAAACTAACAAAAATACTACGGCTTGCCTACCCAAGTGTGATAGGCCTAGCATGCTCCTAACGATTAAATTAACCAAAAACAAGAATAATAAACACTATTATTTTGAACCTAAATTTCTTTTAATTTTACCGCACAACCCAATTTCTATACTGTGATAAAATCATGTTCAACTATAATCCAATTTGAGCAATATACGAGCAGGTAAACTAAATAAATAAACTCAGAACTGGAGACAACCGCTAAACAAATCATAGAATCAAGTCAGCAAACAAGCAATTAACATTCAGCTAAGATAAAATGAGTGAGGGTTGAAGAGTTGAACCTCAACGAGATTCAACAGCAAAGAGGAAGGAACGTGGACTAATGCTCGACCTCAATATACCTTGAATCGACAACCTTGCTTTTATTGATGAAAAAACCTGAGAATTGCAAATCAATCGGACTAATCAAAGAAACAATCCTTGGACTGAAACATCAAAATTTTAAAACGGAACCTCAACACCAGAACACTCGATACTCAAGCGCGGTCAATTAAACGCGGGTAAAGTTTCTAGAATTGGACCAATGTGACTGACACCAACTAAGAATATTGTGCACCAAACATATGACAGAACTCTTGTTTCCTTGAGATCCTCAAATATGTGTTATTAAATAAATGCTCATGGATTTATAAGTCATCATTTTCTATACACAAACATATACATTTCTCATGCATATGAACCCAATGTTTGGCAGTGGTGGTGTATTCTTGGCTCTTAAGAATGAGAGCTCGTTCCTTATTTCAGTGTGCGCGCGCGCGTCTGGCTAAGTGTAGGCTTGAGAAGAAAAGAAACTCAAAATCAGAAGGACAGAGGCGGCAAAAAATTGGTGTGGTCAGGCTGCTGTGTTGAGTCCCGCGGCGGCTATTATCTAATGTTTAGGGTTTTTTCCTGGTGAGGAAGCCTCAAGAAGATGAAGCAGCGTATGGCTCTCCCATTTTGCACCGTGTGGCTGCCCTCTTCCCGTTCGGTTCTCAAGTCTAGGGTTCTTTCATGTAGTCTTGGTGTTATGAAGAAGAAGGGTTAAGGGTTGGAAAGATTGGGCTTGTCAAAATTGGGCCTAGATTTAAATTGGACAATGAAATTCTACTAATTTAGGCTAAAAAAAGCTGAAAATTCAATTTACTTCTAAAGTAATATAGACAAGAGGGGTTGCTCTGATGGTAAGCAGCCCCCACTTCCAACCGAGAGGTTGTGAGTTCGAGTCTCCCCAAGAGCAAGGTGGGAAGTTCTTGGAGGTATAGATAACGAGTCTTCGATCCTGACAATATTTTACTAATGTAGTAAACATGAAATTATGTACCTTCTTCCTCTCAGACCAAAACGGTACTTACCGCTGCTCTTGAGATTTCCAGATATATCAAAATTATTCGCATTCCCTCGGTTTTGACAGTAATGGGCTCTAGACATGTACCTTTTTAGGTCTTTCAGTGCCTTTGTCATTTTGGAGTCCATACAAAATCGTTCTTTTTTTAGAAGTGAGGCACTTTTATAAGGATCTTGAGATGAACCTGCTTAGAGACGCCAACCTCCCGGTTAGCCTATGTACCTCCTTCACACTCGTTAGTTAGTCCAAAATATCTTTGATAGTTTTGATTTATCGAGATTTACCTCAATCCCTCTCTGCGATACTAGGAACCCCTAGAACATACCAGAACCAACCCTGAACATACATTTCTCTATGTTGAGTTTCAGGTTATGCTTCCTCACAACGTCAAAAGCTTCTTGAAGATGTGTCAAATGATATCTTGCATTCAAATACTTAACTAACATGTCATAAATGTATACCTCCATTTTTTACCTATATGATTCTTAAAAATCTTTTTAGCGAGCATCTGATAAGTGGCTCTAGCGTTCCTAAGCCCAACAAGAATCACATTATAGTAGTATGTGCCAAATTTTATTATGAAAGAAGTTTTTTCTTGATCCTTCGGGTTCATCTTGATTTGATTGTACCCGGCTTAAGTATCAAGTAATCTCATTAGCTCGTATCTGGTCTTAGCATCATGTAACGACCCGAACAGTGGTTTTGGCTAATTATGATCCGCTATCCCTTTTATGCTTCACACATATGTGTTTATGATTTTATGACTTACGGGGTTGGTTAGTTTCATCTAGGAAGAATTTGAGTTTATTTGGACCCTTTGACTCTTGACTTAGAAGCTTAAGTTAGAAATATTGACCGAACTTTGACTTCTGTAAAACCGACCCTGTAATGGTGATACGATGGCTCTGATAGCTTTGCATCGTGACTTTTGAACTTGGGTGTGTGCCCAGAATTGAATTCAAAAGTATGTAGGTTGATTTGTGTTGTTTTGCAAAAATTTGACAATTTGAAATTGAAATATTTGACCGTAGTTTGACTTTTAGCTATCGAGATCGGAATATGATTTCGGGACTTGGAATAGGTCTTTTAGGCTATTTAGAACTTATCTGCAAAATATTTCCTAAAACACGCAACAAGGAATCAAGAAGGGAAGTTATCCTAACAGCCCCGTAATCTCTCAAAGATAAGTACAGATGTATTTTTACCAATCTTCAAGACTCTACTAAACTTGCTCACGACTCATGAGACCTAAGTGAACCTAGAGCTATTTTACTAAGCTATCAAGACTTAATCCCCACTATAGGTCGTGATGATGTTGTTGCTCCCCTTTTTTCTCCCAAATTGGGCTTATGACATTTAGGAGGTCATTCCCTTTTGGGAATCTGGATTTGAATTGAAGATTCGCCACCTAATGATTAAAGTTCATTAGGACACTAAGAATATTTGATTTAAATAACTAGAGATGGGGTAAGGGCTTGAAATTATCCCAAGGGAAAGGTGTTAGACACCCCTCAGGATCCACTAGTGTGGTTCCCGGTCAAACTATTGTTGTGAATTTAAATTACATGTAGTCAAATAAAACTTCAAATAAGAGGGGATTTTCACATAATGGTTAAAAATAAACAAAGTTGGAAAGAACTAAAAGAAAGCTGATTTTAAAAGAAATAATTTGAAATTTTTAGAAGAAACAAAGAAACAAAGGAAAAGGGGTCCTAGGTTTATAAATAATATGGATCATTCCGCACAACATCCGGTAATCACTCCTCGGTGAGGGGCTACATGAGACGTTATCGCGTGGTCATCATATCCATATCTACCCTCTCCCACCCCGTTAAGGTATTAAAGCGCGGAATGTTCTCGTTTATTTATTGCATGCTATTACCCATCTCAATCCTATCAGTCCAGAGGAATTTAAAACTCCTAATCCTAAAATGGAGGGATATTAGGCTTATTTGGAGTTTCAAAGGCATAATTCTAAAGCGACATGAAAAACACATGTATAGCAAGTTGGGGGGTGGGGGGTGGGGGGAAGCACATAACAAGCAAAAAGGCTCGGTTATACCTCCTTTGAACATAGAAAGCACGTAATTAGCATGATTGCACATACTATTTAGGGTCTGATTAAATACTAAATGTGAGAGAACATAAAGGTTGAGGCAGATTGATTTATTACATATTCAGATAGAAGCCCGAATTAGGCATGCTCGCTGGTTGTAGTAATAGAACAGACTCAGTTTATAACTTTAACTTAAGGCTTACCTAAGTGTAGGATAAGGATCCTATAGGCATGGTAACTTAATTCAGAAAACGATGAAATAACAAGGTCTAATATAACTAAATGCGTATTGGTAAAAAAAGGATAGTCAAATTATCAAAGAGAGGCTAGTTTTAGCAAAGGTTATAAGTTCTATGGCTAACAATAATGTTTACTGATTTTAGCTCTAGAGTGAAAAAGCCAATTCAGATTCAATTAGGAGTTCCTATAGGCATGCTTTCTATACGTTGTTGGTTTTAAGCCTTTTATAAATATGGTAAAAATGCAGGAGTCTTATAGACATGATATCTAGGCACTGAATTGTTTTGTTTAAGACTTATGAATATGATATCTAATTGCAGTTGATTGTATAAGACCTATGAACATGATTTCTAGATAAAAACATATATACAAGATGCAGAATTCAAATTTTTCTATACCTATGGACATTATTTCTGGATGAGAGTTGCAGAATTTAGAATGACCTATAGGCAAGATTTCTATATGCACGCAGATTTTAGAATGACTTATAGGCATGATTTCAAGATGAGAGTTCTAGAATTCAGAATGACCTATAGGCATGATTTCGATATGAGAGTTACAGAATTCAGAATGTCCTATAGGTATGATTTCTATATGCATGTAGATTTTAGAATGACTTATAGGCATGATTTCTAAATGAGAGCTGCAGAATTCAGAATGACCTATAGGCATGATTTCTATATGAGAGTTGCAAAATTCAGAATGACCTATAGGCATGGTATCTACCCTTTGCAGACATAGTTACCCGCCCTTTTCACTAGTCATCCCCAAGAGTTTATTACAAATTATTACAGCCCAGAATGAAGTAAAATACATCAGAAAAATGTAAATAAAAGTACAACCAATGAGAGCCTGATTTAGACTTAATCTCTGAAGTATTAGGTAAACCAACTCCATAAGATCATGATCCAAATCCTTTCTCTCATTCGAGTGTGTCAAAGTTCCCTAAGATCCTTGAAGGGACTCTGGAGAATGCTCACACCCAAGGGTATAATCAGATTAGGAAAAGTGTAGAGTGGAAGGGCTATCCCTCAAGCGTCAAACTTCAGAGGGAACTCAAAGGGTCCCAAGGCAAGGCTCAGAAGAGGGGGGCAGAACTTAAAGACTAAGAAAGTGTGCAAGTGCAGAAGAATGCTAAAGGGAAAAGAAGGAGAACCAACTACAAATAAGCACACATAAGGGATTTAGGGGAATATGGAGATTGTAAAAGAGCCTATTGCTTAGGCAACGACATACTTTAGGCATGCACATCAATAGGGAGTTTAGCGCACCTTTAATCCTGTCAAAAACTCATATTATTAAAAGATAGGATCCCAGGGGATCTAATTCGATTTATTGACAGTAACTGGTAGTATTGCCACACCTCAAATCATAGCTTAAACACATAGGGGCAAGGGGTTTGGGATTCATAATATAAGAGGAAGAAAGAAATCAAGTATGTTAAATGAGTGTCGAGCTATACATAAGCAATAAAAAAACACATTGTTGTGATGCTAAAACTTAAATCAGGACATACCAGTTTAAAAGAAGCAAAGTAAAGAAAAGCAATAGGTCTTATAAATAGGCCACAGTGCATGCAATAAGAAAGAATACTACTGTGTGTAAGTGTAATTTCAGCAAGACTATGAATGAGGGATGGTTTGCAATGAAAGAATTGTATATTTATAGTGTGAAAAATTGGCAGAAATAATGTAAGAAAACAATTAAGGAACTGGCTATCAATTAACAATCAATCAACACAACACCTCCTTTAATTAAAGAATTCGGACTCAAAAGGTAAAAGTTATTCAAGGAAATAAATCAAACAAGCACTTTCAGAAAATTAGGAAATTAGGGGTAAATACATAGGGGTTTTAATTAAAGGAAGAATTTGGAAATACACGGTTAAAATAAATATGGTAAGAATCAATCAGTATACAGTAAATTAAGGGGTCGGGAATTTTGCAATCACTGGTCCATGAACGAACCAAGTTAGAAAAGTTAAGGAAATTGATAAACAGGAAAGTCAACAAACAAGGAAAGAAATCAATCAACCTTACACAAAGGAATTCTGAAATCAATCAAAATTGAAAACCATTTATAGAAGGAAGTTCAGCACATATAAAAAACACACTAGCACTAAGTGTAGGACCCAAGAGAAGAAGCGTCATGCAATTGTAAAAATCAGTAGGTAGTCACATAGGTTAGAGGAGATAGTATAAAATAGCGTACCAAGGGTCCAACATAAAGACCTTAGAAAGGTATTAGTAGAAAAGACAGAATCGCTCAAAGAAATAGAAATTTCAAGACTCAGTCAAGCAACAAATACAGAAAACTCAAAATAGGTCCAAAATAGTTAGTTTTTCATAAATCAAACAAGTTCAAGGAAAAAGAACAACTAAATCACATCACCAATGGTATCTAAACTCAAATGAACCCCCAAATTTAGGGTTCTTTCCATTAATCGAGTGGAGAGACGAAAAGGCAAGTGATTAAGGGAAAAGATACTAATTAAAATAGGTTCAGAGGTATTAGAAAGAAACTGAGACCTTTTAGCATGCTCTTTTAGTAGCAGGAACTCATGATAAATGAACAACATGTGAAACCAGTAGAAGAACTGGTAGAAGAAACAAATAAGAACATGGTAGGGGAATCTTAACAAGAGCAGAGTGGGAGAAACATAGTAGAACAACATGGTAGAAGAAATTTAACAAGAACACACTAGGAGAAGCATAGTATAAGAAACACACAAGAGAAAAAGAAAATTAGAGAAATATACAAGAGAAAAAGAAAACCAGAGAAGCACACAAGAGTAAAAGAAAATCAGAGAAACACGCAAGGGAAAAAGAAAACCATAGAAACATAAGAGTAAAAGAAAACCAGAGAAACATAACTCAAATACCCTAGATTAGAAAAATTAAGGCTTTGAAAGCATTGTTTTAAAAGAAATATCAAGAAATAATTTAAAAACATAGAGAAAATATAGATCTAGAACAGATCTAAAGATATGAGAAAAACCTCAAAAGCAAAGGTTTCAAAGGAACCCAGACGGTGAGAAAGACTTAAATCATCATTGATCTAAATAGGAGGAGTCGAGGCCAGGCTAGAACATAAATGTCTTGTCGGAGATGGCCATGGAACTTGAACCAAGCAAGGTCTAGGCTTAGCTTCTCCGTAGTCAGGCCACGAGTCTTTAGTAACCAAACATGAAGGAGCCGTAGAAGGCTAGTGGATGGTGAAACCACCATGGATTCAGGCTAGAAGATGGCAGGAGAAGTGGATGGAACTCTTCAGAGAGGAGGAGGAAGGGGAAGGTTCTAGAGAGAACCATAGAGATAGAGATAGAGAGAGGGTCGGTTGAGTGAGGAATGAGAGGGGTATTGGGGGGTCGTTTGGGTTTAATTTTGTAAGGGTGGATCTGGACTATTGATCAAATTAATCAATGGACAGGATTTAATCCGGGTTAGGCCGTGTTGATTTAGGATTGGGCTTGGGTCTTGGGTTTAATAGGATAAATAAAAAGGCCAAATGTGCTATAAGTTAAATAGCCCTCTTTTCCCCATTTAATTTATAAAATGTAATAACCCAATTTCTGAAAATAAATTAAAAGTGCTAAAAATGACTTATAACATATCAATAATAATTTAAAAATATAAAATCTCATTTTATAAATATGAGACAGATTTTATCCTAAAAATGGCTAATATTACAATAATGAAATTTTATACTTAAAAATGCCAATTAAAATTTTTAAAATGTATGAAAAATGTATTAGCTATATTTTAATATAAACATTAGAATACAATAAACAAATCACCAATAAATAATATTGGAGGCAATTATTGGGTTTTTAATTAATTTAAAAATTTTTGAAAAATTAAGAAAAGATAATAGGACATTGGGACACACTTATATATTCATATATAGGCCATTTTGAAAGTGCTTTGCATATTTAAAAGGCAAAATAGCCTAAATGGCACTTATACTTATGCCACTTTATCATGCCGGTCCCCAAACTTAGCATTTTGCCAATTAAACACTTACACTCGTTCAAATCATGTATAATAAATGCTTATGACAGGAGGCTGCTATAAATGTAATATCAGGAGGCTGATGTAAATGTAATACAATCTCCTACACGTAGGACGCCACGTCATTACTAGTGCCACATAGGAAAATAAACTATTAACTTTGTCTTCTTCTTCTTCTTCTTCTTTTTTCAAATAGAACGAATATTGGATAAATCTTGCTCGCCTTTTTCGCTTCTTTATTCACCCCAGGAGTCACCGAAAATTCTGCTCTAACGTCACCTTCTTTAATTGACTAAAGATTTTAGCTACCGAAACACTTCTATTTCTGATCAACTTTGGCTCTACTAGTGGAGCAGATGGTTCTTCCTCCTTTTTCAATTCCTCATATACTTTATAACCCCTTCGTGTACTCATTGCTCTAAACATGGCTAAATTATAAACTTAGAAAAAGAATCTATTGAAAAATAAGCTACTAGACCACTTGAACAGGCCTGGGGTAATTGAAATGATGGAAGAAAGAGAAAAATAAATAGAAATGGGAGATGTGAGGGAAATAACGCAAAAGGGGAAGGATAGACAGAGAAAAAGAAACGGGGGAAGGGATAGGGGTGAGGCTGGGGCTGGGAAAGAAGGAAAAAGAAACAAAGATATTTTAATTTTTTCTTAATTTTTTTTGCCTCCTGCTTTGACCTTTCTTTTTATTTTTTTTTCTTATTTTAATTATTTTAAATGTAACTTTTTTATTTTTACTCTCGTTATGCGCATGAAATTCACTTATTGTTTCCAACTTAGTCATGAAGTTTCCACATAGGCTTGGTCAACGTTCAGAGGAGTTTAAAGTAATGTGTTTTAAAAATTACAAGTGTCTAGATAAAACTTCGTAAAGTATTGGTACCATGATGACAAAGGAGGATAAATAAAAATGTCATTTAGTCTACTCTGCCAATTTAAAAATACAGAAAAAAATTGGGTATCAACAGTTGCCCCTCTTTAACCGGGAAGGATGAATAGTTATCGAGTAAAGATATGATGGCCAATTTTGACCGAACAAGATGGTTTGAACAAGTTTGGTTGTACTCTGGTTTTTGAGTTGCTTACATAACCCTAGTTTTGCAGGAATCAGGCCATATGTAGTTCAAGATCCATCGGCATAATATGCTAATGTAGATTTTTCAAGAACGGATGCGATATTTATGTTGGCAGAATGGTTAAGGTCTAATAGGGCTGCGAGAACTGTAGTAGGATCGCTCCTACCGAGATGGCCATTGCTCACCGGTTTACTTGAAAATAAGCAACACAAGCATATATTGTGTGAAAATTTTAATGTGATGCAATTTTTCATCAGAACATAAATGTTGTCTTTGGATCATTAGGATGACATCCTAAAACCATGACCTCCTGGGCCATGAAACGTATTATAAAATATTCACAATCCATGAAATGATTCTCTCCGATTATGAGAATGATGCCTTTGAATAATGATATGCAAAAGATAAAAGGGGTCCTCAAGCCATGGCATGGCGTTCTCGGGTTATGAAAATGGTGCTTCTGAACAATGACACCTTTGGACAATTTGACGATTTTCCATCCCATGAAATGCAGTATTTGTCTATCTTTTAGCCTATGAAATGCAATGTAAAGGTAGCGATCTTTCAGACATGCAAAACGTAAAGGTGGCGATCTTTTAGACATGCAAAATGCAAATAAAGCGGCGATATTTCAGCCATGCAAAATATAAATGAAGCGATCTTTCGGCCATGCAAAATATGCAGATGGAAATAGTGTTTAGTCTCAGAAGTCATAACGGTAGCCTTATGCAATGCAGAAAATATAGATAAAGACAGTGTTTAGACTCGAAAGGCAGAATGGTAGCCTAATGCAATGCAGAAAATGCAGATGAGGATAGTGTTTAGTCTTAGAAGGCAGAATAGTAGCCTTATGCAATCAAAAATGTAGATAGAGACAGAGTTTAGTCTTGGAAGGCAGAATGGTAGTGTTATGTAATGCAAGAATGCAGATAGAAATAGTCTTTAGTCTCGAAAGGCAGAATGGTAGCCTTATGCAATGTAGAAAATGCAAATGGAGACAGAGTTAAGTCTTGGAAGGAAGAATGGTAGCCTTATGCAGGAAGTAAAAAGGCAAATGATAATAGAATTTTCTTAGCTGATAGCGACGGCATTGTGCCTGCTGGGGATACTATATGCGGATAGCAACTGCGAGTAAGTGCAACAGTTCTAAGATTTGTATTCTTGAACAACATGAGTGCATATTATATTATATGATTTTGTGACTCAAGTGCATGCATCCAAATAAAAATCGTGAGTTTTGTAGGGGGTTAGTTTGTATCCCTGTTGGCTCTGCTTGACCTGCTCGACTTTGATCTGGCGCCGATGTATGTATCGTTGGGGTAGCGTTGCTAAATATAGCAATTTCGGAGGTAGATATGCATGATTTTGTAAAAATATAATATAAATACATAATAGAGAGTATTTTCTTTAGATGAACTGACAACTGCTACGTGGTTCAAGACATTGCAACCCTTCTTGTTACCGAATTTTGAGGGTCCTCCTCAACATTCTGCCCTGGTTTACTTGGTTGCTGCTTCCGACTACTACTTGCAGCAATTGGCTAAAATCAACTTCGGAATTTCGAGGATTCTCCTCAAAATTCTTCCCCAATTTCCAATCGCACGGGAGAAATGAAAATTTTATTGAATTATGATCGAAACCATAAGGGCTTCCTACATATCCCTTCTTAAATAGGAATTAGGTCAGGCGTAGATCAAATTACATCACATAAGGAAAGCACATAGATTACATATAGTATCTCTTGACTGCATCTGAATTGATTGGCTTTGGTCAGACTTCTCCATCCATTTTCGCAAGTTTGAGGGCTCCTCCTGTCATGACCTGATGTACCATGTATGGACCATTCCAGTTGGGAGAGAACTTCCCTTTGGATTCATCTTGATGCGGGAAATATTTTTTAACACCAGCTGCCTTGTTGTGAATTGCCTTGCTTGACTCTTTTGTTGAAGGCTTTGGACATTCTGTTCTGATAGAGCTGACCTTGAAAAACTGCATTCATTCTTTTTCCGTCTATAAGAGCTAGTTGCTCGTAATGACTCTACACCCATTCTGCATCGTCGAGCTGTAATTCCTGTATGATTCTTAAGGAAGGAATTTCCATCTCCACATGAATGACTGCTTCTGCACCATAAACCAGCATATATGGGGTTGCCCTAGTTTATGTGTGGACTGTGGTGCGATATCCCAATAAATCAAGTGATAGCTTCCCATTCCACTGCATATGCTTCGTTATCATTTTCCTTAGTATCTTCTTGATATTATTATTGGCGGCTTCTACGGCTCCGTTCATTTGAGTCCTATAGGCTGTAGAATTCTTACGTTTGATCTTGAAACTTTCACACATGGCTTTCATCAAGTCACTGTTGAGATTGGAACCATTATTAGTGATGATTCACTCCGAAATACCGAACCGACTAATGATAAGGTTGCGAATGAAGTCTGACACAACTTTCTTAGTCACTGCTCTTTAAGATGTTGCCTCGACCCATTTGGTGAAATAGTCGATTGCTACTAGGATAAACATATGCCCATTTGATGCGGCAGATTCGATTGGTCCAATAATATCCATTCCCCAGGCGACGAACGGCCGCGGTGAGCTTGTTGCAGTAAGCTTATTTGGGGGTTCCTTGATCATGTCTGCATGTATCTGGCAGCGGTGGCGTTTTCGGACATACTGGATGAAGTCTGTCTCTATAGTCATCCAAAAGTAACCAGCCTAGAGTATCTTCTTAGCTAAGATAAAACCATTCATATGTGGACTGCAGGTCCCAACATGGATTTTTTCTAGTAGTTTAGATGCATCCTTTGCATCGATGCACCTTAGCAATCAAAAATCAGGAGTCCTCATATAGAAGATTCCCCCACTGTGAAAGAAATTGTTAGACAACCTTCAAAGTGTGTGCTTCTGAGTAGTGTTTGCAAGTTCTGGGTATTCTCCTTTTTCCAAGTATTCCTTGATATCATGAAACCAAGGCTTTCCATATGCTTCTTCATCAACATAAGCACAGTAAGCTGGCTGATCATAGATTTTTATCGGAATGATATGAATGAAGTTCTTGTCTGGATGTTGCATCATGGATGATAGGGTAGCCAATGCATCGGTAAACTTATTATGGACTCTGGGAACATGCTGGAACTCTATCTTTATGAACCTCTTTCTCAACTCCTGTATATGATGTGGATATGGGAGTAACTTGGAGTTCTTGGTCACCCATTCTTCTCGTACCTGATGTATAAGCAAGTCTAAATTCCCAATTACTAGCAACTCTAGAATGTTCACGTCAATGGCCGTCTTGGTCCCTAAGATGTATTTCTAATACTAGGACTACTCCTATGCCAACTTCTTTGAAATTTTGCTACTCCATCCAAAAACATTCTCCAACAGTCATAGGATTCTGCAATATTTCCCCTATGAATGATACCTCTTCGTCAAGAAAATACATTTTTAGGGGTTTTTACTCCCCGTCTACGGGATTCTCGGCAAGGTGATTTGCTAGTGTATGTCCCTTGATCACTTTTTGAGTTACATAGACAATGTCAAATTCACTCAACAGGATTTGCCACTTTGCTAGCTTGGTAGTTGGCATAGGCTTCTAGAAGATGAAATTTAAAGGATCCATCCTTGATTTGAGATATGTGGTATAGGCACAGAAGTAGTGCCTCAACTTCTGAGCTACCTAAGTCAAAGAACAACAGGTGCGCTATAACAAAGATTATCTAGCATCGTACGGGGTGAACTTCTTGCTGAGGTAATAGATGGCCTACTCCTTCCTCCCCGTTTCATCATGTTTCCCCAAAATACAACAAATTCCTCCATCCAATACTGCGAGGTAGAGTAATAGGGGTCTACCTGGCTCGGGAAGTACCAAAATCAGTAGTGTTGGTATTTCTTGATTCTGTCAAAGGCCTTTTGGCAGTCATCAGTCTATTTGGTAGCAGAGTCCTTCTTTAGCATCTTAAAGATTGGTTGGCACATAACAGTATATTATGCTATGAACTGGTTGATATAGTTAATTCTCTCCAAGGAATCATTACATCCTTCTTGTTCTTCGGCGATGGCAACTCTTGAATTGCTTTGACCTTTGATGGAACAAGTTCTATTCCTCGGCGACTTACAATGAACCCAAGTAGTTTTTTAGCAGAAACCCAAAATGCACATTTTGCGAGATTCAGTTTCGGGTTATACCTTCTCAGTCTATTGAATAACTTCCTCAAATCTTCCATGTGATCAGTGACTTTCTTGGATTTGATGAGGACATCATCTACATACACCTAGATCTCTTTGTGTATCATATCATGAAAAATGATAGTCATGGACCTCATGTAAGTGTCCCCTGCATTCTTTAACCCAAACGGCATCATCTTATTGCAGTACATTCCCTACGACATGATGAAATCCATTTTCTCAGCATCTTTTTCATCCATTCAGATCTGATGATACCTAGCAGAACAATCTACAAATGACTAGAACTCATTCTTGGTGCAATTGTCAATCAGGATGTGTATATTTGTCAAGGGGAAGCCATCTTTTGGACTGGCCTCGGTAGTCAACACAAACCCTGACCTTCCCATCCTTCTTCGACAGTGGAACAATGTTGGCTAACCATGTCGGATATTCTACTACCCTAAGAACCTTAGCTTTGACATGCTTGGTGACTTCTTCTTTTATTTTCAAACTCATATCAGGCTTAAATTTTTCTGAGAAATTCTTTTAGCGGTGGACATGTCATATCAGTCGGTAGATTGTGTGCCACAATAGATGTATTCATGCCAGTCATGTCATTGTAAGACCATGTGAATATGTCCTCATATTCCCTTAGAAATCCTTTGTACTCTTCCTTGTATGATGGTGACAAATGAATGTTGATTCGTGTTTCTTTGACGTTTTCTACATCTTCCAGGTTTACAATATCAGTCTCATCCAGGTTGGACTTAGGTCTATTCTAAAAATTCTCTACTTCTTTAACAATCTCTTCTTGTATATCATCTTCCTCTGAATCTAAGTCTATTTGTTACGTTGTCTCATTGCATGTCACAGTTATTGATTCATCAAGATAAGAAACAGTAATATTGTATAAGTAAAGTAATGAGGGAGAAATATTAGTAATAAAAGTTGATTCATAAGAAAATTCAAAATGCATTGATAAAATTGCGTTATCGTTTCGAAAATTTTAGATCTTATTGTAGGAATTAAAATCATGCGAGAACATAAAATCTTTGAGTAAATCAAAAGTAGTGCTTGTTTTAGCCTTGCTACCTCGAGGATCATCGGACTCTAGTTCTCCTGATGGTCCACTTATTGATGTGGGATCCTCTGCTTACGGCATGTATGGAAGGGCCTTCATCCCCCTCCTCCTCGAAAATGACACAATAATCCATATCATCGTCTTTTAGGAATAAATTCTTTTCTGCGTCCAATGCTTCCTCTTCTTCCGACCCATAGATAACATCGGCTGGAAGGTTTTCTCCAAATGTGGCATTGGCTACTCCAGTGGATAGTAATAACTACACCATGGTGGCGGCTTTAAATACCTCCCAAGTATACTCACAGCCCAAACCAAAGGTAGTGCCATGTTTCTTTAGTTTGATAGTCTTAGAGATTACTTGGAGGTTCTTGCCAAGTCCCTTGCCAGATTCATATCTGCTCCAGTTCAATATGCTTTCAATTTTTTTGTCCCACCATTTGTCCTTGTCAACGACGTTGACTTGCTAGATGTGGTGATAGGTCCCCCCACCTATCTTTCTTCTGCCTCTGATTGCTAGTATGGTCTGGCGACTGAATACGGGATTACTATTGGTGCCGTGAATGATTACCTCTTGGTGGTTCCACTCAAACTCCACTGCTTGGTTGAGTGTTGATGCCACGGCCCCAGCAACATGAATCCACGGTCATCCTAATAACAAATTGTAAGATGGAGGCACGTCTATCACTTGAGAATCAACATTTAACCAAGTACGCCCCATTTGCAAACACGGGCTAATTTCTCAAATGGTGGATCTTTTGGAAACCATCAAAATCTTTGACGTTGAATTCCCCGTCCTTGATCTCATGCAGACCCTTTCCCAATGTCCTGAGTGTTACCAATGGACAATTGTTGTTGATGCCACGGCCCCAGCAGCATGAATCCACGGTCATCCCAATAACAAATTGTAATGTGGCGGCACGTCTATCACTTGAGAATCAACATTTAACCAAGTAGGCCCCATTTGCAAACACGGGCTAATTTCTCCAATGGTGGACCTTTTGGAAACCGTCAAAATCTTTGACGTTGAATTCCCCGTCCTTGATCTCATGCAGACCCTTTCCCAATGTCCTGAGTGTTACCAATGGACAAGTGTTGACGTTGGACCCTCCATCAATCAGGATTCTAGTGATAAAATAATCTTCGCATTGCACGGTGATGTGCAACGCCTTGTTGTGATTCAACCCTTCTTATGGCAGCTCATCTTCATGAAAAGTGATCTTGTGACTTTCCAATACCTTCCTTACCATGTTTTCCATCTCTCCTCTGGTGATGTTGCTTGGTACATATGCCTCACTCATCACCTTTAAAAAGGCATTCTTGTGTGCCTCGAAATTTTGTGGCAAAGCAAGGATAGAAATTTGTGCCGGTATTTTGTTTAGCTGATCAATGACCGAGTATTCCTTGGCTTATATCTTTCCCAAGATATCATCGAGCCTAGTTTCGGTGATGGTTGGCCAAACCTGCTCGCTTGACTCAGCCAAATGTTCCGGGGTATAAACCTTACCGGTCCATGTCATACCCTGTGCCGCGATGGCTTCCCCAAGCTTGACCTTCCCTTTTCTTCTTGTCTCGGCTATGTAATCCCAAGGTATGGAATTTGTATTGAACGGTGTTACAGCCAACATTGCAACATTAATTGGCATGGCTATCTATACTCCGAATGGACCATGCACCTTAGGTGGTAAAACTGCAATTTCGATAGTGGTATGGTTGAGCATTGTAGGCTAGGTAGATATGTGTGGGATGGGAATATCTTGGTGTGGTAGGTTGATATGTGGGAGGAGGAGGTGATTGATAAGTGGGTGGTGGAGTTTGGTAAGAGGGTGAGAGTGCCTGGTAGTTCGGAATAGGATGATATGTGAGTGGAGGCATTGGATAGGTTTGGTATTTTATAGGGGATTTGGTTCTCTGTGCAACAATTACGGCACCTACGTACCTCTTCTTGGACATACCACCAGACTGTAAAGCCTAATTGGTAGCTTGCAAGGCCTCGAAGATCCTATCCATACCACATTTGATGCCTTCTTCAATTTTTTCACTCAACTTGATGATATCAAAAAGTTTATGGTTGTCAATCAACATTAGTCTTTCATAGAATTGCGGGTACTGATCTCGGATGAAACATTTATTCATTTGTTCTTCCTCTAAGACAGGTTTTACCTTAGCAGTTTCAGATCTCCAGCGAGTAGCATACTCGCAGAATGTTTCTGTGGGCTTCTTCTTTAGGTTCTGAATGTAGCACAAAGTCGAACGCCATACTAACCTAGTTTGACCATTTCTTTAGGTCTTGGCAAATGTACAAAGACAGAGTAACTCCTTTTAAACTCCTCATGAAAAGTTTCATACGAATCCTCTCGTCCTTCCCTACTCCGACTAGCTTGTCGTAATACGTTCTCAAATGAACTCTCGGATCCTCTGTACCATCAAACATCTCAAACTTTGGAATTTTGTACACCTCGAGCAGTTTGACATTGGGTTGCATGCAAAGATATTCATAGTTCAATCCTTCAATCCGCTTACTTCTTTCGATACCCTGAATTCAGCTAGTCACTTTCTAAGTTCCTTGGCCAAGTTCCTGATGGGTGAGTCTTTATCATCAGACTCGGGTGTGCTTGATATGGGTTAGGTGGAGTATGGCATAGTTTCCACATAGATGGGGTGTTATGATGAGTGTGAAAATGGTTATTTGTAGAGTTTAAGTGTTCCAGGATGAGCAGTGGACTATTGTTGGAAATATGGAAAGTATTGCAGTGATGGTGAGGAGAGGGATGGTTTTGTGGCTTTGTGATATTTTGTGCAAGTGTGGGGTTCGGATCATTTGGAAAATTAACATCTGGAGTGGTGAGGGAGAATGATAGATTCGCCTGATTCTAAACCTGATCAGGTTCTTCATGGAATTTCAATAGTTTTTGCTCGAGTTGGGATGCACTTTCTTTGGAAACCTAAGAACCATGGGCGTGAGTGACCTCTGATCGTTCAGTTGAGTTTTCCTTTCTAGTGTTGTTCTAATCTTCCATCTTCCCTTTGTTCTTGTTTCTGACAGGACTAAGAAAAGGAGTGGGTGGAGGGCCCTTGGATCTCATGGAATAGGATGATGATGCCAGAGTGCATGAACAAACCTTTAGGGAGGGGAATAAACCAAAAAGTATAAACAAAATGGTAGCAAGTTAGTGAGTATTATAAGAAAAATGTTGCAACATTTAAACACAAAGTGCAAGAATATAAATTGTGTCCTAATTTGGGGAACCTCTTTTTGCCCGACATAGGCCTAGCGATAACTTGATTCAGAGAACTTAGAATGCTAATTGGGTCATTTTATTGATAAAAGTAGATGAATCCCAAAACGACACTAAATAACAGGAAATAAAAATGTCACTAGTAGCCATTGGCCTTATTACATTTCTCAAAGAAAAAGGAAAAAACACATATCTATTTGTTCCTAGAAGGACCTTCCACAGACTCGGCATCTTTGGCTCCATTGAACAGCTTCACCAACTCACGAAGTCCCAGCAACATGTAGCCTTTGGCTAGGTGTTCGCCCTCATTTCCTTCAGCATTCTGGAAATCCTCGATTCTTTTAAGAAATTTCCTTTCCAGCTCCACTAAACCCCACTCCGAGTATCCAAGTCACTTTTTGGCACTAACAGCCATATCTTTCCACTTCTCGATCAGCTTTTGGTTGGCTTCTTGTATATCACGGTGCTCGCTTTCACATTCCCGAATCCTCTTGCGCAGTTTATTGTATTTGACCTGTGATTCAGCCTTTTTATCTATGATCCTATGATCTCGAACAAACCTAAGTTGACCTAGACCATTATGGTTATCCTCCAGCCAGCCTGAATAGTATGTGGTACAAACAACGTGGTATCTGTCTGGCTCAATGGTATCGCTTCCCATGACTATTTTGCAGTGACACATATGTTGAGCTTGGCACTTATATGGTCTATCATCATCCTGAAATTCGGCCCGAAAGTGACTTATCTTATCGACCCTTGGTATAACTTGCTTCCTTCTAGCCTAACTCATAACTTGGAGAGGGACGTAAGGGTAGGTTCCTCTCAAACCGATCAGTATTAGAAACGGTGCATCCCTAGATCGGGCGATGAATTCCTCAGTAGGGAACGACTTGAACATCCATTCTACTTGATCTTCGGTTAGATATTCAAATAGCTCTAACCACCCCTTGGGGTCTTCTGGTTGGGTGAACATGTTGGGCATGTGGTTCATTGGTCTTGGATGATGGAAGTCTATGTGATCATCCCAATCCCTTCGTTGAATCTCTTGCCAATATTCACCCTTTTGGAGATGCTCCATGAGCCAGAGCTGGAGAAACAAACTGCAGTCGTCGAAGTGTTTGGCTCCTTGTTGACACTTCTCCAAAGCTCGGTATATCTCTGCAATGATTATGGCACTATACTGAATGGTTTCCCACCAATTCCCTCCATTAAAGTTTTGGTGACCATAGCTAGCCTGGTGTGAGTCCTCGGTTTCTTAATTGGGGAAACTATCATCCCCAAGAAGCAAAACATGAAAACAAAGACCCTTCGGTGAATATGCCCCAATGGTGTGAGGGCGAACTCGTCACGATAAGTACGGCAAGATTTGTTGTGATCGTACCCCTCGTACAAATAATCAAAGGGGATATTTGACTCTTTCAAGCATGTCAAGTCTGGATTCTTCTTTAGACCCATCATTTTGAGGAAACCTCTACCCTTGCGATTTTTCGGCATTAACAAACCTGTAATTTCCCACGGTATACCAGCCAGTCCTCCTATATCTTCTAGCAAGGGTGTCATTTCAATGTCCCCGAAGCGGAACACATACCTATCAAAATCCCATAACAGAGTAGAAGCTTCTATGATCTTATTGTTGGGTTGGATTTTTATGAGGGAAGGTAGATTTCCTCGGTACTTCCGGACAAGAGTCTGATTACTAGAATAAATATCCTCCCACCAGCTTAGCAATTTTGGGTGGATGTTGGTGACCATGCCGAATTTGGGAACTACGTGCCTTATATTCCTACAAGACAAAAAGGTTAGGCCCTTAACTCCATCGGAATTGACTATTAAACATCAATAATTGGCATAAAATATTTAATTCTCCAAATAAATGTACAGAACGTGATACTGTCCGTTTGGGTTTTAGGGAAACACAATGAACTTTGGACAAGACTATCCTAAAGAGTCATTATGCGGACAACATAACTACCTCGGTTAAGTTTGACCATGATGCATGCACAATTAAATAGAGTAAGGTTTCTATGGGGTTTTAGACTGGTACCCTTGAGCGGACAAAGGGGAAAGGTGCAGAACCGTCAACTATACCGTTGATCGACTAGTTTTACCGTAAATATGCCTTTGTCGGATTTAGGAGAACCACTCATTATAAGCGTTGCTATGGTATTTTGTTTGGCACGAGTGGAATATGATGTATAAAACATGTTTATACAATAACTAAAGTAGTTTTTCACGTATTTGCATGCAAAGAAAGCAGTAAATACAAGTTCTTCATAATTTAAAGCAGTAATAAAAGAAAGCAATATAAATAAAGGAAAGAAACAAAAAGACAAGTCAGTTTGTAGTTGAAAAGGGGAATTGAACGCTTAAAGGTATTAAAAAAATAAAGG
The DNA here is from genome assembly GCA_034376525.1 of Nicotiana benthamiana. Classification (NCBI taxonomy): domain Eukaryota; kingdom Viridiplantae; phylum Streptophyta; class Magnoliopsida; order Solanales; family Solanaceae; genus Nicotiana; species Nicotiana benthamiana. The sequence continues at coordinate 63,668,968 of CM067334.1, read as the reverse complement.
CATATAAAAAAGTGTCAAGTCACAATAATAATCTGAAATGGTAAAAGCCTAAAAGATCCCTAGTAGAGTCGCCATGTTGTCGCACCCCCTTTTTTCTCGCGAAACGGGTTTATGACATTTGGGAGGACAACTCATTCCCTTTTTGGAATTTGGGTTTGAATTGAAGAGTCATCACCTAATGATTAAAGTGTATTAGGATACTAAGAGGGTTTGATTTAAATAACCATAGATAGGGTAAGAGCTTGAAATTACCCAAGGGAAAGGTTTTAGGCACCCCTCAAGATCCGTTAGTGTGGTTCCTGACAAAACTATTATTATGAATTTAAATAACATATAGGCAAATAAAACTTCAAATAAGAGGGGATTTTCACATAATGGTTACAAATAAATAAAGTTGGAAAAAACTAAAAGAAAGCTGACTTTAAAAGAAATAGCTTGAAATTATTAGAAGAAACCAAGAAACAGAGGAAAAAGGGTCCTAGGTTTATAATAAATATAGATAACGCCACACAACATTTGGTAATCACTCCTCGGTGAGGGGCTATACGAGACGTAGTCGTGTGGTCATCATATCCATATCTATCCATTTCCACCCCGTTATTGTTTAGTTATTACATGATATTACCCATCCAATCCTATCAGTCCCGGAGGCATTTAAGACTACTAATTTTAAAAGGGAGGGATATTAGGCTTATTTGTAGTTTCAAAGGCATAATTCAAAGACGGTATGCAAAAACATGTATAGCAAGTTGGGGAAAAACATATAATAAGCAAAAAGGCTCAGATATACCTCCTTCAAACAGAGAAAGCACGTAATTAGCATGACGTGCACATACTTTTTAGGGTCTGAATAAATACTAAGCGTGAAAGAACTTAAATGTTGAGGCAGACTGATTTATTATATAATTCAGATAAGAAGACTGAATCAGGCATGCGTGCTGGTTGTAGTAATAGAACAGACTCAGTTTATAACTTTACCCTAAGGCTTGACTAAGTGTAGGATAAGGATCTTATAGGCATGGTGTCTACTGAATTTAGAAAACGATGAAATAACAAGGTCTAAAATAAACTGAATATGTACTGGTAAAAAAAGGGTAGTCAAATCATCAAAGAGAGGCTAATTTTTGCAAAGGTTATAAGTTCTACGGCTAAAAGTACCATTGTTACATATATTAGCTCTAGAGGTGAATGAGGCAATTCAGATTCGATTAGGAGTTCCAATAGGCATACTTTCTATATGTTGTTGATTTTAAGCCTTTTATAGAAATAGTAAAAATGCAGGAGTCTAATAGACATGATATTTAGGTGTTGAATGTTTTTTGTTTAAGACTTATTAACATGATATCTAATTGCAGTTGATTGTTTAAGACCTATGAACATGATTTCTAGATGAAAATAGATATACAACATGTACAAGTACCTATAGGCATATTTCGTATATGCATATACAGAATTCAGATTTTTCGATACCTGCGGACATGATTTCTAGATAAGAGTTGCAAAATTCAGAATGACATATAGGCATGATTTCTATATGCATGCAGATTTCAGAATGACTTATAGGCATGATTTCAAGATGAGAGTTGTAGAATGCAGAATGACCTACAGGCATGATTTCTATATGAGAGTTGCAGAATTCAGAATACCTTTCGGCATGATTTCTATATGCATGCAGAATTAAGAATGACTTATAGGCATGATTTCTAAATGAGAGTTACAAAATTCAAAATGACCTATAGGCATGATTTCTATATGAGAGTTGCAGAATTTAGAATAACCTATAGGCATGGTATCTATCCTTTGCAGACATAGTTAACAGCCCTTCTTGCTACCCATCCCCAAGAGTTTCTTACAAATTTTTACAGCCCAGAATGAAGTAAAATACATTAGAAAAATGTAATAAAAATTACAACCAAAGAGAGCCTGATTCAGACTTCATCTCTGAAATATGAGGTAAACCAACTCCATGAGATCATGATCCATAGCCTTTCCCTCATTCAAGTGTGTCAAAGTTCCCTAAGAGCCTCGAAGGGACTCCGGGAAATTCTCACACTCAAGTGTATCATTAGTTTAGGACAAGTGCAGTGTGGAAGGGCCAACCCTCAAATGTCCAAGTTCAGAGGGAGCTCAAAGGGTCCCAAGACAAGACTCACAAGAGGGGGGGCAGGAATTAAAGACTAAGAAAGTGAGCAAGTGCAGAAGAATGCTAAAGGGAAAAAGAAGGAGAACCAACTACAAATAAGCACACATAATGGATTCAGGAGATTATGGAGATTGTAAAAGAGCTTATTTCTTAGGCAACACATACTTTAGTCATGCTCAACAATAGGGAGTTTCAGAACACTTGTAAGCTTGTCAGAAACTCACACTATTCAAAGATAGGATCCAAGGGGATCTAATTAGATTCATGGACAGTAACTGGTGGTACTGCCACACCTCAAATCATAGCTTAAACACATAGGGGAAAAGGGTTTGGGATTCATAATATAAAAGGCCGAAAGAAATCAAGTATGTTAAATGAGTGTCAAACTATACATAAGCAGTAAACAAACACATTGGTGTGATGCTGAAACTTAAATGAGGACATACCAGTGTCAAAGAAGCAATGTAAAGAAATGCAATAGGTCTTGTAAACAGGGCACGATGCAAGCAATAAGAAAGAATATTATTGTGTGTAAGTGTAATTTCAGAAAGACTTTGAATGAGGGATGGTTTGCTAATGAAAGAGTTGTGTATTTATAGTGTGAAAAACAAGCAGAAATAAGGTAAGAAAATAATTAAGAACTGGCTATCAATTAAGAATCAATCAACACAAGACTTCCATTAATTAAGGAATCCGGACTAAAAAGGTAAAATTTATTTAAGGAAAGAAATCAAACAAGCACTTTGTTCAAAGTCGGCAATTAGGGGTAAATACATAAGGGTTTTAATTAAAGGAATAATTTTGAAATACATGGTTAAAACAAATCTGGTAAGGATCAATCAGTATATAGTAAATCAAGGGGTCAGTTATTTTGCAATCATTTTTCCATGAACGAACCAAGTCAGAAAAGTTAAGGAAATCGAGTAACAGCGAAGTCAGCACAAAAGGAAAGAAATCAATCCACCTTACGCAAAGGAAGTATGAAATCAATCAAAATTGAAACCATTTTTAGAGGGAAGTTCAGTACTTATAAAGAACACATTAGCATTAAGTTTAGGACACAAGAGAAGAAGCATCATACAATTGTAAAAACCAGTAGGTAGTCACATAGGTTAAAGGAGATAATATCAAATAGCGTACCAAGGGTCCGGCATAAATACCTTAGAAAAGTTTTAGTAGAAAAATCAGAATCGCTCAAAGAAACGGAGATTTCAAGACTAAGTCGAGAAAAAAATTCTGAAAACTCGAAATAGGTCCAAAAGAGTTGGGTTTTCTTAAATCAAACAAGTTCAAGGATGAAGAGCAAGAAAATCACATAGCCAAGGGTCTCGAAACTCGAATGAACCCCCAAATTTACGGTTCTTTCCCTTAACAGAGTGCAGAGACGAAAGGGCAAGTGATTAAGGGAAAAGATACTAATTGAAACAGGTTCAGAGGTCTCGGAAAGAAACTAAGACCTTTTAACGTACTCTTTTAGTAGCAGGAACTCATGATAAAAGAACAACATGCGAAACCAGTAGAAGAACTGGTAGAAGAAACAAATAAGAATATGGTAGGAGAATCTTAACAAGAGCACAATAGGCGAAACATAGTAGAAGAACATGGTTGAAGAAATTTCACAAAAATACAATAGGAGAAGCATAGCAGAAGAAACACACAAGAAAAAACAAAAATCAGAGAAACACACAAGAGAAAAAAGAAAACCAGAGAAGCACACAAGAGGAAAAGAAAATCAGAGAAACACACAGGGAAAAAGAAAACCAGAGAAACATAACTCAAAAACCCTAGATCGGAAAAAATAAGGTTTTGAAAGCATAGTTTTAAAAGAAATATCAGGAAATCGTTTAAAAACTTAGGGAAAACATGGATCTGGAACATATCTAAAGAGATCAGAAAAACCTCAAAAGCTAGGCTTTCAGAGGAACCGAAACGGTGAGAAAGACTTGGATAGTCGTTGATCTAAACAAGAGAAGTCGAGGCCAGGCGCAAACAGACATGGCTTGCCGAAGATTGCCATGGAACTTGAATCAAGCTAGGTGTGGGCTTATCTTCCCCGTAGTCAGGCCACGAGTCTTTAGTAACCAAACATGGAGGAGTCGTAGAAGGCTGGTGGGTGGTGAAACCACCATGGATTCAGGCCAGCAGTTGGCCGGAGAAGATGGATGGAACTCATCAGAGAGGAGGGGGGAAGGGGAAGGTTCTATAGAGAACCAGAGAGATGGAGATAGAGAGAGGGCTTGTTGAGTGAGGGATGAGAGGGGTATTGGGGGGTCGTTTGGGTTTAATTTGGTAAGTGTGGATCTGGACGGTTGATCAAAATTGATCAACGACCAGGATTTAATTCGGTTAGGTCGGGTAGATTTAGGATTTGGCTTATGTCTTGGGTTTAATAAGCTAAATTAAAAGGCCAAATGTGGCTATAAGTTAAATAGCCCCTTTTTACCATTTAATTTATAAATAATAATAAACAAATTTTTCAAATCAAATTAAAATCACTAATATAACTTATAACATATAATTAACAATTTAAAAATATAAAAACCCATTTTATAAATATGAGATGAATTTAATCCTAAAAATGGCTAACATTATAATTATACAATTTTATCCTTAAAAATACCAAATAAATTTGTAAAAATATATGAAAAATATCTTAGCTATATTTTAATATAAACATGAGAATCCAATAAATAAATCACCAAAAATAATTTTGGAGATAATTATTGGGTTTTTCTTGATAAAATAGGGCAGTAAATTAATTTAAAAATTTAAGAAAAAATAATAGGACTTTGGGATACATATATGCATATATAGGCCATTTTGAATATTTAAAAATACATGAAAAAATTAGATATCAAGAGGCGCCAGGCACCCAATGATGAACTATCAACTTAATTACTCATTCTATTGCTTTTGAAAAATTATGGTTTTTATTAAATAAAGAAAATTAGACGTAGAAAACCATAAAAGTACGAAGCATTAATAATACATAAAATAAAAAAGTTACGGTATTAGATAAAAACTGTAAACATCTAGTAAAAACTCTTAAATTTTGGTGTCACAAGTGCACGAGAAACTACAAAGGAGTACAATAATAATACAACATCTATCCGGAATACAAGATAGACAAGATAAAGTAAATAAACATGATAAATACTCTGTGTGCTGCGAATCGTGACATGGAATACTTCCCACCAAGACTCCTCTCGGCGACTGCGTCTACGCGCTCAAATGACCATTAGAAATATACATTCACATTGAGTGCAGAAGTGCAGCATGCGTACGTAAATCAATGCATGCCCAGTAAGTATCTAGTATAACCCCGGAGAAATAGTGACAAGAGGTCAATATCGACACTTACTAGTGGTCATATAAATAAAATGCAGGACTTATTAGAAAGTGTGAAATACAACATGATCAATAATTTAAGAAATGGTTGATAACAGAATCCTTTAACAAAATATAATCAAATTAAAAAACTCCCCAAGTGCCAATGCCATCTCAACAAATAATAACCATCAATTAACTATCCGATCTCGGGTCATAATGAGAATATCGTGTAATTTTCAAGTTCAATCAAGAGGGTAATCTTGGGGATTTTCAAACTCCTGGCGATTTTATGCATGAATTATGTTGAAGTCGTTCGGCCCGATCCATACAGTGTCGAGGTCGTACGACCCGGTCTATCTCTCTCTCTCTCTCTCTATATATATATATATATATACATACAAACACACACATACACACATACATACACACATACACACATACATACACACATACATACATACATACATACATACATACATACATACATACATACATACATACATACATACATACTGCCGAGGTGTTCGACCCGATCACCAGAAAGAGAATAAACTTATCAAATTACGGGCTATGTGTGTGCAAAATAAAAATAGGAATGTAAAGTAATCATGACTTTCACCAACATTCGAATATCTCGCCAAACAGCTCAAGGTGATTAGGTTCGATCTAACATGATCTCTAATAATATTTTATAAGTTTTAGGTAATTAAACTAACAAGTTGAGTTAAGATAATATAAATATTGGATGATAAAGTCCTAAGTCTACCCGGATATAAGCATGATATTAGACACGTACGGACTCTCATCACCTCGTGTGTACGTGTCTCCCACAACAAGTAGCACGTAACAAATACAACACCTACGGGGCAGTTTTCCCCTCACAAGGTTAGACATGAGACTTACCTCACTCTAAAGTTCCATAACCGGCTCCAATGCCCCCGTAAAACCTTATATCGATGCCCATCTATCTGAAACTAGTCAAACAACATGCAAACATATCAAATTCCACTTGAAAAGTCAACAAAGTCAATCCTTGGGCACACGTGCCCGGATTCCGAACATTATCGAAGATAAACTTGCCCATGACACCATGAACTCAAATATATAATTTATTCCTAATTCCGTGTCCAATTTCGTGGTCAGAAACCAAAAATATAAAATTTTAGGTTTTTTCAAAATTTCACAATTTCTACGAATTTTAATGTTAAAATGCATATACAATCCATGTATTTAACTGAGAATAAGTGGATATCACTTGTCTTGCAATAGATGATTAAAATCTCCCCTTGAAAAGCTCCAAACATCACTCAAACCATGTGAAAAGTGGAAGAAATGAGCCAAAACCCGAAATAAATTGAAGTCATCCCAGGTCCTTCCTCTTTGCGATCGTGGAAATCACCTCGTGGTCGTGAAGGCCAAACCAACTTGCCCCAGAATTCCTTCTATGCGAACGATAGGTCCACCTCACAATCGCAATTCACAGTCATCCAAACCTTTGCGATCGCGTGCTAGTCGTGGCGAACGCGAAGGTATAAACTCCAAGTCTCAGCACTTCCTCATACACGGTCGTGTAGAACAACTCTCCCAAAACATTCCAGCCTCAACAACCCTATGCGTTCGCGACTTTACCCAAGCGAACGTGAAGAACCTCCTGCTCAAGATTGACAATTGCAAGACACCTTCCACAATTACATTGAACAAAGTATCCACCAGTCCATTTTATTCTTCGCGATCGCGACCCTTCTTCTGCGATCACGATGTATACCAAACAACATCAGAAACCAGCAGCTGCAATACATAGAGAAATGGTCTGAAACCATCCTGAAACACACCTGAGGCCCCCGGAACCCTATCTAATCATATCAACAAGTCTCTATACATTATTCAAACTTATCCAACGGCTGGAAAAGCCACGAATAACATCAAAATCCCAAATCCACGATCAAATCCTTCTTTTATCTTTCGAACATTCAACCTTCATTGAACGCGTCTGAATCATACTTAAACATTCTGGAATGACGCCAAACTTTGCGTATAAGTAAATCACTATATGAACCCAGTCCAAGACTCGGAATCCCAAATGGACATCTATAACACCAAAGTCCACTTCAAATCAAACTTAGAAAATTCAAAAATCTTCAAAATGCCAACTTTCTACAATGAGCGCTGAAATGTTCTCGGACCATCCGATACTTAACCCGAACATACTCCCAAGTCCAAAATCATCATACAAACCTATTGAAACTTTCAAATCCTGATTCCGAGGTCACTTGCTGAAAAGTCAACTCTTGGTCAACTCTTCCAACTTAAAGCTTCCGAATTGAGAATTTTCCTTCCAAATAAACTCTAAACTTCCCGAAATTCAATTCCGACCATACGTACAAGTCATAATACATGAACTGAAGCTACTAAATGTCTCGAACCGCCGAATGATGTGCTAGAGCTCAAAACGGCCCATCGGAACGTTACATTCAATGAACAAGGTTTGTCTTCTCTTTCACATTTCAATTAACAAGGTTTCATTCAAATTTTACATCATCTTCTACTCTTTGATCCTTTGGACAACTTATTTTAAAAGTTCTGACTATCTATTCTTACCGTAAGACACGAGTATTTTACATCAAAAGCATTCTTTTGTTATTAACTGTGTTTCTGGTCCTGAAAGGTCCTTCTATGTGCACATTTCCTCGATCTTTTTTCTTTTTCTTTTTAAATGCATGCATTAGTTAGTTTAGTTTCCAGACATTTTCATTTCGAAGGTACATGATTCAATTACAGAAATCCACACCAGCAAAGGCTTGTCTTAACTCACGTCAGGTTTCCAGTTGTTTTGCAGTAAGCTAGAGTCCAGATGCTCATTAACAAAAGGAGCACCACATGCATAGTTGACAAGATTGAGTAGAACATGTGGTTATAGTTAACAAACTAAGGGGTTGTTTGGTATGAGGTATAAGAAGGTATAAGGATGGTATAAAAATTTAATACCACCTTAATACTCTGTTTGATTAGAAAATCAGGTATAAGTTATACTTTATAAAATGTGAGGTAATTAGCACCGGTATAACTTTTACCTTCTTAAAAATTAACAAACTAAGACTTCCATGTGTAGGTTCATGGTTAGTATAGTTTCGCTTAGCAACAGACTGAAATGTCAGAGCATTTTGAGTACAAGCAATTGGTGCTTTTGGTGGACTTCAGTAACAGCTAATCTTCTGCGTGACACATTTCTGATCGGCGACAAGAAGCATAGAGTCCATGCTAAAACATAGGGACATAAGAAACTTTAAAGGCTTCACAAAAGTATGAACATTTCAATGCAGCTAAACCAAATCTGGATTTGTACAGGACATTTGCAGATCTGTAACTTTCAGTTCCTTTTATCTGATAAATCAATAAGAATACTGTAGTATAACGTATTGCGGTCTTAATTTTACAATATTTCCAGCAAAAATAAAGATTTTTCTCTCTATAACCTCATGTAGGAGAGAATGGATAGACAAATCATGTTGCTTGTTACGATTTTCTATTATATGATATATTGTGGCTCTTGGCTGATACAGATGGAAGCCCGTTTTCTGGAAAAATCCAAGATCTCATCAACAAGAGCATGATCTGACTTGCATCTCCCCTTGAACAACAATCAATTCTAATAACAAGTCACAGTGGAATTTCCATGTCCATAGTTCATTTACTGTGTTTCTTTACTTCACTATACAGTATGACCCCAAAAACTGTGAATGTATAGCCAAGCATCCCCGTTACTGATACCGGATTTCTAAATATTAAGATGGAGACAACAACAGCTACATGTCACGGACCGGATAACTCTCTAGCTATCTTCCGTGCGGCCTTAGTCACAATCCGCCCCTGCGATGTGCTAAGTCAGCCTTTCCCCGAAATATTGCCACAACAAAGCTAAGAGAAGCTAAGAAGAGAAGCTTGCAAGAATGCTTTGTATTAAACAAGAGAATGCTTTGTACAAGTGTTGGATTGCTTGAATGTTTCTTGGATGCAAATGCCAAATGCCTCTAGCCTATTTATAGTTGCTAGAGTCCCAAATCAACGGCTAAGATCTATTCTAATCAATGGCTAAGATCAAAGCTCTAGAAAGTTCTACAAATCTCTACAAATCTCTACACTTAGTAGAATATACAAGAGAAGTCTAGGTGGGTCTAGAATCTTCCATTGGAAGGATCTAGACTTAGCTAGAGAAATGCTGCCATACGTGCGCCAAATCGTTGCCTGCATGTCGCCCAATCATCGTCCGCATGGCATAACCTCTTAGAAAATGGAGGGGCGTGACAACCTCCCCCACCTATTGCGTCGACGCCCTCGTCGACTCTTCGCGGAAGACCCGTATCTGATCTTCAAATTGCCAAAGTGCCTCTTTTGGCTCCCAGCTTGCCTCGCTTTCCGGTAGTCCCTTCCATTTGATAAGATATTCATGCAATGGTTCCCTGAACCGTCGCCGAATCACCCGGTCAGCCATGATGCTTTCAATTTCCTTGTCGAATGATGTGGTAATGGCTGGAGGTGCCCGATGTGATTCGTTCCGTGAAGGGTCTTCCATGTCTGCATGGTACGGCTTCAGACAACTCACATGGAAGACCGGATGTAGCTTAAGTTTGGGTGGCAGCTCCACCCGATAAGAAGCCTTGCCCACCTTGGCAAGGACGGGGAGTGGTCCTTCGTAGCGCCGAATTAGTCCCTTATGCAACTTCCGTAGCCTCTTTTGTTGTTCGGCGTTGAGTTTTAGCATGACTAAGTCCCCTACGTTGAACTCCAAGTGCCTCCTCTTCTTGTCGGCCCATTTCTTCATCTTCTTGGAGGCCTTGTCAAGGTATGCACGAGCTAGGTCCGTTTGCTCATGCCAAGTCTTCGCCGTCTTGAACGCCGCTGGACTCTTCCCCGTATATTTGTTAACAAGTCCATGCGGTGTCAAGGGTTGTTGTCCAGTTGCAAGCTCGAATGGGCTCTTGCCAGTAGCCTCACTCCGTTGCAAATTATAAGAGAATTGGGCAACGTCAAGCAGCTTGGCCCAATCTCGCTGGTTGGCACTTACATAGTGCCTTAAGTATAGCTCCAAGAGTGCATTTGCCCGCTCCGTCTGTCCGTCGGTTTGTGGATGGAAGCTGGTTGAAAAGTGCAAATCAGACCCCATCAATCGGAATAACTCCGTCCAAAACTTGCCTGTGAAGCGGGGGTCTCGATCACTAATGATAACTTGTGGCAAGCCCCAATACTTCACCACGCCTTGGAAAAATAGTTGAGCTGCCTCCTGTGCTGTGCAATCCTTCGTAGCTGCCATGAAGGATGCATATTTCGAAAACCGATCCACCACGACCATGATGCTACCTTTGCCATCGGATGTGGGCAAAGCAGAGATAAAGTCCATGCTGACGCTTTCCCATGGGCGCTGCGGAATGGGTAAAGGCTCCAGAAGTCCTGCGGGTGCCCGTTGCTCCACCTTGTCTTGCTGGCATACAAGACAAGTCTTGACGTATAACTCTATGTCGTCCCGCATGCGAGGCCAATAGTAGTTAGCCTCTATCAAAGCTTGAGTGCGTTTTTGACCTGGATGACCTGCCCAGCGGGTGTCATGGCACTCCTTAATGATGCTTTTGCGCAACCTCTCCCATTTGGGTACATAAATCCGCTGCCCCTTGGTGCGCAATAGGTCGCCTTCTGCCCAGAATTGCTTGGTTTTACCCTCTTTAGCCATCTGCACCAGCTGCTTGGCTAAAGGATCATGCGCCATGCCTTCCTTGATAAGGTCCAAGAGCTCCACCTGGACTCTTGACATTGCCGCCAGTTCTGCTTTTCGGCTAAGCGCATCCGCCACAAAGTTGGCCTTGCCCGGTTTGTGCTCCATCACGTAGTCGAACTCGGCCAGGAAATCTTGCCACCTTGCTTGCTTGGGGCTTAGTTTCTTCTGTGTCTGGAAGTAACTCGTCGCCACATTGTCTGTCCGCACCACGAACTTGGCACCGAGCAAGTAATGTCGCCAAACTCGCAAGCAATGCACCACTGCCGTCATCTCCTTCTCTTGCACTGTATAACGCCTCTCAGTGTCATTAAGCTTGCGACTTTCATACGCAATTGGATGCCCCTCTTGCATAAGCACGCCTCCTATGGCAAAGTCAGAGGCATCAGTATGCACCTCATACGCCTTGGTGCAATCCGGTAGTGCCAACACTGGTTCCTCCGTTACGGCCTTCTTCAGTATGTCGAAAGCATGTTGGCACCTGTCGTCCCACTCCCAAGCCTTCTTCTTCTTGAGTAGGTCAGTGAGTGGTGCCGCCTTGGCTGAATAGCCAGTAATAAAGCGCCGATAGTAATTCACAAGACCAAGGAAAGATCTAAGCTCCGGTACCTTGGTCGGTGGCTCCCATTCCTCGATCGCCCGAATCTTCTTGGTATCCATCATGAGTTTGCCGCCTCTGATCACATGGCCTAGGAAGTGTACCTCTTCCTTGGCAAATGAGCACTTCTCCTTCTTGACATAAAGCTCATTGTCCCGCAAGGTCTTGAGAACGGCCCGTACGTGTTCTACATGCTCCTCCATGGTGTTGCTATATATGACTATGTCGTCCAAGTAGACCACCACGAACCGGTCCAAGTAGGGATGAAGAATTTCATTCATGAGAGTGCAAAATGTGGCTGGCGCATTTGTCAGGCCAAAGGGCATCACCAAGAATTCAAATGCCCCATAACGAGTGACACAAGTTGTCTTGCCCTCGTCCCCTTCGGCTATGCGCACTTGATAGTATCCCGATCTTAGGTCAAGCTTTGTGTAAAACTTGGCCTTCCCCAATTGATCAAAAAGGTCGGCAATGAGAGGAATTGGATACTTGTTTTTGATGGTTACCTTGTTGAGAGCCCGATAGTCTATGCAAAGACGCTGCGATCCGTCCGCCTTGCGTTGGAATAACACCGGTGAACCATACGGGGCCTTGGAAGGTTGGATGAAGCCCATCTCCAACAATTCCGCCAACTGTCTCCGCAGCTCCTCTAATTCTGGTGGCGCCATCCGGTAGGGTGCTTTGGCTGGTGGCTTTGCCCCTGGCTCCAACTCGATCTTGTGATCCACCCCACGCCTGGGTGGCAGCTTGCGGGGCAACTCGGGTGGCATTACGTCTTTGAATTCTTCCAGCACGTTCTGGATGCAAGCGGGGATATCGCCATCAACTCCCCCTTCTTCTTCTTGCTGAAGGACGGCTAACCATGTCTCCTCCCCACGTTTGATTCCCTTGGCCAGTTGCATGGCACTAAGTTGAGGAGATTTGGATGTCTTGGGAGGGGCAACCGCTGGAACCATGCATGGTTTTCCTTCCAAGATCATCAACATGTTGAATCTAGGGAACGGAACCGCATTGTACTGCCGAAGGAATTCCATACCTAGAACAATGGTGAAATCGTCTATTGTTGCCACCGAGAAGTCCACCTTGCCTGACCAGTCGCCAAGCCTCAACTCGGTCCCTGTTGCTACGCCATCCACGGGTTTGGCCTGGGTATTTACGGTCTTGAGCCAACCCTTGGAGTATGTCACCTTGAGACCCAACCGTTCTGCCTCGGTTGGAGTCATGAAATTGTGAGTGGCGCCCGTATCAATCATTATGTGGACGACCTTGTTGTTGATGTGCCCCTGCACGTACATAAGACTCCTATCACCCGCCTGGTGAGGAGTGGGCTTAACGTTTAGTGCGCTAAGCAGCTTCAGACATCCCATGGAAGCTTCGTTGCCATGCTCCTGTTGCTCCAACATGGCGCTCATGGCTTTCCGCTGTGGGCAGTCCCTCGCCCAGTGAGGTCCCTGACATAGGAAGCAACCCTCCCTTGGTTTGGCCTCCTTTTTGTTGTCCCTGACCTGTTTTCCTTTGTCACCATGGGTTGTTGGCTTGTGGGTTCCGTACTTGGCTCCCCCACCTGTAACCGGCCAAGTCTTTTGGGTCTTGGACTTGGATGACTCGCCTTGGTGCTTGACATGCCCTTTGTCAGCACTAGAGTATTCCTCCAATGTGGCAGCAACCTTGAGTGCCGTCGAGATGTCATCGGCCTTGGACCGTCTTAATTCCTGAACCGCCCATGGTTTAAGCCCGGATAAGAAGTTGAACAAGAGATCCTCGTCGCTCATGTTGTCAATTTGTAGCATCAAGTTGGAGAATGCCTTGACGTACTCCTTGATCGAATGGCCCTGTTTGAGGTCCCTCATTTTCGCCCTTGCTTCGCGGCTTACGTGCACCGGGTAGAACTCCGCCTTGAGTTCTTTCTTTAGGGCCTCCCAACTGTCAATGACGACCAGCCCTTTGTCCATGTCGGCTCGTTTTCTTCGCCACCAAAGTGCAGCCATGTCGGTGAAATGTAAAGTGGCAGTATGTACCTGGGCCAACCCTGTTAAGTTGAGCGCCTCGAAGTAGCACTCCATGTGCCAAAGGTAGTTGTCTATGGTTACAGCATCTCGAGCTCCGTTGTATTCCTTTGGCTTTGGCAAGTCCATGGCACGGGCAGTGTCTCGGACTTGCACGGTTGATGTTGAGGCAGCTTCTTTCGCCATGAAAGCACTCCTGCACATTGCCCAGTCGGCCTTGGTTTCTTCTACGGCAGCCTTGGACGCCTCTAGGCTTGACTTGGCTTCATCAACGTCCTGCCTCAAATCTGACAAGGCTTGATACACCTTGGCCTGAAACATGCTGTTCTCGTTGGCTATTTCTGCCCCTGCAGCATAGATCCTCTCTTGGAAAGCGTCCAACGAGGTATCGACCTTCTCGACGTACTCTTCTACTGTTTGCTCCGTGCAATCCAACCTCTCTTTTGTATCCGCCATAGCTATCTCAAGTTTAGCTAACCGAGCTTCAAAACTAGCAAGATAGTCACGAGATTTACCTCCCTTATGTGGTGGTGGTACGGTGCGCTCCTCCTCGCGACCCTTGCGAACTTGCTCCTCACCGCCGCTAGCCATGTCGTGAATGTGCCCAGCTAACCCACGAACCCTTTCGTAGCGTCGCTCTGATACCAACTGTCACGGACCGGATAACTCTCTAGCTATCTTCCGTGCGGCCTTAGTCACAATCCGCCCCTGCGATGTGCTAAGTCAGCCTTTCCCCGAAATATTGCCACAACAAAGCTAAGAGAAGCTAAGAAGAGAAGCTTGCAAGAATGCTTTGTATTAAACAAGAGAATGCTTTGTACAAGTGTTGGATTGCTTGAATGTTTCTTGGATGCAAATGCCAAATGCCTCTAGCCTATTTATAGTTGCTAGAGTCCCAAATCAACGGCTAAGATCTATTCTAATCAATGGCTAAGATCAAAGCTCTAGAAAGTTCTACAAATCTCTACAAATCTCTACACTTAGTAGAATATACAAGAGAAGTCTAGGTGGGTCTAGAATCTTCCATTGGAAGGATCTAGACTTAGCTAGAGAAATGCTGCCATACGTGCGCCAAATCGTTGCCTGCATGTCGCCCAATCATCGTCCGCATGGCATAACCTCTTAGAAAATGGAGGGGCGTGACATACAGCTCCTTTTGCATTTCCCAGGACCTGTAAAGGAAAGAGTGCTTGTTAAAGAAAACAGCAACAGAAGAGATACATCTTTCCTCACTCAGACATATATATAAATATACATACATACATATATATATATATATATATATATATATATATATATATATATATATATATATATATATATATATATATATATATATATATATATATATATATATATGAAGCAATATGCATCAAAAGGCCAATGAAAGAACAAAAGGAACACATAAAAATAGAGGGGACAAGAAGTTATTCCGGTTAGCTAAAGTGAGGGAGAGGAAGGCGCGGGATCTAGACCAAGATAGGTGCATCAAGGATGAGGATGGTAGAGTTCTGATGGGGGAGTCTCGAGTCAAGCAGAGGTGGCAGGCGTATTTCCGAGACCTTCTTAACGAGGAGGGGGATCAATACATAGAGCTAGGGGAGCTGGGGCATTCAGAGCGTCATAGAGACCTTGGGTACTGCAGGCGCATTAGGGTGGAGGAGGTCGTCGGGGCTTTGCGTCGGATGAGTAGGGTCGAGCGACCGGGCCAGACGAAATCCCGATGGAGTTCTGGAAATGCATGGGTAGGTCAGGAGTGGAGTGGCTGTCCAAGTTGTTCAATGTGATCTTGAGGACCAAGAGGATGCATGAGGAGTGGAGGTGGAGTACAGTGGTGCCCTTATAAAAGAACAAAGGGGATATCCAGTGTTGCAACAACTATAGGGGTATCAAATTAATGAGTCATACCAGGAAGGTCTGGGAGCAGGTAGTCGAGGCGAGGGTGAGGGAGTCGACATCTGTATCCGCGAACCAGTTCGGTTTTATACCGGGGCGCTCCACTATAGAAGTTATCCACCTTGTCAGGAGATTGATGGAACAGTTCAGGCATAAGAAGAAGGATCTGCACATGGTTTTTATCGACTTGGAGAAGGCGTATGACAAGGTCCCGAGGGAGGTGCCTTGAGGCGAAGAGTGTGCCGGAAGCCTACATCAGAGTAATCAAGGACATGTACGATGACGCTAAAACTAGGGTTAGGATGGTGGGTGGCGACTCAGACTATTTCCCGGTGGTTTGGGAGGACTTGGACGATCTGGTGGGGAGTATTCCCCAGTCGGAGAAGTTAGTTATTGGAGGGAACTTCAATGGTCATATTGGGGCTGAGGCTGGTGGCTACGATGAGGTGCACGGGGGCTTTGGCTTCGGGGCCAGGAACGGAGGAGGCACTTCGCTGCTTGATTTCGCCAGGGCTTCCGAGCTCCTGATTGCGAACTCGTCATTCCGGAAGAGGGAGGAGCATTTGGTCACCTTCAAGAGTGCGGCGGCGAGGACTCAAATTGATTACATCCTCATCAGAAGGAGCGACAGGGGTTTGTGCAAGGATTGCAAGGTTATTCCGGGAGTCTCTTTCAACTCTTCATAGGCTCCTAGTGATGGATGTTGATCTCTGGGTGAAGAAGAAGAGGAGGGGCGCCCGGGGTCAATCGAGGATTAGATGGGGAGCTTTGTCTAAGGAGAAAGCTCAGGAGTTGGAAAGGAGGTTAGTGGAGGGCGGAGCTTGGAGAAGTTATGGGGAAGCGGACGCTATGTGGTCAGCGACAGCAAACTTGGTTAGGGGGGTAGCACGGGACGTGCTCGGGGTTTCTAAGGGATATTCAGGTAGTCATCAGGGTGATTGGTGGTGGAACGAGGTAGTCAAAGGAAAAGTGGAGGTGAAGAAGGCGGCGTTCGCTAGGTTGGCAGGGAGCACAAGCGAGGAGGAGCGGAGAGTGAACAGGTTGTTCTACAGGGAGGCGAGAAGAGAAGCTAAGATGGCAGTCACGGAAGCTAAAACCGCGGCGTTCGGTCGCATGTATGAGGAACTAGGGGAGAGAGGTGGGGATAAGAAGTTATTCCGGCTGGCTAAAGCAAGGGAAAGGAAAGCTCGTGACCTAGACCAGGTCAGGTGTATCAAGGATGAGGATGGTAGAGTTCTGATGGGGGAATCGCAAATCAAACAGAGGTGGCAGGCGTACTTCCGGGACCTTCTTAACGAGGAGGGGGGTCGGAGCATAGAGCTAAGGGAGTTGGGGCATTCAGAGCGTCATAGAGACCTTGGGTACTGCAGGCGCATTAGGGTGGAGGAGGTCTTAGGGGCGTTGCGTAGGATGAGTAGGGGTCGAGCAACCGGGCCTGACGAGATCCCGGTAGAGTTTTGGAAGTGCATGGGTAAACCTGGAGGGGAGTGGCTCTCTAGGCTATTCAACGTGATCTTCAAGACTAAAAGGATGCCGGATGAGTGGCGGTGGAGTACAGTGGTGCCCTTGTACAAGAACAAAGGGGACATCCAGTGCTGCAACAACTATAGGGGTATTAAACTAATGAGCCACACGATGAAGGTTTGGGAGAGGGTGATTGAGGCGCGAATGAGGGAGGCGACAAATATATCTGGGAACCAGTTCGGTTTCATGCCGGGCCGCTCCACCACTGAGGCTATTCACCTAGTCAGGCGGCTGGCGGAACAATTCAGGGATAAGAAGAAGGACCTGCATATGGTGCTTATCGACTTGGAGAAGGCGTATGACAAGGTCCCGAGGGAGGTGCTATGGAGGTGCTTGGAGGCGAAGAGTGTGCCAGAAGCCTATATCAGAGTTATCAAGGACATGTACGATGGGGCTAAGACTAGGGTGAGGACGGTGGGTGGCGATTCAGACCATTTTCCTGTGGTAATGGGGCTCCATCAAGGATCGGCGTTGAGCCCCCTGTTGTTCGCCTTAGTGATAGATGCTCTAACCCGTCATATCCAAGGGGATGTGCCTTGGTGTATGCTCTTTGCTGATGATATAATATTGATAGACGAGACGAGCGCCGGTGTTAGTGAAAGGTTAGAGGTATGGAGACAGACCCTCGAGTCTAAAGGTTTCAAAATAACCAGATCTAAGACAGAATATCTGGAGTGCAAGTTCAGCGACGAGCCGAGTGGGGTGGGTAGGGATGTGATGCTTGGTTCTCAGGCCATCGCCAAGAGGGACAGGGTCCGATATCTTGGGTCTGTGATTCAGGGTAACGGGGAGATTGACGGGGACGTCACCCATCGGATAGGAGCAGGGTGGTCGAAGTGGAGGCTTGCTTCTGGGGTCCTGTGTGACAAGAAAATCCCACACAAACTCAAGGGGAAATTCTACAGAGCCGTGGTTAGACCTGCGATGTTGTATGGGGCAGAGTGCTGGCCCGTGAAGAACTCCCATGTTCAGAGAATGAAGGTTGCTGAGATGAGGATGCTTAGGTGGATGTGTGGGCACACCAGGCTAGATAAGATTAAGAATGAAGTTATTCGACAGAAGGTAGAGGTGGCCCCGGTGGACGAGAAGATGCGGGAAGCGAGGCTGAGGTGGTTCGGGCATGTACGGAGGAGGGGTCCCGATGCCCCGGTGAGGAGCTGCGAGCGGCTGGAGATTGTTGGTGGTCGGCGGGGTAGAGGGAGGCCTAGGAAGCATTGGGGAGAGGTGATTAGGCAGGACATGACTAGAATGCAGGTTACCGAGGACTTGACCCTTGATAGGGGAGTCTGGAGGTCTAGAATCAAGGTTGCAGGCTAGGGGCTCTTAGAGTCCTTCGTTCGCCCCACCCGGGGTTGGGTGTGGGATAGTAGGGTTACCCGTAGATGACTAGTGTTTTAGCGTAGGTCCCATCTTGGTTGGTAATATGGTAGTTGTCGCTTGTTATTGCCGCATGCGACGGTATTTATGTTTCTTATGTTTACATAATCATTTACGTTATTTTTGCAGGATTACTTATGCTTTGTTTTATTATTGTGTTTTGTCTTGCCTTGGTTCCTAACTTTATCTTTGTTTTCCAATGCAGCTTTTCATTCTGTCCTATGCGCCGAGGGTCGCTTGGAAGCAGCCTCTCTACCCTTTTGGGTAGGGGTAAGGCCGTCTACATATTACCTTCCCCAGACCCCACCTGGTGGGAGTATACTGGGTAGTAGTTGTTGTTTTTGTTGTTATGGGGCTTCATCAAGGATCTGCCCTTAGCCCTCTCTTGTTTGCCTTGGTGATGGATACTCTAACTCGTCATATTCAAGGGGATGTGCCTTGGTGTATGCTATTTGCTGATGACATAGTCTTGATAGAAAAGACGAGGGTTGGTGTTAACGAGAGGTTGGAGGTCTGAAGACAGACTCTAGAGTCTAAGGGTTTCAAACTAAGCAGGACTAAGACAGAATACCTGGAATGCAAGTTTAGCGTCGAGAGAGAGAAATAAGCAAGGGACGTGAAGCTTGGATCTCAGGTTATCACTAAGAGGGACAGTTTCAGATATCTTGGGTCGGTGATCCAGGGGGACAGAGAGATCGATGGGAATGTCACTCACCGTATAAGGGCGGGGTGGTCGAAGTGAAGGCTTGCATCAGGAGTCTTGTGTGACAAGAAAGTGCCATAGAAACTCAAGGGGAAGTTTTATAGAACTATGGTTAGACCTACCATGTTGTGTGGGGCGGAGTGTTGGCCGGTGAAGAACTAGCATGTTCAAAGAATGAAGGTTGCGAAGATGAGGATGCTCAAGTGAATGTGCGGGCTCACCAGGTTAGATAAGATTAGGAATGAAGTTATTCGGGAGAAGGTGAAGGCTCAGGTGGTTCGGGCATGTGCGGAGGAGAAGCCCTGATGCCCCGGTGAGGAGTTGTGAGCGGCTGGCGGTGGTCGGCGTGAGTCGAGGCAGAGGGAGGCCTAAGAGGTATTGGGGAGAGGTGATTAGGCAAGACATGGCTAGAATGCGAATTTCCAAGGACATGGCCCTTGATAGGAAAGTCTGGAGGTCTAGTATCAGGATTTTAGGATAGAGGCATCTAGAATTTTTCGCACTCCGTTACCGGGGCTGGGTGGGGTTTGGCAGGGCTCTGCATAGATGATCTGTGTATTGGATTGTGCCCACTTATGGTAGTTACTGTTTAATATTATTGCATGTCATTTTATATATGTTTTTATGTTTAGATAATTATTTGTGTGATTTCTGCTAGAATTACTAATACTAATTTGTTTTTGTTGTGATTTTCCTTTCCTGAGTCGAGGGTCGATTGGAAACAGCCTCTCTGCCATTTTGGGTAGGGGTAAGGCTTGTGTACATATTATCCTCCCCAGACCCCACCATAATGGGTAGTTGTTGTATACTATAAGTAGACTACAACTCAAGGAGTTAATATAACATATCTCCTTATCATAAATGAAAAACTAAGTTGCTCGGACACGGGTGCGGGTGTCCGGCACGGGTGCGGATCTAGAGATCGGATCCTTCGAGATGTAAATTCTAAGATCCGGGAATACGGATCCTAGTATGGATACGGGTGCGGGGATCCGGCTATAATTAATTCAAAAAAATATATATGTAAAAATATCTCTAAATATGTAAGAAATTTAGTGAAATACTTACGTATAGCTTGTAAAGTGTAGATTTCTTTTTTATTCTCAAGTTGTAAATAAGTAAAGGATTGATGTCATAGATAAGGTATGTTATTTTCTTCAAATTTATCCTAGTTTTGGTTCTGATTTCGAGAATCAAATTGTATCTTGTATCGAATTTTTTTGTCCGTTGTGGTCAAAGTACCCAAAAGTATTTGACCAAATCCGGTACGGATCCTATACCCACACCCATACTAGTGTCGTGTCGACACGGGTGCGGCACCTAAACTGAAGTGTCGGAGCAACTTAGATGAAAAACCTCTCCATGTCCAAAAGTGTAAGTGATTGTACAATAATGTTAAATCCTCTGTATCGACTTTCAACTCTTTCATCTATACCATAGTAATGTCTACTTCCTAAGACAACATACCACATAACCACAAAAGCCAATACAAGCAACACGACAATATAACTTATGTTCCCCAATTACTATTAACCAATAACCATTTTCGGCTTAGATCAAAGTCCAACATGGACACCCCGATTTGAACGAAAACTATAATAGTATATAATAGTTTAGCCTTGATGACACGTCTTCATAACAAGCGATAAGATATCTATATTTTTAAACAGGATAAATAATTACAAACTGTATGCTTACACATATTATGGCTGCTCTTTTCAACATATCTCAACCATAAAACTTGATGAATAATTCAAACTTCATTTGCTTAACCTGTCCTATGTGCTAATCAAAGGGGATCATGTTCTTTCGTATGGAATCTATGTGCTAACCAGAGGGGCACGTCTTATTTGGTTCTTCTGTTCATCAAATAGCTGCTCAAATTAAAAGAAATCTCCTATGTATGGCTTTGAGCACATCTACGTATCTAATCCTCCAAAAGCTTCAAGCGAAACCTTGTACTTCTTACAGCGTTCAATTTTTACTTAGCTATTTGTGTAACTCTCCAAAGTACAATTAAACAGCCTCATACAATCCATTGGTCTCCATGAGGATCAGGGAACATGAAAATTCCGTACAGTTGCACATATCCATTGAGTTAAAAAATGAACTACTCGCACTAGAGTCCAGATCAGTCAACAAAAGTCAGAACATAGAGAATCAATCCATAATGTGTAGATTACATATGGATGAGAATGAAAAAAGATCATTAGCGGTAAAAGTTGCAACTACCAGGCACTAGTAGGAGATCCATACACTTCTTTTTATAACTGAGAAATCTCGAGGTCCAGTGGCACAAGGTTCGAAACTCAGTAGATGATGGGTCTGCCCTCTACCCTTCTCCACTTTAATACCAGACTTTTCTACAGCAGGGCTCGAACCCGTGACGCGCGCCTAACCTATACATCATGTGATTCATTCTTACCCGTAGACCAAAGATGGCGAGATCCATACACTTTCCAAGCATACTATATCATTTCAAAAAAAAATGTGTGTGTGTTGGGGGGGGGGGGGGGGGGGGGGGGTAAAAGCTTTTAAATGTAGACAAATCATCTTCCAGAACCTTTTTCTCAAAAGTAAATGGAAAACAATGAAAGTGCTTCCTCAAAAAGCAAATGACAATCTAAGACAGCTATATTTGATGAGGAGCAGGAAAAGCCAGGAAATTAAAAAAAGTAAAATAGGAGCTTCATATTTTGTACATACTTTGTGCACTTGTTACAAAATCAAGACATGAACATATCCAGATTATAGATAAAAGAACATAGGGATTATTTGATAACACCACTGATTTCTAAATTCAAATACAAGACCAACTCATCTCATCCGACAAAAATCAAAGATTATAAAAATATGTAGTGAGTATCTTGAGTAGAGAATCAAGAAAGAATACCTGAAGTGTCAGAGCACTAGTGTGTTTAGTGACGAGAAAGTTGGTCAAGTTTACAAAATATGCAAGGGCTGAATTGAATAGCAACAACCAGACGATTGTAATATCATCTCTTGCAAGTGCCAAACTGATACCAACTACATTTTCTTCCATCATTAGTGTCGCGGGTAATAGAAGTACAACTGCTATAGGAGCCATGTAGAGTAGAAGGTTCATGGAATTCAGCTTCTCCCTTGATAAACAGAAAATATCTCAGAATCCTATACTATGTCCAAATGTGCAAAATTTGGCAACAGATTGACTGAAATATAGAACACATAAATGCATGTAACCATTACCCTTCCGATGACAGCAAAATCCCTTGAAGTACAGATTTGAGTGCCCTAGCAGCTGTTGCACCAGTACACATGATGAAACCAAATAAGTGAAAACTTGGCTCACCCTAAAAAGAAATACAAATACGAATCAGAAGCAAGATAGATTTATTCTCACGGCATTGTACCACCAAAACTAATTGCCAACACAATCTCATCATCTTGAGTATTACTGAACCCTTTCCATAGCCTAGCTTCACAGCTATATCCTTTGACACAACTTACACTAGCTTAAATATTGGGTTGCGAATGACAAATCTAATCTACAACACAGGTTGTCAAGTTGATCCTTGCTCACAACAATTGGTGTAACTCGGATTCCAAGGATATACAGGTTGTTACTCCCATGCCTCACTCACTAAGCTATCCCATCTAGGGATAAAAATCATAGCGGTTTCTTTAATAAATCATAAACTTGAACTCTAATTGTATTTTTCAACAATCGAGAAATCCCATAGGCCAGTGGCGCACGGTTTGCCTAACGCACGGTTCACGCGCTCTTGCCACTAGAACAAAGCCATGAACTCTAATTGATTAAAAAAAATTAAGCTGACCTAATTCATTAGACATAATTCAAGCTAAGAGTTATACGAAATATGCATAAGAAAATTACATACCCCGCTGGCAATGATAACGCCGGCGACAACAGGAAGGAGAGTAGCATAAGTCAACCAGGATTCCCTCTTCATTGTCATCAAATAGGCAAAAACAGCAGTAAAAAAAGGCGTAGTAGCACCAATAGCCTGATTGAATGAAACAGGCAAGTACCTAAGTGAAATATTGCCACTAACCACAGAGGCACAGAAGACGAGGCTCAAAGCAGAGATCTTAATAAACTGAACCCTAGATCTTATAGTCTGCATTGGAACAATTTTCATCCAAGCAATGGCTATGTAGCTGAATAAAGAGCAAGCAGTCATATGACACATTGTGAGGAAAATTGGGTATTTGAAACCATAATTGCTTAGCAAATACTTGTTCAGTAATAAAACCCCAATGTTTGATGAATACCATGCTGCTACCAGCGCTATCGTGAAGAATTTGCCGGATGTTTTCATTACAAATTGACCACAAATAATTCACCAAATTAAACCATAAAGCCTAAGACTATAAAAGAACGAAGAAGAGGTGAATTTTTGACATCAATGTATCCCAAACAATTTCATAAATAAGTAAAGGGGAAAAAAGATGATGTTTGACAAGTATATTCGAAGAGAGGTATGAAGCTAACAAAACCCGGAAAGGGGTAAAAGAGGAGAGAGAGAAATAGGGTGGAGTTTGTAGGCGGACGCAGAATTTGTAGAGAATAATAAAGAGAAAGGTTAACGCGAGCGAAACGCTTAGGCCAAGTGTTGCATAGTAAAAACTAGTTTAGTTTTCGTGCTAGTAATTTCATTACACTTTCCAATAAATATTGCCCATCGGTAGTGTTAATGCATATTTAAAAATTGATTAAACTGACCAAATCAAATACCCAACCGAAATAATTTTTAGGTTTCTTTTAATAAAATTATAGATTTTTATCTAAATTTATAATCGTATCAATAATTAGGGTATGTGTTTTATTTTATGAATATAAATCGGAAAAATATTAACCGTATCGAATAAATTTATAATGTGAAAAATATATTTATATATTAAGTTTAAAAATAATAAAGCATTAAATTTTTCTTGGACATTGAAATTATGAAATAGTTACAAGCCAACAAGTAAGTAAACTAAAAATTCTAGTTCCCAAACATATTGTGCTACTTTTGTTAAAACTGAATTATTTCCAGCATATTCACTAGCAAGACACAAGGTACTGTAGGGATTATGTATAGCACACTACAATGTATTGTATATATTTTCTTTCGTACGATTTAGATTTATCTTTTTGAATGATTAATCTTTTATAGACTTTATTCTTGAATCTCAACTTGGTAATATCTTTTCACTCGTGTGATTAATATTTATTTGGTATTTGCATAGTTTCTTTTATAGTATTGTAGAATAATTGATGTTATATACTTCAGTCATCTTTTATATTTTCTTAATTCATCACCTTTTAAACCGTAAAAATGTCTAGAGAGCTTGTTTAAGTCATACAAAATTACTTATGTTATTACATTCTACTTCTACTAGTGACTTTTATATGACATTTGAAACAATTACAGAAAAGTAATCGAAATGTACCGATACCGAAGAGAAACCGATATTATTGAGACAGTTTTGAAAAGTCTAATTTTGGTTATATATAATAGAATAACCGAAAAATTGGTATGGTACAAATTTTATAAAATAATCGGCCGAACCGAACTAGTGACACCCCTAGGTAGTACCATGCTTTAAATATCTAACTTCTTGGTGTAATTTAGAAAGATTACTGTCTGACCAAAAATATAGATCTTGGTTCAACTAATTAAATTTATACAAATGAGGGTTAATCTTGGTTAATAAAAATATCCTAAAAATAAAATTCTCGGTAATGTGATAAATAGCGCATAGATCTATTTCAAAAGCTATGACAGTGCACAGTAATCAATATTTAAGAACCCAAATAGAAGTAAGGTAGCATTAAATAGTGATGAACAACAATAATGGCATTTATGTAAAAAAGCAAAAGAGTCACCCTAGAAAGGATGAAATCAATGAATATTCTTTCTGATAATCAAGAATGATGAATGAGCCTTTGAGAGTCCAAGATATTCTTGAATCCAGTAGAAAAGTGTAGGCAAGAATCTCACTGAAAATGTTATTTTTGTGTGCTTGTGATGAGACCAGATTCTCTCTATAAAGTCAAAGTCCATTTTACTAGTGAATATCTCATGTGCCCCTATCATTGTGTCTCTTTCTATTTATAGAGAACACGTTCTTAGAAACCCTAATAGTACTATATAGAAAATATCCACTAGAATATTCTCTTTAATATCCTATCTTGACTCTAGTCATTATAACTATGTCAAGATTATTCGACCTCGTCCTCAATCATCGACACGACTCCTCGACTTCAGCCCTTGCTGATTCTTCGACCACGACCTCCGTTGTTTCTTAAAACACTTCGATACGTGGCATCATGTGAATGTTTCACTAATGCCATATTAACTTAAGTATTCTAGAGATATACTTGACCCTATAGTTAGTCCCTCTACTTACTAAGGTCGGCTTCGTGAACGGGTTCAATGAGCAAATTATGTTTTGTGGTCGAGCTAATCAAATGGACTACATGGGTCATTGTTATTGTGGCAAACAGGAGATGTTGCCCTCTGTAAGCTGCACATTTCAAATGCTTCAAATTTCCTGGGTAATTTGCTGGAGATATGTTGTCTACGGGTTAGGATGATGTATCATGCGCCATTATGACGCATATTCCTTATGCATTGTTTTGTTTTGCATGTGACCTTTGATTAGACGTCGCTTCAATTTTGGTGCCAATCATGATAAACTATTTTCGATTTTGGTGCAATGATCTTTATAAATAGAGATCCTCGAACCCGATTTTGGTGTTTAAACCCTCTAATGTTTCGGAATACCATACATTTCTCTTGCTCTCTTTTTCTCCGAATTTCTTTCCTCTATTTCAGTGACCTATATTGTTCTTCTTTCCCTCTCGTTTTATTAGTTTCCTTCATTACGTTGAATCATGTCTAACGTATCTTTTGATCCTGGTGACGAGAGTCGTGTTGCTACCTTGGCAGTGATGTTGTTCCTCATGTAGGGTGATTGTTTCCGCCACCATTGAGGATGAAACTTTTCCATCGGTAGAGGAAATAATCCCATGCAACCTAACTCCTAATCCGATTTTACCAAATCACCAGAGGTCGCACTTGGAGCTTTTCGATCAATGACGACGATAAAGTAATTAGCGAAGCTCAAGGCCAAATTCGGCCTTGCCAATCATATCGAGTTGATTCCGATCAAATGGGACACGGTATAGTTCCACCGTCCTGGTATTTGTGCCCTGCACGCCTACCCCTTCTAAGTCAGTTATTCATTCCCTCTCCTTCCACTGGTGGAGAAATTCTGTCGCCGCCACGGCATTTGTCCTTCTCAGCTCGCGCCATATTTCAATAAAATTATAAAGATTCTCACTAAGTTTGTTGAGCTGGTTGTGGTCGAATTGACATTGCGGCACTTAATACATCTATTTGCCTCTACCTTTTATAGGGTAACGATGAAGAACCTTAGCCATCGATGGGGTAAATGTTTGGTGGTGAATATGGACGACAAGGCCAGTCATCAATTCTCGTTAAATTTCTTTTTTGTCAAACTCAAGAACGTTGTGACCAATGCCAATGGCTTTCCTGAGGATTGGAACTATACTCGTAAGTACATGGTTTCTCCCTAATGTTCAGACCTAAATTCCGATTTCTCGCCTTCTTCTTTTGAAGCCAAGACATCACTTCCTCCCTTGGACGCTCATATTTCTGACTTCTACCATGAATTTTTCATGTGTAGGAGGTCGCATGCTCGCTTGATATATGGTCCCATTATATTTAGGGCTGTCGGGCATATGAAACCTCTTAGAGATCGGCTTCGGTGCCGCGCTCGAAGGAAAAGGCTTCTGGATAAACTTCTTGGATTCTGGCCCTTTCAATATCGGGGGTCCTCCTAATATCTAATCGACCTAAAATTGTATATCTATACCGTCTTGTCATTAGCCTCTATTTTCTTCTCACCTGACTCCATCCATTTCATCAATGCTTCAAGTATTTTCATTAACTCAGGGTTGCTCTTGGGATCGGCTTCACCCGGTCCCTCGGTGATTTGTTCGTTTCTTTGGGTGCCTTCCCAGGATTGTCCGGGCTCAACCATGTTCGGGAATGGCTTTGATTCTGTAGTTGCGTTGTTATCACCTATTGAGCCTACAACATTTTGAAAATTAGTTGTAGGCTTACCCCATCACCTTCGCCTACAGGAACTTCTCGAGATGTTGGTTGAGGTCCCCCATGAACGTTATGTTCTAGATCAGTTGAATTGACGTTGATGGCCACATGCGAGTTAACATCGACCGGATCGACAGTTGGGACACCGTTGAGATCGGCAGGGGACGCCTCGTTACTAGGAACCAAATTATTATTTTTGTTGTGATGTCCAGACTCTAGGGGTGTTCAAAATCAAACCGAAACCAAAACTTAACGGTTATTTGTATCGGATTACCAATTGTGACGACCCGACCGGTCATCTTAATAATTAACGTTCTGATCCCCTATTAACTGCTTTTTCCAAGTCTATTTCTGCTAAATTGAATTGTCGGGATGCTCGGTTTTGAGTTACGGAGAGTTTTGGGACACGTAGTCCCTAAATAAAAGCTAAGTGTTGGAAAGTTGCCCGTATCCGGAACAATGTGAAGACACCCTCGGAATAATGTGAAGACATACCCTAGCAGTAGGTCTTCATGGTGTCACACCTCCTTTTTACCTACACCGCAAGGGCGTAAAGGAATTTTTCCAATTAAAGGATAATCAAAACGGGATTTTTTATTAAAAATTTAGAGTCACCACTTTGAAGAGTAATGGTATCCCAAGTAATCGGTCGAATCCCAAATCTAGGAAAAGAATGACTTTGTTTAATAGTTCGCGAACCAGAAATCTGAGTAGGGAATTCTATTAACCGGGAGAAGGTGTTAGGCATTCCCGGGTTCTGTGGTTCTAGCACGGTCGCTCAACTGTTATATTTGGATTATTTATTCTATTTTAGAACATGTTTTAACTTATATGCTTTTTAACTTTAAATCGCTTTTATTATTATTATTTTTAATAAGAATTGCAACGTCGTTAAGACACGTCTCGAACCACGTTACATAAATGCACCCGTAATTTTTGACACATTTCAACTTCGTTGAAATTTGGATTTTGGTCACATAAATGTACCTGAGTTTAGGAAGATAATATTATTAAATGTCGGGTCTAAAGCAACTAGCGTGTTATTAACATTGTGGGAAGCCATGAAATTCGCTAAATGGCACGTCCCGAGGTCTAAATACTTTATAAAAACAGTTAAGAGGGCCACACAATTAGTGATTTTATGTGACGCGGCGCACCTCGTTTTGATTTTAAGGCCAACCTAGGAGGACTATGATTTTCTATTAAATATTGTCTCTAGAAGGCTTAATTAATTAGTAATATTAATGAGCCATTACTAATTAGCTTCAATGTTTATGAGAGGTTGTCCAATCAGAGGCCTATGCGCAAGGCCAAGTGAAAAGGCAGTCCAGAATTGGGACTAGGCCATACGCCGGTGGAATCAAGGGCCCAACTGACTGGAACAGGCTGTAAAGCCTTAAACAACCAGCAAACCCAAACAGCGATACCAAAGTTAATTCAAGTCAATAATTTCCAGTTTAATTTCAGATTGTAGGTTTTAATCGTATTTATACTAACAAATTTCTACAGACATGTAGAGAAATTGACGATCACACTAAAGCAGTCAAAACTTATAACGAAACATCACACACAGATATAAGGATACTAGCAGACTTGTTAGATGGTAAACTTAAGATTCCTAATGAAGCTAAGGCTCAAACTTAATACTCATACTAATAGGAACCATTTATTTCACATTGATGTGGATACACAAACACATTTGTAACTCTACTCCTAATTAACATTTAGTTCATTTTTAAAACTCCATACCAACAAAATAACCAAAAAAACTGAAACTATTCAACTGCAATTAAGAAATAATCTTTACAGTCCCAAGTTAATACAAACAGAGCATTAGCCAAGTGAGTATCATGGCTGAATATGGAAGCTAAATGACGACTGTAAAAAGTTCATATGAAAGCCAAACAATTCTCTATCATTTAATCCAAAAGGTTGTTCATACATGCTGATTCAGACTTCCATATCACTTGAGTCACAAAAGTGTACCTGGAATCGAATCAGAATAAAGGAAGAAGGAATTAGTAATGGCAGTCAACAAACAGCAGTTGCAACCAGCAACCACAGGAGCAGTTTCAAATCCAAAACAACATCACAGATATCCAGGGAAGAACTATAGAGGAACAACACCAAAAATGACCAAAAATAACTTGATTGAACCCAAACCCACTCGAAATCAAACCCAGTAAACCTCTGAAGTTTTCAACAATCAGTACACAAGGATCATATAAGCCATTTTTCCTCTTTGAACCAAGCTAGAACTTAGAATAGTAGCTAAAACTTGCAATTGATCTATGGAATATCAATAGAACAGTATTTTTGTGGAGTTTTCTATTGTTTTTTTTTTCTGAAGATTTTAAGAACTAAAAGAGCTTTCGAATTCTAGATCTAGTTTGTGGTCAGAAATTCAAATTTTCAGTTTGTGTAAACTTGTAAAATTTTGGGGGGAATTTTCAGAGATTAAAACTTGTCAATTAAGGCATTAGAGGCTGCCTTATATAGGCAAAACTAAGGGCAGCCCTCAAATTTCTATTTTACCCTTTAGCCCCTCTTTTATTTTTGCTTTTTAGCTAGTTATCCCCTTATTTGTTGACTTTTTGCTCAAGTAATACTACTAATGTAACACCCCAGACAATAAACAGAGTCTCACATCGGCAAAACACAAGAGGAATGCTGGGTATGTAAGTTAACAAGTTTCAGACCCTAGTGAAGCATTTTAAACCCGTGAGGGCCTAGGCCTAGAGCGGACAATATCACTAGCGGGCTAAAGAGTTGTTACAGATGGTATATCAGAGCCTCAGGTTTATGGAATCCTAGGGGTCTATGAAGCCGTGTTAGTAAAGTCTTGTTTATGGGTATGAAGCATGCCATACTTATAAACAGGAGGCTATAAGCATTTAGGAAAAATCTCATTTTTTCATACTTTAGATCGTGTAGTAGATCCTATCTCTAAGAAATTATCTAATGTATTCGTTTCTCCAAAACTCGCAGAAAGGGCTCGTACTCGCAACTCTGACACCGACACTCAGGATGCTTCTCAAGAAACTATTGCTACTATCGTGGCTCAAGGCAGAACTAAAAAGGCTCAAACTTAAAAAAGAAGGGTAAATCCACAAGGGGGTTCAAGTACCCTAGGTTGAACATGAAAAAAGGGTGGAGCATGATGAGCAAGTACCTCAGGATCCAACGCCAACCCCAACAACAGATCTGACTCAAACAACTATATCCCCGGAGGTGGGTCAGATGCTCAATGCAGTCAACAGTGCTATGGAGATGTTTAAGGCATTTATGGCCAACCAGAACGACAAAAGAGATAAGATTCCACCTCAAACAAATAGACAGAACAATTCTGAGTCCTCAATAGTGAGTGAATTTTTGAAGTTGATTCCTCCAGTGTTCCATGGTTCTATAGTTGATGAAGATCAAATGTTATGGATGGAGGGTGTTAAGAAAGCCCTCCGAGTGATGAAAGTATTTGATGATAAAGCTATGGAGTTGGCTGCTTACCAGCTTAGAGATGTGGCTGGCGCTTGGTTTAAGATGTGGGAAAAAGAGAGATGAAGATGATGGTCCACCTACAAGGGAAGAATTTGAAGAGGCCTTCATAGCTAACTTCATCCCAGAAGAGGATACGGCAGCTAAGGCTATAGAGTTCGAACAACTCAAACAAGGGAATGAAAGTGTGCAAGAGTACCACATGGAATTCGTAAGGTTAGCAATGCATGCTCCTCACACGGTTAAGACACAAAAATCAAAGATTCACTGGTTTGTTAGTGGTTTGGCTTACCATATTAAGGATACAACATCAGCTGCAGCGGTAGGAATGACATCTTTCTCATCTGTTGTGGGGTTCGCCAAGCACTTAGAAAAAGACAGACAACATAGGAGAGAAGAGAAAGAGTATAACAAGAAATCCCGGACAACTGGCAGGCTTAGTGGTACTTCCAATGGAGGCAAAAAGGATTCCTCTAATAAGGAGTCAATAGCACCAGCTCAGTCCAGCCATCACTTAGGTGGTAGCTCTTCCTTCAGACGTACTCAGAGTTATGGAAATCATTCTTTCCAGAATCAGAATTTTAGGATATCGTCCTCACATAGCGAGAGTCATGTTGAGAAACATTCAGACCAGCAAGGTATTTGTGGAACATGTAAGTGGCACCATTTAAGTCAGTGCAAGCTCGGGTTTTATGGTTGCTACCATTGTTGCAGACATTGGTCATACAAAGACCAATTGCCCAAAGTTGCAACGCAATTTCAGTGGTGGATCAACTAATCCTTCTAGTTCTTCAACTTCTGCAGTTGCACCACCTCAGGCTTGTGGTTCTCATAATCAGGCTAGGTAGAGAGCAAGCAGAGGTACAGATCGAGTTACTCAGGGAGGGGGACAACCCCGTTTGGTTTTTACACTTGATCGTCAGAGTGCAGATGTATCTTGAAAAGTTATTACAAGTATAATTTTAGTCTACTCACATAATGCTTATGCCATAATGGATCCAGGTTCAACGTTTTCATATGTGACTCCATACTTTGCAATTAACCTCGATCTACAACCTAAATAACTTAATGAGCCATTCCTAGTATCTAATCCAGTTGTGAGTCAGTGAAGTCACAAAAGTCAATAGAAGTTGTGTAGTTTCAGTCTAAGGTCGCAACACCAAGGCCGATCTCATAGAATTAGAAATTGTGGATTTCGATGTGATCATGGGTATGGATTGGTTGTCTTCCTGCTATACCATGTTAGATTGTAATGGCAAGATAGTGAAGTTCTAATTTACAAATGAAGAATTCTTAGAGTGGAAGGGTAGTTTAGCATCGTTTGTAGGTAAGTTTATTTCTTACCTTAAGGCACAACGAATGATCGGTAAGAGGTGTCTCGCCTACTTGGCCCACATTATTAATCCAGAATCAGAACCACCAGCTCTTCAGTCAGTGCCAGTTGTTAGAGAATTTCTAGAAGTTTTTCCAGATGGCCTTCCCCGACTGCCTCCCGAAAGAATCATAGACTTCGGCATTGATCTCATGCCAGGCACTCAGCCCATATCTATACCTCCTTATAGGATGGCTCCAACATGACTTAGTGAGTTAAAAGAACAGTTTCAAGATCTTCTTGACAAGGGATTCATCAGACCGAGTGTTTCACCGTGGGGTGCCCCGGTCTTGTTTGTCAAAAAGAAAGATGGGTCTCTTAGAATGTGTGTCAACTATCGGCAGTTGAATAAAGTTACCATTAAGAACAAGTACCCACTGCCAAGAATTGATGATTTATTTGATCAACTTCATCGTGGAAAGCACTTTTCAAAAATAGTCTTGAGGTTGGGTACCATCAGTTGAGAATCAGAAAAGAGGATATAGGTAAAACATCCTTTAGAACTCGCTACGAGCACTATGAATTTCTAATGATGTCCTTCGAGTTGACAAATTCTCCATCTGCATTCATGGACCTCATGAACAGGATGTTCAAGCTATTCCTGGATACCTTTATTATTGTGTTTATAGACAATATTTTGATATTATCGAAGAGCAAGGAAGATCATGCAGAACACCTCAGAATAGCCTTACAGACCTTGAAAGAGAATGAGCTTTATGCCAAGTTTTCAAAATGTGAGTTCTGGTTGTAGTCAGTGGCATTCTTAGGCCATGTAGTATCTAGTGAAGGAATAAAAGTAGACCCTCAGAAGACAGAAGCAGTCAAGAACTGGCCTAGGCCGACAACGCCAACCGAAATCAGGAGTTTTTTGGGGTTAGATGGCTACAATAGAAGGCTTGTGGAGGGTTTTTCCTTACTTGCATCTCCATTAAATAAGTTGGCTCAGAAAGTAGTTAAGTTTCAATTGTCAGACGCTTGTGAGCAGAGTTTTCAAGAGTTAAAGAAGAGGTTGACCACTGCACCTGTGTTAACCTTACCGGCATGCTCAGCTGGTTTTACGGTGTATTGTGATGCCTCTAGAGTGGGCCTTGGTTGTGTTCTTATGCAAAATGGAAAATTTATTGCCTATGATTTCGGGAAGTTAAAGAATCGTGAAAGAACTACCCCACACACGAGTTGGAGCTTGCAGCAGTGGTATTTGCATTAAAGATATGGAGACATTACCTTTATGGTGAGCATTCTAAAGTGTTTACAGACCACAAAATCCTCCAGTACATTTTCAAGCAAAAAAATCTAAAATTCAGACAGAGAAGGTGGCTCGAGCTATTGAAAGATTATGACATCAATATCTAACCCGGGCAAAGCTAATGTGGTAGCAGATGCACTTAGTAGGAAGTCAATGGGCGTTTTGGCCCATCTTGCAGAACAAAGGCGATCTTTGGGTCAAGAAATTCAAAAACTAGCAAATGATAGAATTAGATTGGATGAGACCAAAGAAGGAGATAACTGCTTATGCCTTAGCGCAATCATCCCTTGTTGCTCATGTTAAGGTTAAGCAAGACAGATCCGTACTTAGTGAAATTAAATGGAGTAGAAACAAAGAAATCACTGCTTTCACTCTAGGAAGTGATGGAGCTTTGAAGTTGAATCATTGGTTATGTATGCCTGATGTAGGTGGTCTTAGGAAGGCCATAATGGAGGAAGCTCACAGTTCAAGGTACTCTACCCACCCAGGTGCTACCAAGATGTATCTAGATTTGAAAGAGTTGCATTAGTGGAAAGGCATGAAGAAACAAGTAGCAGATCATATGGCTAAATGTTTAAATAGCCAGCAAGTTAAAGCCAAGCATCAGAGGACTGGTGGCCTAGCTCAAGACATAGAAATACAATGGTGGAAGTGGGAGAAGATTAATATGGATTTCGTAGTAGGTCTACCTCGCATGTACAGTAAACATGATTCAATTTAGGTTATTGTAGACTGACTGACAAAGTCCGCGCATTTCCTACCAGTAAAGACGACAGATTTTGCAGAACAGTATGCGCAGTTGTACATCAAAGAAATAGTCCGATTGCATGGTACTCCGTTTTCAATCATATTGGACTGAGGCCTTCAGTTCACAGCGCATTGTTGGCATGTATTTCAACAAAGATTAGGTACCAAGGTCAATTTAAGCATTGTTTTTAATCGACATACCGATGGCCAGGCAGAAAGGACCATTCAAACTATTGAAGATATGTTGTGTGACTTTGTTATATAGTTTAGAGGCAACTGGGATGATCACTTGCCACTTATAGAATCTGCTTACAATAATAGTTATCAGGCTAGCATTGACATTGCTCCTTATGGCTGAATATGTTTCCAGTGGGTTGGTTTGAACCAGCAGAGGTGTCGTTGATTGGCCCAGAGTTTATTTATAAAGCCTTGGAGAAAGTTCAGCTAATAAGAGAAAGACTTAAAGCGGCTCAGTGTCATCAAAAGTCTTATTCCTACAAGAGGGATCGTGAGTTAGAGTTCATGGTTGGTGATAAGGTCTTTTTGAAAGTTTCACCGATGAAAGGAGTTATGAGGTTTGCTAAGAAAGGGAAACTTAGCCCTAGATTTATTGGACCATATGAAGTTCTAAAAAAGAAAGGAAACGTGGCTTATAAGCTAGCGCTACCCCATTGAGTTGTCCTCTGTTCATCCCCGTCTTTCATGTGTCTATGCTTAGAAACTACATTCATGATGAGTCGCATATAATACCTGCCGATACCATAGAAATTAAATAAGGTTTGACTTATGAAGAGGTGCCTATAGAAACTCTCGATAGGCAAGTAAGAAAGTTGAGAACAAAAAGATATAGCATCGATAAAAGTTTTGTGGAGTAATCATGATTCAAAAGAAGCTACGTGGGAGGTCGAGGAAGATATGAAGAATTTATTTGAGTAACAAGGTATGTGAACCTAGGTTTGGCTTGACATTTATATTTCATTAATTAAATACAAGTTATCAAGTGTTTATGTCCTTTCTATATTATGCTTAGTTGTTGTACTATTTAGTTATGCAGTAGTATATTTAATTCGTTAAAAGTGATTTACTTGTGCTAAAGTTGTTGTAATTTAAATTCTTGGTAGTTATTGTGGTACCACCTTGCCGGAGTGTGAGTAATTAATTTATAAGATTTGTATGGTGCCTATGAATGGCCTGTGAATGGCCTGTTATAGTATATTTGGTTGTTGTTATGGTAGTTGTGGTATTTTGTGACATGGATATTTTTTTTGAATATTCCAATTTACAAGGGAAACTCTGCCAAAATTTTTGAAAATTTAAGAAACTAGCCAAAATTTTAAGTCCCTTGGAAGAGTCGGTACTGCCAAAAAAAAATTAAGAGGTTCAAGGACTTAAGGAATGGTAGTTAGCTTAAGAATAAGGCCCTAGTAACATTCGAGGACGAATGTTTTTAAGGAGGAAAGATTGTAATACTCCTCAAATTTATAAAAGTTTCGAGACACGCTAATTATAGAATTTAATTTATTATTATTATGATTATTTTCTTGCCTATAGTGTGTGTGTGTGTGTGTGTGTGTGTATATATATATATATATATATATATATATATATATATATATATATATATATATATATATATATATATATATATATATATATATATATATATATATATATATATATATATATATATATATATATATATATATATATATATAATTAAAATATTAATAATTTCAGTGTTGTTTAGTTATTTAAAAAGTGACTATTACTAATTATTAGTTAAGTTTACAAAAAAGAAAAGAAAAGCTTTCAAAAGGCTTAAAGCCTTAAATAAATTAGATTAAAAGGAAAACAAAGTGGGGGCATAGGGATTAAAATCCTTGATCGAACAACTTATGTTTTTCACGTAATTGCTAAAAAGCCTTATTCTAAACAGAACATTGTTTCTTTTACGCAGAAATCACAAAGTCTACGAAACATAGGCAGACTTACGCAGTAAAAAAATTCCGGGTTTCTTACAAATCACTAATTCTTGAACTTAGGTATGTAAAATTCCCTATGGTCAATTACCTACAATAGTAATAGGTAAGAATTGAATAGTTAATTTCCTTCTTCCTGTATATCAACAATAAATTTCATGTTTAGGTGTGAAATTTTAAAGTTGATTAAAAATACACTGGTTGTTGTAGAATCGATTCTTTGCCTTGTATCAATTGGAGTGAGGCCTATGTATTGTCTCGAGAACTTTTTAGGTGAGTTGATATAACCCTTTACTAAAGTGGTTTAACTCATAAAACACCCATACAAGGTGTTTGATGAATTTCTTAAAAGAGTTTATCTTTATTTAATTAGAGCGAGTGAGTACCCATTAATTTAGAATTGTTCTAGCAAAAGTTTAGGTGATCTAGTATGTTATATGTGCTTAAATTTTAGTTTTTTGTGTTATTCTTATATGCTGTTTTCATGTTGAAAATTATGAAGAAGAAAGAATTTTTAGAAATATTTTTATATGTTTATTTCATTCTTATGTCATGCTTTACATTTAAGGACACCAATATGAGCGTGTACCTAATCTTTTATAAAGGAAAGATTTAGACTTGAAAAGTTACAAGAAAAAGTTTTAGAAAGAAAAGATTTTGGGGAGTATCCTTCATTCTGAGAAGGGGTCATCGTCCAGGCCGAGGGTCCTGACTAAGGCGTTGACTTCTGAAATTATTTGTGCCAAAGTAGGGAGCACATGAGCCGAGGGTCCCGTTGCTGAGAATTTACTTAGCCATGCTAAGGTATGATACATGAGCGGTGAGAACTATGAAGCGAGAGGCACCTCGTGGATTGGGCTTATTCGATCATGTTGGGATCGAACCCGTGCCAATCACACGGTAACTGAGACAGAATTAAGTCAGAAGAGTTGGAACTCCCAAAGTAAAAAGTGAAGTATTACTTTTTTGAGAAAGAAAAAGAAAAGAATTTCTTTTAGAATATTCATAAATTGCTATTATGCAATTATTTTAGAATTTTTCGTATAAGTTTTATGTTTTACATGCATTTAGAGCCTTTGCTCGTAATGTATATGTTATTAAAGTTTCTCCTCTTGCTTTTGATACTCACTGAGTACAATGGATGGTATTGACGTTCTCTTTTGGGAACCTACGTTGGTTTGCGATACAACGTAGGAACCAGATTTGCAAGCGAGCAGACTGCGAGTTAGGACTTCCTTCCCTTTTAGTGATATTGGTGAGCTCCGCTTTTGTTCATGGAGTATTCTTAGAGTCATATTCATTTAGTTATTTCTTTGTTTATTTAGAGAACTGGCCAGGAAATCTCATGTCCTGAGCAATGCGTCGGTTTATCAGTAGAGGTTTCATAGACATGGTCATTGGGTTGAGATTCATATGTCATTTTATAATAACTTAGCAATAATTCGGTAGTTACTATGAATAAAGTTTTGGAGTTGACTTATTTAAATATTTGAATTAATCAAGAGTATTGCTTTATAGCATATAAAGTGCGGAGCTATAATAGATTGAATAAGCGGAGATGGTTCGCTGGATTATGTTTAGTGATCAAGTGTCGGTCCCGGCTTATTTAGAGAATGGGTCGTGACAAACTATTGTAAACACTCCTCAAATTTATAAATGTTTCTAGACACGCTAATTATAGAATTTAATTTATTATTATTATTATTATTTTCTTGCTAATAGTGTGTATGTGTGTGTCTATATATATATATATATATATATATATATATATATAACTGAATATACAATTAGAAGAATATTATTAAAATATTAATAATTTCAGTGTTATTTAGTTATTTAAAAAGTGAGTATTACTAATTATTAGTTAAGTTTACAAAAAAAAAAAGGAAAAGCTATCAAAAGGCTTAAGGCCTTAAATAAATTAGATTAAAAGGAAAAAAAAGTGGGGGCGTAGGGCTTAAAAGCCTTGGTCGAACAACTTATGTTTTTCACGTAAAGGCTAAAAAGCCTTATTCTAAACAGAACATTGTTTCTTTGACGCAGCAATCACAAAGTCTATGAAACAGAGGCAGACTCACGTAGTAACAAAAAAAATTTAGGGTTTCTTACAAATTATTAATTCTTGAACTCAGGTATATAAAATTTTTTATAGTGAATTACCCTATATTAGTAATAGGTAAGAAATGAATAGTTAATTCCCTTCTTTCTCTATATCAAAAATAAATTTCATGTTAAGTGTGAAACTTTAAAATTGATTAAAAATACACTGGTTGTTATAGAATCAATTCTTTGACTGGCAATTGGACCGAGACCTACGTATTGGCTCGAAAAGTTTTGAGGTGAGTTGATACAACCCTTTACTGAAGTGGTTTAACTCACAAAAGCACGCATACAAGGTGTTTGATGAATGCTTAAAAGAGTTTGTCTTATTTAATTAGAGCGATTGAGTACCCACTAATTTAGAATTATTCTAGCAAAAGTTTAGATGATCTATTATGTTATATGTGCTTAAATTTTAGATTTTTTTGTGTTGTTCTTATATGCTATTTTCATGTTAAAAATTATGAAAAAGAAAGTATCTTTAGAAATATTTTTATATCTTTATTTCATTCTTATACCATACTTTACATTTAAGGA
Organism: Nicotiana benthamiana; assembly: GCA_034376525.1. Taxonomy (NCBI): domain Eukaryota; kingdom Viridiplantae; phylum Streptophyta; class Magnoliopsida; order Solanales; family Solanaceae; genus Nicotiana; species Nicotiana benthamiana. The sequence continues at coordinate 63,630,025 of CM067334.1, read as the reverse complement.
CATCAATATGAGCATGTACCTAATATTTTTTAAAGAAAAAATTTAGACTTGTAAAGTTACAAGAAGAAGTTTTAGAAAGAAAAGATTTTTGGGGAGTATCCTTTATTCTGAGAAGGGGTCATCATCCAGGCCGAGGGTCCTGACCAAGGCGTTGACTTCCTGAAACTACTTGTGTCAAAGTAGGGAGCACACGAGTCGAGGGTCTCATTGCTGAAAATTTACTTAGCCATGCTAAATTACGATACACTAGCATTGAGAACCATAAAGCGAGTGGCACCTTCGTAGATTGGGCCTATTCGATCAGGTTGGGATTGAACCCGTGCCGATCACACGGTGATTGAGACAAAATTAAGTCAGGATAGTTGGAACTCCCAAGTACAAAATGAAGTTTTTTCTTTTTGAGAAAGAAAAGGAAAAGAATTTCTTTTTGAATATTCATAAATTGCTATTATGCAATTATTTTAGAATTTTTCTTATAAGATTTATGTTTTACATCCATTTAGAAACTTTGCTCGTAATGTATATGTTATTAAAGTTTCTTCTCCTATTGTTGAGACTAACTGAGTACAATGGATGGTGCTAACGTTCTCTTTTGGGAACGTACGATGGTCTGCGATACAACGTAGGAACCGGATTTGCAGGCGAGCAGGCTACGAGTAGGACTTCCTTCCCTTCCAGTGATATTGGTGAGCTACGCTTTTGTTCGTGGAGTATTCTTAGAGTAATGTTTATTTAGCTATTTCTTTGTTTATTTAGAGAAATGGCCAGGAAATCTCATGTCCTGAGCAGTGCGTCAGTTTATTAGTAGAGGCTTCATAGACATAGTCTTTGTTTGAGATCCATATGTTATTTTATAATAACTTAGTAATAATTTGGTAGTTAATATGAATAAAGTTTTGATGTTGATTTATTTAAATATTTGAATTAATCAAGAGTATTTGGTTAGAGTATTGCTTTGTTGCATATAAAAGGTGGAGCTATAATAGATTGAATAAGCAGAGATGGTTCGCTCGATCATGTTTAGTGATCGAGTGCCAGTCCCGGCTTGTTTAGAAAATGGGTCGTGACAAACTTGGTATCAAAGCCACTCTTGTGTCAGCCTTGCCGATGGTAGGTCAGATCAGGGTTCATTGTTGAGTCTAGGCGAAACCCATGCGGTGGGGCAAACCTCAGCGAGGATGCTGAGTCCATAAGATGGGGTATATATAACACCCCAGATTATAGATAGAGTCCCACATCGGCAAAACACAAGAGGGATGCTGGGTGTATAAGTTAACAAGTCTTAGACCCTAATGACGCATTTTAAACTCGTAGGACCTAGGCCTAGAGCGGAAAATATCAATAGCGGGCTGGGCTGTTATAACTAACTTTCTGAAAATCTGTTTTGAATCTCATCTAGAATGTTGTAGGGAATTTCAAATCAGTTATTAAAAGAATCCATATCTTTGAATTACCCCTATTACCCTTGACTTATTCGGAGTTTTACTAACCTAGTACTACCCAAACTTCAACCCCTTTTACCCTGGTTAAGATATTCAGCTATAACCAAATAATCTTTAAAATTGAATTAATAATTCTATAACCTAATCAACCTGATTTAAGTCTAACTAAATGCATCACTAAAAGAAGTAAGCTATCAATTAAAGGAATTCAAAAAAAGTAAAATATTATAGGAAAATAATAATACCCAAACAAACCTATGATTAATCAGATCTACTTTTATTAATCCTAAATAAATCCCTATCAATTCAAATCATCAAGCTACAGGAAATCGTCAGTAAAACATGAATTTAACAAGTAATAATTAACAAACAAATATCAAAATATACTTGGGTCATGAATTACCTAACTCACATTAGACTAAACTAAACTAAATAATTAAAACACACGAACTAACATAAATTAACTAATCACAATCATCAACTAAAAGGAGAAGAAAGAAAAGAAGCCAGAATCATTAATCAAAAATAAAAAAGACGATTAAGCAAAAAACAATAAACATGAATAAATAGGAACCAAAACACAAATTAAACCAAAAATTAATCATCAAATAAAAATAAAAACTCACTAATTTCGGTCTTCAACTAGGCTAACCTCGAACTTGTTTTTAAATTAATGTTGCATGTTTATTTCATCCAAAACAGATATATAACATTAATAAAAAATTAATATAACACTTGAAACTCCTAAGACAGGTTGAAATCTCGAACCCTAAATCTGAAATTCATGGGGTTTTACTTAGATTTGAAGGGTTTTGGTTTGGGTTTTGGGAATGAAGAAGTCAAGGAGACTGTAGGGTGTAATTTTGGTCATATTTGGAAGAGGTAGGGTTTTTTGCCGGAGTCATAATTACATATTCGAGTAGATTGGCAATGATTTGAGGGCAAGGGTTTAGGGATTTGGTAAGAGGAAGACGAGAGAAGTTCAAGGTGTAATTTTGGACGGGTTTGGGGTTGATGCCGCCGTGGGCGGCGGAGACGGCACCTAGGGCTTGGATTATTCGAACCCTTTGACAATGATTTGGGGGAAACCATGGTCGGATTCATACTGAGGAGGTTGAGATGAGGGGCGGTGTAATTTTGGATGGGGTTGAAGCTTCGCGATCGTCGTGGGCAATTTCTGGCGGCGGTCTAGGGCGGAGCTGGTGGGACAGTTCTCTGGAGAAGGTAAAGTGGGAGAGATGACTTAGGGGGTAGGTCAGGTCCGACCACTTTATATTTAGTGAACCCATAGTTCTGAGTCGTTGGATCAAAGATCATCGATGACCCACATTGATGGAAAAGCAACGACGTCGTTTCGGTTTTTAAAAGGGTGGTCGGGTGGCTTTGTGGATTGGGCTGGGTTGGCTGAATCAAAAACGTTTGGGCTGCTACATTGGCCCAAAAAATTCCTCTTCTTTCCAATTTAAGACACAAATTCTTTTATTCCTTTCTTTTCTTATTTTTCCTTTTTTTATTTTTTAATTGGATAAAAACCAAAATTAATTCTAGACCTAATTAACCTAGTTAACCTAAAATGACAATTGATATAATTAATTAAAAATAGATTAACACAAATCTACTCAAAATCAAGGCTAGAACTAAAAGTGTAGTTTAAACTACTTTTTTGTGATTTTTCCATTTTATGAAATAATTAATTTTCTAATTAATCCTAAAATGTAAAATTAAGCCCTATGCACGTGCCAAGTATATTTTTATGTTTTTCATTAATAAAAATGCACAAACAAAAATGCCAAAAATTAACATAAAATGTCACAAAATCCTCAAAATTGCAAAATAATGAAATAATTATTTTGTTTGAATTTTTAGGAGTAATTCATATAGAGCAAAAATCACGTGCTCACAGCTGCCCCTTTTTGCTCGTAAAACACAAAAAGCTTTTGTGCAAAGATAAGAGAGCGGAAACGAGTGAATTTTACTCATTTAAATATTCCGTGTGAAGCATTTGTGAAAGATCTAACTGCACCCTACTTCTGAGGTTGTCTACATATCCTTGGCCAAAAAGGAATCAGGTCAGTGTAGTTCGGGAAGGGCTGGTAGCTGGGACTACCTGGAGCTGTGATTTCACTACTATTGTTGCTGCTACTGCTTGCTGACCTCCTTTATTATACCATGTCAAAATAAAAGAACTTAGACTAAGCTATGATCTATGAATTACAAAAAACCTATCTAAATCTTCAAACTTGATCTTGTATTTCCTGATGCTTTGTTGTCTTGCGTCCTCTCGGTGAAATCCGTTGTAGTCTCTTTGAATTGTAAACTGATATGTTTTTCCTTTTCTTTAGACTACTGAACTTGAATGTATTTCTCTGTTATACGGGCAGGTTCCCGACTTCAAACCTTGAAAATGTATACCTCTATTATACGGGCGGGCTCCCGATCTCAACACGTGAAAATATATGCCTCTGTTATACGGGCGGGCTCTCGACTTCAACACTAGACAATATATGCCTCTGTTATACGGGCGGGCTCCTGACTTCCAAACTTGAAAAGATATGCTTCTGTTATACGGGTGGTCTCCCGACTTCAACACTTGAAAATATATGCCTTCGTTATACGGGCGGGCTCCTGACTTCAACACTTGAAAATATATGCCTCTGTTAACGAGCGGGCTCCTGACTTCAAAGCTTGAAAATATATGCCTCTATTATGCGGGCGAGCTTCCGACTTCAACACTTGAAAATATGTGCTTCTGTTATACGAGCGGGCTCCCGACTTCAACATTTGAAAAAGTATGCCTCTATTATAGGGTCGAGCTCCCGACTTCCAAACTTAAAAAATATATGCCTCTTTCATACGGGCGGGCCCCCGACTTTTAAACATTAACATATATCCCTCTGTTATACGGGTGGGCCCTCGACTTCAAAACTTGAAAATATATGCCTCTGTTATACGTACGGGTCCCCAACTTTAAAACTTGAAAATATATACCTCTGTTATAGGGGCGGGCTCCCGATTTAAAACGTGACAATGTATGTCTCTGTTATACGGGCGGGCTCCCGACTTCAACATTTGAAACTACATGCCTCTGTTATACGGCCAGGCTCCTGACTTCCACACTTAAAAATATATGCCTCTGTTATACGGGCAGGCTCCCGACTTTAAAACTTGAAAATGCATGCCTCTGTTATACGGGCTGGCTCTCAACTTCAAAACTTGAAAATGTATGCCTCTGTTATACGGGGCGAGCTCCCGACTTCAAAACTTAAAAATATATGCCTCTGTTCTCCAAGAGGGTTCTTGACTGTTCAAACTTGAATTGTATGCCTTTGTTCTCCAGGGGGGCTCCTATCTGCTCAAACTTGAATTGTATGGCTCTGTTCTCCAGGTAGGCTCCTAACTTCCACAAAATAGACAAAACAAAGAAAATTTTCTGCCCCAGTTTGGAAGCTGGGTACATGGGTGAGTGTTAACTGAATCATGATACCAACTATTACTAAGAGTTTGAAAGCTAAATGCCATTATCCAGGAAGTTCCTGACAACTCCTTATTGAATCTTATCTTAAACTTGCAAATTTTGAAACTAACTTGATAGATAATACGCTTAACGCTAGAGGGGGGGTGAATAGCGTTGTAATAAAAATTAGCGTAAACTTTGCGGAATTAAAAAATTGCAGGAAGTAAATAAGTGCGATAAATAATAAAGTACGCACCGATGTATTCTGGTTCACCACAACACGTGGCTAGTCCAGTCCCCGAGAGACTCTCTCGAGATTTTCCACTAACTTGTCAAGCTTACGGGTGCTCAACAAACCTTTACAACTTAAGGACACAAGCCTTAACACCTTTTCTCGGAGATACAACACTCCAAGACTTCACTGTTAAGCTTACGGGTGCCTAACCAACCTTTACAACTTAAGGACACAAGCCTTAACACCTTTACTCGGAGATACAACACTCCAAGACTTCACTGTTAAGCTTACGGGTGCCTAACCAACCTTTACAATCTGAGGACACAAGCCTCAACAATCTTGCTCGGAGATACAACACTCCAAGACTTCAACCAAGGAAACACAAGTTCCTTACAACAAGAGAATCACAATTCTCTTACAAGTGTACAAAACACTAAACACTCAAACAAGACACTCCTTAATGAGTAGATATGAGTAAAAGAAGTAAGCTCAAGATCACAACAACTATGGACAAGACTTTGGCTCTCAAAATCTTTATGAAATGAATATAAAATGATAAACAATAGTATGCAAGCTTATAGCAATAGAATGATCAGTTGCTGTGTGTTGTTGTGTTTAAAACACTGAAATGAAGCTGTATTTATAGTTGAAAAACTTGGCATTACCGTTGTCTAATTGTCAATTAAGAGTTGCTGATTTTACTCTGTGACAATCGATTGTCAAGAAGCAACAATCGATTGTTTGCCAATCGTTCCAAAAATCAATCCCAGAATTACGCTTAACAATCGATTGTCCAAGATCAACAATTGATTATTGGTAACGTTCAAAAAATCATTTCCAGATTTTACGTAAAACAATCGATTATACCAAATCAATAATCGATTATTCGGCAACGTTCAAAAAATCCTTTCCAGATTTTAATATCAACAATCGATTGTACAAAATCAACAATCGATTACCTGACGGTATTTGAAAATTTTACGAAAACGGTCAGCTTCACAATCGATTGTACAAAGTTAACAATCGATTATTTATCAGACTTTGAATATCATTTTAGACACTGCCTCGTGACAATCGATTGTTATATACTCAAAATCGATTATTTAATAACTTTGAAAAAGTCTAGAAGTCACTGCCTCAACATAATCGATTGTCATAAGTTCACAATCGATTATTTGGTGACTTTGAAAAATCTGAAGGACACTGTCTCTTCACAATCGATTGTCATTAGCTTCACAATCGATTATTCTGAGTTTTGAAAAACTTTGATGTACACTGCCTCATCACAATCGATTGTCATAAGGTTCACAATCGATTGTCATGCAGGTTTGAAAAACCTGATGCTCACTGCCTTAACACAATCGATTGTCATTAGTTCACAATCGATTGTCATGCAGTCTTGGCTTAACATAATTGATTATCATAAGTACATAATCGATTATCTTAGTCCAGTTTTTAGAGGCATGTTTAAAAATCATTTTGACTAATGAAAATATGCATGATTTAAAATCATTTAGCATTAAATTAAATATGCATAATTTTGTAATAATAATTTTACGAGAGAAGCCATGTCATGAGTCAAGTTGTCGGATCAAGATCACAATTAAGAACGACTCATTTAAACTATAAAACTTTGTCTTGTGCTTGAATCTCGTTATCCACCAATTGTGCGCTTGTACTTGAACTTCGCATATATCAATTTGCGCTTGTTTGTCATTCATCAAAACCAATTGTGCGCTTGTACTTGAACTTCGCATATATCAATTTGCGCTTGTTTGTCATTCATCAAAACCTACACATAAGAACACACGTTTTAGTATAAAGCCTTGAGAACGTGTTTCCAACAATTTCCCCCTTTTTGATAATGGCAAACTTTAAGTGGGATATGCAACTTAAACAATTTATAATGACGATTCAAAACAAGTAAAGATATGCAATAAGTATGCGATTAGTTCCCCCTCAATTTAAGCTTATAAATATTGAGAGTGCATACCTGTTATCTTCCCCCTTTTGCCATTAGCAAAAAGAAGATGCCAAAGATGTAAATAAAACTTGTGTATTTATTGGAAAGAAGATTACAGTAACAGGGAAGACAATGCAACATATAAAAACAAACTTAAAAACAACAAACAAAGAAATTATTCATTTCCATCATCTCCCGCCTCATCATCCGGCGCTGCTTCATATGGAACAAGACCTGCATAAGGATAATGAACATGGTCAAAATATCCATGGATCTCATGAGTTAATTGACAAAGAGAAGAGGCCAATGAAGCAATTTGGTCGGAAATTGATTGGAGGGTAGGCTCTTGAGCTGGACGAGTTCGACGGGTTGGAGGAGGAGCAGGCGCTGTATGATCACCGTCATGATGAAAGGAGGATTCTGAAATTTCCCACTTCTTGGTACTCTTTTTTAGAGGACCGTTGGAAGTGATGAATCCGGAGGCTTCAAGAAAGTTCATGATGAGGAGAGCATAAGGAAGAGGCCTATCATCTCCGATAGCGTCACGCATGTGAATCTTGATGAACCGACACCAATTGATGTTAGCTCCGGTTATTATGGCATGCATGAGCTTGGTGTCCTCTTGGGAAATGGTAGAATAGTTATGCTTACGAGGCTTGAGGACTCGGGTGATGAAATAGAAAATCAACCGATAATTGGGATCCATTCCCGTAATTGTAGGACGACGGGAAGAAAGATATGGATCATAAGAAGTAAGACCGGTTTGATGTAGGAAGGAAGTTTCATCAAAAAGGGCTCCGGCCTCTCCGATGTACCGAAAAATGTCTTCACCATTACGAGGAAGACGGGCAATGGTATGGAGGTTTTCATCGGAGATAAGAATTTGAACACCGTTTATATTTGTCACAAGATCACCGTCATCATCCTCATGATGGTTGGAGTAAAATGCTTGAATTAAAGTAGTATTGATGAAAGGATGGGTAAGAAGTAAGAAGTCAAGAAGTTGACAATTTTTGAGAATATGTGCAGCAGGGCCATAAGATTCAAGATACTTGTTGGTTGAAAAACATGGAGGAAGAATATCGCGCTTTTCAAATTTTGTTATAAATCGAGTAAGCTCGATGTCAGAATTAAAACAAAGAACGGAACCATCTTGGTAAGGATGGTTTGGAGCAGCAGAGGAGGATGCACCATGCCTAGCAGAACGGGAACGTTTGGAGTGACGGCCCGACATTTTTACTAAGTATTGCTGGAATTTGCAAGAGTCTTGAAAGAGTTTTGATAGTTTGAGAGCTAAAATTGATGCTTGAGTGAATAAAAATGAACATATATGGAGCCTATTTATAGAGGGGAGAAAGGCATTTCATTAATGGAAGAAATCTGCAGAAAATTGAAAGCTGAAACAGTCATAAACGGTAAAAATAAATCTTACTGACCGTTAGACAATCGATTGTTGGGATGAGATAATCGATTGTCATTAAGATTTGACTGAATCTCGGAACTGACACAAATCGATTGCAGAACCAAACGGTAACAATTTTGAATTTCTGACATGAAATAATCGATTGTCAAAATATGGTAATCGATTGTTTTGTTCCAGTGAGCACAGTGATTTTCTGACTCGGAAAATAATCGATTATATATATGGAACAATTGATTGTTGTAGAAAAGCAGTACTGAATGGCTGAGACGGTAATCGATTAAACAGCTAAAAAATCGATTGTTAAGCAAAACTTCATAATAAGCATAAACTATAAATGATCGATTAGTGATACTTACTAATCGATTTTCTGCACAGTAAAATAATCGATTATTTGCTGTAACAATCGATTGTTTTATGCCATTTCTTTATAGTTCCCCCTACCTTTAGGGCGATACCTGCAAAATAGAATCAGACGTCTCCGACGCTCAAGTCAGTAATTTGTAAAGAAATAGTAACTTAAACTAGTGTGGCCGAGTGAGAGCGTGATCTCTTAAGAAGTGTGTCCTAGGGTGTTCTTAAGAGTGTTTCAGGTACTTACCTTTTCTCCGACATCGCCAATTACCTGTTCGAGAGGGTGATCTTTGATTGTCCTCCACTCGTTAGGCGTTTTCGTTTCATTCTCCAATTGTGGCGCTTCCTCCATTGGTTGTTCCAAGATTTCATCTTTATTTTCCTTAGGCGATTCCTCTTGTATTTTGTCTTTCAAGCTATCTAAAATACCTGCAAGATCAAAACCGGAATCCTTTCTCGCCAAGCGAGCATTATTTTTGGCAAATACAACATGAGGGGATTCCTCCACTGTTTCGGTTCTTTTATTAAAAACCCTATATGCTTTGCTACGTGAAGAATAACCAATGAAAATTCCCTCATCGGACTTAGCATCAAATTTTCCCAATTGATCTTTGCCATTGTTATGAATAAAACATTTACAACCGAATACTCTAAAATGGGAGATATTTGGTTTCCTTCCCTTATAGAGTTCATAGGGAGTTTTCATGAGTATAGGCCTTATGACTACTCTATTTAAGATGTAGCATGCGGTACTCACGGCATCCGCCCAAAAATGTTTGGGAATCTTGGCCTCTTCGATCATGGTTCTAGCCATCTCTTTGAGACACCTATTTTCCCTTTCCACCACCCCATTTTGTTGTGGTGTACGTGGAGCAGAAAAGGTATGCTCGATACCGAGTTCGTCACAAAAGTCCGCAAAGAGATTGTGATCAAACTCTCCCCCATGATCACTTCTAATTGAAGTGACGGTTGTTTCCTTCTCGTTTTGAACACGCTTAAGAAAATATTTAAAATTCTGAAAAGCATCACTTTTATTGGCAAGAAATAAAGTCCAAGTAAATCTAGAATAATCATCAACAATCACAAAAGCATAACGATTTCTTCCTAGACTTTCAATGCGAGATGGTCCAAATAAATCCATGTGAAGCAATTGCAATGGTCTAGTAGTTGAAACAATGTTTTTCGATTTGAAAGATGCATTTGTTTGCTTCCCTTTTTGACAAGAATCACAAATAGAGTCATTTTCAAATTTCAAATTGGGAAGGCCAATAACTAAGTTTTGTGAAATCAATTTGTTCAAAAAATGCATGTTTATATGAGCAACTCTACGATGCCATAGCCAAGTATCATCCTCTTTGCTCAAAAGGCAATCCACATATTCGGGTGAGGAATTAGCAAGATCAACCATGTAAATATCATCCACTCTAAAACCACGAAGGATAATTTTGAAATCACTACGTCTAAATACTAAGCATTCATCCGAATCAAATAAGGCAAGATTTCCCTTGTCACATAATTGACTTATGCTCAAGAGATTATGCTTTAAACCTTTAACAAGTAATATATGCTTAATAGAAGAATTTTCATCCTTACCGACCGATCCGATGCCGATAATCTTTCCTTTATTGTTGTCACCAAAAATAACACTTCCTCCTTCTTTGTGTTCTAGTTGAAGGAATTTGGATTCGTCTCCCGTCATGTGCTTGAAGCATCCACTATCAAGGTACCATAGTACACTAGATCCCTTCAAACATACCTACAAAACAAATTAATGCGTTTTAGGTACCCATGCCATTTTGGGTCCTTGAGGGTTAGGCATATTATAATGATGCGATTGAGTGATATGTCTATGTCGTGTAAAGCATGCAGGAGCAATATGACCAATGCGTCTACAATAATGACAAGTCACGTTGGGGTTATGCATCCTTCTAGGTTCATAGTAACTTGACGGACGAAAATGGTTTACTCTATTTTCAGCATTATGACTATTGCGTGCTTTATGAACATCATTTCTCCTACTATGAGCAGCATTTCTAGAATAATTATTTCTACGTTGGAAATCATTTCTAGGTGCTCTGAAGGGTTCAAAATTCCTTATAGTATTTGGCCTATAATATGCATCATTTCTAGGGTAGTTATTTCTAGGTGGTAAGTCATTGCTAGGTCTTCTAAAATGTTCAACATTTGGTCTAGCATGCATATTTGTTCTAGGATTGCTATTTCTAGGATAAGTATTTGTTTTATTAATCCTAGGTTGAGCCTTAGGTGGTTGGGGTTTGGCTTCAACCTTTTCTTTAGGCTCATTCTTATAGCCTATGCCATGCTTGGTTGACTTCAAATTATCAAGAACATCATTCAAATTTTTGTGCGAAGAATTAAACTTATCTAATGTGCCTTTAAGCCTTTCTACTTCATTTTTGAGATGCAAGCAAGAAGTACACTTTCTAATAGAGCTTTCGGGCTTATTGGCGCTTCTTTTTCCGAAAAACTTGTTTTCCTCTTTCAACTTCTCATTTTCTAAAACCAGTTTTTCAAAATCTTTTTCTTTTAGAGAGAGTTGTTTTTGAAAATCTTTTTCTTGCAACGACAGAGTTTTCTGCAAATCTTTAATAGTCTTGGAAGCATCAACAAACTCACTATGTAATTTATTATAAGCATTTTGCATTTCTTCAAGCGAGTGAGAGTTGGACGTACTTACCTCTTCTTCTTCGTTTGCCATGAGACATTGGCCAGTTGATTCATCATATGAGCTGTCCGCTTTTTGAGGCATGCTTTCATACATTTCCTCCAGCTTATCCCACATCTCTTTGGCGGTTTTGTAGTGGGAAACTTTCTGATAGTCTTCCTAATTCAAGGCGCTATGCAACATATTTATTGCATTAGTGTTGTATTCACTTACCTTGGCTTTCCCAACTTTTGTTGTCATTTGATCACCATGCTTGATGATTTGCCATAGATAAAAGTTGTTGGCTGTGATGAAAATTCTCATCCGATCTTTCAAATATAAGTAATTATTTCCATCAAATATTGGGGGCAACATGTTAAAATCACCTTCACCTATTCCTGCAAAAGAGTCACGAGTAGAAGCCATGGATGGTTCTCTCAAACTGTTAAGTCTTCATAGAGTTGGGCTCTGATACCAATTGTTAGATAATACACTTAACGCTAGAGGGGGGGTGAATAGCGTTGTAATTAAAATTAGCGTAAACTTTGCGGAATTAAAAAATTGCAGGAAGTAAATAAGTGCGATAAATAATAAAGTACGCACCAATGTATTCTGGTTCACCACAACACGTGGCTAGTCCTGTCCCCGAGAGACTCTCTCGAGATTCTCCACTAACTTGTCAAGCTTACGGGTGCTCAACAAACCTTTACAACTTAAGGACACAAGCCTTAACACCTTTGCTCGGAGATACAACACTCCAATACTTCACTGTTAAGCTTACGGGTGCCTAACCAACCTGTACAACTTAAGGACACAAGCCTTAACACCTTTGCTCGAAGATACAACACTCCAAGACTTCACTGTTAAGCATACGGGTGCCTAACCAACCTTTACAATCTGAGGACACAAGCCTCAACGATCTTGCTCGGAGATACAACACTCCAAGACTTCAACCAAGGAAACACAAGTTCCTTACAACAAGAGAATCACAATTCTCTTACAAGTGTACAAAACACTAAACACTCAAACAAGACACTCCTTAATGAGTAGATATGAGTAAAAGAAGTAAGCTCAAGATCACAACAACTATGGACAAGACTTTGGCTCTCAAAAGCTTTATGAAATGAATATAAAATGATAAACAATAGTATGCAAGCTTATAGCAATAGAATGATCAGTTGCTGTGTGTTGTTGTGTTTAAAACACTGAAATGAAGCTGTATTTATAGTTGAAAAACTTGGCATTGCCGTTGTCTAATTGTCAATTAAGAGTTGCTGATTTTACTCTGTGACAATCGATTGTCAAGAAGCCACAATCGATTGTTTGCCAATCGTTCCAAAAATCAATCCCAGATTTTACGCTTAACAATCGATTGTCCAAGATCAACAATCGATTATTGGTAACGTTCAAAAAATCATTTCCAGATTTTACGTAAAACAATCGATTATACCAAATCAATAATCGATTATTCAGCAACGTTCAAAAAATCCTTTCCAGATTTTAATATCAACAATCGATTGTACAAAATCAACAATCGATTACCTGACGGTATTTGAAAACTTTACGACAACGGTCAGCTTCACAATCGATTGTACAAAGTTAACAATCGATTATTTATCAGACTTTGAAAATCATTTTAGACACTGCCTCGTGACAATCGATTGTTATATACTCACAATCGATTATTTAATAACTTTGAAAAAGTCTGGAAGTCACTGCCTCAACACAATCGATTGTCATAAGTTCACAATCGATTATTTTGTGACTTTGAAAAATCTGAAGGACACTGTCTCTTCACAATCGATTGTCATTAGCTTCACAATCGATTATTCTGAGTTTTGAAAAACTTTGATGTACACTGCCTCATCACAATCGATTGTCATAAGGTTCACAATCAATTGTCATGCAGGTTTGAAAAACCTGATGCTCACTGCCTTAACACAATCTATTGTCATTAGTTCACAATCGATTGTCATGCAGTCTTGGCTTAACATAATTGATTATCATAAGTACATAATCAATTATCTTTGTCCAGTTTTTAGAGGCATGTTTAAAAATCATTTTGACTAATGAAAATGTGCATGATTTAAAATCATTTAGCATTAAATTAAATATGCATGATTTTGTAAAAATAATTTTACGAGAGAAGCCATGTCATGAGTCAAGTTGTCGGATCAAGATCACAATTAAGAACGACTCATTTAAACTATAAAACTTTGTCTTGTGCTTGAATCTCGTTATCCACCAATCGTGCGCTTGTACTTGAACTTCGCATATATCAATTTGTGCTTGTTTGTCATTCATCAAAACCAATTGTGCGCTTGTATTGAACTTCGCATATATCAATTTGCGCTTGTTTGTCATTCATCAAAACCAATTGTGCGCTTGTATTGAACTTCGCATATATCAATTTGCGCTTGTTTGTCATTCATCAAAACCTACACATAAGAACACACATTTTAGTATAAAGCCTTGAGAACGTGTTTCCAACATAACTTACATCCCCCTATGATTATCTTGTATTTTGATCAAAACCCCACTTTACGGTCAAACATGATTAATGCTTGTGTTTCCTTTATGGAGAGTTCCTCCAAAACACCCGAATTTTCCGCCCCTGTTTCAATCAAAGAAAATTTGTCAGTTTAAAATGATGGTTAGCTTATGGCATTCTTGCTGAAGGTCTTTCCGCTGCATTGTTTGTTTTGACTACTTCTCCGGGCTAGTCCCGAATTGCTTGACTTTCTAACTGTCTTTCCAATCCCCCGACCTTTGACAACCCAAGTGTTCTATACCCATACTGTTGTTTCACCCTCTGACCCTTTCATCTGAACCTTTACGTTTCCCACAATATTTCCCAATCATTCCACCGATGAAACTTCCGGTGATTCCTTGTATTCCACCTTACATCATGTCGTCTTTGACATGCTCTGACCACGTTGCGCTTTACAATTTAAAAGGTTGGTAGTGAGCTTTGAAATCCCTTTTCACTTGCTTTAAACAAGACTAACATTGAAACATCTTTAGACCGAAAAACCCCAAAAGAAAATGAAATGCAATGATTTTACGAGTTAAGGATACGAAGAATCCAAAACCAGATGATTGCTAAAAAGGAAAAGGAAAAAAAAACTTATCTGACCTGAACAACCGGCACCAATGATCATGACATGAATATCGGACTAATCGGCCCAACATTACAACCAATCAACTTCCAATTGTCATACCTTGTTGCCTCAGAATTTTCATAACTTGATTTTATTACCCAAACCTTGGCCTTGTTTATCCTGCAGTGCCTCGAAATAGTTTTCTACCAGCAGAACTCTCTCATTTTTTCACTTCTTAACTCACTTTTGCCTCAAGGTGCCCGTGAGGGTTTTCACCAATAAGACTCTCTCATTTTAATTTCTCTTAACTCTCATCGCCTTACGGTTCCTGCAAAGGTTTTCACCAATAAGACTCTCTCATTTTTATTTCTCTCAGCTCTCATCGCCTTACGGTGCCCGTGAAGGTTTTCACCTATAAGACTCTCTCATTTTGATCTTTCCTGTTTGAACTAGAATGTTGCCCCTGTCATGAATTACCTTTACCTACTTGACTTGGCATTTATCGAAGACTGATCGGAAGGTCTTTCATTGGACCGTAATGTGGCTTTTGGATGGGTTAGAAAAGAATGGTATAAAGGCTCAAAAATAATTCAACATGGGTTAAAATTACGACTTTCGGAATTAGATCTCTCACAACAAACACAACTTCTACCCCAGTTTCTTGCTTGGGAACTTTTGGATTTTTATTTTGGTGTGATTGAACCTCAGAGGGAGGATGCCTACGTACCCTTTCGGGATCAAGTCAAACGTAGTTCATGTCATAGGAATTACTTTGTTGTTGTGATTTTTCTTTCTCTTCTCTTTCTTTTGTTTTTTTGTTCTTCTTTTCTTTTTCCCTTTTCATTTTTCTTTTCTTTTCTTTTCTTTTCTTTTCCTTTCATATATTTTCTTTTCTTTTTTTCATTTTTCTTCTTTTTTTCTTTTCTTTTCACTTACTTATCCTCTGCACTTGCATTTCTGAATTGTGCCATTGATTTCGAAAGAGGGGTATGAAAGTGAATAAACAAAGTTCAAAAGGGGTGACAAGGGATAAATTGTTTAGATAGCAGAACAATATGCCTTCAGCATTTCAATATTCAAAATATACCAAATACAAACAAATACAATTAAATAAAGAAATCATACATATTATCTCTCGCATCGGAATTGATAGCCATTTCTACACATTTTCCTTTCACATATGTTAAATAGAGTTCAACATTAGACAACACTCTGGTTACAACAAATGGCCTCTGCCAGTTTGGGGTGAAGTTTCCTTTTGCTTCAACCTGATGAGGCAAGATATGTCTCAGCACTAACTGTCCCACTTCAGACTTCCTCATACACACTTTGTTGGTACAATTGGCCATGACATGCTGATGCCAATCTTTTCACATCAATCAAACTCAACTGTTCTAGTCGGGTTCTCACCCATTCATCATCATCATATGCCGATTCACCATCACGCTCTATTTCTTGAATTATTATTTCAGAGTTAGACTGGCTTTTAAAATTGGGCCGAAGATTCCTCATGCATGTCATGTTATTGATGTCAGCATAAAAAGAACTGTACAGAGAAGAAAAGAAAACGGAAACAAAATTGGGAATGAGGAAAGAAAGACAATTGCATTTCATTGAATACAAAGATAACAGGGCTTTAACACATCCAAACGGACGGAACATAATATCTGAATTACAAACCCTGGAATAATCCAGACAAAAAAAGAAAATCAAAGCCCACTACCAAGACTCCCTCCGAGTAGGAAAAAGTGTAGTTTCCCAGTTGTTGACTTTTGAACGTGGTCAGACGAACTGCACATTTACCTTGCTTGACCCTTCCCCTGCTTCAACCATGTTAGCCTCAGCGAACAACCTCTCGAACCCTTAATCCAAATCTCATTCAGCACCAATCAATTACCTAAAAACTTTTGCCAACAGTTGCTTTCTGATACCTGGCCTGACTAAAGACCTAGACAGATGCGGGATTGGCTTGGGAAGTACCCATGTCCTCTTCTTCATTCTTTCGGCCAATGTTTTGAAGAGAAGAGCCCAAACCTTTACCCGGTATGAAACCATTATTTAATATTTCAGGGGCCACTATGACAGTCGCGACCGTTATTCGAGGAACTAGGATGCTTTTCCCCTCTGGGACCTTTTCCACTGATATTGTGTCAAAGACATGGTAGACCCACTGCCCCTTGTCACCGTCAACTTCAATGAAAGGCACAATGGCATCCCTTAAAGCGCATATATTGTCCTTACCGTGCATTATAATCTCCTATCTGTCCTATTTGAACTTGACCATTTGATGCAATGTAGAAGGCACCGCCTTGGCGGCGTGGATCCATGGTTTCCCCAGCAGAAGGTTATAAGATATCGTCACATCTAGTACCTGGAATTCTATGGTGAACTCCACTAACCCAATTGTCAATTCTAATATAATGTCCCCAACAGTGTCTTGACCCCCACCATCGAACCCTCGAACACAAATGTTGTTCTTATAAATTTTGTCATCATCGACCTTCAGCTTGTTCAATGTGGACAAAGGACAGATGTTTGCACTAGAGCACTCGAGTGACTATAGAATCCTCGTACTTCACTGTTAGGTAAAGGGCCCTATTATGTTACGTACCCTCCACGGGCAACTCATCATCGGAGAAGGTCACTCTATTCACCTCAAAGATTATATTTGCTATCTTCTCTAAATTATTCATTGAGATCTTATTAGGGACATTAGCCTCATTTAGCATTTTCATCAGTGCCCTGCGATTCTCATCTGAGTGGATCAGCGATGACAACAACGAGATTTGGGCCAGTGTTTTCCTTAACTGTTCAACAATAGAGTAATCCTACACTTTCATCTTTTTCAAGAATTCTTCTACTTCCTCTTCTATAACGACTTTCTTAACCAATACCGGGTTATCTTTGGGGACCCTGGATTTTCTTAACTCTTCGGGGGCAAAGCACCTTCCCCAACGAGTCATACCATGTGCCTCAAAAACTTCCTCTTTAATTTCTTTCCCCTTATATGTCACCACCACCTGTTCATAACTCCAAGTAATGGCTTTATTGTTGGTCACTGGCAACTGAGTTACTGGCTTTATGATAACAGGCTCTACGCGAGCTCCCTTCACGACCACCACGATTTTGTTTCCTTATACCACCATTTTGACCGGCTCTGGTTTTAGTGCAGTAATGCTTGATGATCCTTTCTCGGCTACCACAGCTGGCTTACTGTCTACCCCTTTCAACTGAACCCCTGCTTTCCCACTGATTAAGTTTTCCTTTGAACTAGTTTCGCTAGCACGGATCATCATTACCATTCGCGAGGGTTTCTTGGACTCCCCTCCCTTGTGTATCAATTCAGTCATGTGGGCCTCATGGTGAGCTGGCAATGGATTCTATTAATATTTGGTGCATCTGGGGCCTGAACCTCGATCCGATGAGTGTCAATGAGCTCTTGCACAACTATTTTTAGTTTCCAACACTTCTCTATATCATGTTCGGGGGGGTCCGAACAGTTTTCACAACTTACTAAATTGTCCAGATTTCTAGGTAGGGTATATGGCATTTTGGCTCAATTGGATTCAACAGGCCTAACTACGTAAATTTGTGAAAAAGATCGGTATATGATTCTCCCAGTGGAGTGAAAGTCTTTTACTTCTGTAATCTCTCATATTTGACCCGTTTTGGATGGGGGTTCTGTAGGGTCATGGGGTAGATAGGTGTTTTGTGGAGCTGTGTATGAATTTTGCGGAGCTAGTGCACGCTATTGCGCGTGAGCCAGAGGCTGGGTATAGGTCTAAGCATGGTGGACGGAAAAATGTTGATCTGGTGGTGGGTAGTAGTGTTGTGGAGGACTATATGGAATGTATAGGTAATTTGGTGGTGGGCTCAAGGTTGGTTGTAGTAGGGTGAATGGCCTCTAGATCTTGACCAAGCTCCAGACTCAACGGTTGCAGCCTCTTCTTTCTTCTTTTTCCTGAGCACGCCCATAGTACCGCTTTGGATGGTTGGTGGTTGCTTTGATCTCTGAATAGCTCATGATTTTATTGGATTTCAGTCCTTCCTCAACCATTCCTCCCATCTTCACAACTTCATTAAAAGATTTGCCAATTGTTGTTACCAAGTGACCAAAATAAGTCGGCTCCAAATCCTGCAAAAAGTAATCAACAATCTCGCTTTCTTTCATTAGAAGATCGACCCCCCCGACTTGTTCTCTCCAGCAGAACACATACTCCCTGAAACTCTCCCACGGCTTCTTCTCAAGTTTTATTAGTGATAGGTGATCTGGAATAATTTCTAGATTGTACTGAAAATGGAAGGCGAACGCTTGTGCCAAGTCATCCCAGATATTCCATCTACCATGGTCCTGTCATGTATACCACTCCAATGCAGACCCACTCAGATTTTGGCTAAAGTACGCCATCAGTAACTCGTCTTTTTCACCTGTCCCTCTTATTTTGCTGCAGAATCCCCTCAGATGAGCTACCAGGTCACCATGCCCATTGTTGGACAATACGCTTTACGCTAGAGGGGGGGGTGAATAGCGTTTTAAAAATATTAAGCGTTTTAGTGCGGAATTTAAAAACTTTGCAGAAATTAAAACAAGTGCAGTAGAATAAACTTACACAATGATGTATCCTGGTTGGCCACAAACGTGGTTAGTCCAGTCCCCGAGAGACTCTCTCGAGATTTCCACTAAACTTGTCAAGCTTACGGGTGCTTAACAAACCGTTACAGCTGAGGACACAAGCCTCACCTAGTTGCTCGGGGATCACAATCCCAAAGACTACAATTGCTCGGGGATACCAATCCCAAAGACTTCAATTGCTCGGGGATAACAATCCCAAAGACTTCAACTGCTCGGGGATAACAATCCCAAAGACTTCAACTGCTCGGGGATAACAATCCCAAAGACTTCAACTGCTCGGGGATAACAATCCCAAAGACTTCAACCGAGGAATCACAAGTTCCTCAACAAACGAGAATCGCAATTCTCTTACAAACACAAAACACACTCACTTTACAAAGCACTCCTTAATGAGTAGATATGAGTAGAAATAGTACGCTCAAGATCACAACAACTTAGCTCAATAGAATGGCTCTTCAAAAAGCTTTATGGATGAATGGAAAATGATGATCAATGTAAGAAAGCTTTTAGCAATGAAAATACTCAAAGTGTATATGTTGTTGTTGTGAAAACACTGAGTTGAAGCTGTATTTATAGGTGAAAAACTCAGTCTTACCGTTGTCTAATTGCCAATTAAGGATTGCTGAAATTACTCAGTGATAATCGATTGTCAAGACTAAACAATCGATTGTTTGCCTATCAGATCAAAAATTCAATCCCAGATTTTACGTCAACAATCGATTACTTCAAATCAATAATCGATTATTTATAACGTTAAGAAATCCTTTCCAATTTTTGGCATAAAACATCGATTGTCCGAAAATCAACAATCGATTATTTTAACAACGTTCAGAAAATCTTTTCCGGATTTTAAGCAAAACATCGATTGTTAAATATCAACAATCGATTACCTGAAGGTAATTGAAAATATATGACAACGGTCAGCTTCAACAATCGATTATCAAATGGAATAATCGATTATTAATTAATTTCAAAACTCTCTGTCTCATATATAATCGATTATCAAAAGCCACAATCGATTATCATTTTATTTAAAATCACTGGGAGACATTTTTCTCATTCTAATCGATTACCATTAGTTCATAATCGATTTTTATGAGTTTTGAAAACTTTGCCTCAGTTAACAATCGATTATCATAAGTACACAATCAATTGTTATGCAGTTTGCAAAAACCTGATGTTAACTGACTTACTCACAATCGATTATCATTAATTCACAATCGATTGTCATGCAGTCTTGGCTTAGAGATACTCGATTATCATAAGTACATAATCGATTATCTTAGCCCAGATTTTTGAGGCATGTTTGGAAAACATTTTAACAAATGTAAATATGCATAGTTTAAAATCATTTGACACTTAATTTAAATATGCATGATTTTGGAAAAATAATTTTAGTAGAGAAGCCATGTTATGAGCCAAGTTGAGGAATCAAGATCACAATTAATATTGACTCAATTATAACATTTCTAAACTTTGTCTTGAGCTTCTTGTAATGCATCCATTTTGTGCTTGTCCTTGAGTACTGCTATATATCGCTTTTTGTTTTGTTTGACATTCATCAAAACCTACAAAAGAACACACATTTAGTATATTGCATTTGAAACGTGTTTCCAACAATTTCCCCCTTTTTGATAATGGCAAACATAAGCGGGATATATGCAATAATTATTTTGATAATCCAAGACAAGTGTAAAGTATGCGGCAAACATAAGCGGGATATATGCAATAATTATTTTGATAATCCAAGACAAGTGTAAAGTATGCAATTTGATGTTCCCCCTCAATTCATGTTCCCCCTCACTTCATGTTCCCCCTCACTTTAAGCATGTTCCCCCTCACTTTAAGCATGAATGAAGTTGAGAGTGATATAGCATACTTCTTGATATCCCGTTTCTTCCCCCTTTTGCCATTAGCAAAAATATATACAAGGGAAGAATATGCAAAAAAAATATGAAATAAACAAAAGTTTATTTATTGGAAAATAAAGATAACAAAAGTAATCGATTATTGATACAGTAATCGATTGTTTGACGGCGATTTTCCTGTAGAATACTTGAGTATTTTGCGTCATGCTTTTATGATCCCCTTTTCTTTAGGGTGATACCTGCAAAAAAGTGTTAGACGCCTCCGACGCTCAAGTTAGAAATTATGTAAGAAATAAAATGCAATGCATGACTTAGATCAACGTGGAGTCAAGGATCCCGAGTTCACTACGAATTCGGAAGAAGGACTCTTTATCTAAGGGCTTTGTAAATATGTCTGCCAATTGGCTTTTTGTTTCAACAAATTCAATTTCGACATCGCCTTTTAGAACGTGATCTCTAATAAAATGATGTCTAATTTCAATGTGTTTTGTTCGCGATGAAGAATGGGGTTCTTCGTCAAGCATATGGCACTAGTGTTGTCACATCTAAGAGGAATGTGGTCGAGACGTAGGCCATAGTCCAAGAGTTGTTGTTTCATCCATAGGATTTGAGCGCAACAACTCCCCGCGGCTACATATTCAGCCTCGGTTGTGGACAACGCAACACTAACTTGCTTCTTACTAAACCAAGAAACTAAAGCGCTACCGAGCAAGTGGCAAGTGCCGCTAGTGCTCTTGCGGTCCAATTTGCATCCAGCAAAATCGGAGTCGGAATAGCCAATAAATTGGCATGAAGAACCTTTGGGGTACCATAGACCCATATTGGTAGTACCGACAAGATACCTTAGAATCCGCTTTACCGCAGTAAGGTGAGACTCTTTCGGACATGATTGATAACGGGCACAGACGCACACGCTAAACATGATGTCCGGACGACTAGCAGTAAGATAAAGAAGAGAGCCAATCATACCTCGGTACTTTTTGATGTCGACTTCCTTACCTTTTTCATCTTTGTCGAGATGATCGGATGTGCTCATGGGAGTTGCCATTTCCTTTGCATTGTTCATATCAAAACGTTTAAGCAGTTCTTTGCAATACTTGCTTTGACAAATGAATGTACCTTCCTTCATTTGTTTTACTTGTAATCACAAAAAGAATTGTAACTCACCCATCATGGACATCTCAAATTCGCTAGTCATTAAGTTTGAAAATTCCTTGCATAGAGCATTGTTAGTAGCACCAAAAATGATATCATCTACATATATTTGAACTAGCAAGATATCATTATTTTCATGCTTGACAAATAAAGTTGTGTCAACTTTTCCACGAATAAAATTATTTTCTAAAAGAAATTTACTCAACCTTTCATACCAAGCTCGAGGAGCTTGTTTTAAACCATAAAGGGCCTTTTTGAGTTTGAAAACATGATTAGGAAAATTAAAGTCTTCAAAACCGGGGGGTTGCTAAAATGATGAGACTTAATTCTATCAAGCAATGTAAACATTCAACAAGATTTCATGACAAAAAAAATTGAATCAACAAATAATCGATTATTGATACTGATAATCGATTGTAAGCATAAATAATCGATTATGATCGATTTTTCTTGTATCAAGACAATTTATACTTTCCTCTTACCTTTTGGGGGATACCTTCCCTTCGACTTTGCCAATTACCTGATTTTGAACATCCTCCGTTCATTTTGGTCTTTTGGCTCATTCTTCAATTTAAGAAGCTTCTTCCACAATTTTGCCTTTGTCTTCCTTGTATTTTGTCTTTTAAATTTTTCGAAAATACTTCCGATTTTGAAAAAAAATGCCTAAATCGACTTTTCCGTCTCTTCCTCCTTCTTTGTGCTTTAATTGAAGGAATTTTGAATTCGTCTCCCGTCAAGTGTTTGGAGTATCCACTACACTTGATTCCTTCAAGCACACCTGCAAAACAAATTAATGCTCTTTTGGTACCCATGCCATTTTGGGTCCTTGAGGGTTATGCAAATAACGACCATAATAATATGAAGAATCTCTACGCTTTGTAAAACACATAGGTGCAATATGACCTATACGATTGCAGTAATGACATACTACTTTCGGGTTGTGTTGATGCCTAGGTTGAGCCAACAAAGTTCTAGGCGAATGAAAAAGATTAACACTAGACATATTGTTCCCATTTCTAGTATAATATCTAGATGGTCTAAAGTCATTAGTGCTAGACTTGTTGAAGGACCTAGTGTCATGTCTAGGTGGTCTAAGCTCGTTCCTAGAGTTATTTCTTGGTTGCCGAAAATTACTATTTGTAGGCTTGTTTGCAAGAATCCTAGATTCGGATCTAGGTTGTCTAAAGATATTAGTTCTACCCTTATTTTCATACATTCTAGCATAATGTCTAGGTGGTCTAAAAGAATTTGTTCTAGGCTTGTTTAATACCTTAGAGTTATTTCTAGGTGGAGTAGTGAAGTTTTTGTTTTTATGCCGTTGATATTTCTTAGGCGTTTCTTTTTCAACAACTTTAGGAACTTCTTTACTACGTGTTTCTAATGTTTTCCTAAGTTCTGTGTTTTCTAGTTTTAAGGACTCACAAGCAGTACAAGTAGAGCATTTATCAACACAAGAGGCTTCATGCATAGTCTTGATGACTTGTCTAAGTTCTATACTATCATTTAACAAAAATTGATTTTCATTTGCAAGATTCTCGTTATCACGAGACAGATTTTCAACACCTTTTTGAGCTAAAGAAAGACGTTCTTCAAAGTCCTTGTCTTTTAAAAAGAGTTGTTTTTGAAAATCCTCTTCTTGTAAAGAAAGAGTTCTTTGTAAATCTTTAATAGTCTTAGAAGCATTTACCAACTCATCATGCAGTTTGTTATAAGCAATTTGCATATCGTTAGATGTACTTACCTCGTCTTTTTCGTCTGCCATGAGGCACTGACCAGTTGATTCATCGTTTGTGCTGACCGCTTTTTGAGGCGTGTTTTCGTGCAATTCCTCAAGTTTGTCCCACATTTCCTTAGCAGTTTTATAGTGGGAGATTTTTCGCCAAAGTTCCTGGTTCAAGGCGTTATGTAATATATTCATAGCTTTAGTGTTGTATTCACTTACCTTATCTTTCCCGACTTTTGTCGTCAGTTGATCACTGTGTTTAATAGCTTGCCATAGATACAAATCGTTTGCCATTGTAAAAACTTGCATCCGATATTTCCAGACTGAGTAGTCGTTTTCGTCTAATATTGGAGGCGACATGCTGCATTCTCCTTCACCTATTCCTGCAAAGAAATTTAGAGTAGAAGCCATGGATGGTTCTCTCAAACGGTTAAGTTTTTCAGAGAGTATGGCTCTGATACCAATTGTTGGACAATACGCTTTACGCTAGAGGGGGGGGGGTGAATAGCGTTTTAAAAATATTAAGCGTTTTAGTGCGGAATTTAAAAACTTTGCAGAAATTAAAACAAGTGCAGTAGAATAAACTTACACAATGATGTATCCTGGTTGGCCACAAACGTGGTTAGTCCAGTCCCCGAGAGACTCTCTCGAGATTTCCACTAAACTTGTCAAGCTTACGGGTGCTTAACAAACCGTTACAGCTGAGGACACAAGCCTCACCTAGTTGCTCGGGGATCACAATCCCAAAGACTACAATTGCTCGGGGATACCAATCCCAAAGACTTCAATTGCTCGGGGATAACAATCCCAAAGACTTCAACTGCTCGGGGATAACAATCCCAAAGACTTCAACTGCTCGGGGATAACAATCCCAAAGACTTCAACTGCTCGGGGATAACAATCCCAAAGACTTCAACCGAGGAATCACAAGTTCCTCAACAAACGAGAATCGCAATTCTCTTACAAACACAAAACACACTCACTTTACAAAGCACTCCTTAATGAGTAGATATGAGTAGAAATAGTACGCTCAAGATCACAACAACTTAGCTCAATAGAATGGCTCTTCAAAAAGCTTTATGGATGAATGGAAAATGATGATCAATGTAAGAAAGCTTTTAGCAATGAAAATACTCAAAGTGTATATGTTGTTGTTGTGAAAACACTGAGTTGAAGCTGTATTTATAAGTGAAAAACTCAGTCTTACCGTTGTCTAATTGCCAATTAAGGATTGCTGAAATTACTCAGTGATAATCGATTGTCAAGACTAAACAATCGATTGTTTGCCTATCAGATCAAAAATTCAATCCCAGATTTTACGTCAACAATCGATTACTTCAAATCAATAATCGATTATTTATAACGTTAAGAAATCCTTTCCAATTTTTGGCATAAAACATCGATTGTCCGGAAATCAACAATCGATTATTTTAACAACGTTCAGAAAATCTTTTCCGGATTTTAAGCAAAACATCGATTGTTAAATATCAACAATCGATTACCTGAAGGTAATTGAAAATATATGACAACGGTCAGCTTCAACAATCGATTATCAAATGGAATAATCGATTATTAATTAATTTCAAAACTCTCTGTCTCATATATAATCGATTATCAAAAGCCACAATCGATTATCATTTTATTTAAAATCACTGGGAGACATTTTTCTCATTCTAATCGATTACCATTAGTTCATAATCGATTTTTATGAGTTTTGAAAACTTTGCCTCAGTTAACAATCGATTATCATAAGTACACAATCGATTGTTATGCAGTTTGCAAAAACCTGATGTTAACTGACTTACTCACAATCGATTATCATTAATTCACAATCGATTGTCATGCAGTCTTGGCTTAGAGATACTTGATTATCATAAGTACATAATCGATTATCTTAGCCCAGATTTTTGAGGCATATTTGGAAAACATTTTAACAAATGTAAATATGCATAGTTTAAAATCATTTGACACTTAATTTAAATATGCATGATTTTGGAAAAATAATTTTAGTAGAGAAGCCATGTTATGAGCCAAGTTGAGGAATCAAGATCACAATTAATATTGACTCAATTATAACATTTCTAAACTTTGTCTTGAGCTTCTTGTAATGCATCCATTTTGTGCTTGTCCTTGAGTACTGCTATATATCGCTTTTTGCTTTGTTTGACATTCATCAAAACCTACAAAAGAACACACGTTTAGTATATTGCATTTGAAACGTGTTTCCAACATCATACAGATCGAACTTAGGCATTTTGAACCTTACTCATAACTGAACATCAGGGAACATACACAAATTCTTATAGGTCATATTGACTTGGCCACCGAATCTTTGCATGTTCCTGAAGGATTGCTCCAGGCTTTTTACTTGTTGAAACATCTCTTCTGCTCTGGGTTCTTAAGCGGCTTTTCAGCTTCCACCGGGAGCTCAAAGTGAGAGGGGTAGGAATATGGCTCAAGAACTTTAAAGGTAGGCTCATGAGGATAGTACTGGTTATTGTGAGCCTGAAACAGTGGCTCACTGGAAGATCTTTGCAATGTGGCAGGTGGAGGCGCCACAAAGACATAGGTGATTGGTGGAAGAGGGCTTTGTTTGGGTGGTGGAGCTTGGGGAGGGTAGGAGGTGGTTCCATAGCTCTGTTGGTATAAAGGGAAAGCTGGAGATAAATTCACAGTAGGAGGCTCCTGAGACTGAGCCAAAGTTGGGATATAGGCTGAATTGGCGGGATAAACTGGCGACGGCTGACCCTTAGTCAGGCCTGATGCATTTCACCCATTTGCTGCCTCAATTTATACATTTCTTCCCTTATTAAATTAACATTATCACCTCTACCTCTTTTTATGGGTCCACAATACCGGTATCTGATTCCCGGCCTATCATGTTCACTTTTGACCGGGTGTTGTTGGAATGGGTTGGCAGAATGCCAATCAACTAACCACCCGCCTGGACTCAATATCAACAACACCTTGGTTAAAAGTTAGGGCATTTACAAATTTAATAACCGCATATTTGGGAAATGAATGCACCTAAGCAGTTAACAGTTTCTATTATGCATTTGCTCGACTGCTTGCGTCATTCCGGCTTTCCTTATTTCTGATTACAACTTTTTTTATTTTCCTTTCTTCTTATCTTTTTCCCTCACTCTTGCCTTTGTTTACTCTTTGTTCTTATTTTCTCATTCCCTCTTGTTTTGCCATTGTTCCTTTCTTTTGGTATCTTATTTTCTCTCTTTTGTTTTTCTTTTCTCTCTTATTTTTCCTCTCTTTTCTTTTATCTTTTCATTTGGTTATGGTTGAATCCTATGGAGATTTCTACGTATCATGACCCCACATGAATCATACCAAGCGTAGTTCTTGCAGATAAAAGGTGAAAAAACAATAAAATATATTTTGGAACATCAATTTTTTTTCATAATAAAACAAACTTTGATTACAATGGTATAAAAACTGACAAAGACACTCTGACGAAAAGACGAAAGTGAAGGCATCACATATTAGATCATAGCTACTCCCAACTATCTGCGCTCTCTCATGAATAAACTACAAGTAAAAGACAATCTATCTTAGCATTTAGTGAAACTACCATCTTGGATCTAGGCTAGAAATAAAACTTTTGTATCAGTGTCTTTACATTTCCTGTGGCCCTAAAGTTACATATGCAGACTATCTCTCTTGCCAAGCTTGTATGATCTCTGAATGTTTGTTGGAAAATTCTTTGGTTTCTTTCTCTCCATAGTGCATGTGTATTCAGCATATATCATCTTGAGAAGCTTTGTGGAAGGTGGCTTGCCTCTTGTTTGCTGACAGATGACCTGCAGCTGAATCTCCCAGGTTGACCCATCATTATTCTGAATCTATGCCCATTGTTTCAATCTGTTCCACAGCCTTTTAGCATAGATACATTCAGCAAACAAATGATTCCTTGTTTCCAAATTGTTATTATATAGCACACATGAGTCATTCACTTTGAGGCCCCATTTATTTAGTCTATCTACAGCTAGCAATCTTCCTTGGCATTGGAGCCACATTATGATTTTTGCTTTAGGCCTAGCCTCATTGTTGCACATTAAAGCTCTCCAGGTAACTTTGGGCAATATTGGAATCAGTTGGAGGTATATTTGTCTGATAATGCTCTTCTTGGCCTCTAGTGGTTTTATAAATGCACTATGATCTTCCTAGATTCCAAAATTTTCCTTACCATCCAGCTTGCATTTATAGGGATTGGCATAGAATATATATGTTCTGCTCCTTTATATACACTGTATGTATCCACTTAATCCATATCTTGTCAGTCTTGTGAGCTAAGTCCCAGAAAGTCTTAGCAACGGCAATTGTATTCCGGATATGCAGATTGCTAAGGTTAAGTCCATCCACTGTCTTTGGCAGACATACCTTATCCCAAGCAATAAGGGCCTTCTTTGTAATCTCATTCCCCCTGACCACATGTAGCTTCTAAAATAAGAATCTATTAGCTTGATCATTCTAGCTGGTAGTGGAAAATTTTATCCGGATAGGATTGGATGCCAAATAACACTGTTTGAATCAATTGGACCCTTCCAGCATAGGAAAACTTCTTTGCAGTCCATGAGTGATCTTTGCTACAATTTTTATGATGAGTGGCTTCCATTGTAGCATATTAAGCTTCTTTGTGTCCAAAGGAACTCCTAGATACTTGATAGGTAGTTGCCATTGAGTATAACCCATATTTTGGCAGATTGTATCTATAGTTCTTCTCTCCATGCCTCCACAATATATGGCACTTCTACTCAGGTTTGCTTGCAGTCCTTAAGCTCTTGAGAAATTTGTGAAATACTCCTGTAACCTTTGGGTTGAAGGTGTGTCTCCTATGGCAAACAATAACAAGTCATAAGCATAGCTTAGGTGGGTGATATTTAACTTGTTACATCAAGGATGGTATTTGAAGCTTTCATCTTGTTGTAGCTCATTAAGCAGCCTGCTCAAATACTACATAGCTATGAAAAACATGAAAGGGGAGATTGGATCTCCTTGTCTAAGACCCTTGGCAGCATTAAATGGTCCAGTGATTCTCAATTCAATAGGATGGTGTAGTTGACTATTTTCACACAAGCCATTAACCACTTGATAAACTTTTCTGGGAAATTCAAACCTTCAAGCACATGTTCTAGATACACCCATTCTACAGAGTTATACGCCTTCTGCAAATCCACTTTGATCATACATCTAAGAGAGATGTGTTTTCTGCCATATGATTTGATCTGCTCATGTGCAAGAATAATATTATCCACAATCCTTCTACCTGGAATGAATCTTGAGTGTGCTTCTAAGATGATACAGCTCATAAATTTTTGCAATCTCCCAGCAAGGATTTTTGCAATGAGTTTGTACAGGATGGTTCAATAAGCAATGTGTCTATTGTCCCTCACACTGTTAGGATTTGCAATCTTTCGAATAAGGGTTAAAGTGGTACAATTAATAGCTTTAAACATGGTACCAGATTCAGAAAACTCTCTAACAGCAGCACATACCTCAAATTTAATGACTGGCCAAGCTTTTTTGAAAAGGTGGCATTGGATCCATCTATCCCCGGGGCCTTGTGATCTCCAATTGAACCAAAAGCATCAAATATTTCAGCATCAGTAAAACTTTCACATAGCTCAACTTGCTGGTAGTGAGTTAGTTGGGGTCCCTTTTTCATTATCCTCATGTTAACTCCAGGTAGAGAAGTAGTAGCCGATCCCATCAATGTTTTGTAGAACTCTGTGATCTCCTCGTTAATTGTCAGG
Organism: Nicotiana benthamiana; assembly: GCA_034376525.1. Taxonomy (NCBI): domain Eukaryota; kingdom Viridiplantae; phylum Streptophyta; class Magnoliopsida; order Solanales; family Solanaceae; genus Nicotiana; species Nicotiana benthamiana. The sequence continues at coordinate 63,600,247 of CM067334.1, read as the reverse complement.
ATCTTTCAATTTCACCCCTGTCAAAGAGTGAGCTCCAGGATCTGTTTATGTTGTTGGTTTCTTTCATCACAGCTGAAAAATATCTTGTGTTTGCATCCCCTAATCTGATCCAAGTAGCTCTTAATTTTTGCTCGATCACACTTTCTTCAATCATAGACCATTTCTCCCGTTGTTTTAAACATAGCTTTTGTGGCTCAGCCAAACTATTAGAGTATCCATATTCCATCTGTTTTTGAAGATCTGTCAGCTCATTTCTAGTCTTTGTAATCTTTTCAGTAATCCCTTTGAATTCTTCATTATTAAGATTCTTGAATACTTGTTTCAACTGTTTTAGATTTGTCCATACACTCCTCATTTTCCCTCTTGTCCCCTGTTTTTCCACCCATCAGCAACTATTTGTTTAAAGCTACTGTGTTCAGTCCAAATATTGAAAATCTAAAGGGAATTTTCATGTTCTTCTTTGTGGATCTAATAGGAATCAATATGGGAACATGATCAGAAATAAATGGCTCTCCAAATTTTGCTATCAAGTGGCCATATTGCACCACCCATTCATCATTAGCTATAGCTCTATCAATTCGACTACAAACTCTGTCTGCACCTTGTTGTTTATTTGTCCAGGTATAGTACTCTTCTCTCCAAGGTATTTCATTCAACAGTAGATTGTTGCGGCAATTCGAGAAATCCTGCAACTCTGCCGTAGTAACAGGTGAACCTTATGTATCTTGTGGGTACAGAACGGCATTGAAATCCCTACTCAGTAGCCAAGGTTCATTACTTCTAGGAGCCATTCTTTGAATGCCATCCCAAAGTTCTTTCCTCTGCTCAATTGTATTATACCCATAGATGGATGTAAGAAGGCATTTGATTCCATTTTGTAATCCAGTGACCTGACAGTGTATGAATTGTGCATGTGCATGAACCAGTTGTATGTTATGCCATTTAGGATCCCATTCTATCCAAATTCTGCCATTCCTTGCTTCCTTGTATTTTGATATTCTTTCCCAGTTAGGAGTAACTCTACTAGCAACACGTAATGCCTTATTCTGTTTAACTCTAGTTTCTATGATAGTAGCTAACTTTACATAGTTACTTATGAGACACTACTTTAATTCCTTCTGTTTGTACCTCTTATTCATACCTCTAATGTTCCAGAAAAGCCAGGTCATTGAGTAGGCTAATTTCCTCATAAATCTAGAGGGTTAGCTTTGATATTTCTCTGTTCCTCTTCAGTCAGACCTTGGAACCCATTAGCTGTTATAATGTCCACAGGATTTTGATAATGTTGGGATGTTGCAGCTTTTACACCTGAACTTGATCCTCTTACTCTGACCTGAATCCAGCCCCCTTCATTTCTAGGTTGGATCACAACATTTCCTTTGTTTTGATTTCCTGACACTTTATCTTGTTCACTCCCTGCAGGTTCCTTCTGTTGCTGTTTGGGGATCCACTTTGGAACTACTCTTGGCCTTTTGTTCTTCTGATATTGCACTTGGTTCCCTAGTTGTTTCTAGTTCACACAATCATGACAATTCTTCAAGCATTTAGCACAAAACTCTGGTTTCCATTCAAACTTAATAGGCTATTGAAATTGCCTACCAGAAGGGTCTTTAACAGTTATTTCAGTATGTAGCTTTTTGTCACATTTACCTCAATCAAAATTCTAGCATATTATATTTTAGTTTGCTTGGTAGTACACTGATAAGCAAATAGAAGACTACCTAGAGTGCTAGCCATCCTACTCAGTGCTTTTATTCCCCAGCAGTTCATCGGAAGCTTAGGAAATTTTACCTATAGTGGGATTTCTATTAGGAATTCAACATTAAAATCAAACTCAGGTGACCATTGTTGAGAATCACATGCTTTCTATTAATGGAATAAGGCCCTCCATACAGTATTTCTTTCAGATCATCTAGGTTTAGGAATTTAACAATGTAATGGCCATCTTCATGCAAGTATAGATCTGGTTCAGCTACACTATTCCAGTATTGGGAAACATATCGGCGCATCTGATTGTGGTGTTTACTCCAAATACATACACAATTAGAGCCTTCTTCCCTTTTTCTGTCTCATGTTCTACCTCCTCTTTGTCTAAGTTCACCAAAAAATTGACCATCTACCATCTCATGAGCAATATGATAATGACATACCATTTTCTGCAGATCTATTCCCCGCAAATAGTTTCGCCCAGCATGAATTCACCTTCTCATCTACAACTGGTTCAGTTCGAGGTTGAGTAGTCTCAACTGGATCAGTGCATGAATTGACCTCTTTATTGATTGTCTTCTCCATAATATAACTTGAATTTCCAAGAATAATTGAAGGAGTAGCACTTAATTCAAGCTTTTTCAACAAACTCGTATGCCTACTGCCATTTCCCCCTTCTAGAGATTTGGTCGTGAAAGCTGGCCCAATTGGGGTTGAAATTGTTTGCGTGTTGCCGTGTTCTATGGTATCAGTGATTACTGTAGAACTTACAGAGCTTCCTACTGTAACAATTAGTTGGTTTTTGAAAGGTCTACCTCTCTTCTTTGCCATGGTTGCCAAGGTCGGTGCAGGTTAGCTTAACCTACACCGAGAGCATAGCTAAAGAGAGAAAACAAGACTCTTTTTCGTTGGCAAATACACTATTTCTGAAAACAAGACTCTTTTTTATATTTTCATTGGCAGAAAACACTTTTCATTTTTCTAAAAAATCACGCATAGTTTCAACACTACTTGGACATTGATTTTTCTAGAATAGGTAATTAACTCTCTACACTGTTATTTCTCTCTTTTTCAACTTTTTCCAAATATTCAAAGTCCTTCAGCATGTGAGTGCGGGAAAAATAAATGCACACCCAACATGTAAAATGCATCAGGATGGTCTTTTTTATTTCAGGTTACATGTCCTAGACGATCCCAAACACTATGTTGAGTGCCTCAAGTCATATGCGCGTGATGCAAATAAGCGTTCCTACTAGGGATCCAGCATGAGTCAAGTTATTCTAGGTTCAAAACCTGGGTATGTGTTCTAGACTGTGTACCCGAGCGGACAACTTGAGTCGAGGAGGGGGCTACATATGGGAACAAAAAAGTCATCCGGCTTAGTAACTTATCCGGCCTTTTTCTTATTTTAGGAAAGTACACTAACAGAATAGGGAGTCTCAACCAGTAAGCACATCCCCGGAGATGAGAAGAGAGGGGTTCAGATAATATCAAAGTGGTAAATCATTTAGCACATTTAGCGTGAAACATGTAGGAAAATCATATAAAGCCAAGTATAACAGTTATTCTAAGCTCAAATTCTTAAACCCTGAATCGAAGTTCTGGGTTTGTATCCCCAGTAGAGTTGACAGAGCTGCCATACCTCCTTTTTACCTACACCTGCAAAGGCGTAAAAGTGTTTTTCCAATTAAAGGACAATCGAAATGGGATTTGTTATAAAACATTCAGAGTCGCCACTTGGGAGATTAATGGTGTCCCAAATCACCAGTCAAATCCCGAATCGAGGAAAATAATGACTCTGCTTAACAATTCGCGAACCAAAAATCTGTGTAAGTAATTTTACTGATCCGGGAGAAGGTGTTAGGCCGAGTTCTGTGGTTCTAGCACGGTCGCTCAACTGTCATATTTGGATTATTTATTAAATATTAGAACATGTTTTTACTTATGTGATTTTTAACATTAAATAGCTTTTATTATTATTATTATTATTATTATTATTATTATTATTATTAAAGAGAATTGCAACGTCGTTAAGCCACGTCTCGAACCATGTCACATAAATGCACCCGTGGTTTTTGACACATTTCAACTTCGTTGAGATTTGGATTTGGGTCACATAGATGTGCACCCGAGTTTAGGAAGGTAATATTATTAAATGTCGGGCCTACAGAAACTAGCGTGTTATTAACTTTGTGGGAAGCCATGAAATTCGCTAAATGGCACGTCCTTAGGTCTAAATACTTTATAGAAACAGTTAAAAGGGCCACGCAATAAGTAATTTTATTTGGCGCACCTCATTTTGATTTTATGACCAACCTAGAAGGACTATGATTTTCTATTAAATATTGTATCTAGAAGGTTTAATTAATTAGCAATGTTAATGAGCCATTACTGAAAATATCCAAAAATCAGGCTCCAAGTTCATAAATTTACGCAATTAGCTTCAATGTTTATGAGAGGTTGTCCAAACACAGGCCTATGCGCAAGGCCAAGTGAAAAGGCAGTCCAGAACTGGGACTGGGCCATACGCCGGTAGAATCAAGGGCCCAACTAACTCGAACAAGTTGTAAAGCCTTAAACAACCAGCAAACCCAAACAACGATACCAAAGTTAATTCAAGTCAATAATTGCCAATTTAGTTCCAGATTGTAGGTTTTAGTCGTATTTTGACTAACAAATTTCTATAAACATGTAGAGAAATTGACGATCACACTAAAGCAGTCAAAACTTAAAACGAAACATCTCACGCGGAAATAAGGATACTAGCAGACTTGTTAGATGGTAAACTTAAGATTCCTAATGAAGCTAAGGCTCAAACTTAATACTCATACTAGCAGGAGCCATTTATTTCACATTGATGTGGATACACAAACACAATTTGTAAACTCTACTCTGAATTAACATTTAGTTTATTTTTAAAAATTCAGATCATCAATATAACCAAAAAACTAAAACTACTCAACTGCAGTTAAGAAATAGTCTCTACAGTCCCAAGTTAATACAAACAGAGCATTAGCCAAATAAGCATCATGGCTGAATATGGAAGCTAAATGACGACTATAAAAATTTCATATGGAAGCCCTCTGTCATTTAATCCAAAAGGTTGTTCATACATACTGATTCAGACTTCCATATCACTTGAGTCATAGAAGTGTACCTGGAATCGAATCAGTTAATGGAGGAAGGAATTAGTAATGGTAGTCAACAAACAGCAGTTGCAACCAGCAGCCACATGAGTAGTTTCAAACCCAAAACAACATCACAGATACCCAGGGATGAACTATAGAGGAACATCACCAAACATGACCAAACATAACTTTATTGAACTCAAACCCATCGAAATCAAACCTAGTAAACCTCTGAAGTTTCAGCAATCAGTACACAAGGAATATTTAAGCTATTTTTACTATTTGAACCAAGCTAGAACTCAGAACAGCAGCTCAAACTTGCAATTGATCTATGGAATATCAGTAGGATAGTATTTTTATGGAGTTTTCTGTTGTTCTTTTTTTATTGGTTTTTCCTGAAGACATAAGAACTAAAAGAGCTTTGGAATTCTAGATCTAGTTTGTGGATCTAAAATTCAAATTTTCAACTTGTGGAAACTTGTGGAAATTTTGGGGGGAATTTTTAGTGATCAAAACTTGTCAAATAAGGCATTAGAGGCTGCCTTATATAGGCAAAACTAAGGGCAGCCCTCAGATTTCTATTTTACCCTTTAGTCCCTCTTTCATTTTTACTTTTTAGCTAATTAGCCCCTTATTTATTGACTTGTTTCTCAAGTTATACTACTAGCTTTCAGAAAATTTATTTTGAATCCCATGTGGAATGTTCTAGGGAATTCCAAATTAGTTATTAAAAGATTCCCTATCTTTGAATTACCCCATTTACCCTTGACTTATGCGGAGATTTACTAACCTAGTACTAACCAAACCCCAACTCCTTTTACCCTGATTAAGATATTCAGCTATAACCAAATAATCCTTAAAATCAAATTCATGTAACATAATAAATCTTATTTAAGTCTAACTAAATGTACACTAAAAGCAGTAACTATCAATTAAAGGAATTCGAAACAAAGTAAAATATTATAGGAAAACAGTAATACCCAAGAAAACCTATGAGTAATCATATCTACTTCTCTAAACCCTAAATGAATCCCTATCAATTCAAATCATCAAGCTACATTCAATCGTCAATAAAACATGAATTTAACAAGTAAAATTAAAAAACAAAAATCAAAATAATACTTGGGTCATGAATTACCTAACTCACATTAGACTAAATTAAACTAAACAATTAAAATACACGAACTAACACCGTATTAACTAATCAGAATCATCAACTGAAAGGAGAATAAAGAAAAGAAAACAGAATCATTAATCAAAAGTAAAAAAAGATGATTAAGCAATAATCAATAAACATGAATAAACAGGAACCAACACACGAATAAAACCAAACAAAGTTAAACAAAATTAAACCAAAAATTAATCATCAAATAAAAATAGAAAATCACTGATTTCGGTCATCAACTAAGCTGACCTCGAACATGATTATTAATTAATGTTGCATGGTTATTTCATCCGAAATAGACACATATCATTGATTAAAAATCAATCGAACACTTCAAACTCCTAAGATAGGCTCGATTCCTAGATCTGAAATTTATGGGGTTTTACTTAGATTTTTAGGGTTTCGGTTTGGGTTTCGAAATTAGGAGGTCAAGGAGTCCGTAGGGTGTAATTTTGGTCAGATTTGGAATAAGATTTTTTGGTTGGAGTTTTAATTCCATATTCGAGGAGATTGGCAATAATTCGAGGGCAAGAATTTAGGGATTTGGCAAGAGGAAGACGAGGGGAGTTAAGGGTGTAATTTTGGACGGGTTTAGGTTGGTGCCGCCGTGAGCGGCGGAGATGGCACCTAGGGTTTTGATTATTCGAACCCTTTGAAAGTGATTTGGGAGAAACAAATGTCGGATTCATGATGAGGATATTGAGATGAGAGGGTGGTGTAACTTCGGAAGGGGTTGAAGCTTTGCCGCCGTCGTGAGCAATTTTCGGCGCCGGTCTTGGGCGGAGCCGGTGAGACAGTTCTCTAGAGAGGATAAGGTGGGAGAGATGAATTGGGGAGGGGGATAGGTCAGGTCCGACCATTATATATTTAGTGAACCTATAGTTCTGAGTCGTTGGATCAAAGATCCTCGACCGCCCAGATTGATGGAAAAACAATGACGTCGTTTTGATTTTTAAAAACATGGATTGGGTGGCTATGTGGATTAGGCTAGGTTGCATGAATCGAAAACATTTTGGGCTTCTACTTTGGCCCAAAAAAATCCTCTTATTTCAAATTTAAGGCACGAATCCTTTTCTTCTTTTCTTTTCTTCTTTTTCCTTTTTTTTAATTAGATAAAACCAAAATTAATTTCTAGACCTAAAAACCTAGTTAACCTAAAATGAGAGTTGATACAATTAATTAAAAATAGATTAACACTAAATCTACTCAAAATCAAGGCTAGAATTAAAAGTGTAGTTTAAACTACTTTTTGTGATTTTTTCATTTTCTGAATTAATTAATTTTCTAAATAATCCTAAAATATAAAAATAAGACCTATGCCATGAATATTTTTTGTAGTTTTCATTAACAAAAATGCACAAACAAAAATGCAAACAATTAACATAAAATGTCACAAAAATCCACAAAATCGTAAAATAATAAAAGAAATTATATTGTTTGAATTTCTTGGAGTAATTTATATATGGAAAAAAATCACGTGCTCACACATGGTAGGTGTTATATGGGCTGCCACATTCATTCATCTCTTCCATCATCCAGCAGTGCTCCAGCTCCTCATAAACCCAGGGAGCCTTACTATGCACTTCCAGTTTCTAGCGCACCTCTTGCGCGGGGTACTTTCAGAGGTTAGTCCAACAGACCTGTCCCTAGCCAGTCGTAGCAACCACATCCTCCCTGATCTTGTTTCGAGTGTGGTGACACCCGCCATCTGGTGAGGGATTGCCCTAGACTTCGGAGGAGTGTACCTCTATAGACTGCTCAGCCACAGCGTGATCCTCAGAGTTATCGCGCCATGATCACAGCTCCAGCTACTACCCCATCTACCTATCCATCTAAGGGCGGAGGTCGGGGAGGTAGAGATTTCCCTCGAGAGGGATTCCAGGCTAGATATTATGCTATTCATGCTCGTGCCAAGGTGATTGCCTCCGATTCTACCGTTACAGGTATTATACTGGTCTGTCACATAGATGCATCGGATCTATTCGATCCAGGCTCTACTTATTCTTATGTGTCTTCTTATTTTGCTTCGCATTTGGGTGTACCCCAATATTCCTTGAGTTCTCCGGTATATGTTTCTACTCCTGTGGGGATTTTCTTGTTGTGGACCGCGTGTATCGGTCATGTTTGGTTACTATTCATGGTTTTGAGACCATAGCGGATTTACTATTACTCAGCATGGTTGATTTTGATATTATCTTGGGCATGGACTGGTAGTCGCCCCATTATGCTATTCTTGATTGCCATTCCAAGACCGTGATGCTTGCTATGCCAGGTATTCCGTGTGTTGAGTGGAGTGCTACTTTAGATCACACTCCCAGCAGAGTTATCTCTTTCCTTAAAGCTTAGCGTATGGTTGAGAAGGGGTGTGCCGCGTACTTAGCTTACGTGAGAGATGTTAGTGTTGATACCCCTTCTGTTGATTCGGTCCTAATGGTACGGTATTATCCCAATGTGTTTCCAACTAATCCGAGCATGCCGCCTGATAGAGACATCGATTTTGGCATTGATTTGTTGCCGGGCACTCAGCCCATTTCCATTCCTCTGTATCATATGGCTTTTCCTGAGTTGAAGGAGTTGAAGGATAAATTACAGGAATAGCTTGATAAGGGTTTTATTCGACCGAGTGTTTCACCTTGGGGTGCTCCTGTCTTGTTTGTGAAGAAAAAGGATGGTTCTATGCGTATGTGCATCGATTATCATTAGTTGGACAAGGTTACAGTGAAGAACCATTATCCTTTTCCTCGTATGTATGATCTATTCGACCAGCTTCAGGGTGCACAGGTGTTTTCTAAGATTGACTTGCGCTTAGGTTACCATCACTTGAAGAATCGGGACCCATATATCCCGAAGACTGCCTTCATGACTTGGTATGTTCATTACGAGTTCCTTGTTATGTCATTTGGGCTGACCAATGCCCCAGCAGCTTTTATGAATTTGATGCACAGTGTGTTCAGGCCATATCTCGACTCTTTCATCATTGTTTACATAGATGACATTCTTGTATACTCTTGGAGTCGGGAAGATCATGAGCAGCACCTGAGGATGGTGCTTCAGACCCTGAGAGAGAAGAAGTTATACGAAAAGTTCTCAAAATGTGAGTTTTTGTTGGATTTTGTGGCATTCTTAGGCCACGTGGTATCGAGTGAGGGCATTCAGGTGGATCTTAAGAAGGTGGAGGCCGTGCAGAGTTGGCCCAGGTCGTCCTCAGCTACAGAGATTTGTAGTTTCCTTGGCTTGGCGGGCTACTACCATCGTTTTGTGTATGGGTTTTCATCGATTGCAGTCCCTATGACTAGATTGACCCACAAGGGTGCTCCATTTCAGTGGACAGAGGAGTGTGAGGCGAGCTTTCAGAAGCTCAAGACACCTTTGACTATAACCCCAATTTTGATATTGCCTACTGGTTCGAGGTCTTATATAGTTTATTGTGATGCCTCATGGGTTGGCCTTGGAGCGGTGTTGATGTAGGACGGTAGGGTGATTGCCTACGCGTCCAGACAGTTGAAGATACATGAGAATAATTACCCTGTCCACGACCTTGAGTTAGCTGCAATTGTTCATGCCTTGAAGATTTGGCGTTATTATTTTTACGGTGTGCCTTTTGAGATTTATACTGACCATCGGAGTTTGCAGCACTTGTTCAAGGAAAAGGATCTAAATTTGTGCCATAGGAGGTGGTTAGAGTTGCTAAAGGATTATGTTATTACTATTCTGTATCACCCGGGCAAGCCCAATGTGGTGGATGATGCCTTGAGTCGCCAGGCGGAGAATTTGGGGAGTTTGGCATATTTACTAGCTTCAGAGAGGCATACGGCGATGGATATTCGACAATAGCCAGTCAGTTTGTGAGTTTGGATCTTTAGGAGCCCAATCGGGTCTTAGCTTGTGTGGTTTCTCGGTCTTCCTTATTCGATCATATCAGGTAGCGGCAGTATGATGACCTCATTTACTTGTACTCAAGGACAAGGTTTAGCACGGTAATGCCAGTGATGTGACCATTGGAGATGACGGGGTATTGGGGATGCATGGCTGGATTTTTGTGTCCAATGTTGATGGGCTTCGAGAGTTGATTTTAGCAGAGGCCCATAGTTTGATGTATTCCATCTATCCGTGTGCCGTGAAGATGTATTAGGATTTGAGGCAGCACTATTGGTGGAGGCGGATGAAAAAAGGATATAGTTGGATATGTAGCTAGATGCCTCAACTGTCAGCAAGTGAAGTATGAGCTTCAGAGACCGGGTGGGTTACTTCAGCATATAGAGATTTCGAAGTGGAAGTGGGAGTGGATCACCATGGAGATTGTAGTTGGACTCCCAAGGACCTCGAAGAAGTTTAATGCCATTTGGGTAATTGTAGATTGGCTAACCAAGTCCGCTCATTTCATTCCTATGTGTACTACTTATTCATCAGAGCGGTTAGCAGAGATTTATATCTGGGAGATCGTTCGTCTTTATGGTATTCCAATTTCTATTATTTTAGACATAGGTACTAAGTTTACATCATGGTTCTGGAGGGTCGTTCAGCAGGAGTTGGGTACTGGGGTGGAGTTGAGCACATCATTTCACCCCCAGACAGACGGACAGTCCGAGCAAACTATTCAGATTCTTGAGGATATGCTCCGTCCGTGCGTGATTATGTTTGGAGGGTCTTGGGATCAGTTCTTTCCATTGGCGAAGTTTTCCTATAACAACAGTTATCAGTCCAGCATTCATATAGCGTCGTAGGAGGCTTTATATGGTAGGAGGTGCAAAACTCCAGTGGGTTGGTTTGAGCCGGGTGAGGCCAGGCTATTGGGTACATAATTGGTTCAGGGTACACTAGAAAAGGTCAAGGTGATTCAGGATAGATTCCGTATAGCGCAGTCCATACAGAAGAGCTACGCGGACAGGAAGGTTCGTGATGTTTCATATATGGCTGGAGAGTGGGTTCTGCTTCGGGTTTCGCCTATGAGGGCGTTATGAGATTTGTGAAGCAACGAAAGTTGAGTCCGAGATTAATTGGCCCTTTTAAGATATTGAGGCATGTTGGGCAGGTTTCTTATGAGCTTTCTTACCTCCCATCTTGGTATGAGTTCATCCGGTATTTCATGTTTTGATGCTCCGGAGATATCACGGTGACCCGTCGCACGTGTTGAATTTCAGCTCAGTCCAGTTGGACAAGGATCTATCCTATGTTGAGGAGCCAATGGATATATTGGATAGGCAGGTCAGAAAGTTGAGGTTAAAGAACATTTCTTCAGTAAAGGTTCTGTGGCGGGGTCAGCCGGCCAAGGAGGCGACCTGGGAGACCAAGCAGGATATGCGCAGTAGTTACCCTCATCTTTGCACGACTTCAAGTATGCCACTCGTTCAAGGACGAACGATTGTTAAAGTGAGGAGGATGTGACGACCCGGCCGGTCATCTTATGAATTAATGCCCCAATCCCTTATTAACTACTTTCCCCAAGTCTATTTCTGCTAAATTGAATTGTCGGGATGTTCGATTTTGAGTTTCGGAGAGTTTTGGGATACTTAGTCCCTAAATGAGAGCTTAAGTGTTGGAAAGTTGCCTAGAGTCACAACAGTGCCTCGAAATGGAAATCCGATGGTTTTGTTAGCTTCGCTAGGTGATTTGGGGGTTGAGAGCGTGTTCAAAATGTGTTTTGAAGGTCCGTAGATAATTTAGGCTTGAAATGACAAAGTTTGAATTTTTTTAGTTTCCAGTTCGATAGTGAGATTTTGATCCGAGGATCGGAATAGAACTCCGGAATTTGCAGTAGATCCATCATCTTTTTTGGGATGTGTGTGCAAAATTTCAGGTCATTCGGACGTGGTTTGATTAGGTTTTTTATCGAAAGCGTGTTTTGAGAGAATTTGAAGTCCTTAGGCTTAAATCCTTGATTAATTCGAGTCTCCGACGTTGTTTTAGGTGGTTTAATAGTTGGTAAAAGTTCTAATGATGTTATGGGATATGTCCGCAAGTTTGGTTGAGGTCTCGGGGGCCTCGGATGTGTTGCGGATGCTCAACGGGTCATTTTCTCCTATTTTTGTACTATTGTTGCTGCTTTTGGTATATCTTTATCGCGTTCGCAAGCTGCCTTTCGCATTCGCAAAGTCTTATTTTGACCACCTGGAAATTTTGTCTTTGTGTTCGCATAACTCTTCCCGTGTTCGCGAAGCCCCGCTTGCTTCCCCGTTGTGTTCCCGTAAACTATCACGCGTTCGTGTATCTATGGTAGCCTACTCTTCACGTTCGTGAACGGTTTCATGCGTTCACATAGAGCAACTTCTAGACCCCGATATTTTCCTTCAACGCGATCGCGAAGCACACCCGGGCATCCTTCACTTTTCTTCTTCGCGAACGCGAGCGCACCCCCGCGTTCGCGATGCATAAAATGCCTGGACAGTTATAAACATTTCAAAATCGAGTGTTAGCCGTTTTTATCAAAACTCAAGCTTGGAAGCTCGGATGGAGGAGATTTCGAGGGATTTTCAAGGGCAATGAGTGGGTAACGATTATAGACACCTTTTTGCTCATAACCCAATAATCTAATCATGAACTATCCTTTTAATTTCATAGAAAATGGGTAAAACTTAATAGACCGAATTATTAAGTTTTGAGAGGGTGTTTGATCTCCGATTTGAGAGATTTTTATCTGGTTAGACTCATGAGAGTACTGGGGTTCTAAAAATGTTAATTTCATCCAATTCTGAGATGTTGTCTTGAGTCGAGTTTAGGTTATTTTACCTAATTTCGCGTCTTAGCCTTGAATTAAATAGTAAATCAGTTGTTTGAGATGTTATTTATGATATGTAATTGAATTGAAAAGATTTGGGTCATTTGGATTCGAATACTAGTGGCAAAAGTGTGATTTCGAGTTGATTTTGGAGCCGGTTCGATGTAAGTGGCTTATCTAACCTTGTGTGGGGGATTTTTCCCCTTAGGACATGATATTTGATATTTGAATGCCTCTTACGTGAGGTGACAAGAGCGTACTTGAGCTAATTGTTGAAAATCCGTTTTTACTTGAAGTATTTAAATTGAGTTTTCTTGCTTACCTATTTATTCTAATTGCAAATTTAACATGTGTTAGTCTAGAGAAGCAAGTCTAGTTGACTTACTTGCCTATCTACTTAAACTGTCTTGTTTGTACTCTGTGAAGCATGTTAGGATAGAATTTACTGAGTTTAGCATTTATCCTGATGTTTGAGCTGTTATTGTGTGTTTTAAATTTGGGACTACGGGATGGCATTCCGGAAGATCCCCTGCACGTGATATGTTCTGGATTGAGGGTGCGGGATACCAAGAGATCCCTGGCACATGTGTATATGAGTATTGAGGATACCGAGAAATCCCTCGTGTATATGATGAGGATACAAAGAGATCTTCGGGATACCAAAGAGATCTATGGTTATCATTCCTGTTGTGAGCAGTACTTCCTCGTATTATCTTATTTCTGCTTTCTGTTACTGTGTTCCATATTTATCCTGTTCATGTCCCTTCTGCGCATGTTTTCCATGTGCAGATCCAGGTACCTCCACCCGGAAATATTATTCCCGAGGCAGAGAGATCTAGTAGAGACTTCGAGGTACATCTGCCACGTCTGCAGACCAGGAGTCTCTATCTTATTCTAGGTTTAGCAGTTAGCTTTCCCTTTTGAACTGTAGTTTTAGTTATTCTAGAGTTAGACCAGTGTATATATTCTGTCAGCTTGTGTTCTCGTGAGTTTTCGGGTTTTGGGTAATATTGTAGACTTCCGCGTTATTGAGTTGTATATGCCGAGCGGCATTTATATATAGTTTTCTTGTAGTTGTTCAGTTTTAGTTATTTATTTCCGCAAGTTATGTTGTTTTCCGCATTGTTAGGCTTACGTAGTCGTAGGGGCTATGTGCCGTCACGACATGTTCACGGATGGCGAACTGGGGTTGTGACACCAATTTAACAGACAGGGAATAGATTAAAAAAAATTATTAATGGCTTATCGGTTTGGCGGCGGATTATTCAGTTTTCTTAACGGATAATCCATTAATCCGTAAAGAATATATATATATATATATATATATATATATATATATATATATATATATATATATATATATATATATATATATATATATATATATATATATATATATATATATATATATATATATATATATATATATATATATATATATATATATATATATATATATATATATATATATTTAACCCTTCTTCCTCCAGTACTCTATCAAAGTGAATTAGAATAAAAGAGAGTCTAATAAAAGAAGTCATCTAATTGTGACAAAAGACATAAATTTTTGTCTAAAACAAGATAACAACACCAGTTACACTACTGCTTCATCAACTTAGCTTGAGTTTTAAGGCATCCTAGAATTCTAAGCATGATGAACATTTGTTTTAATAACGGCCAATTGTAAATCTTTCACATGGACTAAAGCCAATGTGCATAAACATAAATAAGATTCTAGACAGATGATTTACCCTTCACGCTGTCTTTTCTACTTCGTCCTTCTTAGTATGTCAACCACCTACTTAAACATAAAGAAACTAACTTTTATTTTATTTTGATTGAATTAGGCCAATAAACCGCTCGATCGATAACAATCTGCCCGATATCTTATCGAGTGGCTAGAGGATATCGGGCTGCTAGCGGATTAATATATTTAAAAGCCGATAACAGATAAACCAAACCGTTAAGAGTAAATAACCGCCGAAGCCGCATTATAAGCAACCCTACCAGACTCAACATCATCGTTCAAGTGAGCATACTAAGAGTTTGACATTTTTGGGCTAACTTGAAATCACGACTTCAAAGAACAAGCGTAAAATAGGGTGTGTAATGGAGATTCGTATAAAATTACCACTATTATCCTTGGCTTCATGGTGGACGCCAAGCTATTTACCCCAAAGTTGGGTAACAATTAAATTTGTATGTGGTTTTAAAGATACATGATTTGATTCTAACACAAATAATTAAGAATATTAGATAAATAGATTAAAGACGAAACAACCGATAAAACCAATTACGATGTTATAGCCAAGCCTGAAATTAGATTGAACAGTGACATCGCCCTTGATTGGATCTTCGGTTCGAGCCCAGTCGTGAATGAAGAATATGATAAGTGGACAAGAACTTTATTAGTAGCTAAAAGACAGAAAGCCAACTTGTATTACTTTGATTCGCATGTTACAATGTGTCTTACAAAAAAAAAATCTTCCCCATTAATTTAGTAGGATAGTTTCATCCCGAGTACAAGTTTAAAAAGGTAAAAGCCTTCATTTCCTTGTAATTGTTGATCCATAATCGTCATCGAGTGAGAACCGCGCCGCGATCTCCAGTTGAGTGTGAATATCAGAACCCTCTACCTGTCGTATGTAACCCGTTTACGATATTGCCCGAGGTCTTGGAACCCATTCTTGGCCCGGGGTGCATCGCTTTACCATACCCGATGACAAGCGCATCATTCACTTTCCCTGGATCTCGACACGAAGGGCCTCGAACCTCGATCACAATCTCGTGAAACCCAATTCAATTCAGTGGGATCCTTCATTCACATTTTTTTCCACCAAGAACGTTTTCTAAAACTCTTTGACCCCCGAATTTGGAGTATCCTACTTTCACGCAATTCACAGGGTTCAACAAGCAATCGATATTTCACGATCAAGGGTGTAATACTCTTTGTAGTAGCGGTCCTTATATATCGTATTAACAATCGAAATATGGTCGAAAGAAAAAATCTCTATTTGATAGGGCTTCTTCACCGTACCCTTCCTCCATCTTTTCATTGGAAAATCGGGGTAGGCATTGCCCCCATTTTGCCCATACACAAATTCCAAAGGGATCAAAATGCATTAGTTAGCAATAGAAAAGAAATGGCTTCTGAGTTCATTGCCTATGTAAACTAATGGAGCCGTTCTGTACAACCACTCGTGCGTGTTTAGTTTCCAGAACATGCGTGTTTAATTTCCAGAATCCTGCTTGAGGAATACAAATTAAACAGCATTTAAGCATCGGGGCACAAAAAATAACTTGTGTAAACTCTCAAGGAGTCCGATAATCATAGAATCATCAATTGGACAAAGTAGGAGACACCCTCACTTACCCCGCATGTCATTTATATGTTAGGTATACCTCAAACCCCTCGAGGACTAAAAGCTTTGTAGCAAATATCAAGCAAGTCAGAGACAAACTGAACCAAAGTTCTTTAATGAATAGACCAACACTGGGCAATTAAAGATGATTTCAGCTTAATGAACGAATTTTTTTGCAAGCGCATCCATTCATTTGGAAACAGTAAATCAATTAAAACTTGGTAGAACGTAAAAATATTTAAAGCAAAGACAGCTGAATAGTCGTACAAAAAAAGGTTCCATGAGCAAAATAAGCCACATCTAATCAGATGTGTGTGTTCAGTACCTGGCATTACCCAGAAATGATAAAAAACAAATGTAAGGAACTCCACAAAGCACATTACAGCTTAACTAACTACTTTAAAGATGAAGATACTACATCATTGAACACCTTGATATGAGACAGTGGGGGACCTCCCAAAGCAACCAATGACTTCAATCCACATCCATGACTTCTAAGCGCCCTACTGCAGAGCAAGAGATCAGGTTTAGCAACTTCAAATAGTTATCAAGATGTAAGAAAAAGCAAATGCTAACAGCCACAAGATCAAGACTTCAGTCAACAAAATAACAGCTAAACTACTTCCCCTCCAAATAAACAGACATTACTTACTCACAACCGTATGACAAAATAGAAAAATCATCAATGAACTGGGAGGAGAGCCATATCTCAAGTTCAAATGATAGGGGAGGGAAAAACACTAGGTGATTTCTTTGCATATGCCTAAACCTTAGGGTAAGGAGTTACACAGTGCCTTGCTAGTGGTTGTGGGCGAGTGTGTGGTAGGGGGGAGGGTAGTAACTGACACCCAGCGGAATGGTCGAGGTCGTCAAAAGCTAGCTCGGGACAACACCATTATGCAACAGATAATACTATGGACAACATGTTTCAACGACGAGAAATTACCTCCTACTGGCATTGAGGATTAACAGTTCAAACAAATTTGTGTACAAGGTCAAGAATGGTATTGAAAATGGTCTTCCACTTAAAGCCTCTTTTCCCACAAAAAAAATCTGGAACTATTTTGGACAGAAAATATGCCCATAATGAATCCTAGAACTACTTCAGAACGGCAATGATATGTATCATTCCCTGTATCTACGAGCTTAATTTGTCACAGCCAAGGGATGCAATCAGGTAAACAATTTGTTAAATACCAACTAATAGCTTCACAAGATGAACTTATGCTTCCAGATAAACCAAAAATACATGCAATTTTCACAAATTAGTAGTAAGACTACAAGTTTAGGATTGATGCATAGTTCACTAACTGTTCTATAAGAGATTCTTCAAATCCTATTGGATCTTGGACATTGAGACATTTGTAATAGAAAACCAAAAGACAAAAAGTTTGTATCCAAAACATATCAAGGAATTTGCAGATACAAAGCTAATCATTGACGCTGGGAATTTCCTAAACTATTCTTTGTTTGTAAAACAATAGTGTACTATATGAAGCCCAACTTGTGTCAAAATATAAAACATAGAAGCACAAAACTCAATGGATCCATGAATAAACAACAATATTATATACAAGGATAAATACGTATGACGCAAACAGCTAAAGAAGTTACCTTAAATGTTGCTTGGGTACATGAAAACCCTAACCTTAGCTCCCTGCAAGAATTAGGCAACCAAAATTAAACAACAGTTGGAAAAAACAATTGGTTTCCTCTCCTAATACCATAAACAGCTCAATAACATTAAAGAATACATATATAATCAAAATGTACCATGGACTTAGGAGGCAAATTGGACTTGAACTTAGCTCTAACAACGCCACTGTTTCCATGGGGCCTACAAACTTTACCCCAAATGCACCGATAGTGTGAGTTATTCTTCTTTGTCTTTGCCTTGTAAACGTAGGCCATTCGCTTCCCGAGGTACCAGTCCACCTCTTCCTTAGTGTTCACTCCCTCAATCTGAATCAGTGAAGTGCTTGGATACTGGTTCGATTTCGACCTACACCAACAACAACAACAAAATTTAACAGTAAAATTTTGATAAATCAAAATTTCTAAAAATCAGAGACAAGTTTACCTTTTGTATCCAAGAACAGTTCCCCTGACGTATAGCCTGATACGTTCTCCTTGGCGTCCCTTCACCATTTTCGAATCAAGGGGATTGGGGCTGCGGAAATGCCTGTGATATAGAAACCTAAACCCTAGACGAGTTGTTTATGCAAAAGAGATTTATTTATATGATTGGATATTGTGACTAGTGGATGGGCTGGATGCCCAATCATGTGTAGTTGCTTTAAATTAGATTTGGGCCGGAGACGAGGAAAAATAGAAGGGATTAAGCAAGAGAATTTTTCACAAAACCATCCTTTTATCCTAATTAGTCATTAATAGAAATCTTTTGCTATATTATATTTTATAGATACATTTTTAATGTATTTAATGTATTAAAGGTGTTATATTTAATAATACATCACAAAAGATCGACGTCGAATCAGGAATGACAGCTAATTTTCGATATGTATTCACATGTATTCAAGCGTTATTAACGCTAAATACATATTGTATCTGCGCAAGATATGGAACGATAAAGCTTTTTAAACGGAAGGGAATCAAATCAAATTTGATTTCCCTATTTTGACTCAACAAACATATACCCCATGAATCTGTATTCTTCTGAAATTAAGAAACCCAGAAAGAAGCGAAAAAAACATAGCAAGAGGCGTCTCCTTTTTGTGCGATTTTCTTCTCCTTCTTATCGATTGATACAATACAAAAAAAGTTTCTATACAAAAGACTGTATAACTCTTCTATACAGATGGCAAGCTTAACAGTTTTGTTGCGTCATTCTGGAAAGTGGAACGATGAGGGGAATTATATCGATTTTTCCATTGAGGGAATCCTGATTAAGGAGTATGCTTCATTTAATGATCTAGTTGCTTCAATTTTCAATCAACTGGGTATAGATTTTGAGCACAAATACCATTAAAATTCAATACAATGTTGAAGAAAATCGCACGCCAATGAAAATACACAATGATATGGGTTACAGAGTGTATGTAGAATTAAAGAAAAACAACAGAGAATTTGGGATGTATCCTTTGTGCATAACAACTATGGAAAATGAGCTTATCTCCGGAGATGGTTTAAATCAAGGCGACATTGTGCAGATAGACGAAGCAGTTCAAAGGTGCGATTTTGATTCTGATGATACACTGGCTATAGAACTTGCCAATTCAGGAGAAGCTATCGGAGTGTTCGAACTCCAGAAGAATTTGATAATTTCAAAAACTGATCAAAAGGAAGTTATGGGTGGACAAGTTTATTAGGATAAGGCTACATTGAAAGAGGTGATGGAGAATTATGCTATAGCTCAAAGGTTTCAATTTCGGGTTGATCGGTCTAATGCTGTCATGTTTGATGTTTGTTTAACTTTGTTGTATTTATATTTGAGTGTTGCCTCCAGATGATGAACAGGAGACAATTTATATTTGATTAGTATTTATAATTATATGTATTCAAATGTATTTTACTGTTGGAAAAATTACAACAGTAGCTATAACTATTTTCGAATTATAACTATTGTTCTGTTAAGTGCTTGGAGATTTATTCGAATGTATTTTGGTGTATTTATTGTATTTAATCACATAAAACAATATTGGAATTCCTTTGTATACAAAATTACATATACAAAGAGTTAAAATTTGGTACTTTATTACTATGAAGTATATTATGTAGACAAGAGGGGTTGCTCTGATGGTAAGCAACCCCCACTTCCGACCGAGAGGTTGTGAGTTCGAGTCTCCCCAAGAGCAAGGTGGGAAGTTCTGGGAGGGAAGGATGCTGGGGGTCTATTTGGAAACAGCCTCTCTACCCAAGGGTAGGGGAGGTCTGCGTACATACTACCCTTCCCAGACCCCACTAAGTGGGATTATACTGGGTTGTTGTTGTTGTTGTATATTATGTAATCTTCGTTAACTTGTCTGATGTGTATAATTGTTTTTCAGCTATGCATTAATATGTATTTCAGAAGGTTGTGATTGGAGGTTTAAGGCTTCAAGAATAAACAAATCAGAATTATTCAAGGTGAGAGAATTCAATGACAACCATACATGTCCTCTGAAGGATAAAGTATACGAGCAGCGACAAGCTAGTAGCAGCCTTATAAGTGGTATTATAAGGCCAAAGCTTACAACCCATAAGAGGAAATACACCCCGAGGGACATTATTGACGATGTAAAATTATATTTAGGTGTAGATGTTAGCTACATGTTGGCGTGGAGGGCTAAAGAAAAGGCAATGAATTTTCTTAGAAGTGAACCGGCAGATTCATACAAAAAATTACCAGGATACTTATATACAATGGATAAGACATATCCAGGTTCTCACATTAGAATGGAGAAGTCGTCAAAGAATGAATTCAAGTACGTGTATATTTCACCGTATGCCTTTATAAGGGGGTTTGGTCATTGTAGACCAATTGTTGTTGTGGACGGAAGTCATCTAAAATCCTACTACACCGGGACATTCGTTTCTGCAAGCACGTTAGATGGTGCAGGTGAGTACATCAATAATAATACAATTTGCTAATATTTAAAGCTATTGGAAAGCATGTATTTAAAAACACATATATTCAATTGTATTTAACATGTCATATATTGCCACTAGCATATGGTGTTATTGATTCAGAGAACGATGCTGCTTGGACCTGGTTCTTTGATCAATTCAAGATAGCATACTGTGTAAGTGAAAACATGTGCATTGTTTCTGATAGAATTGAGAGTATCATTAAATATGTATCGACGGTGTATCCTGATGTACCGTATTTTGCTTGCATATGGCATCTATGGAATAACGTATACAAGAAATTCAAAAAGAGTCATGCCAAGTTGAGTGAGATATACTTCTCGATGGCAAAAGCATACACACAAACTGAATTTGATAGTCTGATGGAGAAGTTTGAGAAGGTAGACATTAGGGTGAAAGAATACTTAGAGTTAGCTGGTTATGAAAGTGGGCTAGGTTGTATGCACCTGTTAACATGATGGACAATGACGTCAAATATCGCTGAGTCAATCAATGCAACAATAGTTTCAGCAAGGGAATTGCCAATATATGACTTCCTTAAAGAAGTTAGGAAGTTGTTTGGTCATTGAAATTGTAGTAACCGTAAAGAAGCTGCACAGACATACAAGACGCTTCGGAAAAAATACCAGGAAATGCTGGAGGTGAATGAGACCATGTGTACACGTATGACTGTAAGTTAATTTTTATGAATATTTACTTGAACTAGTAAACATTATAGATGAATACAGTTAAATACATGTGATTATTAAGACTGTATGCATGTGATAATGATTACAATGGAATTTAGGTGATTGATACTGTTTAAATCAGTTAGGATTTATGCCCCTCACTAGAGGGGGGGTGAATAGTGCGGCACGAGAATATTGATAAATATTGCGGAATTAAAAATTGCAGGAGTAAAGTAAATGCGGTAATTAAAAGATTAAGAAAAGAGCACACCGAATTTATCCTGTTTCACCACAACGTGTGGTTAGTCCAGTCCTGGAGAGACTCTCTCGAGATTCCACTAACTCCGTTAAGCTTACGGGTGCCTAACAAACCGTTACACTTGCTCGTAGATGTACACCCTACAAGACTTCAACTTGCTCGAGGATACCGCACCTCAAGACTTCACCTTGCTCGTGGATACCTCACCACAAGACTTCACACACTAAGATTGAGGGTACTTAGCAAACCCGACAATCAATGAGAAGATATGGTCTTCTCAAACACCTTTCTCTTTTACAACAATAACTCTCTCAAAAGAGTAGATAAAGAGATACAATATTAGCTCTATGAACAACTCAAAGTTGCCTCTCAAATGGCTCAACAAAAGCTCTATAATGATGCACAAATGATATCAATATGTATATGAACAATGAGAGGTGTTGTGTGTTTCAATTCAGCTCAAAAGACCTCTATTTATAGGTGGTAGAAGTAGTATGTCTGTTGCTTAATTGGCAATCAATTATGCTGATTTTATGCCAAGATAATCGATTATCAAATTTGGATAATCGATTATCAGCTTACCGTTACAAAATCGGAAGCTGATTTTATGCAGGATAATCGATTATTGTGATATGCATAATCGATTATGTTGTTACAGCGTTCAAAAACTTGGCAACGGATACAAGATAATCGATTATGCACTTCTGATAATCGATTATTTTGCTGTTTTGTGAATTCCGGTTTACAGTGTCTTAACATAATCGATTATCAAAATAAACATAATCGATTATTTCTGTCAGCTTGAAAGGCATGTTTGAAATTTATTTTGGCTAAAATGAAAATGTTTGAAATCATTTTGTTTGAAGTATTTGAAATATGATTTGATAAAATGATTTTATGCATATTTATGATGACCTATGTTGAGCCAAAAGACGAGATAACTTCAAACGTTGCTCTTACATTTGTTCTACCTAACGACCTACGCCTTGGGTCTTCGGTCTTGAACTTTTGAGCTCGTCTTTGGCTTGTCTATGCAATTCCGTCATCAATATGCTTCTCGGCGTTCAATCTTGATTGTTTGCTAATGCATCTTCATTGTTTGTCATACAATAACATTGTTTGAAAAGTTGACTTCATTGTTTGTCATTCATCAAAACCTATACCTGAAAATCATGCTAGTACAACCAAAGCGCACATATCATGGAAAGAGTGATTTTCTACAATTTTCCCCTTTTTGATAATGACAAACAACAGGAGATATGCATATCGGATTTCCCCCTTAATTCATGCTATATCTCAACATACAATTCATGCAAACAATTCCCCTCAATGATAATTCCTCCTCAAATAAGGCATGCTATAACGTCGATTCATTCCCCCTCATTTGATGCATATCGCCTAATTTCTTCCCCCTTTTGGCATTAGCAAAAAGGAGTATACAAAGGCTACTTTTCCCCGTTCGACACTTCCCCCTTTTGGGTATACGAATTGTTAGTGTCAAGAATAAAAATAGAAAATATAATGAGGAATATATATTGACGATTAAAGATCATACCAACATAAAATAATACCAAATGTTAGTAAAAATATACCAACCATAATAATGGTTATTTTTAGCAAATCATATATCAACTGTTAATTTTTAACACACCAATAGTTATATTAAAAAAAGACATGAATCATTTATTTTTCAGAATATACCAACTGTTAATTAAATTAAAATAATATTCATCAAAACATGAATCAATAATTAATTTTGATACCAATTGTTATTCAAAATAAAAGTTATCAAAACATGAATCAACAAAAATAATTAATATCAATTGTTAACAAAGATATATTAATTGTTAACACATATCAACTATTATGTTTTTATCAAAAATGTGATAACTAACCGAAAATCCCCCTCGATGCAATAAGGTTTCGTGCTTGGTGCATCTACTACGATATTGTAGTCTTCAAGCACACCTGCAAATGTACCTAAAAATAGGTTTTCGGTACCCAGGCACTTTTGGGTCCTTGGGGGTTAGGCAAATAATAATCATAGCCAAATGATAAATCTCTATGTTTTGCAAAACATACGGGTGCTATGTGTCCTACCCGGTTGCAATAATGACATATAACATTCGGGTTGTGCATATGTCGTGGTTGAGCCAAAAATGTTCTAGGTGATCTAAAGTCGTTATTCTTAGACGTATTGCGATTCCTAGAGTTATTTCTAGGTGGTCTAGAATTATTCATTCTAGATCATTAACAAAATTCCTAGAGTTGTTTCTAGGTGGTCTAAAATGATTAAATTTAGACTCATTAATGAAGTTCCTAGAATTATTTCTAGGTGGTCCAACTTCATTTCTATCATCCTTTTTAATATTCTTCTTAATTGTTTTAGGATTATCAACACTATGTTTTTCTAGTGTGTTCCTAAGTTCTATGTTCTCTATTTTCAAAGAACTACAAGATGAACAATTAGAACTTTGATCAATTGAAGAATCTTCATGCATCTCCTTAATTTTATTTCTAAGATCAATATTGTCATTTTCCAAAAATTTATTTTTCTCTTCTAAAACTTTAATTTTAGCCTTGGCCTCTTTGGAGATTTTTGAAGACTTTTTCAATTCATCATATAATTCTTGAAAAGCTTCTTGTAATTCTTCAAAAGAATAAGAGTTAGAATTACTTACCTCTTCTTCCTCGTTGGCCATGAGGCATAATGCGGCAGTTTCATCGCCCGAGCTGTCCGAATTCCATGTCACGCGCCTTTGGTGTTTCTTCTTTTTCTTGTCCTTGGGTTTTGGACAATGTGACTCGGTGTGGCCAAGTTTTCCACACTTATGGCATGAAGGACTTGGTTCTTCCTTCTTTATTTCCTTTTTCATAGACTTATAAAACTTTTCGATCAAGGCATTGGAAATATTGTCATCATCGCTATCCGAATCACTTACCTCTTCTCTTCTAGATGATGAGGCTTTGAAGGCAATATTCGAATTTTTCTTGTTTCCAAAATAAGGATTAAGAATTGTACTTTCATAAGTTTTGAGGTTACCTCGTAGTCCATCAATTGTCACGTATGTGATTCCTATCGACTCTTGGATGGCATTGGCTTTGGATCGCCATTCGGGAGTGAGACTCCGCAAGATTTTTCGAACTAGATCTTTGTTCGAATATCTTTTCCGAGAGCATGGAGATCGTTGATGATTATTGAGAACCGTTTGAACATAATATCGATGCTTTCATTCTCCCTCATTCTAAAGAGTTCATATTCATGTGTTAGAAAATCAACTTTAGATTCTCGGACTTGAGGCGTACCTTCATAAGTGATCTCGAGTTTATCCCACATTTCCTTGGCGGTTGTGCAACAAGAAATCTTCCGATAGTCATCCGGATTCACCGCACAATATAATAAGTTGACGGCCTTTGCGTTATTTTCAACTTTCTTGACGTCCTCGGCATCATATTCATCTTCCTCCTTTGGAACCGTGGTTTCCCCAACTTTCTTTGTTGGCATTTGTTCACCGTTCTTGATGATTTGCCACAAGCGAAAGTTATTTGATTGGATGAAGATTCTCATCCGCTCTTTCCAATATGTGTAATTTGTTCCGTCAAATAGTGGAGGCCTATAAGTGGAGTGTCCTTCGCTCATCATTCCTGCGTTCAATATTCTCAACAAAAATATATATCGTTCTCTCAACCGGTTAAGGCTTTCAGAGAGTTAGGCTCTGATACCAATTGTTAGGATTTATGCCCGTCACTAGAGGGGGGGTGAATAGTGCGGCACGAGAATATTGATAAATATTGCGGAATTAAAAATTGCAGGAGTAAAGTAAATGCGGTAATTAAAAGATTAAGGAAAGAGCACACCGAATTTATCCTGGTTCACCACAACGTGTGGTTAGTCCAGTCCCCGAGAGACTCTCTCGAGATTCCACTAACTCCGTTAAGCTTACGGGTGCCTAACAAACCGTTACACTTGCTCGTAGATGTACACCCTACAAGACTTCAACTTGCTCGAGGATACCGCACCTCAAGACTTCACCTTGCTCGTGGATACCGCACCACAAGACTTCACACACTAAGATTGAGGGTACTTAGCAAACCCGACAATCAATGAGAAGATATGGTCTTCTCAAACACCTTTCTCTTTTACAACAATAACTCTCTCAAAAGAGTAGATAAAGAGATACAATATTAGCTCTATGAACAACTCAAAGTTGTCTCTCAAATGGCTCAACAAAAGCTCTATAATGATGCACAAATGATATCAATATGTATATGATTAATGAGAGGTGTTGTGTGTTTCAATTCAGCTCAAAAGACCTCTATTTATAGGTGGTAGAAGTAGTATGTCTGTTGCTTAATTGACAATCAATTATGC
Organism: Nicotiana benthamiana; assembly: GCA_034376525.1. Lineage (NCBI taxonomy): Eukaryota > Viridiplantae > Streptophyta > Magnoliopsida > Solanales > Solanaceae > Nicotiana > Nicotiana benthamiana. The sequence continues at coordinate 63,574,284 of CM067334.1, read as the reverse complement.
TGATTTTATGCCAAGATAATCGATTATCAGATTTGGATAATCGATTATCAGCTTACCGTTACAAAATCGGAAGCTGATTTTATGCAGGATAATCGATTATTGTGATATGCATAATCGATTATGTTGTTACAGCGTTCAAAAACTTGGCAACGGATACAAGATAATCGATTATGCACTTCTGATAATCGATTATTTTGCTGTTTTGTAAATTCCGGTTTACACTGTTTTAACATAATCGATTATCAAAATAAACATAATCGATTATTTCTGTCAGTTTTGAAAGACATGTTTAAAATTCATTTTGGCTAAAATGAAAATGTTTGAAATCATTTTGTTTGAAGTATTTGAAATATGATTTGATAAAATGATTTTATGCATATTTATGATGACCTATGTTGAGCTAAAAGACGAGATAACTTTAAACGTTGCTCTTACATTTGTTCTACCTAACGACCTACGCCTTGGGTCTTCGGTCTTGAACTTTGAGCTCGTCTTTGGCTTGTCTATGCAATTCCGTCATCAATATGCTTCTCGGCATTCAATCTTGATTGTTTGCTAATGCATCTTCATTGTTTGTCATACAATAACATTGTTTGACAAGTTGACTTCATTGTTTGTCATTCATCAAAACCTATACCTGAAAATCATGCTAGTACAACCAAAGCGCACATATCATGGAAAGAATGATTTTCTACAAAATCAATTGTATATACCTGAAAACATTTGCTCAACAAAGGTTGAATACTAATGCATACAATTGCATACTGCAGATAAATGCATAGTAATACAATTGAATACAGTTGCATACATTTGCTGGAAACAACTAAATATAACTGAAATTGGATGAAGTTGCAATTTTCGAAGTTGATAGTAATCATTTAACTCAGTCGTATATATTTGTTAATTTATGTAAATGTGTTCAAAACTATTACTTACGTTTTTAAATGTAGGTTGTACCCTCAACTGAATACTTACATACTGTTAAAGATGGTGGGAGGAATTACACAGTCTGCCTGCTCGAGAGAAAATGTGTTTGTGGGAGGTTCCAAATTATTGAATTGCCATGTCCACATGCCTGGGATGTATTGAAGAGCAAGTTCTTAATGCCCGAAGAATATTGCTCTAGCTATTACAAGCCAAGTACAATTGTAATGACATATGATGTGCCAGTGTACCCGCTACCTGACAAAAATGACTGGAATATACCAGAGCATGTTGTAGAGGAGGTTGTACTACCACCAAAATGGAAAAGACCTCCTGGAAGGCCAAAGAAGAAGCGCGACAAAACTTTAAGTGAATTGCTGTTGCCGAAAAATCAACATTCATGTAGCATATGTGGACAAGGAGGACATAACGAGCGAACTTGTAGGAATGCTCCACGTAATTAATCGTTGTATTCTGAAATGTATTGGTGATTCGACAATTTGACAACACTTATTATGACATTATCAGCTATAATATATTCGTTTTTCTAATTAATATATGGAGGAACGACTTTCGTTATTATTTGCGAATTTTATTTAGTTGAAGTATATTTGTATATATAAATACAATATATGAAGTGAGAGTATCTTAGTATAGTTGAATACAACATGTTAATACAATTGAATATAGGTTAATAATACTGTTGAATTCAGTTGCATTTGGATGAATACATTGTAATACATTTGAATACATATCTGGACAGTTAGCTTCAAAACTTTCAATTTAACTGACATTGGATGAACATAGTTAATCCAATCGTTCAATACATTTGAATACAACATGTTCAATAATGTTGACAATAGGTTATTAATACAGGTCAACAAAATTGATTATAGCTGAATCCATATGAAATCAAAGAAAGATACAACTGAATACATGTGAATAATACAACAAAATACAAGTTAATACAATTGAATGATACATCTGAATATATCTGAATGGATGCAGTTGAATATACTTGCAAAACAACTGTACACAACTAATAAAAACACTTTAATACTACTGAAATGACCAGAATAATATAGGTTAATACAATCAACTAAAAACACTTGAATACAGTTGCATACAATTACTGAAAGATAAAGCTGATCTTACGCAACTGAATACAATTCAAAAATTGGAATTAACAAAAATTATTCAGCATACATAAAGTTTCAGAATTGTAAGTTAATAGCATCTACAACCAAAACCACTACAATCAATATCAGTGTTCAAACTATATAAAAAAAACTATTCTAAAACTATCTGGATCTTTGCCTCCGACGCAGAGATTTGCCTTTCAATCTTTGAAGGTGCTTCACTCTCGCTTATTGCATCATCATCTATCTTGCGCATGGCATAGTCCCATAACAGAGCATCACATCTTTGTCAGAGAAGATTGTTATCAAATGGTGTTTTTTGTGTAATCTCTCCAATAGTGCTCAGAAACTCCGCGAGGGCTGCAACGTGCACTCCACAATCCCTAAAAAATAATAGATTGAAACAAAATATAAAATAATTAAAATACAATTAGATTTGTATAAAACAAATAAGAATGATGATTGGATACTTACATGATGCCCGCTTTCTGTTGAGGCAGATTTTGAATGAAGATAACCTCAAAAGGTTCGTTCTAATCCTTGTTTGTGTATGCGGGATAAGCAGACCAGTCAATGCCTTGACTATCTATGTAAAAGCCACTAATTGACAGATACAGAGGTAGTAGCTTAGCTAGCTTTACAATCTCAGAGACTACGTAAGCATCATGACCAGAAGACGTGTACGAGTCGTACACTTTGATACATCTATCTTTGAAAGTCACAACAACCAACACCCAATGAAGTTTTTCCTTCAAGTTCACTGGTATCAAGACATTATCCACGGTATGCCAGGGTACATTAGCATGCAATTTGTAGCCCCTAATATACTCGCATACAACGTCTTCTTGTTTGGCTATATTAGCATCACTATTTGTATCTTCATACCTGTCATATATCTCAGCTATTCTTGTCTTGAAAATACAGTCAACAGTAGTATGCGTGAAGTCCCTATGATGATTGTACTTTCCCATCTTTTGCAAATAGTAGAATATGACATCCATATGCTATAAACAAAAGAGGTTAGTAGATAATGTGAGTTTATTTGCTTGAACTAAGAAATAATATATAGGAATACCTCAATACAGATGCTAGAAAATATAGATATACATTGTAATACAGGTAATACAACTGTATTCAGCTTATGGGATACAATTGAATTCAACTGATATAGAAGAAAGACAACTAATTCAATTCCTTAATATAGGTGAATATAACATGTTGAATAGAGTTGAAAATAGCTTTTTTAGTACAGTTTAATTCAACTGACTTTGGTAGAATACAATGTAATTCAGTTGTATACAGATCTGGATAACTTTTTTGAAACATCCCATAACTTCCCGTCAATGGATAGAAGGTAAAACCAGTTTTTGGAATCAACTCCAAAATCCAATGGAATGTGGAGTATAGACTTGTTTTTCTTGTAATGGTCGTCAAAATTACCTCTATAAGTATGATATAAAACTCATTATATACATACCTTAAAAAATGAAAACATAATACAATGAACAGGGAAAAACTCACTTCTGATCATGTCTTGCTAAAAGACCTTCACGGACCCACTTGTCATATTCTTGAATGAGTAACATAGGATGTGAGCCCATTATTGGATCTTCCTCAAAGGGGTGTCTTTTCTCAAAGATGGGTGTCAACTTTAGGGAGGAACATGCTGTAAATTTAATTTGTGTTTATTGAGTACTATAAATGATTCAATCACGATGAATGCTTACTATTATGTTTGTAAAATCACTTACCTCCTGAGTCGAAGTTAGACTAATAAGGCGAAGAGTTCCATCTACTTGATCGCCTATTTCGTTGAGCTTGCACTGGTGTGGCTTCAACTTTTTTTGCACTTGCATGAACAACTATTCTAGTTTCTAGAATTTGACTGGGTAGAAACTTGTCGTCCAGTTCAAATTGAGAAACATAGAATTCATTAGGTACCTCCTCTTGATTTGTGGTGGATGGTTTGATGGACGGTGCCTCTGGAGTAGTTTTCTTTTAGTTGTATGTATCATTGTTAGGATGGTATCTTAATGTTAGAAAAAAGAATTAATACATATAAGTTTCTAGCATACATTACAAAGAGGTACAAAAAAGGATATAAATGCAGAATAGATATAAATGCTGTTGAAATGAAAGTGCTGATTAATTTTGAATACAACAGTATATATCCAACATACATGTAAATACAGTAAAATAAAGATACTATAGAAAAAACATAACACACTATGAATATACTATACAAAGAGATACAAAAATCCATGAAGAAATAAATGCATACAACATAATACATGTAACACTCGGAGTATATATAAATGGAGTTGAATTGAAACTGCAAATTATTTTTGAATACAGAAGAATACACCCAAAATACATGTCAATAACATAATAAAGCTACTGTAGAAGAAGCAACGCACACTATGAATACCCTATACAAAGAGGTAAAAAAATACAAGAAGAAACATATGAATACAAAAGAATACATGTAACAATCAGATTAGATATAAATGCAGTTGAAATAAACATGCAGATAGAATACAGCAGAGTACTCCCCAAATACATTTAAATACAGCAAAATATAATGGCTAGATTAAAACATATATCAATATAGCTAAATACTATGTTCAATATCTTTTCTTGGGGTATACCTCATGATTATCTCTGACATCTGGGTCAATGCCATCATCATTTCTCATTGTGGGTCCAGTTTGTTGATTTTGTTGAAGATGGTATGAAAACATCTTGAAATTATCATTGATAAATGTCCTTTAGAGACTTGAACTCTCCAACAACCTTAACAAGACAAAATAGTTAGAAAAATACTAAAATACATAGCTATCAAACTTTATTGAAGATAACCGGTGGGCAAATACTCGCGTATTCTTTGAATGAATTGAGCTCTTGCCTCAAAGAAGATACTTCCTCATTTTGGCATTTGGGGTGTTGATGGTCATGAACAAGTTTATGTCCAATGTCAGAAACACAAACATGAGGAACTTTGGGTTGTTCCTTGAACTTCTTACGTGGCGGTGATGAAGATGGACCAACACTTTCAACATGCTTTTTCTTTGATTGAAGATTGGGTGTAGGAGAAAAGTCATCCATATCCTGTTTCGATTTGTCTGAATGCGCAGGAGTGGGTATTTTCTCAATATCGGGGCACACTTGAGGAATATGAAGAACAACATGCTCTACATGTAGAGGAGTGATGTCCTTGAACACAAGATGAGAACAAAAAAAAGATATGAATTACAGATTACATATTAAAATATAACTATATAATGTTGTATTCAAGTGTATGTAACTATGTTGTATTTAGATGCATTAATATTTATGCAAGTATTCATGTATATAAGTTTTTGCATCCAGTGTATATTACAGTAGGCTTCCACTCTAACTAAATGCAAATGTATGGAAATTATAGATGTATTTGTGTTCAATTATGTTCAGAATAATGGTAACATTTGTATACTACCGTGTTTCCGGTGTCTTTGAACATGCCGTTCATCAAGTAAGAAAATGTTGGCTGACTTCCGGTAGTTCTCCAACTGAGTATTCTGGGTACCACATCGTCGACTCGGAATGCAATTTTGGAATCAACAGAAGAACAACACTCATAAAACCACTCCTGCATATCTAGGGGCATCCCAGCTATCCTGTAATACTTCTTCACAGCATCCATCTTCTTGCTAATCGAGTATATTAACAGCTCAAATGCTTTAATACCCCAATGATATTCAGAATAGCGCCCACTCTCTACAAAGTCAAAATCTAGCCTCGGTATAGTTGCACTATTCTTCTCAGATGAAAATATAAAGGTGTGCATGAAATACAACAAAGATATCTTCAAAGCATCCTCATCATTGTCGGGGCCCCATGCCTTGTCATTGAAGCATTGTCTTAAGTGTTTCTTCTTTACAATTTTAGCACTTCCAAAATAAGTCACAATAAGCCTGTTTGGAGGAGTTTTGCCAAATTCAAAATCTTGATCTTTACCGACACATTTGAGGCCAGTAACAAGAGCAAACTCCCTTAATGTGAAATGTAATACTGTACCATTAACGTATACTGCAAAAATATTGTTTGGAGTGCCATTTATCTGAAGAGCCATGAAGCATCTAAAGAGTTGTTGTTGAACATCAAATCGCTTCATTTTAAGAAATGAGCTAAAGCATGTATTCCAGAATTGTTTGTACTGATCGGGAGTAAGCTTTTCTCTTAGGTGTGAGACTACATCAGTGTTGGTGTAACTACTGATATGAGGAGCTAATTTAGGTTGTTGTTTCACAAACGAATCAATTCCCTGCAATGAACATTGAAAGATACATGTTAATACCTATGAATACATTGCAAAAACACATTTTAAGTTTTGTTAGAATACATATAAGACATGATACAGTTACAAGGATAAATGCATGTCAGACAACTACAAACATATATGCTACCATATGATAAGATACTTTGTAACATATAAATATAATACAAAACATTTTGGATGAATACAACTGAATACATATGAATTCATATGAATATATTTGAAGTCAAACTGGACAATTGAATTAGCGCAATATACATTAACAAATGCTAAATACACCAACATACATATAAATACAGCTAAATTACATTATATAGAACTATTAGAAACAACCAAATACACATGAATATATGTAAGAAATACAAGAAGATACTTTTGAATGCAACTAAATACATGTAAGAAATACCAGTTACCTTTTGATTTCTTGAATCTTTTGCAGGTTTTTTCCTCTTTGCGCCAACTTGAATATTGGTTTCTTTTGAAGCTTCATCAACTTGAACTTCTTTCAACTTGTCAATTTGTATTTTACTTCTTATTTCATCAACTTTGGATGCCGATACACCTGCAAAATCTTTCTCGGCTTGAGTCAATTGCAACGAGAAAGAGGGCCCATCAAAATGGAGAATTTTGGTGGGTATACCTCTGGGTAATTTGTGGATTGGGGTGGAATCTGACATTTTTCAAGCAAACTCAAAGAATCCTGGTGATGAACAAAACAAATGGAAGATATATCAGAAAATTGTGTAAATTCGCTAAAAAAACTTAGAGAAACAAACTAATGAAAAAACAATTTTGAATTCGTTGAATCACCTACGGGAGAAGATTTCCAAAATACAAATGTGAATCTCTAAATACGCTTGGACGTGAACTGAGAACACACTACTCGGTCAAAAATATGATGAAGAACAGTGGAAGTTGAAGTTGAAACCAGTTGGGAAGAAGAATGACGTGCTTTGTGATAATGGCGGAGAAGCGGATGAGGGTTTTTGAAAGTGTATTTAACGTGTGTTTATGGAAGAAGAGGGAAAGGTGTATTGAAGAAGAGAGAGAAAAGCTGATGAGAGGGCCTATACGCTAATTAGGTGAGAGAAAATAAAAAAAGAGATAAAAATATTTTGTAGCATATATTAAGCCTTAATTTTAGGATGGAACTAAATTTAAATTTTTTGCTATAAACTAAAAAGGATATTTACAGAATGTAATATTTTAAAAGGGTGTTTATAGAATATAAATAGGGTACTAACCTATTCTATAGGTGGTAAAATTTCCATTAAACTACACAATTATGATTACACTAAGAAATTTTTACAAATCATTATTGCTTAGTAATTATTAGCTAGTTGTAGCTATCATTTACCATATTATTTCCTATAGCTATATTTTTAAATTTTTTAGAGTGTATTCATAAATACATTAGCAAAACTCGGCGTGAAACATGGGATTAAAACTAGACAATTATAGTATTTGATTGTATTCACTATACGCATTTGGGAATACAGTAACGTAAATAATGCAATTCATGATCTATTCAGTTGTTTTTAAATGGAAAGTGAATCAATTAACATAATGACTTCTAATATAACTCAACTAACTCAATTACATTACCCATAATTTGTATTTGATGTGAAATATGCTGAATTTTCCACCAATAAAATTCGAGATTCATCTATAATGCAAAGAAACATATGAATACATACTGCACATACATTATATATATATATATATATATATATATATATATATATATATGTATGTATGTATACACACACACACATACACACACACACACATCTCAATACATAAATCATATTAATTAAAAAAAATATATGAATACATTCATGAAATATAGCGAGACATTGAATATAATCAAATACATGAAATACTGCGAGATACAATGAAATACAATTGAAAAAAAAGAAGACAATGAATACAATGAAATACATAGAAATACAACGACATATATTGAAATCCACTTAAAAAGGTAACAGAATCTTCAAGTTACTCAGCCTCAAACTCCGTCGTCTTTGTTCAAGAACAACGCTAATATCGTCTCGTCGAGAGGCCGCGATTTTAACTCTAGCAAGAACAATAAACGAGATAAATGAAGAATTACCAAGAAACACCAAGCACTGAAACGCCAATGGAAATGGAAATTTCGATGGCTGAGAAAGTGTAAGGAGAAATCTATACCAAAGCTCGCGACATGAGCTAGATAGACCCTCCATTGTTAAAGGGATTGGTTTCCACACAAAACGATCCTGATTTAGCTATTATACAACTTGCAACAAACAGCCATAGACCTCATTCTATTACAACTTCTAGGTATCCGGAATTGCGGAAACAGTGATTTTGGCTTGGCGTGAGAAGAAAAAGCGGAGATTCACCGCTGATAGTGGTGGTGGCGGATAAGCTTTCCAGGATGAAGAACGATCGATGGAGAATTGATGAGAGAGAATCCATGAATTTGTATTCATTGAGAAAACTGGCGTTGAGAGAGAGGGGGGTGGAGAAAAATCCGAAAGAATGAGAGAGAAAAAATGATACAAGACGTTTATGACTTAAGAGTAGGAGGTGACCATAAATAGATATTTGGCTATAAAAATTAAAAGGTAGCTATGGAATATGATTTTGTAAAATGGTATTTATTTAAAATAAATAAAGTATCAACCTTTGCTATATGAGGTAAAAATTCCTTTTTACATACCTATACACTATTGAAAACTTTATTACGGAAAATATTCATATTTCAGTATTTACCCAACTTAAACGTATTTTAGTTACAAAATATATACAATCTACCTCAAAAGACTCTCAATCCATTATTTGTGCATTCAATCAAGGGATTTAATTATATCCTTTTCCTTTTCTTCTCTTCTCTCCCCTCGTCTCTCCAAACAAATGCAATTTAGATTTTTTCCCTACGTGTATTGAGTATTTTATTTTCCAATTTCAGTGGTAAGTCGAAATCTAAAATTCTGGAAGCATCTATTATTCCTTTCCACCCAAATGTTCCATATGATGGAGAGAAATATGGTTTTCCAGATCTTCTTCTTCCTTTTGCCCAATGTCTGACTTTGCCAACTTTCTATTAGAGCTTATTCACTGGGAGGCATGATCCACTACCCACTGCACTCCACATATGTTTAAGAAGAGGCCCCAAATCTGTCCAGCTTGTTTATTGTGGAGGAATAAATGAGTAGCAGATTCTAGCTCTTTCTTACAAAAGACATCTACTGTATAGAGCAAAACCTCTCCTATGAAGCATCTTTTGAGTGACACAGGCATTCCTAACTGCCACTTTACGAGGAGTTTTATACAAATTTTATACAATATATCTTATGTATATTTTGTATCTGATTTATACATAATAAAAATAAATTTGATTCAATTAATTATATGTCACACAATATGTGTACAATTTATCTAAAACTTTCGTACATTATTTCTACCCGGCTATATACAACTATGATATCATACAACTTAAGTATAATTCTTATACAATATTGTTCAACTTTCATATAATATTTAAATTTTATATATATATACAACAACAACAACAACGATGACGACCCAGTAAAATCTCAGTAGTGCGGTCTGGGGAGAGTAGTGTATATGCAGATCTTACCCCTACCTCGAAGGAATAGAGATACTGTTTCCAAAAGACCCTCGGCTCAAGAAGAGAAAAAGACAAAAGAAGACAATATTAGTAAAACTACGAAATAATATGAAACAAATATGATGAATAGAAATAAAAATCAAGAAAAATGATCCAAAACAAGGCAAAAACAATTTTACTACAACTTTACTACAATTTTTTCAGTATAATGTATGTCATAAATTGAGATAGAAACTCCAAACAATATTCTCAATTATTTTCAACAACACCAAATCCAAATAAATAATAAATTTTGAAAATTCAAATTCATATTCAAAGCTTCAAAGCTTTTTTATGGCTATTAATGGTGAAATTGCTACTCTCTTTTCCTTTCTTTATATTACTAGAATTAGGGATTGAGAGATAGAAAGAGACGTAGAGAGTATTCTCAGTTGTTTACAATAACACCCAATTTCAGGACAAGTATCATATAAATCTTGATGCATGGTTTCAAACTAAGCCTGAACGAACTCAGTCGGCCCCGGCCTCGGAGGATATGCCTTCATTTTGGGCGCAAGCGGCTAGTGGCGTGAATAAAGGTATATATATATATATATATATATAGATATAGATATATATATATATATATATATATATATATATATATATATATATATATATATATATATTATGTAATTATCTATTTTGGTATAATTTGAAAGTTGCTTGTTTGTTTTCTTACTTCTTTTACTTTTTTTCTTTATTTCTCGTGAAATAATAAATAAAGGCCGAGTCTACGAGATTGGAGTCCAACCATCCTCTAGTCGTCCACCAACAACATTATTCACTGGGGCATTAGTTTCCCAAGACATGGAAGCTATCCGTCAAAAGGTGGATCAAATAATATCGCAAGAATTTCAAGCAACTCGGGATTTGATCCAAAAATTACTATTAAAAAATGAAAGCAAGTAATGGGTTGCAATAGAGTCTGAGTTTGAATATGAGGAGGAGACTGATTCTGAATAGGCTATTTGAATGTTCTAGTGTTGAAGTTAGGGGCGTGTTTAACTTATTTGTTTGATAGTTGGTTGAATTGTTATAAATATTACTGTTCGTTTTGTAGTAAATATTAAATTTTGAATTGTTATATTAGGGTTTTGGATTATTATATTAGGTTTTTGTTAATTGTTAGGTGTTTGGTTGGCTATTTTATTTGGCAGGTGGTGTAATTAGAAATACAGAAGGATTCTGCTTTAAAATGCCCAGTTTTGCTATTGAATCAGATGCAAATTTCACCAAGAACTACCCAGATTTGAGACTAATTTTGTCGCAAATTAAAAATTTTCAACAAAATTTAATTAAGATTTGCGGCTGAATCAGTCGCAATTGGAGAATTCTGATAATTTTAATTAATTAATAATCAATATTTATGATTGTGTCAATCAGAATAATTAATTAAAAATTAAGTAATAAATATTTTATTTATATTTATTTTTTAATTCTAGTTAGCGAATGAATCAGCTGCGAAATTGCAACTAAATCAGTTGCGAAATCGTAACTGACTCGATCGTAAATTTCTTAATTTCAAATGTTCTGCATTTTAGTCTGCAACTGAATTTCGCAATTTTTTGACTGATTCTGTCGCAAATATATTGCGACCACGTATTTTCTGACCGACACTTTTCAGTCGCAAATTGCTCGGGAAAATACAATTTTCGATCGATTTGTGATTTATTTGACGATCGCAAATTTGTTGTTTTTAGTAGTTAAGGTATGCATCTATACTATTCTTTTCAGATCCGACTTGTGAAATTATACTGAATTTGTTGTTGTTGTTATTGTATGGGTTAGAATCTGACCACATGTTAATTACAAATTTAGCCCTATTCTTAATAATCTACAATTGATAAGTAGTATGACCACTCTGAATGAATGATAATTGACTACCATATGGTCCAATCGACAGGGTTACGACCCTTCCACGCTTCGGAGGCGAAACCTCGACATGGCCACATCCGTTTATTGCCAGCTCACGAAGCTCACAACTATAAATATCAAGAGAGAGAACCCGGGGGGGGGGGGGGGGGGGGAAGGGAGCGCTTCTTCTTCTACACTATTCATAAAAGAGAAAATATACAACAATACCCATATTATGGGATAATGGAATACCATTGTAAGGCTCTGAACCTCTTCAAGGAGAGGCAGACCAAATCACTACAATCAATTAAGTCTCCTTATATATTTCCCACTAATTCTCAATGCTTGTTTTTCATGTCTTTCGCTTGGTCCCATGATTTGTCATAATTGATTATGATTTACCCTCATTTATTTTTATTGTTTTATGCTTGTAAAATATCTTGATAACTTTTGAGCTAAACAGTTATATATGTTCAAATACTGGAAAAAAAACAAATATAATCGTTGAGTGTTCAAATTTAAAGATAACATCTTAATATGTATTCAAATAACGGATGGCCTCTAATGGGGATCTCTAAGTTTCCCCATATCAGTGGGCTTTGTTCGATTTTCTTGATTCTCACCCAATATTCATACTCAGTTTTGGGCAAACTAATCCGGATTCAATTTTCTTACTAATTATCATGTCTTGGCTCTTGGTAGTATTCGCTTTTTTTTTCTCTTCCATTTTACAGAAGTTCTTTATTATTATTATATTATTATTATTTTTTTAAAAGTTTCCATCTTCTCCTCCTTATAAGAAATTACGTGCCCTTTCTACTTTCTCGAAAACAATAAATAAAATAAAATAAAATAATGCAAGAAGAAACTACTTACTCCACTACTCAACATGAATTCTTAATTACCGTTTATTAGATTTTAACATTGGTTGCTTTGCCTCATAAAGCGGAGCCATTACTCACAAAAGAGAAGAAATGAAAAAACCAACCAAAAGTGGGGAAATGGCAGAGTAAACAACATGGAAATGTTGGCCTTAGCAACATGCAGAAGCTTATTCTCCTCTCCATTTCCATATCTCTCGTCTCACATTTTCACTCTGATATATAATTAACTCTCTTTTCCTCCCCCCATATAAATATAATATATATTAATGATGCCTAGTGGTGAAAATTGTCGTACCATCCCGTTGGCTGCACCATCAAGACTCGTCGGAGACCAGTGGATTTTGTGGAATACACAGAGGAAAATGGCAATGGAAAAGTTGATTTTACCGCACAAAACCACCACCAGCTCGGCCATCATCAGCGTAGAACTAGAACGGTTTCCCTAATACGATATATGAGACCAGGAAGATATCTGGGCCGTTGGATTTTTGGAACATTACTGTTATTAACGGTTTCAACCATGTTTGTGAAGATTATGATGATACATTTCTTTCTTAGAGTCAATACCACGATGAGTTCCCGTGATTTCTTGCAACTTCCACGTACTTCTCTTGAAGCATGAGACCTCATGCATGCAAAGGTTAATTTCCATTTTCTTTGTTGTCAAAAAATTCAAACTTATGATTATTTTTCCCCACCGTTATCAAATGCATGAAAAGAAAAACGAGGAAATCTTTAATTTACATTAATATTGTATCTGTATATATGCTGTGAATGATATTGTACTCATAATGGATTATGCTCGATGTCTCTCCTCAGAATAGTGAAATCTGGACGAACCCTGGAACTGATAAGTATTATAAATGCATTGCTCGACCAAGTAAAGAGATAAGTATGTATACTTAGAAGTACTTAAATATTTTGGCTTTGCTTATTGGATTTTACACCTTTTCATTTATGCGATTTCTGTAAGTTGTGAAACTCCCTCAGGAGATAAAACTATCAGCAATGGTTATGTTCTAGTTCATGCAAATGGCGGATTAAACCAAATGAGAACCGGGGTAAGACTTGATTGCCAGCTTTTAGTTTAATTAATAGGGTTTTGGTTTTTGAGTTATTGGTGCTTCTATATGAGTTTAATATTTCTCCACTTATAGGTAATATACTTTACACAATATCTGTGTTTTAAATTAACTATTGTTAACTAGGGGTGTACAAAGAAAACCGACAAACCGTACCAACCCGATAATCCGAGTCAAACCGAGAAAAAAAACCCGACTATGGTTTGGTTTGACTTGGTTGGTGTTGGAAAAAAAAAACCGAGCATAATTGGTTTGGTTTGGTTTGGTTTTAAGTCAAACCGAAACCAAACCAACCCGACATTAGATATATAGAAATTTTAGATATATTTAATATATAAATATACTTATTGTAATGTAATTTATAAATATTTCTTAAAAAATTTCATTTTATTTTTTAAGGTATTATTTCAAGGTTGGACTTAGAACTTTTGAATGCTCCAATAACTTTTATAGCCACAACAACAACAACAACAACAACAACAACTACCCAGTATATTTCCACCAGGTGGGGTCTGGGGAGGGTAATATGTAGACGAGCCTTACCCCTACCCGAAAGGGCAGAGAGGCTGTTTCCAATCGACCCTCGGCGCATAAAAACAAAACAAAACAATAAAGCATTAGTAAATCCCGCAGAAATAACGTAAATAATTATGTAAACATAAGAAACATAAATACAATCGCATGCAATAATAACAAACAGTAACTACCATACTAACAACCATAAGGGGGACATAAGCTAAAACACAAATCATCAATGGGTAACCTTGCTGTCCCACACCCAACCCCAGGAGAGGCGTACGAAGCACTCTATGAGCCCCTAGCCTACAACACTGATTCTAGACCTCCAGACTCTCCTATCAAGGGTCATGTCCTCGGAAACCTACATTCTAGTCATGTCCTGCCTAATCACCTCTCCCCAATGCTTCTTAGGCCTCCCTCTGCCTCGCCGACCGCCAACAATCTCCAGCCGCTCACAGCTCCTCACCGGGGCATCGGGATCCCTCCTCCGTACATGCCCAAACCACCTCAGCCTCGCTTCCCGCATCTTCTCATCCACCGGGGCCACCTCTACCTTCTGTCGAATAACTTCATTCTTAATCTTATCTAACCTGGCGTTCCCACACATCCACCGAAGCATCCTCATCTCCGCAACCTTCATTCTCTGAACATGGGAGTTCTTCACGGGCCAGCACTCCGCCCCATACAACATCGCAGGTCTAACCACGGCTTTGTAGAATTTTCCCTTGAGTTTGTGTGGAATTTTCTTGTCACACAGGACCCCTGAAGCAAGCCTCCACTTTGACCACCCCGCTCCTATTCGATGGGTGACGTCCCCGTCAATCTCTCCGTCCCCCTGAATCACAGACCCAAGATATCGGACATTGTCCCTCTTGGCGATGGCCTGAGAACCAATTATCACGTCCCTGCCTACCTCGCTCGGCTCGTCGCCAAACTGCACTCCAGGTATTCTGTCTTAGATCTGCTTATTTTGAAACCTTTAGACTCGAGGGTCTGTCTCCATACCTCTAACCTTTCACTAACACCGACTCTCGTCTCGTCTATCAATACTATATCATCAGCAAAAAGCATACACCAAGGCACATACCCTTGGATATGTCGGGTTATAGCATCTATCACTAAGGCAAATTAAATAATGGTAACAATCAATACTAATGCTAACAAAAGACATTCAATTCAATATTACGAACGAGAAAGTATTGGATATCTATTTTTGTTTTGCAATAATTTAGATAAAAATGCATAACCTATTTTTATTTTGCTTTAGCTTTTAGTCATGTAATTAATACTTCCTTCTTAGTCTACTTATTTTAGCATGACTTAGTACTTTTAGATTATGTTTATTTTTATTATGACTTTTTAATTTAGCAATATTTATATTACATAATCTTATTGTCTTTATTGTTGAATATTTAGGATAATGTCATGAAACATCTCATATTTTGTATTATTTTCTTGAAAAATACTTTATATAGTTGTATCTTGCTAGGATTAAAGAAATATTTTGAGCAGTTATATGTTTTGTTCTAGGAAGATTTTACCAAAAAAAATTCGAAAAAAGACCGAAAACCCGAGAAAAACCAATATTTAAAAACCCGAGTTTTATTGGTTTCGTTTGGTCTTTAGATTTAATAATCCGACACAATTAATTTGATTTGGTAATTGTAAAATCCGAACTAACCGAGCGCATGTACACCCTTATTGTTAACCATCTACATTGAGCATAATTATGACCAAGACAAGAAAAGAGAATAGATAACCTGCAGCTGCCTACAAGGCTAAAACCAGTCATATTAGAGCTCTTAAAAATTCTTTGTACAGTAAATATAAATCAAATTCATATTTTATTTACTTATAGTCCGCACCTGGGTGCTTTTTATCCGTTAGTTCTAATATCCGTGAGTCAATTAAATCAACTGTATGAGTAGTACTTTTGAAGTGAAAAAAGCTCAAAAGTGGTAAATTATTCAGAGGACAAATATTTTAAAACTTGTAAGCTAATCCGCATACATACTGAATTTTTTCATGCATACACGAATCAAGCGGACTTTGATGCAAGCTAAATCTACTAGCATAGGTTAAAAAAATCTATCATTTGTCAATATTTATAACTTAAATCCTTTAGTGAAAACTCAAGTTTTTGCTAAACTTTGTTGCAGATAAGCGATATGGTAGCGGTGCAAAACTAATGAATGCCAGCTTGGTTGTTCCCTTGTTAGATCACAAGTCCTTTTGGACAGATCCTAGGTGAAAAATTGATGTACTTCCAATATTCTACTGCATCTCAGCTGCCATGCCATGTATGAAGCACTTCGTTTTACCGAAGAAATTGAACAACTAGGAAAAAAGTTAGTAAACAGACTTTGGGAAAATGGTGAACCGTATATAGCTCTCCATTTGAGGTACAAAAACAAGAATCTTGAAAATTCACACCCCTCCATCTTTTCCATTTTATATGATACTCTTTTCTGTCTAATTAGTCTTTTCCAAAAAGAATGACACATTTCTATACTTTGATAGGGCGTATAAGAATGATGCTAAATAAGGTGCAAGCATTAGTTATACATAGATTATTTCTTATGCACTGTTTGGTGTGGTGTATTAAAAATTAAAATGCATTGCATTATTTTTAAAAAATTTAATTGTTTACAAAAATACCCTCCATAATCTTTAACTTAAGGGATTTTAGGATAATTTTATCTTTAACCATGCTAATGCATGCATTAATAGTCTTTGTACAGCTAATGCCATGGTTTTCTATGCATTAACTATACATAGGATAATACCAAATAGAGTGTATAACTAATATTTGTATTAGTCATACATAGATTGAAAAAGTGTACCAAATAAAGCATTACTAATAAACAAAGCTAATACATGCATTATTTTCTCTAACAGGCTCTACCAAACGACCTCTGTCATGACACCTTTAAGAGCACAAGTTCTAAGGATACATATATACTATGGATCTTCGTTAGTAATTAGAGAGTTACATTCATGACAGATATGAGAAAGATATGCTGGCTTTCACAGGCTGCAATCACAACCTTACCAGAAAGGAATCTGAGGAGCTTCGAAAATTAAGGTACAAAACCAAGCACTGGAAAGAGAAAAGGATAAATGGAACAGAAAAGTGGCTACAAGGGGGGTGCCCCATGACACCTCGAGAGGCTGCCTTGTTTCTCGAGGCAATGGGATATCCATCCAACACTAAAATCTGCATAGTTGTAGGAGAGATTTTTGGCCAAAATGGATTGAAGGCTCTTCAAGAAAGGTACCCAAATTATATATTCCCATTCCAATTTGGCAACAGAGCAAGAGTTGGAACCTTTTACGCAAAGGCATAACTCTTCACAGTGATGTTTTCCTACCTATGACGGGAATATGGGCAAAGCTGTTCGTGGCCATCGTCTATTTGAAGGCTTTCGGAAAACCATCAATCCTGACAAGTGCGTAAAATCAATGGTCAATTTGTACTGTACAATTTATTTTCTTGCTTGCTTGTGTTATAGGGAAATAGTTTTGTTCTTTCTTTGACATGTTAGACTTCTTTCAGGAAAAATATTGTTAGACTTATTGATGAAATGGACAACAAGAAGCTAACTTGGGAAGAATTTGCGACTCAAGTTAGGGGCTTACATGTAAACAGGACAGGAGCACCAAATGCTAGAGTTGTTGGTGATTCACCAAAATTGGAGGAAAATTTCTATGCAAATCCTTTCCCTGGTTGTGTTTGTCCAAGACCAGAAGAGAAGAGCAAATGACTGCTGAGGTATTGGAAACAATAGAAGGCAATATAAGCCTAATTGCTTATAGGCTTCCGATGGCTAAATTTTGCGATCTCAGTCGCAGATGGAGAAGTCTCTGATGAGTAAGTTTCTCCTCCACAGCACAGAGCCAAAGACCAGTTAACTCGGAGCTATATCAGATTTATTGTATATATCATACTCAGCTTGCCGATTTTTCACTAAGTGAGCATTTAGGACGGGAAAATCCATAAAAAATCAAGTACAGTTACTCAATAGACAGATGCTTATACAAATGAAGTTTACATCTAAGCCATCAGATTATTTAAGCATGTTTATATATTCAACTTCTGCTTTGCGGACAGGAGTTCAGGTAATCATTGTTAGGATTGTGATTCTAACTAAATATAACAACCTTCATATTGAATAATCCGGAATTAAACTACATGAGCGGAAGCTAACCTGAATCCATATCCGGAAAGTGTTGAACCTCCTTTGATAATTGTCCTTGAGTCCTTTTGAACCTCTTGATCCTTTCTTCAAGAATGTCTTGAAGTTTGTATGTTACCACAAGAATGAATCCACAAGGTTTAACAATATATGAATTGTTACACAATAATAACAATATGACAATGATCAAATTTGGTATATGGCTTTCCACACTATTTGCAAGACAACAATGGTGTTTGCTCTTGATTCAATGGGAGGAAGAAGAGTCCTGTCTTGCACTAATGTGGGAACCATAACCCCCACTTTATAACTCTATGAGTTACATAACCCAAGAGTCACAAGAGTTACATAACTCAAGAGTCACAAGCTTGTAACCATGGTTACATATATGTAACCTTAGTTAGCCCATCATTAGCTAAGGTTACCCTTTTGGGTATCTACACATTAGTCCTACACTTTATATGACAATATATTGGCCCCCTTAACCTTATGTCCATAAGACCACTTATTTAGGCCAAACCAAAAGATAGCACATAACATATAATTTATCTTTATATTGTTCATATGTATGTAGATACAAGTCCATATATCTAGATATAAATCCATATATCTTACAATCTCCCACTTGGACGAAATACACATACATATGTATAAACCTTAGCATTATATGTTACAAAATAACCTTAGTTGCGCAAAAATTGCTATCACAATAAAATTGTCATGAACAATCCGGTCCATCAATCATACCAACATAGGAACTAAGTGCTCGTCGTTACTCATTCGTAACTAGAACCAATCATAGATCACGTATATCAATATAACCAACGACATGGATCAAGTGTAGGTATGTAGCATGGAAATAACATAAAGTGTGGTCAATAGAATGTCTATTTCCAACTGGTTCTCTTTATTGAGATCAATCATAAACTGTAAGAGTACAAAAACAATAAAACTGAATATCTGCAGATATAACTGAATTACTGAATTTCTGAATATAATGAACAATTACATAAATGTGCAATACAAACTCCCACTAAAATACATAATCCTTATCTGATTTAACACCCATACAAGCAATATGCTCAAGAAATACTTTTGGTGTCAATCCCTTAGTGAGCGGATCCGCAAGCATGGAGTTTGTACAAATGTACTCAATGCACAATTGTCCATTTTGTACTCTTTCTTTAACAACTCGAAATTTGACGTCCATATGTTTTGCTTTCGTCAAACTACTGTTGTTATTAGACTAAAGTGGCAAAATCGGAGTCGGTATACCCGATGATCTCAAGCTGGTCCGAACTCCGATATGTAAGCATGTAATCCTTTGTTCTATGTATGTACCTCATGACCCTTTTGGCTGCCTACCAATGGTCCATACCCGGATTGCTTAGATATCTGCCTAACATCCCAGCAATGTATGCTATATCAGGTCGTGTACATACCTGAGCATACATCAGACTACCTACCGCCGAAGCATAAGGTGTCTTCTGCATTTCCAAAATTTCATAAGTATTGTTTGGGCACTGTTTGAGACTAAACTTGTCTCCCTTAGCAACAGGGGTGTTGCCTGGTTTACAATCCTGCATGCCAAATCTTTTCAGAACCTTATCGATATAGCCCTTTTGTGACAGACCGAGAACGCCTTTGGAGCGATCTTGTTGTATCTGAATTCCTAATACAAAAGAACCTTCACAAAGATCTTTCATTTCAAATTTCTTTGAAAGAAATTTCTTAGTTTCAAGTAATAATGCTATATCGTTACAGGTAAGCAGTATGTCATCGACATATAAAACCAGAAAAATACACTTACTCCCACTGAACTTATGGTATATACAGTCATCAGCAATATTCGGTTCAAAACCAAAAGATGTAGTGACTGCATGAAACTTATAATACCATTGACGAGAAGCTTGCTTGAGCCAATATATGGATTTCTTTAATTTGCAAACCTTCTTCTCTGATTCATCCGAAACAAAGTTTTCAGGTTGCACCATATAAATTCTTTCCTCAATGTCACCATTGAGAAAAGCTGTCTTAACATCCATTTGATGAAGCTCAAGATCAAATTGTGCTACTAATGCCATTATAGTCCTGAAAGAGTCTTTCGATGAAACTGGAGAGAAAGTCTCTTTATAATCAATGCCTTCTTTCTAAGTGTAGCCTTTTGCAACAAGACGAGCTTTATACTTAATAACATTGCCCCCTGAATCCCTTTTGGTTTTAAAAATCCATTTACAACCAATAGGTTTCGTACCTTCGGGCAATGTAACAAGCTCCCAAACGTCATTATCGCTCATAGACTTCATCTCATCATTCATGGCATCATCCACTTTTGAGAGTTAGAACACTTAATGACTTGACGGAAGTTGGTTGGATCATCTTCCTCAAGTCCAATATCACTTTCTTGTTCTTGGAGAAATACTACATAATCATCCGAAATTGCATTTCTCCTCTCTCTAGTGGATCTCCTTAATGGCATTTCAGTTACTTGAGGTTGTTGAGTTTGATTTTCATTAGTTATATCAGGTTGCTGATGGGGAAGATTTTCGAGATTGTCTTGAACTGGAGTTGTGTGATCCGAGTCAGGAAGACCAAGATCAATAACTTGAGGGAAAGACATAATCATCCGAAATTGCATTTCTCCTCTCTCTAGTGGATCTCCTTAATGGCATTTCAGTTACTTGAGGTTGTTGAGTTTGATTTTCATTAGTTATATCAGGTTCCTGATGGGGAAGATTTTCGAGATTGTCTTGAACTGGAGTTGTGTGATCCGAGTCAGGAAGACCAAGATCAATAACTTGAGGGAAAGACACATGTCTTCCTCAAAGACAAAATCTCTAACAACTTTATCTCCCCACCCCCCAAACTCAATATCCTCAAAGAACCTAGCATTACCCGTCTCAAAAATAGTTCTAGAAGTGGGATCATAAAACTTAAAACCCCTGGATTTTTCAGAGTATCCAACAAAATAGCTACTAACCGTCTTAGCGTCCAGTTTCTTTTCATTCGGCCTATAAGGCCTTGCCTCAGCTGGACAACCCCAAATGTGAAAATGTCGAATACTGGGTGTATTCCCAGTCCAAAGTTCATAAGGGGTTTTGATTGTAGCTTTAGTTGGAACTCTATTTAGAATATAAGTTGCAGTTTTTAATGCTTCACCCAGAGTGAGTCTGGCAAAGAAGTACGAGAAATCATACTTCTTACCATATCCTTAAGGGTCCTATTTCGTCTCTCAGCTACACCATTCATCGTAGGGCTGCCTGGCATAGTATATTGAGGGACGATCCCACACTCATCTAGGAATTTAGCAAAAGGCCCTGGACGTTGTTCACCGGAACCATCATATCGACCATATTGGGGCTGATGCTGGTGGTTATGGTGAGGTGCACGGTGGCTTCGACTTTGGGGTTAGGAACGGAGGTGGCACGTCACTGCTTGATTTCGCCAGGGCTTCCAAGCTTCTGATTTCAACTCGAGCTTTCAGAAGAGGGAGGAGCATTTGGTCACCTTTAAGAGTTCGACGGTGAGGACTCAGATTGATTACCTCCTCCGCAGAAGGAGCGATAGGGGTATGTGCAAGGACTTCAAGGTTATTCTGGGAGAGTCCCTTTCGACTCTTCATAGACTCCTAGTGATGGATGTCTATCTCTGGGTGAAGAGGAAGATGAGGGGTGCTCGGGGACAACCGCGGATTAGATGGGATGTTTTTGACTAAGAAGAAAGCACAGGAGTTGGAGAGGAGGCTAGCTGAGGGCGGAGCTTGGAGAAGTTCAGGGGAAGCAGACGCTATGTGGTCATATACGGCGAACTTGGTTAGGGAGGTAGCACGGGATGTGCTCGGGGTAGCCAAGGGCTATTCAGGTAGACATCAGGGTGATTGGTGGTGGAACGATGTAGTTGAAGGAAAAGTGGAGGTGAAGAAGGCGGCGTTTGCTAAGTTGGCAGGAAGCACAAGCGAGGAAGAACGGAGAGCGAACATGGAGATCTACAAGGTGGCGAGGAATGAAGCAAATCTGGCGGTTACGGAAGCTAAAAACGCGGCATTTGGTCGCATGTACGAGGAATTAGGGGAGAAAGGCGGGGTCAGGAAGTTATTCTGGTTAGCTAAATCAAAGGAAAGGAAGGGGCGTGATCTTGACCAAGTTAGGTGCATCAAGGGCGAGGATGATAGAGTTCTGATGAGGGAGTCTCAAGTCAAGCAGAGGTGGCAGGTGTACTTTCGAGACTTACTTAACGAGGAGGGGGATCGTAACATAGAGCTAGGAGAGTTGGGGCATTCAGAGCAACATAGAGACCTTGGGTACTGCAGGCGCATTAGGGCGGAGGAGGTCATGGGGGCTTTGCGTAGGATGAGTAGGGGTCGAGCGACCGGGTCTGACGAGATCCCGGTGGAGTTATGGAAATGCATGGGTAGGTCAGGAGTAGAGTGTCTCTCCAGGTTGTTCAATGCGATCTTCAGGACCAAAAGGATGCTGGAGGAGTGGAGGTGGAGTACAGTGGTGCGCTTGTACAAGAACAAAGGGGACATCCAGTGCTGCAACAACTATAGGGGTATCAAATTAATAAGACACACCATGAAGGTTTGGGAGCGGGTGATCGAGGCGAGGATGAGGTAGATGACATCTATATCTATGAACCAGTTCGGTTTCATGCCGGGTCGCTCCACTACAAAAGCTATCCACTTTGTCAGGAGGTTAATGGAGCAGTTCAAGGATAAGAAGAAGGACCTGCACATGGTGCTTATCGACTTGGAGAAGGCATATGGAAAGGTCCCAAAGGAGGTGATATGGAGGTGCTTGGAGGCGAAGAGCGTGCCGGAAGCCTACATCAGAGTAATCAAGGACATGTACGATGGAGCTAAGACTAGGGTTAGGGCGGTGGGTGGCGACTCAAACCATTTCCAGTGGTTATGGGGTTCCATCAAGGATCGGCGTTTAGCCCTCTCTTTTTTGCCTTGGTGATGGATGCTTTAACCCGATATATTCAAGGGGATGTGCCTTGGTGTATGCTATTTACTGATGACATAGTCTTGATAGACGAGATGAGGGTCGGTGTTATTGAGAGGTTAGAGGTACGGAGACAGATTCTCGAGTCTAAGGGTTTCAAAATAAGCAGATCTAAGACATAATAAATGGAGTGCAAGTTTAGCGCCGAGCCGAGTGAAGTAGGCAGGGACGTGATGATTGGATCTCAGGTCACCACCAAGAGGGACAGTGTCAGATATCTTGGGTCGGTGATTCAGGGGGACGGAGAGATTGATGGGGACGTAACTCATCGTATAGGAGCGGGGTAGTCAAAGTAGAGGCTTGCATCAGGAGTCCTGTGTGACAAGAGCAAATGGGATATCCAGTGTTGCAACAACTATAGGGGTATCAAATTAATGAGTCATATCATGAAGGTATAGGAGCGGGTAGTCGAGGCGAGGATGAGGGAGTCGACATCTGTATCCGCGAACCAGTTCGGTTTAATACCGGGGCGCTCCACTATAGAAGTTATCCACCTTGTCAGGAGATTGATGGAACAGTTCAGGGGTAAGAAGAAGGATCCGCACATGGTGTTTATCGACTTGGAGAAGGCGTATGACAAGGTCCCGAGGGAGGTGCCTCGAGGCTAAGAGTGTGCCGGAAGCCTACATCAGAGTAATCAAGGACATGTACGATGGCGCTAAAACTAGGGTAAGGATGGTGGGTGGCGACTCAGACTATTTCCCGGTGGTTATGGGGCTTCATCAAGGATCTGCCCTTAGCCCTCTCTTGTTTGCCTTGGTGATGGATACTCTAACTCGTCATATTCAAGGGTATGTGCCTTGGTGTATGCTATTTGCTGATGATATAGCCTTGATAGAAGAGACGAGGGTTGGTGTTAACGAGAGGTTAGAGGTCTGAAGACAGACTCTAGAGTCAAAGGGTTTCAAACTAAGCAGGTCTAAGACAGAATACCTGGAATGCAAGTTTAGCGCCGAGCCGAGAGAAATAGGCAAGGGACGTGAAGCTTGGATCTCAGGTTATCACTAAGAGGGACAGTTTCAGATATCTTGGGTCGGTGATCCAGGGGGACGGAGAGATCGATGGGAATGTCACTCACCATATAGGGGCGGGGTGGTCGAAGTGAAGGCTTGCATCAGGAGTCTTGTGTGACAAGAAAGTGCCACAGAAACTCAAGGGGAAATTTTATAAAGCTGTGGTTAGACCTGCCATGTTGTATGGGGCGGAGTGCTGGCCAGTGAAGAACTCTCATGTTCAGAGAATGAAGGTTGCGAAGATGAGGATACTCAGGTGGATGTGCGGGCTCACCAGGTTAGATAAGATTAAGAATGAAGTTATTCGAGAGAAGGTGGGGGTGGCCCCGGTGGATGAGAAGATGCGAGAAGCGAGGCTGAGGTGGTTCGGACATGTGCGGAGGAGAAGTCCTGGTGCCCCGGTGAGGAGTTGTGAGCGGCTGGCGATGGTCGGCGTATGGCGAGGCAGAGGGAGGCCTAAGAGGTATTGGGGAGAGGTGATTAGGCATGACATGGCTAGAATGCGGGTTTCCGAGGACATGGCCCTTGATAGGAATGTCTGGAGGTCTAGTATCAGGGTTGTATGATAGGGGCTCCTAGAGTTCCAGGGTTGGGTGAGGCTTGGCAGGGCTATCCATAGATGATTTGTATATTGGATTGTGTCTCCCTTATGGTAGTTATTTATGGTAGTTACTGTCTCATGTTATTGCATGCTATTTTATTTATGGTTCTTATGTTTTATATAATTATTTACGCTATTTATGCTGGAGTTACTAATGCTCTTTTGTTTTTGTTTTTGTTTTTCCTTTCCTTCACTGAGTCGAGGGTCGATTGGAAACAGCCTCTCTGCCCTTTCGGGTGGGGGTAAGGCCCATCTACATGTTACCCTTCCCAGACCCCACTTTGTGGGACCATACTGGGTTGTTGTTGTTGTTATTGCTCCTTGGTAAATGGAAAACCACCACCTTGTAAAGTAGAGGTTGCTGATCCCTGAGATTGAGAAGAGGAAGAGCTTTCCTGTTTTTGAGTATTTGAGATTCCTTGACCCTGAATGCCCTGAGAGATCTGACTCATGTATTGACTATTTTGATACATGGGCATACGTTTGCCCTATCCCGAGAAGCATGATTATTGTGCAAGGGCACACCATAAATGGATTCTACCATAGCATTATTAGCACCAGCCCCCCTTTCCTTTTAGACTTCTAATCTTGTGGACATCCTATGATTTTGTAGCAATTTTCTTTGCTATGACCTTTCATTTTATAGAAGTCACATTGAACATTGTAATTTTCCCTAAAATTTGGATTAAAGTTAGGTTTAGCATTATACAAAGCAGTAGAATCATAAGAATTTATGTTTACATTAGGATCAGATCCTACTATACTAGCATTGGCTGCAACAAATCTTTGACTTTCATCACTCATAAGCATAGCATAGGCTTGGTTCACTGTTGGCAATGGTTTCATCATAAGAATTTGACTACGTGATAGAAAATAAGAGTCATTTTGGCCCATTAAGAATTGATAAACCTTATGCTTACGCAAATGCATAATGAATTCTTTTGTTTTGACACAATCAAAATCAGGAGTAGGTACTATAAATTCAGTCTCATCCCAAAGGTCTTTGAGTTTTGAGTAGTAAACAGAAATAAATGCAGTACCTTGATTTAGTGTGACAATCTCCTCATGCAAATTATAGAACCGAGTATCATTTACCTTGTTAAATCGTTCCTGCAGATCCATCCATACTACCTGAGCACTGGTAGCATATGCAATTCCACTTATCAATGTTGGAGCAACAACATTCATCAACCATGGCAAAACGATTGCATTGCACCTCTCCCATTGATACCAGTATTTTTCATGAAATCGCTCTTTAGGCCACCTGCCTTCGACAATCCCTAGCTTATTTCGACCAAGCAGTGCAATTCTCATAGATCTATGCCATAGAGAGCAGTTGTCAGTGCGAGTTAGTTGAAAGGAGATCAAGGATATTCCATTCGTATCACCGGGAGCTAGATACAGAGGATGAGTGATTGCTACAGTCACTCATTCCTCAAATTCATCCTCTGATGATGCATGTGAGGCGTTATCAACAATAGTGTTAGGACTTTCATTCAACAAGTCATCAATCGCCATTGTTGACCAATTTCGAGTTCAGAAATGAACAAAGTTTCAATTTTCGGAGGAATTGAAAATTACAGAAGGTTGCAGATCGATCTATGAGCGTTGATTTTGGGCTCGGAGCTCTGATACCATGCAAAAGTTTGAAGGTTGATTACCTGAATGAACCCTAGATTGACGGGAGAAGGGAAGAAGAAGAAGAAAGAGAGAAGGAAGGTCCGGAGAGAGTGAATGGAACAGTGAAAAAATCCCAACTAGTATTTCCATCTGTCACTATTACATTGTACATCTACATATTTATACACATGTAACTAACTTGTATAACAACCACTAACTATTCCATTTATTCTCTAACCGACTAACTATACATAAATATGCTAACTACAGCCTAAGCTCAAGTTGCTCCTTTCTTCTCAACATTATTGTTGTCGTCTTATTCTTAGGTAAGTTCACATTAAATCCGCGAGGTTATATGTTATATTGTCAATTTGTAGCACATTCATCAGAATAGTGATTTGGAGGTCTACATATGTATGGAAAAACCATCTCAGTCAACCTATCTTCGTTTTATCGTCTACGTTCTATATGTAACTGCAATATAGAAGAGTAAAGTTGAATTTTTCGTACATTAGATAGGCATCAATGAAATTCATAAACACATTACCTGAGACCGGCGAGGCAAAAAAGCGGTGACGAAAGATGTAGCGCCGGTGGCCGATGTCGACAAAAAAACAAAAAGGAAAAAGGCATAACCAATTAACCAAAAGTATACTCCTCCATTTACCTTAACACCCTTTAAGAGGAAAAGCTAACCCCATTAACTTAAAGGGTAAATTAGGAATAAATGAAAAAGTTCTTTTTCCTCCGGCGAAGAGTGTCTTAAAAATCAAATTACCAAGAAGCCAAACTACATACATTTACATCTCCATTACTTCTGAGCAAATCCTCTTCAAATTTTCCCCTCAAATTAAAGGTAAGTTATCCATCCTTTCTCATATTTTCTCCTGCTATGTAATCCGTTTAGCCTGAGGCGTATATGATTACTTATTGATAAAAGTTTGTTTTTTAACCCAAAAAACAAAATTGTAAAAACAAGAAAAATTACATTGGCTTCGCTGTGAGCAGATTTGGGCTTTTGTGACAGTTATTAATGTGCAGAAGAATAATTTGTTTTATAAGGAAACTTGGATCTGTTTGAGTTTGCTTCATTACTTGTGGATCTTTTAGGCATTACACTGAAGAATGGTTTGTTATATAGCACCGATTGTAGGCAGGTACAAAATGATAACTTTTAGGGATTTATTTTGGTGCCATATCTGGGTTTTTGATCTGTTTTAGAATTGGTTAAGCAAAACAAACCAAAGATGTGATATGGGTTGATTGTGACTGTGTTCGGATCTGTAATATGGGCATTTTTCCACATTATTAAAGGATGTTGAACTGTGTTAGGAAAGGTTGATCAATCAATCAGTCAATTAATTAGGCCTAAGTCTCAAAATAGTCGGGGTCGATCATATATGAATTATTTTTTCAAGAAAGGGTAAGTATAGGGTCAATTAGATGAATTCTGTGGCCTAGTGGTCAATGAAGTGGGAGAGTAGAACCTTGATTGAAAACACAAGAGGGGGTGCACTGTGAACTAATTAAATTCTAGTTGACTAAGTTTGATCACTTTCACCTGCACAGAAAATATTTCTTAAAACAAATGTTAGATGAATCGGGAGATATAATAAGAAAAGTAAAATGGTAAAGGACACAATCGATTTTTACACTGGTTCATGTACCGATGAGGTGCCTACATTCGGTCACCTTGGAGTTGGACCACAAGGCTATCTTATTAATTTCAGATTTGAGTCGATTACACCTTCTGTGGTTTTGCTCGTTCACCAGTGCGATTCAGTTCAATCCTTTGGTTTACAAGCTCACCAAAGAAACTCTAAATCCTGACAGGAGTTGTCTCTTTTCACTAACACTTTTTCTTTTTTCTTTTGATACACTGAATATTACAGTGCTTCGTAGAAAATGAAAAAGAATAATTCTTGCTCGAGGTATAAGTTGCGTGTTTGATCTTGGGAAGTTCTTCTGAATTCATAGTCAAGGCAAATCTAGCCGTTGTGGTCTTTCCTCAATGTCTTCAATAATTTGAATGTGCCAGCTCCTTCCATTAATGAGGGAATTGACTCGACTAGTTCCAATAGAGAATGTTGTAGCTGCTTTTAATGGCCCAAGGGAGTTTAATACAGTTAGTCTTGATACTTGGAGTGACTTTAATGATCTCAACTGTCTTTGAAAATTCTTTGGTTCAATGAATCATCCAGGCTTCGATTAGTTATTCTGAGTTCCGTTTTGAGTCTTGACTAGTTTTTGGATGCACAGCTTCCTCTTCTGATGATCTTCATGCACTTCTCGAGGCTTGTGGGCTGCCTAATCAATGTTGTAATTAGGCTTGTTGAGTTCTTTGTCCTTGTTTTCGACTAATTTGTATTCGGGCTCATTTTCACCTTTCTTCATGGACTTAAGGCTGTGGCTTATGCTCCGAATGAATTCTGCAAAGACGGTTTTTCTTCAGTAGCAACATTAATTAACTTGTCACTATTAAAATATATTACAATGCTAACAATGAGGTCTGTTCAAATCTCAGCGGAGGCAAGAAAATACTAGTTGATTTGTTTCCATTTGCCTAAGTCTTGTTGGCTGAGTTATCCAGTATGTGCGTTGGGGTATCAAGCCCGAGCGAACAAAATGTTGAATTGAATCGTACCAGTCTCTACCGGAGGTTATTCAGAGGAATAGTTGAGGTGGTCGCAAATTGACCCGAAGACCACCGTCATGAAACAAAACAAAAAAGAAAAAAGAATTTCTCTGTATCTGTTTCACTCTTTTAAGGGCCACTTTGTTTCCGAGTATACCAATTTCTCTGCTTGCGCAATTTGATATTGCTTGCGCAATTCGATATATGAAAAGTTATTAGTAACTGCTTCCATTGATCTTCTAATGTTTAATAGCTGTGTATGTACGCAATTGCTTTATTACATTTTATTAACCTTCTAAGTTGTGTTGTGTAATTCTGAACGTAATTTAGCTGATTTAGAAAGATTTCACAAATAAATGAGATATGAGAACACATTCTTGTGAAAGGAGATACTGATATAATATTACAACAAAATTCAGGCCATGGGCTTGTGGACATTGCTCGAGGGCTGCTTACTTCTTGCAAACGCACTTGCGATATTGAACGAAGATCGTTTCCTTGCTCCAAGGGGATGGAGCTTCCAGGAATATTCAGGGGTCAGAAGAAATTCATTCAAGGGCCAGCTACTTGGTCTTATTTATGCAACTCAATATCTGAGAGTTCTTCTCATACTCCTCAACACACTTTGTATTGTTGTAAAGTTTGTATCTGGATGATGATTCTTGCGTGAGGTATGCTTGTTTAACTTTGTTGCTACATTTTGAAATTGATGTGTATTTGGACCATTATTTCTGAGAGTCCATTCATGGGCCGGCTACTTGGTCTTACTTATGCTACTCAATATCTGAGTGTTCTTCTCATACTCCTCAACACACTCTCTATTGTTGTCTAGTTTGTATCCAGATTATGATTTATGGGTTGAGGTATGCCTGTTTAACTTGGTTGCTACATGTCAAGATTGAGTTGTATTTGGACAATTATTTCTGGTTACAAATTAACAAAAGGCTACAGTCAAATAGGATCAACCATGAAGTTTGATGCATTTCATATTTTTTACTAGCAGCATAAAATTTATCTCTTGATCTGTAGTAGACCATTCTATTTGTTGAAATAACTTTTTTTGTACATACAGACACTGAAGTTCATAGATGGAAGGATTCTGAAAGCCTCCTTGAGGAAAAGCACCAACTCTAATAGCATTTTGTTAGATACCCTGATACAAACTGATCTTCTTCAATTAGTTTAGAATAGTAAATGATTTCTTGGTCTTTATGGACGGCTGTTGTACACTAGGTCATCAATGCCTACCTCTGCATGTACTTATTCAAGATTCAAGAATCATGATCTTGGAGTCTAAGCTCTCTTTTTTTGCATTGCTGCATCTTTTGATTACATTATACATATAAGATGCTATGTTTCCAGAAAAATTACCTTTTTAAGACAAGAGGGGTTGCTCTGATGGTAAGCAACCCCCACTTCCAACCGAGAGGTTGTGAGTTCGAGTCTCCCCAAGAGCAAGGTGGGAAGTTCTTGGAGGGAAGGATGCCGGGGGTCTATTTGGAAACAGCCATTCTACCCCAGGGTAGGGGTAAGGTCTGCGTAAATACTACCTCCCCAGACCCCACTAAGTGGGATTATACTGGGTTGTTGTTGTTGTAGTAGTAGTATGGGTGGAGAAAACCAGTTTTGTGATAAAATGGAGTCTTGTAGTTAGGAACTTAGGATTGTGATATGATGAATAAAGACCCAGGTCTTTCAACTTTAGGCTCTCATTGTTCTGAAAAACGTGGACCTTGTTATGTTGTTTCACAGGTCAACTGATATCTTCAGTCAAAGCCAGCTTCTAAGCTGATTAAAGCTGTGCTAGTGTACATTATGTGTGTACCCTTCACAAAAAAGAAGGATACAACAACAACTACCCAGTATACTCCCATAAAATCTGCCTAAGCTATCACTTTTTTGTCCGTTTTCTACCTAAACTATCGCATATCCCCAAAACTTCCTTGCACTATATCTTCCTCCATATTAAACTATATCTTCCTCCATATTAAAATCTCCTGTTGCATTTTAAACGGTATGTATGATACACTTGCAAATTTGTAAGAAATGTGCCATGTGACACTCCACATGAATATTAATTAGGATAATCAAAAAATAACTTAATCACGTATTGTAAATATTAATCCCAATTTATTAAATGGATAAATATTATTCACCCGATTAAAACATATACTGTAAGAGGTTTGGGGCAAAAAGCATTCAGTAAAATTCCTTTTCTCTCCTATCTTCCGATAATGGCTTCTCTCTTTTTTTTTTACTAGCGATTTTCTCCATTAAGTTTCATTACCTTCATTTTCCTCCAATAACCCTCGATATATATATAATATAATTTTATATGGGTTATCTCCCTTCCATTATGAAAACTCCATGCCAATACAGCTATTATGATCAAGTATGGCGACTTCATCTCGTGATCGTCCCTAAATAGAAGATAGAAAGCCTGCCAATCATAAAATCTGTTTCAAAATCATTTCTAATTATATAATAAATGACCCTGTATAACCCCTTAAAATTTGAATAGCCCGTGTTTCTTTTCATTGACACGAAATGTCCTTCCGGTCCAAACATGTTACATCTAATAACTCGAAATGTTAATTTTGTATATTTTTTATATAGTGACAATCCATTTTGTACATATTTTATACAGTAACAGTCTATTTGACAAGCATTTAAATCTTTAATTGTTTGACTTGAGATGTTCCTTCACGATCACACTGCAAGGCATACCATGCATGAAATCCTATTATACTCATTTGGTCAAATATCACAAATTAGTATCTTTTTGGCTTTTACATTTTATTGAACACGCTTGACTTCTTCTGAGAACTGTCTCGTGGCTTAGGTCCAATAGGGTTAGCTTTGTCATATGTCATTATAGGAATCTTATGGACTTTTTCAATGATGTCCCAAAGTTTCAAGTGTCCTCCCTCCAGAAAATCACGCATTCTTTCCTTCCATCATCCATAATATTTTTCATTCAACAATGGAGGCCTTACAATTGATTGTCCTTCCTGACCATCTGGTGGTGCAACCATCTTAGACCCTTTTAAGGTGTTAGTATTTGATGAAAGAACCTGCTGTGACGACCCAAAAAGTCATCACCTGTTTTCTTACCTATTATGTACTTTCGAGGCATTAGAAACCACATTTAGGGATGCCTGGATTTGCGTGCGCAGTCCGGACGCGTAGCCGGAAAGCTTAAATGTAAAATTATGTGAAAGATGCTAAATCTTGGGATTAAAATAAATAAATTTAACTTCGGTCAATATTTTTGGTACACGGACCCGGACTCAAAAATGTAGGAAAATGTGGTACTTGGGCGTGTTCCCGGAATCGAATTCCGAGGTCCCAAGCCCGAGAAAAGAATTTTTGAGTAAAATTACTTTCTGAAAATATTTAAGAAAATTGGAATTAAAATTGGATTAGAAGACTATGGTATCAGGCCCGTATTTTTATTTGGTTCCGGCGCCCGGTACAAGTCTTATATATGGTTTAAGCATTTTCTATTAATTTTGGTTGAAAATGGACGTCGTTTTACATGTTTCAGACTTAAAATGAAATTTTGGAATGGAATCATGGATTTTGAGGCTTAATTCGATGTATATGATGTTATTTTCGTGATTTGATCGCACGGGGTAAGTCCGTAAGATATTTTTGAGATTGTGTGTATGTTTGGTCTGGAGCCCAAGGGCTCGGGTGAGTTTTGGATAGGCCATGAGTGCATTTTTGGACTTTGAAAGTTAGTTGTTGCATTTCCGACCTCTATGCGAAGCCTGGTTCGCAAATGCGAATGGCTTCTCGCAATTGCGAAGTTAGCTCATGTCTGCCCCTTCTCGTAAATGTGAGGAACTTCTTCGCAAATGCGAAGGTGTTCCTGTTGGCCAGGGATTGTGAATGCGACCACATGGCTCGCAAATGCGAAGCTGGAACTTTCGCAAATGCGATATATTGGTTGCAAGTGTGAAGTTGATTTTTTCTACGTTCGCAAATGCGAACAGTTCCTTCGCAATTCCCATACCTGCAAGGTTCGCAATGTTCATATTTCTCACATCTGAGACCTGCATTTTTAACACTTAGCCGATTTTTAACTTCATTTTTATGACATGAGGGGTAGCTCTGATGGTAAGGAACCCCCACTTCCAACCAATAGGTTGTGAGTTCGAGTCTCCCCAATAGCAAGATGGGAAGGTGTTGGAGGGAAGGATGCCGGGGGTCTATTTGAAAACAAGTGGAATTATACTGCGTTGTTGTTGTTTCATGTTTTCTCAAACTCAAACACCCATAGGCGATTTTTCAAGAAATCTTTCTTCTCTAAATCAATTGTAAGTTGGTTTCTACTTATTTCTTTCCGTCTTAACATCATTTAACATGCCTTCACTATCATAGATTTCCATGGGAGAAATTGGGGGTTTTGGTTAAAACTTAGGTTTTCTTAAAATTGAAGATTTGGACCTCAATTTGAGGTCTGATTTCAAAACAAATCGCATATATGTGTTCGTGGGGAATGGGTAACCGTGTTTTGATTCGAACAGCAGGTTTTGAACACGTAGCCCGGGGGCATTTTTAGACTTTCTGGGCAAAACTTTGGGAAGTTCATTTTTATGCATTCTAATTAATTCATTTAGCATTTATTGATGAAATTAAGTAACTTGTGACTATATTCGAGCGATTTTTTGGTGGAGTCGAGGGGTAAAGCTATATTTGAGGCTTGAGTTGAGTTAAAAGCATCGAGGTAAGTGTTCGGTCTAACCCTAGCTTGAGGGATTATGATTGAGTCATATTTGCTATTCACCCCGTTTCATATTGTTTGGGGTACTTTTCTTTTTTACTTTGTTCCAAAATAAATGACACATTTCTAAATTTAAAAATAATTCAAATTTAAACTCTTCATTTTACCCCTTTGCCCTCAGTGAGAAGATTTTATAGCCACACCAATGGTATGACCCACAAACCTTTTACCCCCTTAATCTTTCATGACCACAAGTTTTAAAATCGTCTTCTCTTTTTTAGACTCCGTGCCGAGTCAAACTACCTCAAACAATATGAAACAGAGGGAGTAATGACATATAGGCATGGTGACGAGTATCTATACTTTGATGTCTATCATGCCCGTGAGTCTTTAAATTATGAATTTCTTGATTCTTGACGAGCCAATACTCGAGCCAACTCTTGATATATATTAACGAATTGTGAAAGTATAAGTGATAATTGAGACTCCAGAGTATTGGCTCGAGTTGTGAAGTAAAAGTGAGAAAGAGAAGAGTTTATTACGTTGTTCCTAGCCAGGCTATTGTTGAGTTGTGGTTCTCTTGCATTATGTTCTTAGTTGATATTACGGATGCTTAGGGTGATGATTCATTGTACTAGGTATTGTAATAAGTTTAGTTATAGCTGAAGTAGTTAGATGTGGTGATGAGTTTGGTTATACCTGAGGTAGTTCGGTTTTATAACAAGTTTAGATTTAGCTGAGGTAGTTAGGTGTTGTAATTAGTTTAGATAAAACTGAGGTTGTTAGGTGTTGTAACAAGTTTGGTTATAGCTATTTCTCCCCTGCCGGAATAAATTAAAATATCTTGTTTCCTTACCGGGACGTTTGATTTTGATATTATTAATTTCCTTGTCGAGAAGTTATTACATTATTTTGTTCCCTTGTCGGGATTATATTATATATTGTGTTGGAAGAAATGGGAGCGGGTAGTACGCTTACCAGAAGATATTATTAAATGGGAGCGGGTGATACACCTACCACAAGATAATGAAATGGGAGGCGGTGGTACGCCTACCACAAGATATTGAAATGGGAGCGGGTGGTACGCCTACCACGAGATACTGATAAATGGGATCGGGTTGCACGCCTGCAACGAGATGAGCATTGAAACTGAAAGTTGTTTTTATTTTCTTTATTCCGTGTTAGAAGCTAAACTATGGATTTCTCCTCTATTATTTCTGATATTCTATTTATATATGTTACCCCTGAAGCACGTTCCCTCCCCCAGCTTTAATTGTTTGTTTTTGTTGTCTCTTCATTGTATTTGTACATATATCTGCACAAGTTTATCTGGAGTCTGGTCCTAGCCTCGTCACTACCTCGCCGGGATTAGGTCAGGCACTTACCAACACATGTGGTCGGTTGTACTGATACTACACTCTTTGCTTTTTTGCCCAGACCCAGGTACCGAACAACATTAGTAGTTCGAGATCCAGTCTTCAGTTCAGCGAGACACCGAGGTAGCCTTGCAGGCATCGCAGGCCCGACGTCTCCTTTATCTTATATTTTATTATGTTATCTTATGTATTCGAGACAAAAAGTGTATTATTTCTTTGAAACAATTGTATTTGGTATTCTTAATAGTTCGTGAGTTTTGTGACATCAGATTTTGGGTAGAGGCTATGTTGAACTTCCGCATTGTTATTCAGTTTTTCTTTAAGTGAAGACTTCCGCTTATCTGTTTTAAATTTCGATGTTTCATGTTATTATTAATAATTGTAAAAGAAGTAATTGGTTAAGAACAAAGATAGTTAGAGGTTGGCTTGCCTAGCTCTCAATAATAGGCGCCATCACGATCCCCGAAGATTAGAAAATCCGGGTCGTGACACATGCTCTAATATCAATTGCTATTTGGAGTCCACTCAGACACAAGAAGGAGGGTTGAATTGTGTATTGCCTGATTTTTTCAATTTACAGAACCTGATTCTTTGAACAAAACAAATAGACACAAACATAAAGTGAAGTACGAAAATTAAACAACAATATAATGTTTATACGGAAAACCTCCTTGCTCAAGTGAGAAAAAATCACGACCAAAACTTGACTATAACGGTTTTAGGTTACAACTTTATAAACAAGAAACTAACTCTACTATCATTCCACTGCAATTACCTCAATTGTTGGTACTCCTTTCCAAACTAACTCTAGTCTAGGACGCAAATACAATTTTCAAAAGCAAATAGGGTACATACAATTCAGAATAATTGACTCAACCCTAAAAAACTAAAGAACTTTAGCAGCTTCTTCGTCAGGACCTGATTCTTCAGTTGAGTAGCTTGAATCCCTGAAAGCAATTTCCTGTCGAGATTGCTATCCTCAAACGGAATATGCTTGATTTCTGTGAATAGCATTAGTGTGAATACAATAGAAGGTCTCTTTATATAGATGTGAAGTCAGCCGAAATTCTTCTCCAATTAATGCTCCAAACCTAAAATATTTCGGTTAAGGAAAACCTCTCCAAATTTGATTTGGTTTCCTTATTTGTTTTCAACTCCTCAACCTTTTTTTTCCATGCAAGTTAAAAAAGATACCCCTTTTGACTACGGATTCCACCAGCTACAATCATTCCTTGTTACGCACAAACATGTTTTTCTATGGAATCCAACTTGCATATTGTATGGGTCAAAACTTGACCTCTGAGATCGACACATTTATTAAAGTCTATTTATGGATAATAAATGGTATGAATATCTATTCACAAGATCATCGGGTAGTTATCCAATTTGACAATTAAAGCCACGGTTTGGCCGCCCACATGAGGGCGTCCCCTCTATGTGGTCCCAACTCCTCGATACCAGCTGGCAGATCTCCTAACTATAAATATTAAGAGAAAGAACCCTAAAAGGGGGGCTGCTTCTTCTTCTTCACATCTACTTCTAAAAGAAGGGATAATACATCATTGTAAGGCTCTAAACCTGTCCATGGAGAGGTAGACCAAACCAATATCATTAATAAAAGATCTTCACCCTCTTTCCTTTATCTAATATCTATTGTCTCTTATGTCTTATTCCTCTAGTCTTTGGATTTATTACGACCTGCTATGATTGGCCCTCCATTTATTTCGATTGTTTTATGCTTATAAAGTGAATGAAAACTTTGAGTTAAACAATTTGGCACCGTCTGTGGGGATTTCATAGCAGAGTTACATAGTTTATCCTTAGACCGAAAAAGCAAAATGAACAACCCAGCTCGAACGAGCCCAAGAGGCATATCGGATCATAGGAAGTCAAAAACCTCGAGATGAGCTTGCTTCCACATCCCCAAGTCTTCGAGCAAAGGGAAGAAAAAGACGAAGCATATCCCCCATCCCAATGGGGAGAATATGCCTAAGGTACCTTGCCCCCTTTTCCACATAGGATCCTGCCAAAAGGGGGAAAAAGCACAAAAGCATATCTCGAACCAAGATCTATAATGGGGTAACCCGTGTGAGCTAGTCGAGAAGACCACAAGCGCAAGTTAGGCAAGATATGAAACCAGAAACAAATCCCAACCCTAAATACAAAGCGGGCTATGTGGGAAAACAAAAAGGTTCAACTACGGTTGAACGACAGTTCATGCTATGTGCCTTCAGTTCAGGCTATGCGCCTTCGGTTCAGGCTACGCGCCTTCAAATATTACAATGGTTCAACTACGCTTGAACGACAGTTCAGGCTATGTGCCTTCATTTCAGGCCATGCCCCTTTGACTCAGGCTACGCGCCTTCGAATCAGGCTACGCGCCTTCAAATATCAAAATGGTTCAACTACGGTTGAACGATAGTTCAGGCTATGTGCCTTCAGTTTAGGCTATGCGCCTTCGATTGAGGCTACACGCCTTCAAATATTATAATGGTTCAGCTACGATCGAATGACAGTTCATGATATGTGCCATCAGTTCAGGCTATGCGCCTTCGGCTCAGGCTACACGCCTTCAAATATTACAATGGTTCAACTACGATTGAACGGCAGTTCAGGCTATGTGCCTTGATTTCAGGCTATGCGCCTTAGGCTCAGGCTACGCGCCTTCAAATATTACAATGGTTCAACTACGGTTGAACGGCAGTTCAGGCTATGTGCCTTCAGTTCAGGCTATGCGCCTTTAGTTGAGGCTACGCGCCTTCAAATATCATAATGGTTCAACTACGGTTGAACGGCAGTTCAGGCTATGTGCCTTCAGTTCAGGCTATGCGCCTTCGGCTCAGGCTATGCACCTTCGGCTCAGGCTACGCGCCTTTGGCTCAGGCTACGCGCCTTTGGCTCAGGCTACGCGCATTCAAATATTACAATGGTTCAACTACGATTGAACGGCAGTTCA
Organism: Nicotiana benthamiana; assembly: GCA_034376525.1. Classification (NCBI taxonomy): domain Eukaryota; kingdom Viridiplantae; phylum Streptophyta; class Magnoliopsida; order Solanales; family Solanaceae; genus Nicotiana; species Nicotiana benthamiana. The sequence goes on along the minus strand of CM067334.1, from coordinate 63,535,777 downwards.
GGCTATGTGCCTTCGGTTCAGGCTATGCGCCTTCGACTTAGGCTACGCGCCTTCAAATATTATAATGGTTCAACTACGGTCAAACGGTAGTTCAGGCTATGTGCCTTCAGTTCAGGCTATGCACCTTCGGCTCAGGCTACGCGCCTTCAAATGTTACAATGGTTCAACTACGGTTCAACGGCAGTTCAGGCTATGTGCCTTCAGTTCCGGCTATGCGCCTTCGACTCAGGCTATGCGCCTTCAAATATTACAATGGTTCAACTACGGTTGAACGACATTTCAAGCTATGTGCCTTCAGGTCAGGCTATGCGCCTTCCACTCAGGCTACGCGCCTTCAAAAATTACATAAGTTCAACTATGGATGAACGTCAGCTCAGGCTACGTGCCTTCACCCAAAATTTCAACTACGGTTGAACTGGGACTCAGGCTATGCGCCTTCAAAAATTATAGTTGAACGTCAGCTCAGGCTACATTCCTTCACCCAAAAGTTCAACTATGGTTGAACTAGGACTCAGGCTATGCGCCTTCAAAAATTACATAAGTTCAACTACGGTTGAACGTCAACTCAGGCAACGTGCCTTCACCCAAAAATTCAACTACAGTTGAACTGGGACTCAGTCGATGCGCCTTAAAAAATTACATAAGTTCAACAACGGTCGAACGTCAACTCAGGCTACGTGCCTTCACCCAAAAAGTTCAACTGCGGTTGAACTGGGACTCAGGCTATGCGCCTTCAAAAATTACATAAGTTCAACTACAGTTGAACGTCAGCTCAGTCTACGTGCCTTCACCCAAAAAGTTCAACTACGGTCAATCTGGGACTCAGGCTGCGTGCCTTCACACAAAATTTCAACTATGGTCGAACTGGGACTCAGGCTACGCGCCTTCAAAAACAACAAAGGTTCAACTACGGTTGAATGACAGCTCGGGCTACGTGCCTTCACCTAATATTCGACTACGAATTAGACTAGGATTCGGGCTAAGCGCTTCCACCATTATAAATTACAAAAGAATTCAACTATGAGGCGAACCAGAACTCAGGCTACGCGCCTCTGCCGCAAAAACCGCAAGCTCAACCACGGATGAATCAAAGCCAAGGACACACGTCCCCAAGGCTATAAGCCGGGCCGCAATCAGACGAGAACAAGCACCCCAAATGCCTAACCACAGACGAACCACAGGTCGGGCCAAGCGCACCGCCGTTCAAGTATGTACTACTAAGTCAAAGTAAAGTGTTGACCCGCGCAAAGTTCGGCCCAAGTCGAACTACAAGGCCATGCTTTTGATTATCACGGCCGGTAGTTCGACTAAGCCCAAACTGGGACTAAGGCTATGTGCCGCCATGCGGCCAAAACCCACTCCCAACAAATGGAGGAAGGTAACGACCAAAGGCGTCTATCTATGGCCAAAGCCATCTACACCAACTTTCCATAAGGCAAGGAATCGGTTCGACAATGGTCTAGATCACTTAACCGGTTGAAACCATTAACATGTCCACTAGAAAAACTCTAAAGCAAAACCCTTGTAAACAAGCAGAAAAATATATAATGTATTCGACGCAAAACAAATGGTAAAGAAGAAAACCAAATATATTCACAATATTTACTCGGGGTTACCCCCAATTACATATGCCCAAGGCCGGCAGAGAAAAAAGAGAGGAAGAAAATAAGAACTAAAAAAACATTACAGATTTTATTTTTACTCGGCGCCCCCAGCGCCCCCATCAGCATTGTCAGCACCCTCGACGCCATCATCTACCCCGAGCGTGGACGGATAAAAGCCACAGTCGAGGCAGGCTTCACAGGCCATTTGGCGTGCCTCCTCATAATATGCCTCAGACACGATGCCACACTCCCACAACCGCCTGTACATATCGAGCTGGGCCTCAGCATACGTCCAGAGCTCGCGAGCAGGACCAAAAGTAGCGGCCTGATCCCTCAGGAGCTGGTTCTCGGCCTCCAAGGCACCAATCTGTCACAGCACGGGCTTCCCAATCGCAGACGACAATGCGCCCCTCTAACGATCGTTCTCGAAAAGCAGCGGCGGCCCTCTCTAATCCACCGTCCCTTTCCTGGGCACGGTTGGTCGCCTGCAGTACCTCAACCCTCGCCAGGGAGTCCTCTTCCTGTCTCCTTGAAGTGGCGGCCTCAGATTCTAGGGCAGCCACCTGCCTGGTATAAGCCTCAGCAGCCTCCGCCGCTACAGCCATATTTTGGTGATCCCTCTCGGCAGCCGCCCTTCTCTCAAATTCCACCCCTTCGTTCGCCTGGCGGAGCTGCTCCTCAAGAGTGGATACCCTGCTGAGGGTCTGTTGCATGTGAATCTCCCTCCGTTGCTAGCTCTTCTACCAACTCCCGGTTTCGCAGGTCATTCCTTATGTGGTCACGCAAGCCACGACACCAGTCATGGTAGCGGTGATACTTCCCCAACAGTCGCGCAAAAATCGCCGAACAGACATTATCCCGCCTAATGCTGTCCACCTCCAGCAAAAATGTCTACAACAAAGAGGGTGACATTTAACACGAGAGGGCATGCTAAGAAAGAAAACAAACCAAAGTTTTGCACATACCTTTATACTCAGGGCGTCCACCTTGCCCATCAGTCCGACGTCCGAAATTCCCCTCACGGGCGTGCTCTCCGCTTCCGAGCACAGGACCCCGAACATCGTCTCTAGATTCTCCTCCTCGAGCAGCAGGTTCAGGTCGTTAGGAATCTCTATATAACGATAATGCCCCTCGGATTGCACGGCCGAGTGGGTATAACCCTCTTGAGCAAGACGGATGTCCTCGGGATCTATATCGGACTCCAAATCATCCCCCTCTCATGAGGTGCCCCTTCCTTCCGGCGCCCTGGAAGTTGAGGCTTCCGTCACCCGAGACGTCGAAGCGCCAGCATTCGCCATAAAATCGGCGCCTGCCGTCTCCGCCAAAACAACTGCCGGGGAATTGCATTCCCTCGCAGAAACAGGAATAGAAACTTTAATCGCCGAAGCGACTGTGTCACCTTGGCCTAAGCCAACAGGGGAAACCCCCACTAAACGCTCACCTTCTGGGGCAAGGTCCGCTACGCCTCCCTCCTCCGCCGACGGTGAAGAATCTAACTAATTACCACCGGAAGAGCCGGGGTGAACGCCACCCTACGCCGAGCTAGAGGCCTCCCGTCTTCTTCATCCCCATTCGGCGATCGCTCCGCCCTGGAATGCATGACCCCTGGAGACTCCTCAACTCGGGGCACGGGCCGTACCAGAGAGTGTGCAGCTGAAGATTCCATCAAAGTCGCCCTAGGAACCGGGCGAGGCGCCAGCATTGTGATCACTCGGGCAGTCGCCCCCGGCCTACGGAAAGCAAGCTGAGGAGCCCTCCTGTGCCGTGGTCGTTCTGACCAGCCAAAGAAGAAGGGTTAGGCTAGAGAAAGTAAGGACTACGAAGATAGAACTAAACAACAAATCATGTTCTTACCAGCAGCCGGCCTACGGCAATGGACCTCCCAGAAAGACGCCCACGTGCGAATCCCCGTTGTAATGGAGCACCTCCCGCTACGGCGCAAAAAGAAGATCATTACGTAGAAGCATAAAGCAGATCTCTTAACCCAAAAGAAATCAAGGCCAGCATAAAAGAAACTTACGTGCATGGTTCCACTCCTTCGGGAAGTCGGTGGCACAAGCCACAAGGTGCTCGGTCCTGATATAAAAGAAATACTTGAAAGGACGGGTAGCGAACTCGTCATCAAGCTCTGCAATCAAGTCGTCGGTCCCACGAGGGACCAACCAAATCATAGTGCCACGTACCCTTTGAGGAGCATACAGAGTCAACACATGCCCAAGTGGAACATCCCTCCATTCCAACTCCGCATATTTAATCAGCATCACCAATTATTTGTAGCAAGAGGGGACGAGCTGAGAAGGGCACACCTTGTAGTAGCGGCAAAAGTCCACCACCAACATAGGGCGAAGAAGCCTAAATGCCAGCCTGAAAGGGTAAGCATAGAAGACGCAGTAACCTCGGTGGTCGACATGAACCCTGTCGCCGCTCCTGGACAGGACGATGTCGGTAAAGCGTGGAATCTCACACTGCTCCCTCAGTTGAGCAATGCCGACTTCCCCCATCAATAGAGCCTCGTCCACTTGACCTTCTCACTCAGGGTCGGTAAAATTGGTCGCCGGACCGCCGAGAAGGGAACGAATGTAGGTCACCGACGGGAACCTATCAACGGTCGGTGAATCAGTGGCTCCCGCCACCGTAGAAGGACCCTCTGCCACAGCAACCGCCACCGGAACTGCATCGGAATGGGAATTGCTTTCCCTTATCAATATAACGGAAATAAGATGGTAAGATTCACCAAAAAAGCAAAAGAATACGAAGATCCGACGAAAATGACGGAGAATGAATCAACAAGGACTGAAAAACTAGACAATGTGATAGCAAGAAAGCTTATCTCCCTCAGAATTCCACTTAGACAAATATAAAAAAAGTGAGAGCTGAGAAACACAACCCTTTATTTATAGGCAAAATGTGAATGACCCGCACAAATCCCAAAGGTCACCATTAACTACCTGACCAACCGCAAAATGGTTCAGACCTACGGTAACGAGCACAATTATGACAGAAACCATTGAGCGATCATTCATACGTCGATCAGTATGTCCCCCATGAAACAGCTGTGACAACCTCAAGGTGCCATATGCACGCCCCATGCGTCACCTTGCGTATGATGTCCCCCTTATAGGTAGTAAGCGTGATCGTACTCTCCCCATGCACTTATAAAAGGCTACGGCCATCTCCAAAGTAAAAAAGGCTACGGCCGTCTCTAAAGTAAAAATGGCTACGGTCACCGCTAAAAGATAAAATGCTACGACCATCTCCAAAGTAAAAATGGCTACGACCATCTCTAAGATAAAAGGCTACGACCATCTCCAAAGTGAAAATGGCTATGACAGTCTCTAAAGTAAAAAAGGCTACGGCCGTCTCTAAAGTAAAAATGGCTACGGTCACCGCTAAAAGATAAAATGCTACGACCATCTCCAAAGTAAAAATGGCTACGACCATCTCTAAGATAAAAGGCTACGACCGTCTCCCAAGTGAAAATGGCTATGACAGTCTCTAAAGTAAAAAATGGCTACGGCCACCTTCAAAAGACAAAGGGCTACGGCCGTATCCGAATTTAAAAATGGCTACAACCATCTCTAAAGAAAGAACGGCTACGACCGTCTTCAAAGAATAAAGGACCGCGATTGTCCCCAACGCATAAACGGATAAGGTTATTGGCGAAATCCGCTCATCGAGCTCGACCTCAATAAGCGAGGGACTATCTGTATGGGTCAAAACTTGACTTCGTGATAATGAATGAGATCGACACATTTATTAAAGTCTATTTATGGCTAATAAATGGTATGACTATCTATTCACAACATCATCAGGTAGTTATCCAATTTGACAATTAAAGCCACGATTTGGCCACCCACACGAGGGCGTCCCCTCTATGTGGTCCCAACTCCTCGACACCAGCTGGTAGATCTCCTAGCTATAAATACTTAGAGAAAGAACCCTAAAAGGGAGGCTTCTTCTTCTTCTTCACATATACTTTTAAAAGAAGGGATAATACATCATTGTAAGGCTCTAAACCTCTCCATGGAGAGACAGACCAAACCAATATCATTAATAAAAGATCTTCACCCTCTTTCTTTTATCTAATATCTATTGTCTCTTATGTATTATTCCTCTGGTCTTCGAATTTATTACGATCTGCTATGATTGGCCTTCCATTTATTTCGATTGTTTTATAATGAAAACTTTTAGTTAAACACATATGAATTCATACTTGATCAACATTCTGCATTAGTCTGTTATAACCTTGGTTCTTTCGTCATCTCCAAATTAATTCTGTACACTAGTAGCATAGTAATTAGTTCATGAAATCTGGTTCTTTTAATATAATTGCTCCAAATTTGTTAATCATCAAAACATATCAGTACTCAACTCAACAATAAGCAATATAATTAGATGAATAATAATTATTGTGACATTTAGTGCTCTGCCCTATACAATTCCTTTGTCTTTTTGAAGGTGTGGTCAGATAAAAATTTTGATCAATGAAAGATGTCAATGTCAAAATAAATCTTGCAAATCAAACTAAATTGCCTTCAATTTTGTGAACTAAAATTGTGACACTAAAAACCAAACATTAAACTTTAATACAAGCAAGTTCTTTTATACAAGTCAGACTCTCATTTTAAGGCTGTGTCTTAATTTGAGGGCATTTTACCGTTGATTGTATTAAGATTGCAAATATACGTGTTTTTATTCCGAATTCTATTGAACATAAAAATATACAAATCTTGCATAAACTACGTACAAAGTACATACGATGAATAAATTTTTTTTTCTGGGTAATTTGCACTTCAGGCCTATTTGGCACTTATTTACACTCCAGGCCTATTTGGCACTTATGGAGTTATAAGCATGCATAAATATTATAAATAATTTTTCTATAATTTTTAAAAGCTCCAAATAAATTTATTTTCTCTCTTTTATGTTTAAAATATTCAATAATTATCCTCTAAATTACATTTGTGATGATTTAATTATCAAAATTCTTTATTTATGCCAACATGATATTTAAATATTTCTAGTGTATTTTTTGTAATTCTATTTATATTTTTAGGATAAATTGTACATCTTTGCATTAATAGCCCATACTAATGCATAATTATATTATTGATACATAAAGTTGTTTTTTTTATATTTTTAAACTGTTAAATAACTATTTTAATCATTTTAGTGCATGAAAATGTTTTTTTGGAACTCATCTATTATTTTTATAAATTATGCAGTTATTAAAAGTGGATATTTAAAATTTGGCCAATTTTTATTTCAATTTTAGCCCTATTTCAACCCAATACCTGCCCAATTTCAATTTAAATTTACCCCGCCCAAACCCTGATACCCAATCCGGCCCCAAAACTCTTTCTATCTCGGTTGTTGATTGTAGATATCAATGACCACAATCAACCCTTATCTAAAATAAACCAAACGACCCCAAACCCTTTCATTTACCAACATCCCCCACCCTGAAATCCCTTTCTTCTCTCAATGCTCTCAAAACGAACCCTAATCGAACCTCATTGTCGCTCATCTATGGTGATTTCACACCATCCCCCAGGCCTCTAGTAGCCTCTCTCACATTGGTATTGCCATCTCCTGGGTCCTCCAGGGACCAGGGTTAATTGGCTTGCATCTATGGCCCTTTTCTCGCTTGTTTTAGGCTGTTCCAGTGTGATTCCGAGTAAGATCGTCTTACATTGACTATGATCTATATGTTTCTAAGCATGTTTCTTCACCTTTGTGTTGTTCTCTTCGAAATCCTAATTTCTTTCTTCTGAACTAATGGTGTATTCTGGCCCGGGCCCGGGTCTAAACGGGCCTGACGGGCCGGGCTTCGCGGTCCCGGGCTTCGTGTGCCGGGCCTGGCGGTCCTGGTGGTTGAGACCGGCCCGTGACGGGCCTAAGCCCACAGTGGTCCTGGGCCTGGTGGGCCGGGTCTGACAGGCCTGACGGGCCTGACGGGGTTTATTTTAAGGCAATATCTTGTATAGTAGTTATCAGTATAGTGTAGAATATATTTTATATGGTGTACTAAGTTATTAGTATAATATATATTTCATTGTATATTGTGTTGTAGTAATTAGTATATATTGTATATTATGTATATATTATGTTGTAGTAATTAGTATATATTGTATATTATGTATATATTGTGTTGTAGTAACTAGTATATATTGTATATTATGTATATAGTGAGTTGTAGTAATTAGTATATATTGTATATTATGTATATATTGATATATATTATGTATATATTGTGTTGTAGTAATTAGTATATATTGTATATAATGTATATATTGTGTTGTAGTAATTAGTATATTGTGTTGTACTAATTAGTATATATTATATGTATATGTATATTCTATCTCTTATGTATATATGTTCTCTTATATATATTGTATCTTATGTATATATGTTATTACTTATATATTTTCTTGTAGTTTAGGTTGTACGCCATGTATATATATTCTCGTATATATTTATTGTAGTATATATTGTATGTTATATATATATATTCAAGGATTGATATCGAAGTAAAGACAAAGAAATATTGAGAAAAAAGATATTCAAGGATATGTCTTATAATTTTTATTGACCAAAATGGCATATCTTTCTTAGTCTTCCTTCCCCCAATGGAATGAGCACAACAAGGTACTAATACCACCATTAAAAGGAAAAAAACTAAAAGAAGATGTGCCAGTGTACAAGTTACATCATAATCTACATTGTATCTCTAACAAATCTCGTAAATCCGTCAAGGTTTGGGAGGAGGTTGTATTGGTGGTGGTGGAAACGAAGCTTGTTCATCACCACTTCCGGGCGAAGCCAAATCCTCCGAAAGTTCCGCTATCATTTCTTCACAAGCTTCATCTATCGCCAGTTGTGATTTTGCAATTCCAAAGTTTCTTCTTTCCGCGCGGATCCAATCTCTAAAAAGCACCAATTTTTCCAAGCTCTCCCTTATCGCCGCTCTATGATCACTGATTTGTAGTCTTGCTTGATTGAAAGCGCTCTCCGATGCAACACTTGAAGCTTGAATTGATAAAACATCCCGAGCCATCCTTGCAAGAACTGGAAAATATTTTTCCCATGACTTCCACCATTCCAAAAGATCGAAAGAGCCGTCTGGATTATCCTTTTCAAGTCCCTAAGACAAGTAAACTTGAAGCTCATTTAGATGTAAAATTTTATCATAATTATCACCTTGAGAACCCCGGAACTCTGTCCAAGATTTAAGAGCTGTTAAGCGCGCAACTTTTTTAGACGATTGTGAGCTAGACGAAGCAGGGGTTGGAATATTTGGCCTAGCATGCTCTAACGCAAATTTATAACCATTATAAACAGTTTGAGCATTAATTTTAATTGATTCTTTTGCACCAGCAAGTGTAGCAATTTCCTCGTCTGAAAGATCTAAAGCCTTATAACTATTAGAATACCAAAAATAAGGACCTCTCAATTTCATTGCAGGATTTAACATTGCAGCTACACAAAAAATAGGAGGGATAGGGAAAAATATTTTTTAAATTTTTGTTTCATTTCATTTATAGCAAGTTCATAAATATCTCCAACTTCGCCAAATTCAACAAACAAATCAGCTAGTGCGGCAATATAAACTAAACAGTTTGAAATAGTAGGATAATATTGCCCAAAAAATGCATTTGTAGCAACTTAAAAATGTTCTAAAAAATCTAAATTTTTTTTAACATTCGTCTAATCTTGGGTAGTAAGAATTTCATCATCATCCTCACCACCTACCCGAGAATTAAACATTGCATTAATTGGGTTTCTATATTCATACGCAACTACTAAACTTTCGTACATACAATTCCACCTAGTCGGGCAAGGTTTAGGAAGCTTTCTTTCTCTAAGGCCATATTCATCACATTTTTTAAAATAATCTCTAAGTCTAGTTCTACGGTAGCCAATTAAGAGCCATTCGAACCTTTTCAATTTCTATGTTTAAAATTCGCATACCATCACCGACAATTAAATGATAAATATGACAAATACATCTAACATGGAAAATATTACTAAATGTAGGATTTAGGGTTTTTGTAAGCATGCCTATTACACTAGTGTTACTAGAAGCATTATCCATAGAAATTGCCATTATTTTATCGCTAAAGCAAAAATATCTACAAATATCTGAAATAGTGTTAGCTATAAACCTACCCGTGTGACGTGAATTAGTTATTTTATATGCAATTATACGTTTTTGCATTGTCCAGTCCTCATTATCTAATGACTTGTAACAGTTAGATAATCACAGTCATTATTACTTCTACCAATATCAGTTGTAATTAGGTATATGAGTAAATAAATAGCGCAAATATTGTTCATATTCATGTTTGAACTTATAAATATCGGCCTTAACTGTTGCGCGAGGCTAACCTTTATAAGTAGTATTAAAAACTCTTCTAATATAATGAACCCAGTTAGGATTAGAAGCAAAAGTATAAGGTAAGCGCATAACAGTAATCATCTTTGCCAATTCTTCACGATCTCTATTTGGATCGTAATATAAAATACCTCCGGTGACAGTGTTAATTCCTGGTTGAACTAGATTTGAACCTGTACTAGGGTTAACCGCAGAATCTACACTTGTCCCCCTTGCTACGCTTGCATTTGAAAAAATCTAGCCCTATCTGTAGGGTGTATTTTTATGTGCATAACCAAACTACCTGTGCCGCTACGGTCTCCAGTAAATTTATAAACAAGTAATTTCCCACAAGTTTTACACTTAGCCTTATTTTGTTCTCTTACTTGAGTAAAAAAATGCCAAACTAATGATGTTTCTGCACGTTTAGCAGGTTGTCTACTAAAAGATGGAGTTTCTACAAGTGGGTGTGCCGGTGTATTACTTGAGTTATGAACATGACTAGTAGGTGTATCATCTAAATCTGGTGCTTGGGTTTCATCATCATCATTATCATCCTCATTTTCCTCTAAGATATGTTCATTAGGTTAAATAGCATTCATAATTTCATCATCTAATCTATCACCTACTGCAACATCATGTAGAAATTCACTATTGGTAAATTGAAAACAAGGGTGATCACTATCAAGCATTACGGGAGGCGGAGTAGGACGTCTAGGTTGGCGACTACTTTCAACCTGCTTATATTTTGCAGGTCGGGGAACCGGGGGAAGGGTAGTATTATGGCCACTACTTTCACCGATTTTACCTTTTCCTTTACCGAACATTTTTTCCAAAGAAAATTCTATACTAATTAGAATTATGCAAACTAAACAACACAAAAATATATTATTAAAACGTAAGAGTTGAAACGAGTTTACTGGATTGCCGAACAACTTCTTGAAAACTAAAAATCGTTGTACACTTGAAAACTTCAATTCAACAACTTCACAATGTTTCACGAATTTTCAACAATAAATTAAGCAGTTGTAGTAGAAAGATTGAAAGAAAGATTGAGAGATATTGATGAATTGGTGAATAAAAATGAAAGGATGAGGGGTATTTATAGTTGAGATATGGGAAAAATTGTAATTATATACAGTTTGGCATTAAATTAAAGTTTGAGGGCCAAATGCTATTTTGCAAAGTTCTAAATGGCTGTTTTTGAAAAGAGTCGTTACTGATTTTAATTTTTTTTTATAAAAATAGCCGTTGGGCCGGTCTTGGCAGTCCCGGGCCTGGCGGTTCGAAGCAAATGGACCGGCCCGTCACGGGCTTAATGGACCGGCAGGCCCGGGACCGCCAAGACCGGTTCAGGTCTGGGCTGTTTGCACCCTTATTCTGAACCTCTTAGATCTGTACATATCTGAGTTGATTGAGACTTGTTTCATATGAGTTTTACAATAACCGTACGATTATTTACAAGAATCGTATGATTTTCGAGTGATTTTTCATCTTTCTATGAAACTAGGGTTTTTAGAAATTTCCTTTTAAAATATTTGGTAATTTTTGAGTGTTTGATTTTCTACTTCTTATGTGTTTTGACTGATTTCGTAAGGTTGTTACACCTTAACTCATTTATACTAAAAACCCTAATTTTTGATATTTTTTGTTTAGTTTCTGAGTACTGGTGTATTGACTGTGTTCTTACCTTGGTTCTTGTGATTTCTCTTTAGCCATTTGAATATCTTGTGTTTTTCTTGTCCTAATATGCATCTACCGTTTCTTAGTTCAACCTTTTACCAATTTTATATGTTTATGTTCATCCTGACTATTTATGTTAAGACCTATATCTTTCTCCTTGAATCAGTGTCGATTTAACTATTTTTTTTGTTAAAGTTACGTGTCGAATCCTGACTTTTCACTTCTTACCTTATTCTATCTGCTAAACTTGCTGACTCTTTATGTGATTTTCTCTTTGATTGAACCCATGATTATTCTGAAATTCTTATTCCCTTGTTTGATTTGAACAATTTTCCTTAACAAAACTTTTGATTCTTACCTCTCTACTCGGTTTAATTGACTATTTGCCTTAATTAATTTTTCCTTACCTTATTTTTTATTTTGCTAATTCTACTGATTGTTTCCTTAATTGAAACCCCTGTGCATTCATCCATAGTTACCTACTCTGCACTCAATTTCCTTCCTTAAGTATCCATCCTGCTTTTACAATTACCTTGATTAAAGGGAAGACTTACTGATTCTACATGTGATTGATTCCCTGAATTTCTCTAATTGCTACTTAATTGATCTCTTACCTTATTTTGCTAAGCTTTTGATTACTATTTAAACTCCCTCCCATTCTCACTTCTAACAATGAACATTACTTCACAAAATCACACTTATACTCTAAAGCTCTATTTTCTCCTCTGCTACTTGTGATATTTCACTGGTCTAGCCGGCTGAAAGCCAAGGCTAGATATTGGAACTACATTTGCTTTATATTTTACACTCTTTTCTTCAACTGGTATGTCTCTAGTTAAATTTTTAAATCTAAACCCTATGTGTTGTTGCGCTCACTTTTTCTCGGGAAATCGGGTCTACGATATTTTTTGGGAGGACAACTCTATTCTCTTTCGAGAATTGCGTCTTTGAAATTGGAGAGTCACCACCTAATGATTATAGTGCATTAGGACACATTAAGGAGATTTGAGTTGGAAAGCCAAAGTTCGGGTAAGGGCTAGAAATTATCTCGAGGGAAAGGTGTTAGGCAACCCTCAAGATGCATAGCGTGGTCCTGACCATGTTATAATTATGACTTTACATGTAAACAATCAAGGCTCAAATAAGGGCTTCCTTACAACATTTCAATTAGTTTGAAATTCATGAAAGTAAAGAGAACTAGGATTTGAAAAGTTTAAACAAGTCTAAAGAGAGCAAATAAGGATAAACAAAGAAAAAAAGGGTCCTAGGTTGATGATTAATATGGATTACTTCAATCAAATACCTATCAATCACTCCTCAAAGAGAGGTCACACATGATATTAGCCCATCGGTCATTATCTCCATATTCTGCCCCGTAAAGGTTATTTAAACGCATGGATTGTTCACGAATGCTTATTGCGTGCTATTAACCGTCTCCTCCTATAAGTCCTAGAGGGTATTTAGGACCAACTATTCCTACATGGTAAGGACTAGGCTGAACCCTTAGGTTTAAAGGACAAAATGTTAGGCGGCATACATAACAAGTAGGACTACACATAAAGGGAACATACAAGGCAAATAAGAGGTTCACAAATCCCTCCACACGTAAACATGTAGTTAGCACGTCTTTCACACATTTAAGGTGTCAAAAACAAATGTTTTTAAAAAAAAAGCACAATGATGGAAAGAGGTACGATTCAGTGAAAAGCGGAAGGTTTAATTAAAACGGAGCGAGCCGAAGAATGTTTGATTTCCAAAAGTGTGACTAAAGATGTCAGTAAATGTATAGCAGTTTAGGAATTAGTAAAAGTATAGATAACCATATTGAAACGTACTTTGAAAATATAGCAATGGATTTAAAGATGCAGTAACCTGACAGAGATTAGAATAATAAAAATTGCACAATTATGGATAAGCAAAACACCCTAGTAGAAGATATGATAAAACAAATGCACGATTCAGAGATTATCTCAAAAAATGAGACTGGAGTTTTTAATAGAAACAGAGTAAACTTCAACAAGGCAAACAAGGAACGAAGTTCAGAAGTTTAAAAGAGGTTGAGTAGTGCAAAACTGGTAAAACAAAATCAATCAATTTTATTAGGCCTAAAGCTTGCCTAGGCGTCGTATGTATTGCCTACTTGTCTTAAAGGTGAACATGCATATTAATCCAGTTTTAAAAGAGAAGACGCAATTTAGCCAAAACTTGTGTTATTAAATTAAACAACTGGCGAGGCGTTCATCAATTACAATTCAGATGAAATAAAATCCTAAGTAACATGATGTCTAATACACATAAGCTCCTAAAACATGGTCTCTAAATACAGTAGTAATGTTCTATAATAGTTGTTTGTTGGTTACTAATCGTGATTACGAAATGAGTATAATAATAATATGAAAATAAAGAGCCTAAAGCATGATGTCTATATGTAAAATGGATGTCCTATACATGGTCTCTATTGCACAAATAGGTAAGTAAAACCCTATAGACATGTTTTCTACCTGTTACCAAGCATCCATAATTCCCACCCAATTTCACTATAACCCTCAGTTGTTTACAAGTTATTACAGACCATGATAGCTGAATTACATAAGTAAAGAAAAATAAGAAGTTGTCCTATAAGGAGCCTTCAACTAGGCCCAATCTTCCAACCTCACTTCTTTCGAGTTTCACAGCCTTTGCCATGGTTTGGGTGCGACAAAGCTCCCTAAGGGCCAATTGAGCTCCTTGGATAATACCAATATGTCACTTCCCCAAACCCGGTCGTGATGGCGCTAGTCTGCGAGACTGGCAAGCCCGACAAACCACAACCAAGAACGACATTCTAGCTCAAAAGAAATAATTTAAGATAACACAATGAATTTAATATTAAACTCCCAACCAGGGACAGAAAATACCAATGAAAATACCATTGAGCAAGAATAATAACCCTCCAAAAAAAATCGAGGAGTCACGAGTACAGAGCCTCTAATAAAAACAGGATACAAGTTTGAACGGAAATGATACTAAAGTCTGACAAAATAGCAAAAAGAACAGACTGATAGAGACAGAGTAAGTGGTCATGCGGACGTTGGGCAGCAACCTCAATACTCTGAATAGCTCGGGTAATCAACAACAGCAGCACTAGTTCTCTGGAGCACCTGTATCTGCACACAAGGTGCAGGGAGTATGGGGTGAGTCTACCAACTCAGTGAGTAATAAGCATGTATAAGAACCCCAAAGATACGAAAATACGAAATAACACCAAATGAAGCTATCTAGCAGTTCTATACAGTACCAACCTCAGAGATATACAGATAAATCAACGGTAAATAAATGCGTGTGATGCAATGCAATGCATGAACACTACGGAACCTGCAGCCCAATCCATATGGTACTCGCGCTCACTGTGGGGATTCAGACTCCGGAGGGGCTCCTATAGCCCAAGCGCCATATCATACAGTGCCAATAGTTACCACTGTTTTCATTACAATACATGGTGCCAATAGTTACCACCATTTCCATTTAAAAACACTGTGCCAATAGTTACCACTGTTTCCATTTAAAAACACAGTGCCAATAGTTACCACCATTTTCATTTAAATAATATACAGTCCAGAAAATAGTGAGATAGTAATCGTCAGCCCGAAGTATCATTTAAAAATCATTTGAGTTTTCAAAACGTATAAATATGGATGAGTTTGCAAAAATAGTATTTAAAACCCTGGACGGAATTCAAATAATATGCAAATCATGACAATTCTGAAATAACGATCGATGAAGGATTCTACAAGTCGGCACAAGGCCCCAAACATGGTATCAAGCCTAGACATCATCAATATAGTATGCGAAGCAATCACCAACATATCACAATCTATCCCTCGGATTGGACTGAGTCACAATTTCAAACAAATATGACCCCGCACTAACCATGGAGTGCATGTCTAGCCTCATATTAGCATCACAATGTGATATACCGGGATTTCAAACCCTCAAGTCATCATCTACACCCATTACTCACCTCAAGCCGGCGCAAACTAGCTTGAAATGACTTTCCCTCGAGAATCAACCTCGGCGGAATATGTCATAATAGGCTAATGGAACATAGCCGAATCGAAATAACTCGAAATTCACCCAAAATCACAAAGTTGGCAAAACCCGAGCCCCGAGCCCACTTCTCAAAAAATTATGAAATTTACATTTTCAGAATCCTCGTCTCGCCACGAGTCCATACATATAAAGTTCATCAAAATCGGAGTCCATTTTTTAAATTCCCAATTTATATTCAAAATTCCAAGCCTTAGTTCATCCCATTTTTGATTTGATTCCAGAAATTTAAGGGCTAAATTCATGTTTAGAAGATGTTTTGAGTCCAAAAAACTTACCTCTAGTCAATTGTCTTCGAATCCCTCTTCAATTTTCTCCAAAAGCTCTCCCAGATGTCCAAAAATGGTGGAAATATGGTTGGGTTTGCGACTGAAATTTCCCTTAATACATTCTGCCCGGCGAACGCCTCCTTCTTCGCAAACTTGAGGCCCTTCCGCGTTCGCGATGCCCAAAATCCTCAGGTCCAAAATTTCTTTTTCGCGAATGTGGTGCCCAACTGCGAACGCGTAAGCCAAAAATCTTACTGCCCAACTTTCTCTTCGCGAATGCGTCCCCTTCACGCGAACGCGAAGCACAAACCCAGGCCCTTCCCAAACTACCCCTATGCGAATGCGTCCTGCCTACGCGAACGCGAAGGCCTATGGACCTCAGGCCTACGCGAACGCAATCCCTCAATGCGAATGCGAAGACCAAATTCCAGGCCTCCCAAATTTCCTCTACACATTCGCGACTCACCCATGCGAACGCGAAGAGCATTTCTCTGCAACACCAACAATTGTGCACCAACTTTCTTCCAAGTCCAAGAATAGCCCGGTTAACCCTTCGAAATCACCCCGAGGCCCCCGGGACATCAACCAAAGGCACCAACATGACCGTTTACTTCATTCAAACTTTCTCCGGCCATAATAACACTATCATTAACATCAAAAATCACCAAATTCCTCGAATTCAAGCCTAAGTCAAACTAGAACTTTTTTTAAATTCGCATTTGATCCAAAACCCGACCTAAACACTTCCGAATGATCTAAAAATTTGCACACATATCCAAAATAACCTAATGGAGCTACTCAAATTGTCAGAATTCTATTCCGACCTCTGGATCAAAATCTCTCCTATCAATCGGAATTCGCCAAAATTCAAACTTAGCCAATTCAAGTTAATTCTACACCGGACTTCCAAATTAAATTCTGATTTTTCTCCCAAGTCATAAATCATCCCCCGAAGCTAGTCGAATCATCGGAAATCCATTCCGAGCCGTCTAACTCACAAGTCAACGTCCGATTGACTTTTCCAACTTAAGCTTTCCTTAATGAGACTATTGGTCTCATTTCGAACCAAATTCAACCCAACAAACTTCAAACTCACCAAGCACACATATGAACACACGGGGAAACATAATACGTGGATAATGGGGTTGAAATACAAAAGACGACGAGTCGGGTCGTCACATCCTCCCCAACAAAAACAAATGCTCGTCCTCGAGCGGGTCAAGAAACATACCTGGAGCCTCAAACAAACGAGGATATCTTTTCCGCATCTCCTACTTGGTCTCCCAAGTGGCCTCCTCCATGGGCGACCTCTCCATTGCACCTTCAATGAAGCTATGTCTTTCGATCTCAACTTTTGAACCTGTCGACCCAAAATTGCCACTGGCTCCACATCATAGGTCAATTCCTCATCCAACTGGATCGTGCTGAAGTCTTATACATGAGATGGGTCCCCAACATACTTCCTGAGCATGGAAGCATGGAACACCGGGTGAACCCCTAACAAACTGGGTGGAAAAGCAAGTATATAGGCCACTTACCCAATCCTCCCGAGTATCTTAAAAGGTCTAATAAACCGCAGACTCATCTTCCCTTTATTTCCAAACCTCATCACGCCTTTCATAGGCGATACCTTCAACAGAACCTTCTCGCCCACCATATAAGATAAATCCCGAACCTTCCGGTCCGCATAACTCTTCTGACGCGACTGAGCTGTATGAAGTCTCTCCTGGATAACTTTCACTTTCTCCAAGGCATCCTGAACTAACTTTGTCCCCAATAGTCTAGCCTCGCCGTGCTCAAACCAACCAACTGGAGATCTACACCATCTCCCATATAAAGCCTCATACAGTGCCATCTGAATGCTGGACTGATAACTATTGTTATAAGCAAACTCCGCAATTAGCAAGAACTCAACCCAAGAACCTCCGAAATCAATAACACAAGCACGTAACATATCCTCCAATATCTGAATAGTACGCTCGGACTGTCCGTCTGTCTGAGGATGGAAAGCTGTGCTTATCTGAATCTGAGTGCCCAACTCCCGATGAAAAGTCTTGCAGAACTGGGAAGAAAACTGAGTACCCCTGTCTGAGACAGTAGAAATTGGAACCCCATGCAACCGCACAATCTCACGGATGAAAATCTCTGCCAACAGCTCCGAGGAGTAGGTGGTACACACCGGAATAAAATGCACAGACTTGGTCAGTCTATCCACAATCACCCAAATAGAATCAAAGATCCTCGAGATACGAGGGAGACCACTCACAAAGTCCATAGTAATCTTCTCCTATTTCCACTCCGGAATGTCCATCTACTGAAGTACACCACCGTGTCTCTGATGCTCATATTTGACCTGATGACAATTGAGACACCTAGCCATATAACTCACAACGTCCTTTTTCATTCTTCTCCACCAATAATGCTGCCTCAAGTCCTGGTACATCTTCGCGGCACCCGGATGAATAGAATACTGCGAGCTATGGGCCTCTTCTAATATCATCTCTCGTAGCCCATCCACATTGGGCACACAAATTCGGCCCTGCATCCGCAACACATCATTGCTACCAATAGTCACATCTCTGGCATCATCATGCTGGACTCTGTCCTTCAGGACAAGCAAATGCGGGTCAACACACTGGCGCTCCCTGATGCGATCATATAAAGAAGATCGAGAAACCACACAAGCCAACACCCGACTGGGCTAAAAAATATCCAATATCACCATACGATTAGCCAAGGACTGAACATTAACTGCAAGGGACATCACCCCCAACTGGAATGTAGGCCAAGCTACCCATACTCACCGCCTTCTGGCTCAATGCATCGGCCACTGCATTGTCCTTCACCGGATGATACACTATGGTGATATCATAGTTTATGAGTAACTCAAGCCATCTCCGCTGTCTCAAATTCAGATCTTTCTGCTTGAACAAGTGGTAAAGGCTGCGATGATCCGTATACACCTCACAAGATACTCCATATAGATAGTACCTCCAAATCTTCAAGGCATGAACTATAGCAGCCAAATCTAAGTCATGAACATGGTAGTTTTTCTCATGAGGCTTCAACTGCCGGGAAGCATATGCAATCACTCTACCCTCCTACATCAGAACACATCCAATACCGATCCTCGAAGCATCACAATATACCGTATAAGAACCTGAAGCTGCTGGCAATACTAACACTGGAGCCGTAGTCAACAATGACTTAAGCTTTTGGAAGCTCTCCTTGCACTCATGAGACCACACAAATGGTGCATTCATCTGTGTCAACTTCGTCAAAGGCGAAGCAATAGATGAAAAACTCTGAACGAACCTGCGGTAATACCCCGCCAAACCGAGGAAACTCCTAATATCAGAAGTTGAAGACGGTCTGGGCCAACTCTGCACTGCCTCAATTTTCTTTGGGTCAACCTGAATACCATTGTTGGACACCACGTGTCCCAAAAAAGCCACGGAACTGAGCTAGAATTCACACTTGGAGAACTTTGCATACAACTTCTCCTCTATCAACCTCTGCAATACCACCCTCAAATGTTGCGCGTGTTCCTCCTAACTACACGAGTAAATAAGAATATCATCAATAAACACAATCATAAAAGAATCCAGATACGGCCGAAATACACTATTCATCAGGTGCATGAATGCTGCTGGGGCATTAGTCAGCCCAAATGACATATCCAGAAACTCATAATGCCCATATCTCGTCCTGAAAGTTGTATTCATGATATCAGAATCCGTAATCTTTAGCTGGTGATAGCCTGAACGGAGATCAATCCTAGAGAATACATTTGCTCCCTGAAGCTGGTAAAGTAAATCTTCAATACGGGGCAGTGGATACTTGTTCTTTACTGTCACTTTGTTCAACTGTCTGTAATCAATGAAAATTCTAATTGTGTCATCCTTCTTCTTAACAAATAACACTGGTACGCCCCACGGTGACACACTCGGACGAATAAACCCCTTATCTAGGAGTTCCTGCAGATGCTCATTCAACTTCTTTAACTCTGCTAGTGCCATACAATAGGGAGGAATAGAAATGGGCCGAGTTCCCGGCACCAAATCAATACCGAAGTCAATATCACTATTAGGCGGCATGCCCGACAGGTCTGCTAGAAATACATTAGGAAATTCCCTCACCACGGGAACCGAATCAAGACTAGGAGTCTCAGCTCCCATATCCCTCACGAATGCTAGATATGATAAACATCCCTTCCCAACCATCCACTGGGCCTTCAAGAATGAGATTACCTGTTGGGTACATAATCCGTCGAACCACGCTACACAATCCTCGGGATACCCGGCATAGCCAAAGACCGTCTTGGCGTGACAGTCCAGAATGGCATGGCACGATGATAGCCAATCCATGTGCAGAATAACATCAAAATCCACTATGCTCAATAGCAGCAAGTTGGCTCGGGTCTTCAGATAGTAACAAGACAGGACCGATACACGTGGTCCACAATAATAGTATCACCCACCGGGGTAGATACATGCATAGGCAACACTAGACATCCCCGGGTAGTCCCCAAATGATGAGAAAAGTAAGAAGATACACAAGAATATGTAGATCAGGGATCAAACAAAACAGAAGCATCCCTGTGGAAAACTGAGATAATACTTGTGATCAGTGCATCTGAAGCAACGACATCTCTCATATATGGGAGTGCATAGAAATGAGCCTGACCAGCGCTCGATTGCGCATCCCTCCTAGGGCGGCCTCTAGATGACTGACCCCACCTCTACTATATTGGGATGGTGCTGAAATATATGGAGAAGAAGAGGAGGGCTGATCCCTCTGCTGAAACCTACAACCACGAAATCGAGAAAAATGTCTCTTCAAATGGCCAAACTCTCCACACTTGAAACAACCGCCTGAAGCTAGAGAAGGGGACTGAAGGGAACCCCTCACCGCAGATAAACCCTGGGCTGACGAAGCGGGTGTAGAACTCTGAGATGGGAGGGCACTGAGTGAAGACTGGCCATGCTGGTGACCCTGAAGGCCACGACCGGAAGAAGCTCCGCTGTACTCTGGGCGGTCTGACTGAGGAGGTCTAAAAGAATGACCTATGCCCTGATGAAAATGGCCCCTAGATGGACTGCCACCATAATTGCCGAACCTCGAGGCCTCTTGGACTCCCTCTCCTATCGCGGGCTATATCCACCGCCTCCTCAAAGGTATGACTCAAGACCCTCCCTCGAGTCATTAGAGTACGAACGGGATAAATGAACATGTCCACAAATCGTCTAATCCTCTCCTGATACTTCTGGACCATCCACGAAGCATAACGAGCTAACTCTACAAATCTCATCTCATACTGCATCAAAGAAATATCCCCCTGGCGAAGCAACTCAAACTGCCTGCGTAGCTCCTCCCTCTGTGACCTAGGTACCCACTTCTCCTAAAAGATAGTGGAGAACTCCTGCAAAGATAACGGTGCTGACCCTACCGGCCTACGCCGCTCATATGCTTCCCACCAGGTGAAGGCTGCTCCTGAGAACTGAAAAGTGGTAAAAGATACCCCACCAGTCTCCAAAATCCCTGCTGTTCCGAGCATGCGGCGACACTTGTCGAGAAACCCCTGGGCATCCTCACCCAGAACACCGCTAAAAGTCGGAGGTGAAAGCCTGCTAAATCTCTCTAGATGACGCTGCTTGTCATCTAGCATCACTGGTACCCCATCACCATGAACTGGAACAACTGGCCGAACAGGGGCAACTGGCTGAACTTGTGGTGCCTCTGGGGTCTGCAAACCCTGTGCACCCTGCTCTGGAGTGCGAGCTGCGGGGGTCTGATGACCACACCCGATTTGAGAAGTAGCCGCTGCAGTGGTAGTTGATACCGCCTGAGCTAACCTGGTGCAGACAGATAAGATTTGAGCCAACATCTCCTGGAGACCAGGTATCACAATGGGCACTGCCGGTGCCTGAGTAGGTGCTGCTGGAGCCTCAAAAACTAGGGGCTAATCCTGAACTGTGGCAACAGGTGGGTAAACTAGTACCGCCCCTGCTACTCTACCACGACCATGACCACGCCCGCGTCCACGGCCTCTAGCTGGTGGCAATGGTGGTCGTCACCTCGTCTGGTAGAACGAGTTCTCACCATCTGCAAGAGAATAAAATATAGAAGTTTAGTTCTCGGAACAACAAAATTGCATGAAAAGAGTTCAAGAATATGAGGTATTTCCCAAAGGTTCTGCAGCCTCTCGAGGATAGATACGGACGTCTATGTACCGATCCGCGAGACTCTAACAAACCCGCTCATAACTCGTGAGGCCTAGTAAACCATGGCTCTGATACCAACTGTCATGACCCCAATATCGATCGTGACGGAGCCCGGTTGCGAGGCTGGGCAAGCCCGACCAAACCACAACCAAGAACGACATTCCAGCTCAAAAGAAACAATTTAAGATAACACAGCGAATTTAATATTGAACTCCCAACCAGGGACAAAAAATACCAATGAAAATACTGCTGATCAAGAACAATAATCCTCTCAAAATAGAGGAGTCACGAGTACAGAGCCTCTAACAAAAATAGGATACAAGCCTGAACAGAAATGATACCAAAGTATGACAAAATAGCAAAACGAACAGACTGATTGAGCCAGAGTAAGTGGTCCTGCAGACGCTGGGCTGCTACCTCATTACTCTGAGTAGCTCGGGTAATCAACAACAGCAACACTAGATCTCTGGAGCACCTGGATCTGCACACAAGGTGCATGGAGTATGGAGTGAGTCTACCAACTCAGTGAGTAATAAACATGTATAAAAACCCGTAGATAAGAAAACACAAAATAACACAGAATGAAGCTATCTAGCACTTCTATACAGTACCAGCCTCAGAGATATATAGATAAAGCAATGGTAAATAAAGGCATGAGATGCAATGCAATGCATGAACACTGCGGAACAGGCAGCCCGATCCATATGGGTACCACGCTCATTGTGGGGGTTCAGACTCCGGAGGATCTCCTACAGCCCAAGCGCCATATCATACAGTGCCAATAGTTACCACTATTTCCATTACAATACATGGTGCCAATAGTTACCACTGTTTCCATTTAAAAATACGGTGCCAATAGTTACCACCATTTCCATTTAAAAATATGGTGCCAATAGTTACCACCGTTTCCATTTAAATAATATACAGTCTAGAAAATAGTGAGATAGTAATTGTCAGCCCGAAGTATCATTTAAAAATTATTTGAGTTTTCAAAACGTATAAATATGACTGAGTTTGCATAAATAGTATTTATAACCCTGGACGTAATTCAAATAATATGCAAATCATGATAATTCTTAAATAACAATCCCTGAAGGATTCTACAAGTCGGCACAAGGCCCTAAACATGGCATCAAGCCCAGATATCATCAATATAGTATGCGAAGCAATCGCCAACATAGCACAATTTATCTCTCGGATTGGACCGAGTCACAATTCCCAACAAATATGACCCCACACTAACCATGGAGTGCGTGTCTAGCCTCATAATAGCATCACAATGTGATATACCGGGGTTTCAAACCCTCAAGTCATCATCTACACCTATTACTCACCTCAAACCGGCTGCAAACTGGCTCGCAATGCCTTTCCCTCGAGAGTCAACCTCCGCGGATGCCAAATCTGATCAAAATGAACAGGAATACGTCAAAATAGGCTAATGGAACACAGCCCAATCGAAATAAATTGAAATGCACTGAGAAAAATGAAGTTGACAAAACCTGAGCCCCGGGCCCGCTTCTCAAAAAAATATGAAATTCAAAATTTTAGAATCTTCGTCTTGCCACGAGTCCGTATTTATGAAATTCATCAAAATTGGAATCCATTTGCTCCTTCAAATCCCCAATTTACATTCAAAATTCCAAGCCCTACTTCATCCCCTTTTTGATTTGATTCCAGAAATTTAAGGGCTAAATTCATGTTTTGAAGATGTTTTGAGTCCATAAAACTTACCTCTAGTCAATCCTCTTCGAATCCCTCTTCAATTTGCTCCAAAATCTCTCTAAGATGTCCAAAAATGGTTGGGTTCGCGGCTGAAATTTCCCTTAAAACATTCTGCCCAGCTGACGCCTCTTTCTTTGCGAACGCGAGGCGCTTCTGCGTTTGCGATGCACAAAATCCTCAGGACCAAAATTTCTTCTTCGCGAACGCGGTGCCCTACCACGAACGCATAAGATAAAAATCCTGCTGCCCAACTTTCTCTTCGCAAACGCGTCCCCTTCACGCGAATGCGAAGCACAAACCCAGGCCTTTCTCAAACTACCCCTATGCGAACGCGTCCTGCCTACAGGAACGCGAAGGCCAATGGACCCCAGGACTACGCAAATACGACCCCTCAATGCGAACGTGAAGACCAAATTCTAGGCCTCCCAAATTTCCTCTACACATTCGCCACCCACCCATGCGAACGCGAAGATCATTTCTCTGCAACACCAACAACTGTGCACCAGCTTTCTTCCAAGTCCAAAAATAGCCCGGTTAACCCTCCGAAATCACCCTGAGGCCCCAGGACCTCAACCAAAGGCACCAACATGACTATTTACCTCATTCAAACTTTCTCGGTCCATAAAAACACTAACATGAACATAAAAAATCACCAAATTCCTCGAATTAAAGCCTAAGGCAAACTAGAACTTTTCCAAATTCGCATTTGATCGAAAACCCGACCTAAACACTTCCGAATGATCTTAAAATTTTTACACATATCCAAAATCGCCTAACGAAGCTACTTCAATTGTTGGAATTCCATTCCGACCCTCGGATCAAAATCTCACCTATCAACTGGAATTTGCCAAAATTCGAAATTAGTCAATTCAAGCTTAATTCTACACCGGACCTCCAAATTAAATTCCGATTTTGCTCCCAAGTCATAAATCATCTTTCGAAGCTAGTCGAATCATAGGAAATCCATTCGAGCCCTCGAACTCACAAGTCAATGTTCGGTTGACTTTTGTAACTTAAGCTTTCCTTAAAAAGACTATTCGTCTCATTTCTAACCAAATTCAAAACCAACACACTTCAAACTCACCAAACACACATATCAGCACACAGGAAAATATAATACGGTGATAACGGGGCTGAAATACAAAAGACGACGGGTCGGGTCGTCACACAGCACTCAAACAGTATCATAATGTTGAACAAGTGCAATGTGAAATTACTAGCCTGGTGCATCAAAGTACAATGCGTACTCAAGGGCACCCAAGGAAATTCTTACACGAAGAGGGTAGAACCTAAGCCCTAGGATTAGTGAGAGTGTGACAAAGTTTTTAAAGAAATTGAGTTGAAAAACAGCTAGGAAAATGATCCATAGAGAAACAGTTTTGAAAGAAAACAACGTGACAGTTTTAAAAGAATGATCAGTTCTTGAAAGAAAATAATATGTGATAACTCTTGTAAGAGTAAGACAATGTCAAACTAGAGTATCATAACTCCGAAAAACAAACACAAACAGGGACATGAGATAATCAGTTCATATGGGAGAGAGAGGACAACTACACATACATCAAAGAAAACAAACATTTCAGAACTTAGACAATCACACTAGGTTTCAACCAAAACAAAAAAAGAAAAGGGTTCATGTTACATGCTGATAATGTACTGGGGCTAGGGGTAGAGGAGAACATGCATTAAGCAAGTCGGTAGGCATGCTGAATTAAGAGAAGGATAATCACATAAATAAACTAACATAGAGGCATATTAGTTGCAATGAGAACAACAGAACCATAAGTAAAAGCATAAAAGAAATAAGATAAAGTGCAATATGTATAAAACATATTGTTTTGGAAGCTGTAAATCAAATAGAGGGCCTACCAGTCGAGGATGAGATAATATAGAGCAGTTGTGTGCAGGGAAGTAGAGCAGTAGTATGCAGACCAAGAAAGTAGCAATATATAGAGCAGTAGAATAGTAGAGCAGCTCAAAATTACTCAGTCTTGGATTTCAGCCTACTGAGTAATCATTAGTCAACAGGGGTAGTGAGAGCATGTGTAGAAAAAACAAGAGAGAATACTGAGTATGCTAAGGGTTCTGTATTAGATGGAGCCTTCAAATGTGTTTTGGGACAACATGACGAAACAGGAAGAAAAGAGCAGGCCATATATTACTTGAGTAAGAAGTTCACACCTTATGAAGCACGGTATTATTTTCTTGAATGCACTTGATGTGCTTTGACCTGGACAACCCAGAAATTGAGGCATTACTTCTGTACCTACACAAAAAACCTCATAACCAGGACGGACCCTTTGAAGTATATATTTCAGAAACCCATGCCTACTAGGAAATTGGCTAAATGGCAGATATTTTTAAGTGAGTTCGATATTGTGTATGCAACTCAAAAGGTGGTCAAAGGACAAGCATTGGCATATCACCTTGCTAAAAATCAGGTGGGCAGAGCATGCAAACCATTGAAAACCTATTTTCCTGATGAAGAAGTGTCGTTCATAAGGGAAGACATTACCAAAGCATACGATGGTTAGAAAATATTATTCGATGGAGTTGCAATTTTCAAAGGAGTAGGCATTAGACTAGTTTTGATATCAAAAATGGGTTACCATTATCCGATGTTTTCTAAACTCAGATTTCCTTGCACCAACAACATGGCAGAGTATGAAGCCTACATATTATGGCTCAACATGGCAGTCGACATGGACATTCAGGACTTGTTGGCGATCAGTGATTCAGATTTGCTTGTACACCAGGTACAAGGAGAGTGGGCCACTAAGAATTCCAAGATATTGTCATATCTACCCCATGTGCAGGAATTGAGAAAGGGCTCACGAAGATAGAGTTCCGACATATGCCCAGAATTTAGAATAAGTATGTCGATGTATTGGCTACCTTTTCATCTATGATACAACATCTAGATAATAATTATATTCATCTCATTCCGGTGAAGATCCATAATCATTAGGCATATTGTGCTCATACCTGCAAGAGGCTAATCCCTGCCTCCATATCTACATAAGGCTAATCCTTGACTCCACATCTACATGAGGCTAACCTTGCCTCCATATTTGCATGCGGCTAATCCTTGCCTCCGCATTTGCATGAGGTTAATCCCTGTCACCATATTTGCACGAGCCTAATCATTGCCTCTCTACCTACATGAAGCTAATCCTTGCCTCCCTACCTGCATGAGGCTAATCCTTGCCTCCCTATTTGTATGAGGCTAATCCCTACCACCACACTTTCCTGAGGATAATCCTTGCCTCCCCATCTGCATGGGACTAAGCAATGTCCCTCTTTGCAAGAATATTGCTCTGTTTCTACTATGTTTTATTTGCTTTTCTATTGGGCTAAGCTCTGCCCTCAATTTTACAAGACTAAGCATCGTTTTGATAACATCATGACAATTGCATATCATGGGATGAAATATTGGCAACCTATCCAAAGGCATAATAGTCTAAAATGCATCATCATCATAGCCGGAACACACCATGGACAATTACGCTTTATATGCAATTATGTTTTATATGCACAATATGGTCTCCTATATTTTTAAAATATTAAATATCTATTTTAAATTATTTTAGTATACGAAATTATTTTTTAGAAATTATTTATTATTTTATTATAAATCATATAGGGTTAAACTAACTATTCAAAAGTTAGCTAAACTGGATTTCAATTATAGCTTCAATTAAATACAATACCCAGCCCAATTTTAGGCCAAATTACCCGACCCAAACCCTAAACACATCTATTTGACCCCAAACCAATTAGATCATGGACGTTGATCTAAAATATCAATGGCCCGTATGTCTCTTGCCTTTGCTAATTCTACACCACCCTCAACCCTAATCATTTTCTATATACCGCTGCCCTAAAATCCTCTCTACTCACAGTATACCCTCAACCTAACCCTAGCCCTTCAACCACCGACTTCTTATCCAGTCATCTCCAGTGACCTCTAATCGTCTTCTAAGCCTCCAATGGCTTCTCTCATGCCATGCTTTCCTTCTCTATGGTCTTGAAGGGGTTAGGGCCATGCCGACTTGCATCAAGGGTTTATCACCTGCCTGTTCTTGGCTAATCCAGTGTAATTTCAAGGAAAATTATGTTGTATTTGCAACGATCCTTGGGATTCTAGACAGTTTCATTCATCTCTATAAGGATTTATTTTGAAACCCTAAATTCTTTCTATATCTCCTAGATCTGTACAAATCTAATACGATTTGAGTTTGCTCCTTTAATGTTTTACACTATCCTTGAGACTCTTTACAAGAATTGTTGATTTTAGGTGTTTTTCACCTGCTTCTAAAAATTAGGGTTTTTGGAACTTCTTTTTAAAACATTGTTAACTGATTACTTGTGTTTAATTGAACTTCCATTTCTTGCATATTTTGACTGATTATATGATTTTACTACATCTTCAACCTCTCTATGTTGAAATCCCTAATTCTAGGGTTCTTCATTTGGTTTTTATGACTGACCGGTTCTTGTTTGAGTTTCTGTGACTATCTTACATCGAATATGTTTCTACTGAGTTCTTAGCGTAATTTACATGTAATCTATGTTCTTATGTTCATCTTGATTGTTCAAGACTTGCCTCTTTCTATCATTGTTGGTTAACCTTCATGTTTGCTATGTCTGGTTATTCATATCTTACTCTATTTAAACGCTAAAACATTGACCCATGACTCTCTCTTTGATTGATTTTATGTTCCATGTTTTTTGGCTTGATTTGAAAACTTTCTTTTAGACCTTTGATTCTCCTTGTTTAAACTTCGCTTATTTGATTATTTATGGGAACTTATGACATTCTCCTTAAATCAGTAACTTCGAATCCTTGATTCACTGATTTGGTATATGTTGATTTTCGATTATTTCCATATTCTTCCACCTTATATAGTTTTTTTTACCTTATTTGGGTTAAATGTGTTATTTTTTGATTCTTCACTAGTTGTTTCTTTAACTGAACCCTTATGTATTTAACCCTAATTGCCTATTTTGTACCTAATGCCTTAGTTGATTTCTTTCCTTAAACATTTTATGCCCATTACCGTTGGTCAATTACCCCTTAATTAAAGGAGTACTTGCATTGATTAGTTTCTGATTAGTACTTAGTTCTATAATTATTGATGAACTTTGATTCTTGCCTTATTTTATGCCTATTTTCAAACTATAATTACCATGCTTTTTATTAACACAAAACACGAACACGTTGGTTAAAAAAAACTCCCTCTCTCACACAAAAAACTTTCTGCTCTCTTTTGTGTTACTTACTACTATCTAAAGTCAGCCGGCTGCAAGCCAGGGCTAACTACGAGGTTCTCTTTCACTTTGTGTTTACTATATCTTTACTAGTATGTTCTAATTTTATTTCAAGTCCCAAAACAATATGCTTCTCCTATTACTTCAATTTTTCATGTTTCTAATATGCTTTTGTCTATGGTTTTGTTTTTCAACCTACAATTAACATGCCTAATTCACTGCCTTCTTTACTACATGCTTCTGGATATACCCCCTTAGGAATATCCTGTCCTGAATGCCTTTCTAGTGTACCCCAGGTGACTATGTTTCTGTGATTCCTGGTATGCACCTTCCTGTGTAAAGTAGTTGGTTATCCTAAGTCTATTTGATTCTGTATTGACTCTTGAGTTCATGTTGTATCTTAAAATCCCTTAAACCTTTTTCAAAGCTTCTCAGAATCTGTACCTATATGCATATGTGCTTACTATGTGCCCTATACTTACCCCAAATCCCCATTACCCCCCTGAGTGGATGTGTGTACCTGTTTGATTCCATGTATTGACGTGTTGATGAACCTCTTCTGGTTTTGTATTTAGTTTGATTGCTTTTTAGTCACCTTACTCTTTTCAAATTATCTCATTCAATAACTCCCCATGTTTTTTTACAAATGTATTTCCAGCAAATCTCTTGTAACACTATTTTCCTACTGAAACCTTTTCGAACTATGTCAAGCACTCTTACTCTACTACTAAGTCACTATGTTCTGCCCCCTCCGGTGTGTGTACTACCTTTTTGAGAACCCTCTGAACTCTGGCACACTGAGGTTGGCCCTTCCACAATGCACTTACTCAATTTGGTCACAAAGTCTAGGTGTGAGCACTACCCGGGATCCTTGAGATCCGTAGGAAACTCTGATGAACCTAGACAATGATATTGTCTATGAAATTGGCATTTGAGGCTCTCTATAGTTTAACTTTTTATTTTTTCTTTTTATTTATTTATGTAATTCATTCATCTGATTTGTAATAATTTGTAAACGAATATTGGTGTGACTAGTGAAAAGGGGTGGGTAGTTACATATGTGTAGGGTAATATGGGTAGAAACCATGCCTATTGGATTTTATATTTGTTATGTTTGCCTTATCATATTAGAAATCATGCCTATAGGTCTCAAGTGGTCCCGATAATAGAAATCATCTTAATAGGTCTTAAAATCAACTTCACAAGTAGATACCATGCCCATAGAAAATGATCCAGTTCAACTTATGTTATAACGGGTATTTACATGTGTTTTCATTTGTTATCATGCTTACAAATCTCTAACATTAGCTCTTAAAAATTAGATATCATGCTTATAGGGAACAAAATCAAAAATTCTGCCTATAGATCTAAAAATCAGTTTAGTTTAAATAAGTCAATCCATTTCATTATTAGTTTACTTCAAAAACGGTCTAATTAGTGGTTTGTTTTCCCTGAAATGAATTCTTTTGAGTACTGCTCTAATTTACTATTAGAAATCATGCCAATAGGAATTCAAGAGTTTGTTTTAAAAATCTGCCCACTGG